>OY283149.1:156597335-157217738 GCA_958299815.1 Sarcophaga carnaria
GTAGTCTAGTATTCGTGGTTCAACTCCAGGATCAAACATCTGCAACTAAGCGAAATATGAAAATATATTACTTAGCCGACTTCCTCACAGCAGGCTTTTGAATACATCAGGATTACGGCCTAGCTTCTCACTACACTTATATTGTGTGTTAATTGTATACACGAGTGGCGGGAGCTACAGTTTAAAATCGACCCCGAACGACAGATTTTTGAGAAACCTTTCATGGTAATTTTAATTGACGCTCAGAGTTTTTGCCAGAAATCTGTTGAGGGGAAGTCGCTTAAGAAATATTTTTCATATTTCGTTTCGGTGGAGATTTCAGATCCTGGGGGTTTAAACCGAGGACTCATATAAAATAAGCCATCACACTATCTACTAGGCTAGGGCGAATTAGGACCATGCTCAGCTCTTTCTAATACTTTCAATTTAATCTGAATTACAGTTGGAAGTCCACATTAAAGGTACTATGACGGAAAGTAGTTTTCATCGTTAGCAAATCCACAATGGATTCACAATCAAAATAAAATTAAGTCTTCAAATTTTGGCGAGACCCCAAGAATATAATACGAAATATTTCATGTTATTGGTAGATATGCCAACAACCTTCCTAATTAATGCAGAATTCCAAGTAGAAATTCATAATTTGTGTTTAAGAAACGATTCCAATTAATGTTTTAAAGAAATTAAACGCGTCTTTTTTACCCTCAGCCAGCGACATATATTTCGACTACGTTTCTGCTGATTTCAATAAAATTTAGATTTTTAAAGTTTTCATTTCTTTATCGGAATTCTTTGAATGAATTTTCATTAAAGTTGTATTTGACTTTCCTTACCATATACAGTGAGCATCAAAAGTACACTGTACACTATGGCTAAAATACTAATAATCACCAAACTTAACCTTTACCATTTAAGGAGAGTAACCGAAAAAATCGGACCATATTTTGAAATTTTTTGTAATTTTTTTTTTTTTGTTTCAATTTTAAAAACTGTTAAGGAAACAATTTTAATATAATAATATCTGTGATTTATTAATGTATATTTTTTTAATGTACGGCTTCTTTTGACTCCCACTGTATTTTTTAGCGAAATAAAAAAATTCGTTTGAATGCTAGTAAAACTTCTCCTTAGTTCTAGCAGTCTTCATACAAGGAGTATAGAAAAGTTTTTATTATAAATTCTTCGTTTAGTTACTGCAAAAAAACAAAATTCTTAGCCAATCCCTTCAAAATTTCTTCGTATTTTTCTACGTTTAACTTGTGCTAAATCCAATACAATACAATACAGCCGGTAGTAAGAAATTTGCAAAAAATTTCAAACGAAATATTTTCTTAAACTTTTTCCATTACTTTTGAAAAAGAAAAAGAGAAACAAAACACGGAATGTATATGTATCTCCCTCTCTCTATTCAGAAAATACAAGAAAACATAAAACAAGAGATTTTACCCTTGACCTCTGCAATAATAAAACGGTTAAACGTCATATTTTTTGTTGTTAAATGTTTGCTTTAGGGTATCCCCATATAAGTGTGTAATTAACCAGTATTTACTTGGGGTTTATTGTAAAACATTAGGGACAGAGAGAGAGAGAGAGAGAGAGAGAGAGAGAAACTAAGTATTCAACTGATTACGAAAAAATAATTGAAGTGAAAGCATTTCCTATCAATTTGAACTTCTTGAAGTATACGGGATGTATAGAAAGTTGCCGTTCTATTCTTTGGTTTTGTCTTTTTGAACTTTTGACCTTCGCTAACATGTTAAGTTTATATTCACCTTCCGTATATTTGCCTTCTTTTTAGAAGATCTTTAGCTTTTTTATTCGTAGTACTAACCCATTTGTTGCCTTAGTCTAGTCGGCATATTAGACGTTTGCCCATGGTTCAAATCCGAGCTAAGACAACCTAAGTTCTGTTCCATCGGTGACTTAATCTCAGCAGTTTTCTGTCAAAAACTTAGAGAGTAAATAAAATTGTCATGAAATATTCCTGAAAAATCTGTCGTTCGAAGTCGACTTTAAAATCTAGGTTCATCGCTAATGTATAAAAATAACACACACAACATGTTTGGCGTGAGAAGCGAGGTTGTAATCCTCACCAAAAGGTTGTAATGACCAACTGAGTAAGATAAGTAACCTCGTGTTTAAAAAAAGGTCTAACGATTTTTCATTAAATTTGGATAAAAAAAAATTGAATTTTTCTACCCAAAACACATACAATTTTATTTTCTCCCGAAGTTCTTGACAAAAGCTTGCTGAGAGGAAGTCGCTGAAGATATATTTTTTTTATATTTCATTATGAGCGAGGGGTTAAACCAACACACTACTCTCCTAAGTGATATATTGACTGGAATGCCCAAAGTCTTAGACGACCAAATCAAGCAAACAAAAAGCGAGAATGTCGATAACTTTACTCCATAGATAACTTAATCTCGGTAACTGTAACATAGTGTATCGACAGTTCTTACGACAATGATGGTGGTATAGAAAATTAATACGAAATTATAGTTCACATATGGATAAATAATATGATACAAAATCTACAAAAACAAAATAATGCAGTAAACAAACCTGTTTACAAATTATCGTACTGCTTAATATAACAACAAACACCAGCATAAAAAATTTTAAACACTACAATAATAACTGTTAACAATGATGTTTACATTTACAAAGGTCTCGAGAAGGCAAAGCCACGAACATTTGCCTTCTAGAACATTCATCAGACTGTTTACGTTGCCATATAAAAGGCAAGGAAGAGCAGGCAACCAGCCAGTAAAAGTTCAGTCAGTCTTGTGGGAAGACGCAGTGTATTTGAAGAAATAATCGTGTTTTAAAGATCTCCGTTATAAAGATCTATCGAACAATTGTCTAGTAATTGTTATTGTTTATGCAAAGTGTATAAACAGAGGAATAACAAAGGAAAGCAATTGTTGTTGCTTACATCAAGTTGTGAACAGTGGCATACAGAATTGTGCGTATAAAAAAGAATTTTAATTAAAACTTAACACCAAATTTATTGTCATTTTATTTGCAATTTACGAGCTGTTTTAAACCGTTTTAAACGTTTTAAAAAGGTAAAAACGTAACAATGCCATAATAACCAACAAACGTGTACATATGTACTTAGATTCATACGTCAATAATTTTTATTTAGCAATTGATAAGGAAAGTGCATAATTTTATGGAATAATTTTTATGGCCATAATAAAATTAAAATCGAAGAACATAAAATGTTCCCCGCTGCTAATGAAATAAAATAATTCCAACGATACATCAGGCTTTACTTCACAGGTTTATTAATAAAATTTCTTACTTAAGAAAACCGCTTTACGAAATTTATTTTGGTGTTTTCTTGTTTTCTTTTGCCTCTATTTTCCGAAATTTACGTTTTCACCGCAATTCTGGCCACCACCGGAAATAATAAATTGTCAGCAATTTTTTCCTTTCCTTCGTTATCCATTAAAAAATGGTCGTCTGTCACGCATAATAAAAAAGTGTGTTGCGATTTCATTTAGCTTGACTTTGACCTGCTTTTATAGCCCCGAAAATAAGTTCTTCCCGTAGTGTAAGTTCTTCTTCTGCTAATTTTTATTGTGAATCAAATTCTACAACAGGAAGTGCGTTAAAGGACATCGTTACTAAGGGGAAATGAACATGAAATTACCACATGCTTAACATTTTTTAAATGCGATAAATAAGGATTCATTTTCTTTAATTTTCTTTTGAATTTATTATCAAAAAAAAAATATTGTTTATGACTTCATTGCTATTGCCGTTAAATTATTAGAAGGACAGCAGGGTTTAGTTTTTAATTGAGATTTTTATCTTAAACTGTATTCCTTACCAAGAGAGTACAGGACGTAGATAATAACATTCATTAGAAGTTTGATTTAAGGAGCGATTCCAGAGACTCTATTCAATTTTTAAGCATTCAGTCTCAGCTCAGAGTGTTTTTCAGTATTTTCTACCTTTTAAAAACGTTTAAAATATGAGATCTTCGATTGCAAATAAAATAAAAATAAATTTGTGTTTGGTTTTAATTAAAATTCTTTATTATTCACACAATTCTGTGTCCCATTGTTCACAACTTGATGTAAACAACAACAATTGCTTTTCTTTGTTTCCTCTGTTTATACCCTGCGCACAAACAATACCAATTACTAGACGATTATTCGACAGATCTTTGCAAAGGAGATCTTCAAACCACGACTACTCTCTTCAAACACACCGCGTCCTCACACAAGACTGATTGAACTTCACTAACTGTATTAAAGGGAAAAATATTAAGTTTTTTTCAGCATTTATTTTCGATCATCGCCATCGTTAAATGGATTTAAACATTTCAAACAAATTTACTTTCATTCTCTTGCTTTTTATTCTCCAACTGAAACGAAAATTCATTCGCAATAAATTGTTTGAAATTCTTTTGGATACTCTTGGTATTTTGCTTGTCATTTATCCTACAAACCCTTAGAGGAAGGAGTGTAACACGGTATTCAAACACTGTGATGCTAAAATGCTCATCCCTTTCGAAGGAAAATAATCTCAAGGTATGAACATTTTTAAATAAATATTTGCATTGCAAAGGTAAATTATTGAGAAACTTTCATAAAACTTTACAGTGGAGGGGAGAACGTAGAATAAATTAAAAAACAAATGAAAAGAAAAACATTAGGAATCGATTTTAAGAGTACCAAGCGAAAAAAGTGGAGAGAAAACTAATAATTTTTCAAGTCCCGATAAGGGAAACAAATTTTGCGAAATGAATATTAAAATGAAATGAAGTGGAAGTTAAATACATACACTTTAAATATAAATGAAAGGGGAATATGAAGTAAAAGTGAAGAAAAGTAAAATTAAATTATAACAAATACTAAAATACCAAAAGTGGCTTTAACAACTTCGATTAAGTGCTACTGAATGTAGGAAAAGAAAAATGATGTAAACAGAAAGGGGAATACAGACTGTTAGGTAATGCGAACTGAAATAAATTCTCATTAAAATTGTCCACTTTTCTTTTACTACCACCATCGCTATTTTAGTTTTACTGGACCCTCGGTAGTCTGGAAAAAAATTGTAAAAATTATGTACAGAAATAAAACAGAAATATTTTGTTTTTTTTACTACCAACCACCAAATGCTTTAACATTAGGGAAGCCTATCGCCCTCATTATGTTTCTTGTTATTAATAAACAAATTAACCCATTAAGTTCTATTATTACAACTTGCCGTTAACTAAAGAAATAATTTTAACGGGCAGATAAATTGTATTTCATTATTATAAGTGGACAATATGGTAGAAGAGAGAGTTAAGCTAAAGGGAGGATCATCCTACCGGTAACTTTTAAAGTCAAGTTTATGTTTGAACTTGCCATATTATATACTATTTTCAATATGATAACTTCAAATATAAACAAAATGAGCATATACAACAAAAAAACGAAGCCCGCCGTTGCCACTGCGTTTAAAAAACTTGTTTCGTGTTATCGACATTGCTCCGGCACTGCCATATTTTTGAATAAAGTTAACTTTATTTTATCTGTAAGTTGTAATATTGAAAATAAGTTAAAGGTAACTTTACAGTTCCCTTTAGCTAAAGGTACCTTTAACTAAACCCAAGTTTAACGGCAAGTTGTAATAATGGCCCTAAAAATAATTGTGCCTTAAAAGAGAGGGAGAGAGAGAACTCAATAACTTAGGACTCAGCCGTCGTAAAGGACAGTGAATAACTCAACACTAAATCCAGCAGCGATTATATGAGTTGTTTTTAAAAAAAATTATTTTTAAAAGTATAAAGTCTAGTTTAACTCATTAAGTTTCCGCAGTCTCGTAGGTAGTGTGTTTTCTTATTAGATGAGATTCCGTGGCTCAACGTAGGTGTTGTGTTTAGCAGGGTTGTAATCCTGACTAAAGGCTTGTAATGCAAACATAGTATACATAATTGGTCATGACAACCCTTCAGCCAGGATTACGGCCTAACTTCGCACACTACTAATGTTGTGCGAGTGTTCATTTTATACATGTTTAAAGTCGACTTCGAACGACAGTTTTTGAGAAACTTTTCATTGTTTTTGCTAGAAATCTGTCACTGAAGAAATATTTTTTTCATATTTTCGTTTTGATGTTTGAACGGGCGTTTGCATCATGGCCTCACGTCTAATAAGCCAACACACTACCTACTAGACTACTGCGACTACAAAGGGTTGTAATCACCAACACAGTAAGTAAGTAACCTCATGTTTAAAAAGCGGTCGAAAGATTTTTAATTAAATTTTCAAAAGAAAATCTAATTTTTTCACCGAAGTACATAAAATTGTATTTACTCTCAGAGTTCTTGCCAGAAGACTGCTGAGAGGAAGTTGCTGAAGAAGTCTTTTCTTTGTACATTTCCTTATGATCGCGATATCTAAGTCAGATGTTGAACCAACGCGCTACTTACTACAGTAATCCTTCGATTTACGTCGCCTCGATTAACGTTGTTTCGATTTACGTCGTCAAATTTTTGGTTCCCTCGAACTTCAATTTGCGTCGTCATTCGATTTACGTCGCCTTTTTTTGGAACCAACTGCGACGTAAATCGAGGGATTACTGTAACTTTTTTATGTTCCTACTTTGTAGTATGAGCAATATGAGATTCGATTTACGTCGTTTCGATTTACGTCGCCTTTTTTTGGAACCAACTGCGACGTAAATCTAGGGATTATTGTAGTCCATGTGGACTGGAGTAGCCATAAGTTTGCTTAAACTACTCCTAAGTGATATATTGACTGGAAAGGCCTTGACCAAATCAAGGAAACGTGAAGTGCTAATATCGATAACTTCACTCCATAGAAAATACTATTTCGATAACTGTGTCACAGTGCATCGATAGCTCATACGACAATGATGGTGGCATAGAAAATTTATTTCAAATTAGAGTTCATATGGGGTTAAATTATTATAATAAAGATAAATGAATTTTAGAGATTTTAAGAGATTTTTATTTATTTTTGCATAAAACAACACCATAATCATTCATCTATAAACATATTTATGCACAATTTAAAGTTTTTTCTGTATTTTTAAAATGTTTTCTTATGATATTCTATGTTTTTATGTTTCTTTTTTAAGAAACACACAAGAAACTTTGATGCATTTTTCTTTTAATTTTATGGAATCATTAAAGTTTGTTAAAAAGAAAAACATAAAAAAATATTATAAAAACTTATAAAAAATTCATAAAAATTTAAAATGAAAATATGAAATACTAGAGAGACAGAGAGAGAGAAAATAAATGAAAAATAAAATCTAAAACAGAATTTAATTTTTTATGAACGAACTTTTCTCTACTTAAGCACGTACTAGTACTGTCAAGCCATGCTGCCACATATTTTTTCTCGTTTTCTTTTTTAATGATTAAAGTGAAGGAAAATAATTCTTTACAAAAACAAGGAAAATCAATGAAATATTGTTGGATTATTTAAAAAAATTTAAATAAATATTTTAATCCTTTAAGAAAATCCATAAATTTGCACTCATAATCTTCTTTTCTTATACTTTCAAGACTCTATTAACAATTCGTTGTTTTTCCTTTTGTATTCAACACAAATAAATGCAATTGTCTTGACTGTTGCAAATAATTTTCAAAAAAAATTTTTAAAACGAAATTGTTAAAGAAAAAGGAAATAGAAATGCAACCAGGGAAGGAGAAAAATTTTTATGCGTCACCAACAACTGAATGATTATATAAATACAACTGGTTGTGTGCATGTGTACGTGTGAGAGCCATGTTCTTCTAAACTGTCACAACCAAATGAAATAAAAAGGGAAACGAAAAAACAATTCTCTGTGGTGTCTGTCATTAAAGGATTCTTCTTTTATTGTGACATGTTGACAAGAACACTTCGTTTATATTTTTTCTGTTTTTGTTTTTGTAAATTGTAGGCATTTGTTTAAATTCTCTGACGTCTTCCTTTTTTATTTATTTATTTTATTTGTATTTTTTTGAAATATTGTGGTATTTCATGGAATAAAACATTTTCATTTTTTTATTCGGGAATGTATCATCTTCTCACACAAAGACAAGCAGTTAGAGAAGGATGAGAGCATTGGCGTAGAAATAGAAGGCGCCAAAAATGAATACAAAAATTAAGGGGAATTAAAAATGTTTTCACATAAGTTCTTAATTAAAAATTCAGAAGAATTATTTTTACAATTAATTCTTTTTGGTAAAAGTCCCCGTAGTCTAGTAGGCGTAAGGCCACGGTTCAAAAAACATATTTCTTCGGCGACTTCATCTCAGCAGATATCTGGCAAAAACTCTGAGCGTCAAATAAAATTGCCATGCAAAGTTTCTCGAAAAAAATCTGTCGTTCTGAATCGACTTTAAACTGTAGGTCCTACCACTCAAGTATAAAATTAACACACACATTATGAGTAAAGTGAGAAGCTAGGCCGTTAATGCAGACTGAAGGGTTGTAATCGCCAATTATTTCATTAGATTCTCACTTAATTACGTGTCTATCAATATCATCCAATTAATATTACAATTAAAATGTTGCTGATTACAGGCCAGGCTTCCAGCCATTAATCCTGATATGAGGCTGGTGTAATTTGTCAATTTTGATTGATGACCACACAAAATGGAAGGATGTTAAAGCAAGTGCAAGGAAAATACATTTTTATTCTCATATTCCTTACAGTTTTACAATTCTCCTTACATTTGCATATTTTGGTAGAAATCCAGCAAATAAAACGAATCATGTAACCTTTCAATCTCTATTCATGCATGGCAAGTCATTAAATCAGATCAAATCAGATTTTTTTTGTTTTTTTTTTTTGGTTTCTTAATTAAGATTTTTCCCAATGACAGGAAATGCAAATGCAGCATGTAATAGGGGAGCAATGACAGGCGGACAATTTATTGGATTTTTAGTTTAAAAATTGAAATTCGAATGGATTTTAAAGCCCAAAACTGACTTAACAAGCATTTACTTAAAAATCGATTGCAGCTTGAATGCAGAAAGAGAATCAGTTATGAATTGCAATGGAGGGTAAGGCATTATTTCTTCATCAGTTATTAGAGAAAAGGTGTTTGAATTAAGACTGATGGTTTTACAAAAAGGAAAAATCTCAGTCTGAATACTTCAGTAAGAGAAAATTTAAAAAATAAATCAAAAATACAACAACACTGAAAAATTAAACCTGAATCTGAACCATATATGTAAAGATAAATTTGAATATCCAAGACACAAACCATAAATTTTAGCAGCGCCACATTTGGTGTTAACAGAACAAAATATGCCCTTAACAGAGAACTGTTAGCTATTTAACAGTATTCATCTGAACAAAATCACTGGTTTAAGAGTTAATTTTGGATCTATGTGTACCATACTATATGCAAAGGAAGGTTCCTAGGCCTCTTAATATAATTAGCAACATAGTCACATATAAAGTGATATGGTTTGAGAAAATTGGCATTGAAAATATCAATTTTTTTGCTTGAAAATTCTCTGAAAGATCAGGGAACATATAATAAATAGTACACCACACAGAATAAATGCAAATGGTAGTCAAGAGGGTCCTCTTTCGAACCGTGATAGTGGGATAGCTGGAATAATTTTGAGAGTTGAGAAATTTCACCTCCTCCATCCCTACCAACCATCCTTTACTTTTCAATACTTTTGTGCACAAATAAAAATGATCAGAATAAGAATTAAACTTTCTGTCAATAGTCTGCAATAATTCCAAAGTAGAACACTACTCTACTTATTGCCGCTGTTAAACAGTTAACAGTGCTCTGTTAATAGCAAATATTTACCCCGTTAGAGGGAGTTGCTAAAATTGTGGGTTTGCGTCTTTGGTTTTTAAATTCGAATTTATCTTCACACACAAATATCTGAACCACCATATCCTATAAAAATATTCGTGTAATAATTTGCGTTCATTCCAAGATTTCTTTATAATAAAACGTCTACAATTTCATACCATATAAGCAAGAATTGGCAACAACAACAATAAGAGGTACATAAAAAAATTAAACGGACTTAATAAACTAATGAACACAACAAATAAAGAAACGAATGAACAAGTTCAACAACAGTAGGGGGGCTGTAGGTCAAGGTATTCGAAATCAGACAGACTCTCTCCCTCTCTCTGTATGTTCCAATAAAAATTCCTATCATTTGTACAGCACACATACGCATATGCTACAATAAACATGCACAAACATTGTAAAGAAAAAACAAAAACTATTCCCAGAAGTTCATTATACTTGATGGTGCTGCTGTTGTTTTTTTTTTTGTATGAATCTTTTAAAATTTTCCATTTAAATGCTCTACGCATTGCGAACAATTGCCAAACATTTCTACACAATGGCAACACATAAAAACTAAAACAACTTTACTGAATAAAGGGGAGAAGGACAGTCACTGCTGATATTATAAAAACACTCTGTGAGAGGAAATCAAGCGCCCTCTCTCTCTCTCATGAATTGGCACAAAATTTTATTCATTTTAAATGAACTCTTTATGGAGTGGAAATCATTTACACTCCGACAGCAGATGTGCTTCATGGAATTGAATTGAACTGCTACTCTCCATTTGAATTTTTTATTGGCTCTCTCTCTCTGTCCTTCCCTCCTTTCTATTGCAGCAATACAGTAACATTTGTTTGTTGATTTAGTTGTGGTTGTATTGGGTTTCTCCATTGTTTGAATAAACAAAAGTTTGTCTATCGTCTGGAGTTTAGAATTCTTGTTGATGAACATTTTAAATAACAGTCTACGGAAGTTAAAGTTTCAGTTGATTTTGTTGTTATATTTCAGTGTAATAAGTTTTTCTATGGAACAGTTGGAGATATCAATGAGAAAATATAATTAAAAAAAAATAAATAATTTCAAAGCGAAAAAATACAGTGAGCGTTAAAAGAAACTGTACATTAAAAAAAAAATATACATTAATAAATTACTGTTTAATTTTTATTTTGGAATTGTTTCATTGCCAGTTTTTAAAATTGAAACAAAAAAAAATTATAAAAAATTTCGAAATATTGTGAAATTTTTTCGGGCACTCCCCTTAAGTGCTAAAAGCTTAGTTTGGTGATTGTTAGCATATTATCCTTAGTGTACAGTTTTTTATGACTCTCACTGTATATATATAGAGTTAAATTAAGCTATCCAGGTATTCTAGTGGCTAGTATGGTAATCAACAAGTGTCGAGGCAGGGGATTCGATTTTTAGATTACTATTGTAAAAAATCTTTGGCAATGGTATGATAGTGGTATTAAACATCAATTTTTCTTATTCTTCTTTCTCTTTCCGTATTCTTGAAACTGAATTTTACTGAATGAATAGCAGTTACCCAAGAAGAGGTTCGCAATAATTCCTTCAGTAAAAATCATTCATTATTGTCTTCCAAATGTCATAGAGACCGGTCAATCTTTGACTCCATCCATTTTAGGTTAAGTGAAGGCACTAAAGATATGATTTCACCATATAACAATGCGAGAGGTGTTCATTCTTAAAGTAGAAGATTTGTGAGATATTATCCGGTGTAGCTCTTGAAATCACCGTAGCCTAGAAGAAAGTGTGTCGGCTTATTAGACGTGCGGTAGTATTTCAAAACCCAACCCAGGCATCAAAACTAAACGAAATATGTTTGTATCAGCTTTCTGGCAAAAATACTGAGAGCAAACAAAATTGCCATACCTCGCCACTTATGGATGTGGGAAGCTAGGTGGCGAGAGAAGCTAGGTCGTTATACTAACTGAAGGCTTGTAATGACCAATTAAGTAAGTAATGGTGCTTGCAATGGCAATAAATATAACATTTCTGTTAAAATGTTTGTTGAAAAAATTAGAAAAACTGATGAACTTAATTTTACTCAAAAAATTTATAGGGTGCGCATATAATAAAATTCAACATAACTTGATTTTTATTCTGGCTATATGGATGCGGACTTAGTTGTTAAGATTGTACAATAAAAGTTTTTTCAGATGAATGGGAAGTGGCCACAGGTTCTTACCAGCACATAGGCATTTTCGAACTGTACTTAGCCCCTTAAAAGCATTGTAGCAGAACTTCAGTGGGTGTATTGTTTATTAGACTTAAGGCAATAAGATCATCCCTTTCATCGTAAAGAATTTTTGAATGAGTCGCTTATGGACAACTGGATTCCAACCACAATCAACTAATTTAGACGAATGTGTAAAATTACTTAGAGTCTTAAGCCTCTTATGCCTAAAATCTGTGAAAAATCTCAATGTAATCCAACCACAAGGTAATAAACTAATAAAAAATTCTTTCCAAAAACCATCTATGAAGCGTATTATTTCCTGCCCCAACAAATTTCAAAATAAAGCCCCATTGTACTCTACAGCTGCTGAGTAGATGACAATTAAATTTTTCAAAATCATCCCTCCTTGTTGCTGTTATATTGCTTTAGGTTTCTTTACATAGTTTATGTAAATCATGTCAATTCTCATAATCTTCATTAATTTTGTTAATTTGGTGATGATAGTATCCGTAGTCTAGTAGGCAGTGTGTTGGCTTATTACACGTAAAGCCTCGGTTCAAATCTCAGGTCAGACATCAAAACGAAAATATGAAAAAAAATATTTTTTGGCGACTTCCTCTCAGCAGATTTCTGGCAAAAACTTTGAGCGTGAAATAAAATTTGCCATGAAAAGTTTCTTAAAAATCTGTTATTCGGAGTCGACTTTAAATTGTAGGTCCCGCCACTCATGTATAAAATTAACACACACAACATAAGTGGTGTGAGAAACTAGGTCGTAATTCTGTCTGAAGGGCTGTAATGACTAATTATAAATTTAAACTTGGTGATGAATGATTCATAATTTTTTGATGACACATTTCAGTTTTGTAAAAAAAGTGTTCATATGCAGTTCATAAAAATATTTCGAAAATAAAATTTTACAAAAAAATTCAGTTAAAAATCGCAGTTAAAATGAAAATGATATACTT
Source organism: Sarcophaga carnaria (assembly GCA_958299815.1). Lineage (NCBI taxonomy): Eukaryota > Metazoa > Arthropoda > Insecta > Diptera > Sarcophagidae > Sarcophaga > Sarcophaga carnaria. Next base: position 156,610,294 of record OY283149.1, read on the forward strand.
ATCGTTCAAATAGATTGGAAACTGACTGCAGTTATTATGATAAATAAACGGTTGCAGTGGTAGTAACGTAGCAAGAAACCATATTTAGATTCCCTGAATAGTTAAATCACAAACAACTTCCATTCAATGATTATTATGATGTTTATTTCGGAATATAAAAATCATATTTTACCCCACTTGAAATGCATTTGTTTGTGCATCATTTCAAGCATTATTGCCGTATTGTTAACCTCTTTGGAAAATGTATGAAAATATGGATTTTAAGTCATAAAAATTTTTGGCATTTTAATACCAGCAGCAATTGATTTTTCTCTTAAAAGTAAAATTTTCTTTCTATCATTTTTACTTTTCAAGGCTATTTATTTAAAATTTTTTAAACAAGTTCAATAAAAATTTAAAAAAAATTCAATTTGCATCAAAAATATGTGTGTTTGCACGTACATGTAATGATTGCAGAAAATGTTGTTCGTATGCATGTCTTAACATTTTAAATGCCATGTAATCTTACATTTGGGGATTAAAAAAGGACTTAAACAGACATGGTACGTGTATACCTTAAGGGTTTTAAAAGTATTAAATTGTGTTGCATAACTAACAGGGATTCCAAGGAAATTAAGAGTTATTTTGTACAACCGAAAAGCCACAAATTTAAAGTAGAAAGAGGAGAAAAACAAATTTTGTAATTCAGCAATGAACAGACATTAGAAGATTATCTCAAAATAAAAAAAAAAATAAAAAAACTCCTTTGGCAGCTGGTTTTAATGTCTTATGAGATATTATTTGATATAAAGGGAGATTGTTTGAATTTCCATCATATCCGGCATTAAAATTAAATTAAGTATCCAAATTAAGTTTTAAAAACGTATGTAATGGCGAGTGATAAGTACTCCTTGAGCAAGAAAAACAGAACAGAGCCCTTTTTTTGGACGCATCAGTAAATTGACATTTGATTCTAAAGTTAATGAAGATATCAAGATGTATGAATTTAGAGAAGGACCAATGTGCCTCCACTGGTAATTCCATCAAATTCGGATGCCTAAGCATCATTTGCACACCTTTACGGGCTACAAAAGCCCAAGAAGAATATACATACACAATTGGACATTACAACACTTCACTCAGGATTCCAACCTAGCTTCTCACACCACATATGTCGTTGTGTGTATTAATTTTTTACATAAGCGGCAGGACCTCGACACCGAACGAGGAATTCGCCGAAGAAATATTTTTCTTTATATTTTGTTTTGTTGGAGTTGCCTAAGCTGGGGTTTGAACCGTGGCCTCACATCTAATAAGCCAAGACACTAACTACTGGACTACAGGGACTTCAAGCAGAAGATGCTGCATTTTAATGAAACAAAAGCATTAAAAGCACTTTAAAATTAACGAATCATATGGATTCTAAGCTATTTAAAGGGCTTGCAAGCAATTGTTTTAAGGATTAATTTCATATACAACCACATGGACGTTGCTTAATTTAAATTTCATTTCTTGTCATTATTTTCTGGGTATCCTTTAACTGGAATTCTTATCCTTAAATTCTCATTATTTTGCATGAAAAAATGTTTCATATTTAATTAGTTTTTCTATTCTGTTAGCAATTAAGTGATCATTTCACTTTACAACAACACAAATTAACAGCATTTCGCTTTTTCTTTTTTTTTTCAATGAAATTGAAGAAGTTTCTCTAATAAAATGAGTTTGAAAGTAAAAAAGTAGTAAAAAAGTCTTGTTTGTAGAGAAGTTTATTAAGCAACAGAAGCATACAAATACACAAACTCTTGTCTAGAGTATATACAGACAAGTGTATGTAACATTTTAATTACATTGTTTCCGATTTCAAGAGCATATGTTGTGTGTAATAAGCAAACAAAGCAGGATTCAACAAGTTTTGTATGTCGAAAGACAGACAAAGAATACATATGTATGTACTTTACGGTTGTATTCGATGTCAGTGATAACAACTTGTATTCACAAGTAACAGTAAATGTGTATGTAAAGCTTTGAGAAAAAAAAAACTTTTCTTGCTCCTTATTGTATACGATAAGAAGTGTGTTCGATTACAAATAATTATAGTTTGTTAGAATTTATGTGACGTATACATACATACATACATAATTGGTCATTACAACCCTTCAGTCAGGATTACGACCTAGCTTCTCACACCACTTATGTTGTGTGCGTTAATTTTTATACATGAGTGGTGGGACCTACAGTTTAAAGTCTACAACGAACGACAGATTTTGGAGAAACTTTTCATGGCAATTTTATTTACTCTCAGAGTTTTTGCCAGAAATCTGTTGAGAGGAAATCGCCGAAGAAATACTTTTTGTATTTTATTTGATGTCTGGCCTGACGTATACTCATGAAAATATTATCAAATGGGTTAGAATCGTACGTATACTGTCCGATATATTGAAAATAATTGCAAAGTTTCGATTATCAAAAGATTTTGCTTTTACGCTCTCGTTAACAAAAAAAAGAGGCTTGCTGTTGCTATGCGTTTAAAAAAAAAAAAACTTGTTTTATTTCAGTAATGTTATCGACATTGCTCCGGCGCTGCCATATTTTTTAAAAAGTTAATTTTATTTTATCTGTAGGTTGTAATAAAGAAAAAAAGTTAAAGGTGACTTTAAAGTTCACTTTAACTAAAGTCATCTTTTACTAAAGCCAACTTTAACGGCATGTTGTAATAATGGCCCTAAAAAAGAAGGCAATTTACATGCCTAACTGTTAATTACAATTTGTTATTGTTGTTGTTGTTTTGATATTGTGTAACACAGCGTTAAATTAATTTAATTTCTTAAGAATTAATCATCATCATCAGCACAAAATCACTGTCAACAACATAATAAACAAAATAAACGGAAAATAAATCATAATAAAACTGCAAAAAGGAGAATAAAGAGAAGAACGTATAGGAGGAGAACATGTAAAGTAATTACAATAACAACAAACGTTTAAATGAGCAAAATGATATAACATAAACAGTCTTAAGATGCCAAAGATGAATAATGAATGGCAACAAGTTGTATATGAAGATTAATTTGTAATGTATGTATACTGCATGTACATCAAAAATATGAATGAAAGTTTAAATTTAAAATTTTTCGTTTTTACCTCCATTTGTGAGCCCTTTTTGCCCATACCACCACCACCGCCACCGGCACCACCGCTCTGGGCCGCATTCATGGTGAATTTGTTGTTGTTTGCAAAAGTTCTTTGGTTATTTTTTTGTCTTGTATTAATGTTATTTAATAGTTAATAAATTATTTTATTTTTATTAATTTTTTTGCGTTTTGTTTCGGTTTTTTTTATATTTTTTTTGGAAGGGGCAAACAGCCTTAGCCAAAGAAATTTTTGCAATAAAAATCGTTTGGTTTCACACTTTAACGGCTGTTATTAGAGTGTTGAGTACTTTTAATGTCTGCAAATGGAGAAGCAGGTACATCGTTGAGTAATTTTTTAAAGAACCTTAGCAAAAGCACTTTATTCCATAAGTATTGTATTGTATATTAGCTTGTATCCTGCCTTACCCTTTATTTTTCAGTGTAACAACAGCATATACAATGTATTTCCTTTAACACAATTGTAGCTGGTATTTCCGTTGTTGATTTCGTTTCCGTTTCCTTTTTTTCTTTCTGTTTCTTTTTCCGTTTCTATTTGATAGTTTTCTTCTCTTTTACTGCCGCAACTAAAACTTCATTTAATTCGTAGTAATTCAGTAATTTTAACTTGATTCTCTTTACGCTGACTGCTCCTGACTTGTACAATTAAAGGCTTTTTGAAAGGCCAAGTCTTTTCTCACTCAATACCCTCAAAGTGTTTGCATTTTCTTTGAAAAATTTTCTTCGTGATTTTCTTTTTTTATTTTTCTTTGGAAATGTTCTGTAATACTGACACGTTTCCCGTTTTCCTCTTTATTTAATGATGAACTCGTGAGAATTATTTTTGATTTGCTTTAATTAACACGATTTCTTTAATATTTTTTGTTTCGATTTTTTTTTTAATTAAATTTGGAAATAAGATTTCTTTTTAAACTAAAAATAGATTTTTGTTTTCTTTGTTTAAATTCAAACTATTCACTCCTACACACACTTTTGTTGAAAAAAATTTTTTAATTTTTTTTTTTTCATTGAACACCAAATTATTTCATTAACTTGAGCAATTCGAACGAAATCATTAAAATTCCATGAATTTGCTACGAGAATTTGTTGCAAATCATTTCAAATAATTTTTTTTTTTCTTCAATAATATTCTGTAATGAGATGAATGAGGAGATAATGATCCGATGTTCGCATTTCAAAAGTGTTTTAAGGTCAGAAAGAAAATAATTTTCAAAATTAATGAACAAATGAACAATTTTTTATTGTTCAATTATTTCCAAAAAAAAAAAAAATAACAACAAAACACTTTAGTTTTCAAGATTGTAACTGTCAGGGGATAGCTCCTATCGCATTGTGTTGTGATAGAGATAAGACAAAGTAGAGATGAGTTAAGTCACGGGAAAAACTTCTAAAGGAAGAACGTTCTACATACGTATAGTGCGACAGAAGACAGAATTTTCTCTGGAATACATTATGCATTACACTGGCCATTCGGCCACACACAGATGTGCTCATGAACAATTTTAAAACACACACAATATGGGCGGTGTGAGAAACCTGATCGTAGTGGTAACTAAAGCTTTGTAACGACAAATTAAGTAAGAAAATAAATAACATAGTTGGATGCCTTCTATCGGGTCCGCCATCTAACGTTTTTTTTTTGTCAACTAGTGCTTACTTCGTGAATGGTAACACTTAGCTCATGTCTGATTTGACAGATAATTTGTTTTATCCTTCCGCTGAACGAATATGGTGGTTGTGTATACGCTTCAATAACGCTGGGAAATATTGTGACATGTGTACGAAAATTGCGTACGGATTTTGGAAGAAGAGAAGCACCGTCAGCTCCGTATGTTCGTTATCTTGTGAAAAAAGTGAAAGAAATTGGCATCCTCATCGATAAAGCAAAGCATGAAAAGCCAAAAACAGTGCGTACACCCGAGAATATTGCTGCTGTGGCAGAAAGTGTGCGTGAAGCGCCATCAACATCAATTCACCGTCGTTCTCAACAATTGAACATTTCGGAGACATCATTGAGACGAATTTTGCATAAAGACCTTGGTATGACGCCATACAAAGTCCAATTGGTTCAGGAGTTGAAGCCAATTGACCATCCAATGCGTTTTCGCTACGCTAAGTGGGCCTGCGATCGACTTACAGAAGATGCCGATTTTGGCAAAAAAAAATCATCTTTTCAGATGAAGCTCATTTTGATCTTGGCGGGTATGTAAACAAGCAAAATTGTCGCATTTGGGGCACAGAAAACCCGAACACATACATTGAAAAGCCGACGCACCCAAAACGAGTCACTGTTTGGTGCGGATTTTGGTCCAGAGGCATAATTGGGCCATTTTTCTTCGCAAATGAGCAAGGAGTGGCCGTTACAGTCAATGGCGATCGTTATCGGGCCATGTTGAACGAATTTTTGTTCATAGAAATTGAAGAGGAGGGTATTGACAACATTTGGTTTCAACAGGACGGCGCTACGTGCTACACAGCCGAAGCTACACTCGATGTTTTGCGCCATGTTTTTGAAAATCGCATTATCAGCAGCTGCGATTTGACACCGTTGGACTATTATTTGTGGGGTGCCGTCAAAGACAATTGTTACGCCGACAAGCCAGAGACAATTGACGCTTTAAAGGACAATATTCGTGATGTCATTGGTGAAATACAGCTGCACACAATCGATAATGTGCTTAAAGATTGGACCGATCGTGTAGGCTACTGCATAGCCAGCCGAGGCAGCCATTTGAATGAAATTATTTTCCATTATTAACCGGAAGGATTGATTACTTTCAAATAAAAAAAGAAATTTGAGAAAATATTCAGTAGTTTTTTTCTTAAAGCATTTTCAAAAAAAAAAGTTATTTGGCGGAGCCTTTAAATGATGCGAGGGACTCGAATCATTCATTAAAATTTACAGTCTTAGTACACACACCACCTCCTAGTAAGTATTTTAGGGTTCGTATGCGATTCATACTTATTTTGTGCTTCGTGAATACGTTGAGTTATGCAAAGTCGAAGTTTACAACATCATACGTGTTGTTCAGTATGATGTATGATGAGTACTTCAACTTTTTTTATGAGTAGAGGAGGTTCCATGATATTAAAATAAGTATGAATGCATATAAGTATAAGAAATTATGAGTATGATTCGCTTCTACTCATCTTTTTTAAATACTCATTGCTGATCTCTTCTACTACTAGACTACGGCGACTTATAAATATAAAACTTTTCTTTTTATATTTTAATTTATTTCGGTATTTTGTATATTTTCTATGTAGAATAGTTTGCATACTCGTATATAATTGGCTTATTTGGTTACTTAAATTGCAAACAACTCATTACTATTTACCCTCGGCACTTTACGCTTCATATACAACGCAAGTAAAGGCAAGACTTTAGATATGTTCAAATAAAAAAAAAATACTTGCAGCAGTTGGTTAAGCATACCAACTCCATCATAGTTGCCAACCATTTCTTAAGCTTGTGTGCTGTTACATAAATTTAGTTGCGAAAAAGAAATGTTATTTCTTTCCTCGCGTAAGGTTTTCCTGCCAGCTCAACGCCTCAGCAGTATACATACATAAACGTAACCATTATTATGTTATTTTCTTAAGTACTTTTAAGAAATGCAAAAAAAACATAAAATTAACCCTTAAAGGCTGTAAGAAAAATGAAATCTTCTTGAAATTAATTTCAAAATTCATTGAAAATTCCTAATAAATAGGAATTATTTTTAAGCACAAATTCGTTAATAAATCTTCGATTCTGTTGAGCAATAGTTATCGATCCAAAAAATTCACCATACAAGGGTTAATATTACATTCATTACGAGACATTGCTTGCAAAACTAAGCTGCAGTAATTGTAGTTGTTGCAGTGAAAAACAACACAAGAGTTATACTTCCTGTGCAATATAGCCATCAAAGTTTCTTGAAGAATGGTTGGCAAAAAAAAAAAGAACAAGAAAACTACCACCACCATCCCCGACAACAACAACTACAACTGCAACAAGAAAACAGATAAACTAGTCCATATTTCACTTGAGGTTTTTTTCTGTTTTTTTTTTTTTTTGCTACAAACAATTTTTTTCCTTGTACTTAAGCACGTAATGGTACCGTGTCATGTTTCCACATTCACTTGTCTTCGGCTGTTGATTTTTTTCTTCTTCTCAAGTTTCTTTTTTTTTCTTTTTTGTTGCTTTAAAGCTACACTGCTTAAGCTGTGTAATGTAAGCGAATTTAATCCACAATTAAATTCTGTTTTAGTTTCTCTCTTCAACTATTTGTCATTTGTTTCGGCTTTAAGGCTTTAATTCTTAATGCACAAACACAACTTCAACGAGAACCGGTCGGTCGGTCCATTATTTCACTTATTATTGCTGAACTGATGCTGCCTTCGGATGTTGACTGCTGTTGTTGTTTGCCTGGGTATTGAAAGTTGAATTTTTATTGACAATTCAGGTCAATTTAATTTTGTCGCCACATACATACATACATACATCTGTACGGTCTTGTGAACTTTATCTTCTTGTTTCTACTTTTCGCTTTTTTATGGTTGTCGTCCAATAACATACAGAAAAAATATTTTTTTTTAAATTAATTTTTGTTTTTAAGGGGCAATGACTTCTTTTTAAAGCGATATAACAGCGGGTGGCATAACAATTGCAGTCTGCAATTGTAGAATGCAGTTAAAGCAGAAGCAATATGGGGATAAAGTCCAGATGCTGCATCAAATCACAAGAATTTTTTATCATCGTTTTTCTGAGCATCTACATACGTACATACATAATTGGCCTTTACAACCCTTCAGTCAGAATTTTGGACCTACTTTCCCACACCACTTATGTTGAGTGTGTTATTTTTATTTATAAGTAAAGGGACATGCAGTTTAAAGTCGACCCCGAACGACAGATTTTTTGAGAAAGTTTTCATGACTTTTTGGCCAGAAAACAGCTGAGAGGAAGTCGCCGAAGAAATATTTTTTTTTATATATTTTCGTTTTGATGTCTAATCTGGGGTATGGACCGAGGCCCCTTACATCTAATATGCCAAACCACTACCTACTAGACTACACCGACTGAGCATTTTCTGGAACTAATTCGGTTGAGCTGCTATATTTTTAATCAGTTATTGAGTCAGACGAAGTCGCGTAGTCTCGTGGGTTGTGTGTCGGCTTATTATTAGACGTAAGGCCACGGTTCAAATACCAGGCCAGACATTAAAACGAAAATATTAAAAATATTTCTTCGGCGATTTCCTCTCAGCAGATTTTTGTCAAAAACTCTGACAGTAAATAAAAGTGTCATGAAAAGTTTCTCAAAAATATGTCATTCGAAATCGACTTTAACCCATTAATGCCGGAATAACTTTTTTTCTAACTGTTAACGTTTTGTTTTTTACACTCAATTTCCTCTCAGAGCAAAAACTAAGGCAACCTCTGCAGGCAACTTAAGTTGCCACTGGACACTAATGGGTTAAGCCTTAGGTCCTGCCACTCATGAATAAAAATTAACGCATACAACGTGGACGATGTGAGAAACTAGGTCGTAATCCTAACTAAGAGGTTGTAATGACTAATTATGTATGAAAGCAAATCTATAGCATGACGCATTAAACAACATACAACAGCAGCATAACTGACTGATCCTAGTGAGGTACTAAAACTTGTCCTTCAGCTCAATGCATTATCCTTTCGTTTCTACTTCCTGTTAGCATTGTTGGAAAGATTGTAAAGACCCTTTTAGATTAATTTTGTCGACCCCACAAAAGTAAATTTTATGGCCAAAATGTGAATCTGCAATCCACAGCTCAGCACATTACCATCGAGACATTTAATGAACGAATCGAAAAAGGTGTATGCCATACGGGGATTGACTTTTAAGTTTGCAGGGTGCCCTGGTAATATAGTGGGTAGTGTGCTAGACTATTAGCGTGAGGGTCGTGGGTTCGATTTCCACCTGAGACTGTTACTCAGGCGTTTTTGAGGTCGCTGATTACAGATCTTCATTAAGATTTAAAAAATTCGAAATGATCCAATATGGCGGTCAAGTAAATCTGATTAATTTTTATAAACCTCGACCGCCATATTGAATTCGCCATTTTGAATTTTTTAAATCTGAATGAATATCTGTAATCAGCGACCTCAAAAACGCCTGAGTAACAATTTGGAAGTAAATCTGATTAATTTTTAAGGACCTCCGTAATGTGTTTCATTTTCTCTTGCACCCCTTGACATAAACCCACCCCCTACTTTGAGGGTGCATGCAAACAATTTGGATTTGGGCTCATTTTAAAGAGCAAAGATCAATTGTCAATTTCTGACAATAGCGATGGTTCTAGCACGTCCGTGTTTAGCTCTACAATGTTTCAAAAATGGCCAAAAATGCTATTTTTAGGGGTTTCAATCCCCTTTTTCTCGAAAACCTGACGTAATGGAAAGATTTCATAGTTCAGCGCGCAATATGCCTTCGGAAACACCTGGAGCCATCTTATTTGCAATACCCATGCAGGGCTGTGTAAATAAATAAATAAACCGCTTTGCAATGGTACAACACTTAATTCAGCATTGGTAAGGAATTCTGTTCTCACTACCATACACATTGATTTGAGGGCGCCACCATATCAATATTTATTTGTCTGAAGCTCTAGCGCGTGGTATCATTTCAAATGTTCAAGATAAAACTTTCATCTCAAAAGTAATGAATTTATTTCCTTGTCTTAAAGTTTAAAGGATTTAGTTTTGATCTTGAAGATTCGAAAAGTACTAAGGAAAGCCTGCCCCGCAAGCGAATAGTATGACCACATATCCATTATGGTATCCATTGACAATCAAACTCGAACAGCGTTCGTACTGTGAAGCGACTTCGAAAAATACAGTTGGAATCTTTATTCTGGACAGACTAACAAAATAGCGCTGAAAAAAAAACATAAGATACACCGTCGCTATATAGTGCACCGATTTCAGTTGATGCATGGCCGTTTCATTTGCACACATATACAACAAGTATCAATACAGTGTGCGTAATACTGAAACAGCTTTAAGCGGAGCAGCGTTAAGCGGGGTCTTACTGTATAAAAGTTAGTTTAAAGCAAGACACACTCTTTTTTCTATTCTAACTGAAACTAGAAAATTTCAGCCTAAATTTAGCTGAACGGTTGTGAATATGCTGTTTTTGTGGAATTTGTACCTCAAAACCTTTGTAATAAAAGGCATAAATTTTCTTTACAATTTAGGGCTACGCATACAATTTGAAATTAACCCTTATATGTTAAAAAAGACCAAGAATGGTACCATGAAGAAAAATTAGTATGAAGGCTTAAAAAGAGAAAAGTACGGTTAAAGGAAGTCTTTTCCAATTATCGAATTTGAATTTAAGTTCAAGCAGACAGAAACTTTAATTCTTAGTTTGTCCTTATCGATGTTTTTAAAGTGAATATAACTTTAACAAACTCCTCACATCATATCAAAGCCAATAGCGAAGAATATTCCAACTTTAAAAAGTGTTTGTTACCTCTTAAGAGGCTTTAATATTGTGTGTGAAGATAAATTAGAGTTCAAAAACCAAAGACGCAAACCCAGCGCCCCTACTTGCCTCTAACAGGATAAACTTTGCTATTAACAGAACACTGTTAACTATTTAACAGTGGCAACAAGTAGATTAGTCTTCTACTTTGCAATTACTGCAGACTATTGACATAAAATGTAATTCTCATTATGATCATTATTATTTGTGAACAAAAGGACAGAGGGCGGACATTTTCTAAACTCTCAAGCTATTACAGCTATTCCACTACTACGGTTCGAAAATGGACTCTTTGGACTACCATTTGCGTATAGTCTGTATGGTTTGCTATTTCTTATATGTTCCAAATCTGATCTTCTGATCTGATCTCTGATCTTCTAGAGAATTTTCAAGCAAAAAATTAATATTTTCAAAGCCGATTTTCTCAATGCCATATCACTTTATATGGGACTTTATTGATGATTATTTTAAGACGCCTTAGAAACTTCCTTTGCATATAGTATGGTACTCATAGACCTAGAGTATTTTCCAAAATTAGCACCCAAGTAAATAAGCTTGTTCGGATGAATACTGTTAAACAGATAACAGTGCTCTGTTAAGAGCAAATTTTGTTCTGTTAGTAGGAAATTTTGTTCTATTAACGCCAAATGTGGTGCTAAAATTTATGGATTCCGTCTTGGATTTTCAAATTCGAATTTATCTTCACATATATGGTTCAGATTCAGGTTTTTTTCAGTGTTCTTGTATTTTTTATTTCTTTTTTAAATTTCTTACTGAAGTATTCAGACTGAGATTGTGAATAAAATTTCGTCATTGTAAAACCTTCAATCTTAATTCAAACACTTTTTTTCTAATAACTGATGAAGAAACAGTACATTGCACTCCATTGCAATTCATAACTGATTCTATTTCTGCATTGAAACTGCGATTGATTTTTAAGTAAATGCTTGTTAAGTCAGTTTTAGATTTTAAAATCCAAATAAATTTCAATTTTAAAACTAAAAATCCAATATAATGTCCGCTTGTCATTGCTCCCCTATTACATGCAGCATCTTCAGTTTTCAATTCATTTCAATGCCGCTGTCATTGGGAAAAATCTTAATTAAGAAGCCAAAAAAAATCTGATTTGATCTGATTTAATGACTTCTCATGCATGAATAGAGATTGAAAGGTTTCATGATTCGTTTCATTTGCTGAACTCTTAGCAAAATATGCAAATGTAAGGAGAATGGTAAAACTGTAAGGAATAAAGGAGAATAAAAATTTATTTTTCTTGCATTTACTTTAACATCCTTCCATTTTGTGTGCGGCCATCAATCAAAATTGACAAATTACACCAGCATCATATCAGAATTAATGGCTGGAAGCCTGGCCTGTAATCAGCAACATTTAAATTGTAATATTAATTGCATGATATTGATAGACACGTAATTAAATGAGAATCTAATGAAATAATTGGCCATTATAACCCTTAAGGCAGGATTAACGACCTAGCTGCTCACACCACTCATGTTGTGTGTGTTAATTTTTTCCATGAGTGTGGCTGGATCTACAGTTTAAAGTCGATTCAGAACAACAGATTTTTTTTTTTCGAGAAACTTTCCATGGCAATTTTATTTGACGCTCAGAGTTTTTGCCAGAAATTTGCTGAGAGAATGTTGCCGCAGAAATATTATTTTTATGTTTTCGTCATGATGTCTGACCTGTGTTTAAACCGAGACTACACACATTTTAATATTTCCTTCATATTCCTTCATCTTTTTAACAATTTGTAAATCTTTCCTACTGCTTAAGGGTTAATTTCATAAGCATTATACGTCTTGGCAATTCATCTCTGACATTATCATCAGGTGTTTCAAAGTTAATTTAAAATAAATCTGTTTTCTGTTTATCTCTCGGCTTTAATGAAACACAATAAAAAATCTTTTCTTTCTAGAAAATCATAAAAAAATTGGGAAGCAAATAAATTACAATACCAGGCTGTAAAAATGAGAAGAAACGCAATTGAAAAACAAAACATCAATAACACTATCACACACACACATATACATACGTACATACAAATTAATACTCTCTACATGAAATATTGAGCATCATGAGTATGAGTGACTGAGAGCCTAGGATTTTCTTAAATCTATTAAGACATAGTATAAGCAGCAAAAGGAGATTGGGAGTAAGTGATGAAAAAAGAAAAAATCTGGCATAAGTAAAGTGAATAAATTCACAATCATAAAGCCGCTATACATTCAACACACCCACTAGCACAGTAAATAAATACAACAAAAAAAACATGATTTTTCTCTTTCCTGCTGGTGATGTTTGTTATGTCTTAGAAAACAACAACAAACAACAGAGAAACACATACAAAAAGAAAAAAACCACATCATAAAATATTCAAATAAACACAAACACACACACACAAGTATAACAAAAACAGCAACACAACACAAATATTGTAAACAAACCCCAGAAAGAGAAGGAGAGAGAGAGAGAGTGCGTGTATATGTATGTGTGACAAAGAGAATGAAATACAAACAAAGAATGTGAGTGAGCATAACGATGAAAGACGCATTGTCATCAAAAATTCAAAACACAGAAAAACAGTTACACAACACACACACACACACATTGTTTCTGTCTTCCCCTGCCCCTCCTCATCACTCTCTCTCTCTGTCTTTCATCGTACTATATTTCTCTTGTGGTATTTTTGCAATGCAAATGATAATCATGATAATGATGAGGATGAAGATGAGGATGACCATGATAGTAAAACATCGTTTGCTGCTACAGCTGACTGTAGTGTTTATGAATATTATACTGCATACTTTTAGGCTCATGCAAAATACCAAATACCACATTGGGTATGTAAATAATAATGAAATTATACTCCTTTTATGGCTCAAAGAGCAAACAGCTCAAAGAGCCAGAGCATAAGGAATGAAAAAGAAAAAAAAAATAATATTGACATTCGCTTAAGACATCTGCAATTATTTTCTGTTTTTCTTTTTCTTTTTCGCATTACTTTGCGCTCATGGGTGTCTGTAATGAAATTTTTTCTGTGCTGAAATATTCAGAAATTTTTTGCGATTTCTTCTATACTTGAATGTACCTTTTTTGTTAATTTGAAAACCTGAAGCCCTTTTTATAAGCATTAAACAGATATTTTACTGAGAGGGGGGATGTGAGGGAGATGGTAACAATAAAATTGAATATTCATATGTGCATGAATATCTTATGAAATGTAAACATTAGAATAAATAATATTTATTTTTTTTTACTAATGTAAAGTATACTTTTGGGTGCTTCATATGTTCGGAAAAGCATTGCGGTTATTAAGGGGCTCTTAATGGCAAATAATGCTTAATTAAAGTGATTCCAAGAACATTATAGCAATACATAAAGAGAATAAAAAATAATACATAGAAACAACATATCTTTCTTTAAATTAAATAAATTATTTAAAATGAGTAACTGTAACTGTAATACAATATAATTTTAGCACCTTAACATGGTAACAAAATTCCTTTGCCCTATAATTCAATAAAAATGATAAAAGGAAAGTAGAAAATAAATAAAATCGGTCTTATGCCTGAAATTTTTAATAGAAAATGAATAAAACAAATCAACTGAACTTCTGTACATTCTTCTGAACATTCTTCGGACTGCCTACTCTGCCATATAAAAGGCAAGGCAAAGCTGGCGACTGAAAGACTAAAGTTCAGTCAGTCTTGTGTGAAGTCACGGTGTGTTTGAAGAGAGTAATTGTGGCTTGAAGATCTCCGTTATAAACATCTGTCGTATAATTGCTTAGTGATTGTTTATGCAAAGGGTATAAACAGAGGAATAACAAACAAAGTAATTGTTTTTGTTTACATCAAGTTGTGAACAGTGGCACACAGAATTGGGCGAATAATAAAGAATTTTAATTAAAACTAAACACAACTTATTTTGATTTCATTTGCAATCTACTAGCTCATATTTTAAACGTTTTTAAATGGTAAAAACATAACAATCTTGTGAAGTCAAAAGTTCTTGATGTTCTGGGCGAAAAATTCAATGCGATTTTCGCTGTAACCAGTATGTTTTTAAAGTGCCGCGGTCTCTTAACACGGTGCGCTAAATCAATTTGATCTTCTTACCATATACGCAACTTATATTCGTTCAAAAATGGAAAACAACTCTCTGGATATGGGTCGGTGTTACGAAGTCTGTTTAGCAGCTTTTCAACCGTGTTCAGGGGAGGTTAAGACACAAACTAATGACAGTGGGGTATTGAACACGATTGATTCATTGCAGTATGTATTGTGTTGCATTATTTTAACGCAACTTTAGCGTAATAAGACTGAGGAAAATAAAGGGATTCGTCCCTAGAAATGCTTATTTTTACTTAATGAATATGTTTCATGTTGAGCACAACCATTTGTTGTAGATTGGTCGGAGGACTGCACAACGCATTACAGGCAGAATTCATTCTTGTCGCATTATTCCCTTCCTACAGAAGTATTACCAGCCAATTGCAAAATAAATTGATTCAAATCTAATATCCACATATACTACTCCCTATTTTCTACCCCCCACCCCCATATAACCTATTTTCTTATTACAACACAATGCATTGCAAGGGCCACCGCTAGGTTCTCGAATTGAGCTGAGCATATGGCGAATATTATACTTCCAGAAGCGCTTAATAATATATTTTACTTCACGATGTATTTAGAATAACACTTTATATTCCTTTTATTCCTTTCAATTGCTTTTAAGGAACATAAGAAAGTTACAGGTCAGCTCCTCCATTGTTTCATGATGTTTTTCTAGCTATGCAGGTCTACTGTTGATGACCGTCTGCGATTGCCACTGACTGCAAAACTTAATGACTGCAAAAATTAATGTGGTTACTTTTGTATTAGTTATTGGAGAACTTTGTTGATTGTGTTCCACCTCTCCGCTAGAAGTGGCATTTCCAGCTTTATTAGTTTAAAAAGTTCAACTAGAAATTCCCTTAACGGATCTCCTTACATAAACGATAACTACAATCGAAACTTGAATTTGTATTGAATTGTCACTTGAGTCTGAGCTTAGATTCTAAGTAATGAGTAAAGTTTGCCTCTATTTGTGTCTACGTACGTATCAGAGACCAGCAATGAATCGTTTTTTCGCTACTCATAAGCACTCATGAATCTTTGAATATAAGTGAGTCAACAATATTAAAATTTAACTACGTATGTACTCTGATTCATTCATACTCACTACAACGTTTATTTATAAATACAGGTTGCAATGAGTATGCGTACAACGATTTCATCAAACTCATAACATTCGCAATATGTTTGATTCATAAGTCAGCCTCATTATATAGTTCATAACTTTAGAAAACTACTTCGAGTGACTCGAATCGTTCATCAAAATTTAATCTTAGTTGTTGTTGTATTTACAAAAACAGAAAAAAAACGGTCAAGCAAAAAAGACAAATCAGTAAGCAGACAGAGAGCAAACACGTAACCTTCTAGCGAGCATTTGAGTGTTCGTACGCGACTCATACTTATTTTTTGATTCGTGTATATGTTGCCGTATGGAGAGTCGAAATCAACAGCATCATACGTGCTGTTAAGTAATGAATATGATGAGTACTTAAAACTTTGAATATGATTAGAGAAGGTTGCATGATATTAAAATAAGTATGAATGCGTATAAGTATTAGAAATTATGAGTATGATTCGAATCTACTCATATTTTTGAATACTCATTGCTAATCTCTGGTACTTATATATTTTTTTCGGTTTTGCATCGACTAAGAACGGAAATCTCTGTTTGAATTCCAAAAACCAAAGTTTCTAAAGTTTGAAAGAAAAACTATTGGGTTAGGTGGTATGCTATATAAATTATTAATTGTAAGGTAGAGTGAAACATTTTAAATTTAATCTCACTAACTGCTATCATAAGTTCAAATAAGTTTTAGGCTTAGATCGATAAAGACTTCAATTATGCTCGATTTAAGCAGGACTATTCCACTTAAGGTGTGTACATTTTTTATGGCACGTATGTATTTATCCATAACTTCCCAATACTTGTATTGGCTTCATTGTAAATCTAAAAAATTTATTTTGATTTTTAATAAATTCTGTTTCAAAGCATTCACAGGATTTTAATGATTTTATTTCTCAAAAGTAGATTTTAAAATTTTATTTTTACTTTGAAATTTTAAAACATTTTCATTAAGGGTTTTGATTCAATTATTAAGGAAGGATTGGAATTATTTTAAACACTTTTTTATTTTATTTTCACTCGATTATATGGAAGATTTTTTTATTTATTTTTTGTTGTAATTTTTAAAACATGGAAGATTTTAATTTTAAATTTTTAATTTCACTCGAATTTTTATTTTTTAATTTCTTTTAATTTTATTTTTTTGTTGCTATTTTAAAATAAAACCGCCGTTTCGCTTAAAATCACATACAGTTTCCGGTGTTAAGCCATTGAAAGCTCGAAATGAACTAAAAAATTTTGTGTCAGCAGGGTCTTTAACACAGAAAACCAGAAAAATGAAACAACAACGACAACAACAATTCATAACAAAATAGCAACAACAGCAATAGCAATAGCAACAGCAATAGCAACATTGTGCAAAAATACAGATGAAAAGAATAGAAGAAGAAGAAGAAAAAAGAAAATTTTAATAGTCGTGACTGGATTTTGTTTTACAGTTTTGGGTGGAGTGCAGTTGAATAGCTTTTTAGCAGCAACAATAACAGCAACAACAACGGCAGCAGTTGTATTTATTAGCCGGATTTTGTTCGAGAAATAGGAACTGAAAGCTTTCTTTGCCGCACTCATAATCCACACACACGCAAAACACATTACATTTTGAGTGGATGTTAAGCTCTCTTGTTTTGTAGAGCAAGAGAAATCACGTGCTTAGAAAACGTGCTGTTACTTGCAAACAGAGTGGAAGGAACAGGCGAGCAAAACAAAACATAAAAACGAAATGGCAAATGCTATAGAGAGAGAGAGAGAGAGAGCAAACAGCAATAACAACAATAAAATCAACAAAAGATAACAGAAAGAAGGTCATTTGTTGAATGAGAAAAAAAAAACATACAAAAACAACTGCACAGAGAAGAGTGTACATGTATGTATGTATGTGTGGCAGCATTCAGTGTTTGAGAGAAAATCTTGATGTAACTTTAAAAAGAATTTAAGATGTGCATGTGTATGTAAAAGTACAAGTGTAAGTAAAATGTAACATAAATAACACACACATAGCGAGAGAGAGAGAGAGAGAGAGTAAATTAGAGAGTAAGAGCAATGTAGGTGTAATAAAATAAAGAAGGCATAATAATATGGCGGGCGCGTGTTAGACGAGACTTTGTTTTAAAACAAAAGCAACAAACGCATACGCACAAGCACACGCACAAGCACACATTATGTTTATAAGTAAAGTAAAATAAAAACCAGGAGAGTGTAAATGATTTTTTTTATATTTTTAAACACTTAAACAATTTATGAGAAAATTATGCGGCTTTGTTTCGTTCGTTTTTTTTTATGTTTTCCTAACAGTCGTAGTAGTCCTTGATAAAGAATTCAACTTTTAAACAAATATTTGCTTATAATGCAGGCGTGAAAGTCAAGCATAGCAGATAAACTGTATTGCCTTGCAGCTATAAAGAGAGTGAGTGTAAGGAACAGACGGCTTAGCAGACCTTTTTTTGTTTTGTAGAATATGTTTTTGGCTTTGTTTTTTTATTACTTTCCTTGGTTTCGCTTGATTTGATAGCGGCGGCTTTTAATGTTACCAAAAGTTAAGCTTTTAATAATGGCCTCAGGATTTATTAGCTGTTGAATTGTTCTGTAAGTAGCAACAAAACTATACAACAGTGAAGCCCATTAACAAAAAACTGGAGATTATTTTTGATTGAAGAAAATATTTAATGGAGCGCGATATTTTCTGCTGAACTTATTTACAGAGAAGCAAAAGGAAATTACAACAATAAATTAAAGAGAAAAAGTTCCAAAAAATAAAGTTTAAAATTTGTTTGTCTTCTCTTCTATTTAAATGTAAATGAAGTAAATTGGATTTGTAATAATGTTGATAACACCTGCAGGAATAAAAAAAATTAAAAATTTAACAAAAAACAAAAAAATTTGACAAAATTTACTTTTCTAAGATTTTTTACAAGTAAATAAAAAACCGGCTAGAAGTATTGTCCATTGTTGCCAATTAGTATTTTATCTGCAACATTCCATAGAGAAACTAAGTTCCTCTACAAGCATGTTTATGTAACAATAAAAACGTTTTGATCCAGAGAAGAAACATTTCTTCCGCCGGGAGAGAACTTCGAGACGCCAGTAAGCCATGAGAATGTGAAATGCAAGCAGCGAATTATGATCGTCCATTAAAAACATACCAAGTTTTTACAGCCGTGGCATTAGGGTGTGAGCATTAGGTTTGAATCTTTTTTTATCTTTTAAAAACGTTTAAAATATGAGCTCGTAGATTGCAAACAAAATAAAAATAAATTTGTGTTTGGTTTTAATTAAAATTCTTTATTAGTCGCACAATTCGGTGTGCCATTGTTCACAACTTGATGTAAACAACAACAATTGCTTTTCTTTGGTATTCCTCTCTTTATACCATTCGCATAAACAATAACAATTACTAAACAATTATTCGACAGATATTTGTAATGGAGATCTTCAAACCACGATTACTCTCTTCAAACGCAACGCGTCTTCACACAAGACTGACTGAACTTCACTACCTCCGGTCGCCTGCTTTGCCTTGCCTTTTATATGACAAAGTAAACAGTCTGATGAATTCTTTTGAAGGCGAATGTTCGTGGCTTTGCCTTCTCGAGACCTCTATAAATGTAAACATTGCTGTTTCATTTTTGTTATTTGTGTATTTTGTTCACATTTATTCTTGTAGTGCTTGTTGTATTTTTTTTTTACTTGTTTACATGTTTTTCTGCTGGTATATGTTGCTATATTACGCAGAGTGATGATTTGCAAACAAGTTCTTTGTTTTGTTTTTGTAGCTTTTGTTTATAATTTTAATGTTAAACGATGTAAAAGCAAAACACCAGTATCTAGATTTTTCAATTTTCGTAACAATATTATAAGTGGCAGGAAGGACGTATGGATACATACATACATAATTGGTAATTACAACCTTTCAGTCAGGATTACGACCTAGTTTCTCATACCACTTATGTTGTGTGTGATAATTTTATACATGAGTGGTTTAAAGTCGACTCCGAATGAAAGATTTTTGAGAAACTTTTCATGGCAATTTATTTACTCTCAGATTTTTTGCCAGGAAGTCGCCGAGGAAATATTTTTTATATTTTGTTTTGATGTCTGGCCTGGGACTCGAACCCTGGCTTTACGTCTAATAAGCCGACATACTACCTACTAGACTACGGCGACATATAGATAGTCCGCTTATAAAGGAATTTAGTACACAGCACAGATGTTATATTGTAGTAGGTAGACTTTAGATAGTCTACTAGGGAATGAACACACAACATAAGTGGTGTGAGAAGCTAGGTCGTAATCCTGTCAGAAGTGTTGTAATAACCAATTAAATAAGTAAGTCAGTTTGTATAAATGTTTAGCCCAGGATTTCATAAAAAAATTTCTTTGTCAATAGAAGAGGAATTGTATGTATTCCCTAACCTAACCACGGCCGATAAAATACGTCTGTAGTGGCTTGCTAGAAACAATGAGGGTTTGAAGGGAAGTTTGTAAAAAATCTCTGTTTTTGTTCTCTCTGTGAAAGAGGGTACAATGGATTTGCTTTAACGTGATTGGTTAGTTCAACTAGGCTAAATAAGACCTCACAGAATCACCTCGTTATTTCCTCGTTCATATATCGAATGATAGTTCATTGAGGTACCAAAATACATTTGTGTTAAGTGATTAAGTTTCAATAGAATTCGAACTCGTAATCGATATAATATAAGCGGTCCACTGGCCTGCGAGAAAGACGAATGTTATGAACGCATACATGATTCTTGGAAACATGTCTCCTTATTTCGGTCGAGCAAAATCCATTGTAGAGCAAAAGAGCAGTGAAACACAATTAATGGTAATAATGATCATAAAGTAATTTGAATGCTTCTTTCGACACTTGAAAAATGTGTTGGTTCCAGTGAATATTCATGCCCAGAGCATACAAAGTACGACTGCACTTTTGAAAAAGAATGAAGATACTGGGTGTTCTTAAACCACTTAACTTTGCTTAGCTTTTATTAAAGGTTGCAAACAATTGCATGCATGTGGTACTCTGACATTTTCAGTCTACAGGAAAACTTTGATTTTTGTTTATAAAAAAATCCTCACAACAGAATATATTTTCGTATTTTTCTTTTTTAATTCCGGATAATGTTGTAATAAATATGCTCATGTTTTGAATTCAATTTCTATCCATTTTTGCATTTCAAATATTTTCCATAAAAAAAACGTATTTTTTCTCTTCTGGAATTGACTTTCTAGTTCCACCAACTACTTCCGTTGATTGCATTTATTTTGGCAATTGCAATAAATACCAGTCGAGTATTCAGCGGAAGAAAAAATGCAAATGAAAAATCTAAATGCGAAATCTCCTCTCTATGCGATGAATTTTTGTTTTTTGGACAAAAAATATTTGCAAAAAAAAAAAATGTGAAAAAGAGAAAAAACATTGATTTTGACAGAAAAACAACAAAAAAAAGAGGAGGAAAAATGTAAAGTTTATGCAAATGGTGTCTGCTGTAGAGATTTTTGAGTGGATTTAAAATTAAATCTTTGCAACAATTTTATTTAATTTTTTTTTTTTTTTGTTGAGAAAGAAAACCAAAATTTTTTAAGCAACAGTGAGGATATACGAAATGAAATTAAAACATAAAAAAACAATTTTTGTTTTTTAAATTAAAACTTTTAATTAAGAAAACATAGCCAATAAATAGGCCAAAATAAATAAATAAATAACGCCTGAATATATGCTATGCTTTTTATAAGAATTGAAACACATACACTCCTAACTTATTGCAACTCTTAAACAAATAGAAAATTCGAATATTTTTAGTGCTCTTCCGCTCTACAACGGATTTTGCTGGAGCGAAATAAGGTCACATGATCCCAAGAATCATGTTCATAACATTCGTCTTTCACGCTGGCCAGTGAATCGCTTATATTATATCGATTACGAGTTCGAATTCTATTGAAACTTAATCGCTTAACACAGATGAATTTTGGTACCTCAATGAGCTATCATACGATATATGAACGAGGTAATAAAGTGGCGATTCTGTTTGGTCTTATTTAGCCTAGTTGAACTAACCATTCACGTTAAGGCAAATCCATTGTAGCCTCTTTCACAGATAGAACAAACAACAGATTTTTTTACAACCTTGTTTTCAAACTCTCATGGTTTTTAGCAAGCCGCTACAGACGTATTTTACCGGTCGTGGTTCTTAGGGGATGCAATTCCTCTTCTATTGACAAAGCAATTTTCTTATGTGACGATGATTGTAGGCAGTTTTGACCACAAAATAAAATTGAAACGAAGGCTTAACTTGGTTTTTTTCTTTAATTTTACTAAGAAATCCTAGGCTAAACATTAAGCCAAGCTGACTTACTTACTCAATTGGTTATTACGACACTTCTGACAGGATTACAACCTAGCTTTTCACACCAACCCTATTGTATTTTTTAATTTTATACATGAGTGGCAGGACCTACAATAAAATCAGATTTTTAAATTTTTTTTTAGAAATTTTTCATGGCAATTTAATTGACGCTCAGAGTTTCTGCCAGTAATCTGCCGGGAGGAAGACACCGAAGAAATATTTTTTTATATTTGGCTATGTTTGATTTGTCTGGCCTACGGTTTGAACCAAGACCTTGTTACATTACGGCGACTGCAAAAAATATTCTTGTGAAGCAAAAATTTCATGAAATCCGGATGTTAAGAAGTTCACAACAGCGCGAATTTTAAATTTAATTTAATCCATACTGTTATATCATTTAATTAAATAAGGTTTTGATATAATAAAAATATTCCATTAGAAATTATTTAAATTCCATCCACAAGTTATCCTTTAAACAAATTTTTTCTTCTTTTCTTAGTTCAAAAATATCACATTTAACTTAAAAATTAAAGCCTTAAATGTAGTTTTTGCCAATGACCCCCTTAAGTATGCAACAATTTCTATATTGATTATATTGACACAATAAACCCTTAAAATATGCACAAATTTTGTTACTGGCGCCAAATAAATCCACTTAATTTCAGTATTTCATTGTGTTTGTGTATCCCTGCGCATATACATACATATATGTATAGTATATATAGAGTGTGTGTGTTTAACTATCAGAAGCTATTTTTCCAATACATCGCTCTAGTGGTCTTTGACTTTTCCGAGCCAACTTTAAACCCGGCAACTTTGCCAACAAGACACACAATACTCTACATCATCGTGGTTATCATGGCAATTGACATTGTAAGTTTCGTTGCCAACAAAAAGTTCTTGTACACAAAAAACACTTACAACAACAGTAGCAACAACATGAATAGAATTTTGTTAATTTGTTGCTTTTGGCATGCAACAAAGATTGAAAGGATAAGCCAAACCATGCTAAAAGAAAAGATGAATGACAAGTAGAATAAGAAGAAGAAAAAAATTCAGAAACTGAATTGAAAAATTAAAAAATTGTAAATAAACAAGACAGAATTATGAGGGTATAGAAATACAAGAAAAAAAAGTTAATTTAAAAAATTTAAATTATTTTTACATTAAATATTAACAGAATTGCATAATTTTTATTTCTATAATTTAAAATTTAATTAAAAACAAATTATTTGTTTAGATGCAGAAACTTTTTTTATTTTTTGCAATTTAATTTTAATTTAATTAAACGCAGAAATAAATTTTATTTGTTGAACATTTTTTCTGCATATTTTTAGGGATTTTTTCAATTTATTTACATTTATGTTTATGTCACTCCTTTTATATTCAAATATGAAATTGATTTGTTCCTTTTTGTAAAGGGAAAAAGTATTTTCCCAAACATATAAAAACAAAGATCTTTAAACTATATTCGATTTACATGGTGGCACTAAGAAATATTTGCCTATAGTAGGGATTCCTGAAATGTGTTAAAAATTTGTAGTATATTTTAGGGGTTATTGGTAAAAAGGTTCAAATTAGAAAATTATCTACAATTAAGAGATTTAAAAACTATATTTACAATGATAAATGGAACTATTCTAGCTGTTAACTCAATGATAAATATAGTATCATGAACAGCTAAACACTTGTCGGGTCTTATTTATCGGGCAAATCAAATTAATCGTGAGCAGAAGCATTTAGACCTACATACAGCTATCAATACTGGCAGTTGTTTCTTAATATTTTACCTCGGTAATCATTCGTTCCCCTCTTAATTATGAAATTGTTGATCGTGTGGTTCATGGATAATTGAGATTAAAGACGTCCTTCACAAACCATATCTGAAAAACGTAAAAAGTAAGCAAACTGTCGCGATGTACCGTTCGTAATCCTGTTGATGTTTGTTTAGAGGACTTCAATAATGTTAATAACGTCGTCTTTCTAGATATCGTACCAGACATTTTTTTCTTAATAACAGCATGAGGATTTTTTGAGCCATAAAATAGAATTTAAAAACCAAAGACGCAAACCAACACTTCTGTCCCCTAACATGGTAAACTTTGCTATTAACAGAGCACTGTTAACTGTTTAACAGTGGCAATAAGTAGATTAGTCTTCGACTTTGCAATTATTGCAGACTATTGACATGAAATATAATTCTCATTCATCTGATCATTATTATTTGTGAACAAAATTATTGAAATGTAAAGAATGATTGGTGGGGATGGTGGGTGGAATTATTCCGGCTATCACACTACCACGGTTCGAAAGAGGACCCTCTGGACTACCCTTTGCATATAGTTGAGTAGGTGTACTATTTCTTATATGTTCCCATATGGCCACTGATTTTCTAGAGAATTTTTAAGCAAAAACTTGAAATTTTCAAAGCCAATTTTCTCAATATCATATCACTTTATATGTTACTGCATTGCTGATTGTATAAAGAGGCCTTGGAAACTTCCTTTGCATATAGTATGGTACTCATAGACCGACACTATTTCCCAAAATTAGCTCCTAAACAAGTGAGCTTGTTTAGATGGATACTGTTAAGGGCAAATTTTGTTCTGTTAATGCCAAATGTGTTTCTGCTAAAATTTATGGATTGCGTCTTGGCTTTTCAAATTGGAATTTATCTTCACACACATTAAAATAGACAGTTTTGCCTACTCAGTAAGCCATTCAGACGAAAATTCATCAAGAAGAAGAAGGCATTGACTGCACTTTGATTGCCGGTGGTTTGAGATCTTGAGTAAGCTAAAGTGTACCACATTGATGCTTTCAGGTTTTCATGGACACTCTGGTTTTCAGCAGCAATGTTTTCTAGAGGCCGGCCGTCAGCGTTGCCACACTGAAGTTTTAGTCGCCATAATCTTCAGTTACTTCGAATTTCTTTTCCATTCTTTGATTGGTTGAACATGAATAGAACTTTCTCGACTGAAAACTTTTTGAAGTTTCTGCCTCAGCACACTTTTTCGAATTCATGAATTAAGTTTTCTCAAAATTAACGCTTTGTTTCTCCATAAAACCGCCCAATTTCTAATATTTGGAACAAACAGATGTATGCTTGTGACAGCTGCCAAATTTAAGAGTTGCCACTTACTCAAGAAAAATGCCTACTTTTACTGAAGCACCGTCTATTTACTCTGGTTTTATGTGTTTTTGTGAAATTGAAATTTTTTCCCGCGCTTAATAGTGCAGTTTAGGCCAACAAAGTTTCCACTTGCCTGCGGTAAATTCATGCGTTTTATGAAGTTGATTATGAATTTGACGATGAAATTCAAAAACACACAACTCAGCATAATCAAATTTAAATTGAAAATAATTAAAAATACTCATGATGATGGACAAATAAAAAAAAAAAAAAATGAACGAAAAAAAATATTTTGATACGTATACACGTAAATAAGGAAAGTATTTAAAATTTCTAATGAAATGAATTTAAATTGTGAGCATGGTTAACAGTATTAGGAGTTTAAAAATAAATTTGAAATTTTATTTGGCTAACATTTAAGGAACGTTGGTTGAATGGTATATTTAGATATTCCAGTCAGAGATCAGCAATGAGTATTCAAATAGATGAGTAGAATCGAATCATACTCATAATTTCTGATACTTATACGCATTTATACTTATTTTAATATCATGTAACCTCCTCTATTCATATCCAAAATTTGAAGTACTCATCATATTCTTACTTACCAACACGTATGATTGTTGATTTCGACTCTCCATAACTCAACATATACACGAATCGCAAAATAAATATGATTCGCGTACGAGCGCTAAAATACTCACTATAAGGTTGTGTGTTTGCTCTGCTTGCTACTCTCTGCATATTTTTCTAAAGTTATGAATCTATATGAGTAGGCTGGCTTGTGAGTCAAACATATTTCGAATGGTATGAGTTTGATGCCAACATTGTACGCATACTCATTGCAACCTGTACTTATAAATCAACGTTGTAGTGAGTATGAATGAATCAGAGTACATAGTTAAATTTCAATATTGTTGACTCACTTATATTCAATACCTCATGAGTGCTTATGAGTAGCGAAAAAACGATTAATTGGTTCCAGTAGCTTCCAAACTGAATTCCTCACAATTTAATAATCAGAATTAGAATTGCGGCCACGCTACACTAGTTAGCGATTTTGGACGATTGAAAATGTGTAAGAAAGTGACTTTGTGTTCTACAGATTGCACATTTTTCATATTCATTTACGCTTTCCAGCATCTGAAATGGTTTGACTTATAAAAACAGGCCGCAAAACATTTTTCAATTCCAATTAAACTCTAAGAAATATTTAAAAGAGGGCCTCCTTCTTTATTTTTAAAATGTCCTTTTTGACCACCATGTCCTTTTAATGCAATAAAATTCAAAATCCTTTTTAAAAACGATATTAATTTTAATACTTTAAACTCATTTTTATTATGACATACAACAACAAACAACAACAGCAGAGATAACCATAATATTTTGTGGTTTTGAAAATTTCTTAAATGCGGTGACTTGAGTGAAGAAAAAAAACAGAAATTAAATTGCAAAACCAAATTTCATTCGAAATAAAATAAAGAAAATCCTTCTCTAAAAGCCACAACGTGTAGCATAATGTGGTTGAAGTTGTTTTGAGAAACAACAAGGAGTAGAGAAAAACGCCTAAAAGCTTACAAATAAACAAATAAAATGCGTTGCCTATGTTTAGGCAACTTAAGGGGAATTTTTGTTTTTGTTTTAAAAGAAACATTATTTAAGGGAAATATTAAACGGATATAGATGGGTCTGGCAGTAAATGAGGGCAAAACGAAGTATATGTTATCGATAAGTAGGGACATGCGGCATATTAGATCTCAGATTACGGCCGATAACTATACTTTCGATATAGTCAAGGAATTTATTTATCTAGTCTCAGCCGTTACCACCAAAAATGACGTCAGTCTGGATATCAAGCTCAGGATCACCCTTGCCAACAGGTGCTACTATGGTCTCAATAGGCAATTGTGTAGGAGAGACCTCTCTCGTACGACAAAACTAAGACTCTCATTCTACCCGTGATTCTTTGTGGCGCAGAGGCATGGACACTATTAAGCACTGATGCAGCAGCCTTGAGAGTATTCGGGAGAAAAGTCCTACGTAAGATCTTCGGTCCAGTGCAAATAGGCGATGATTTACGCATCTGATCCAACTGAGGTGTATGAGCTCCTCAACGACAAAGACGTCGTGCAGCGTATTAACATCCAGCGGCTGCGCTGGCTCGGCCATGTCGTTCGAATGGATGCTCCGGCGAGACGGCTAATTGAGGCGGAGATTTGTGGAAGTCGGTGAAGAGGATGACCTTGTTTGCTTTGGAAGGACCAGATCGAGACAGACCAACTGGTATAGGCGCGCAAGAAGCAGTAGTGTCTGGAAAGCTGTTCTAAGGCAGGCCGAAATCTGTTAATCGGGTTGTTAATGGCGAGTTAAGTAAGTAAGTAACTAAACGAATACAGCGTTTGATTTAAACATTTATTTGATTTTCTAAACGAATTTCAAATATTCAATCCTATTATAAGATCCTATTAAACTCCAAGTCATTTCATCTCCATGACCTTCTTAAGTTTCCAGCTGAATTAATCACAGAAAAATAAGAATTCATTTCCCCCACTTTTAAGGCTTTTAAGGCTGCGAATAAAACTTTTTCTTACAACAGCAACCTTCCATCATTAATTATCGTTTCTTTCTCATTTTTTTTGTTCTAATTTATGCTGTTATTGTTGTTGTTTCCATTGTTGTTTAATTGTTGTTTGTTTTTCCCAAACAATGAAAAGTTTGTAGAATTATTGAAGCAACAGTTTGATTGGCGTTTAACATGCTGCCCTCAACTTTGGCTTGCGTTTTCATTACCCACCAACGCTACAATACAGCACACCGCAGAACATAACCAAACCGAGCACTTCAGCAACAATTTTTACCTTGAAAAAGGAGATTTGTGGCGTTCAAAAAAAAAATTCTTTTTAAATGAAAATCTAAAATATTAAGCCAAGCGGGTATAATAGAAAGAAAAATACAACAAAAAAGGAAAAAAATAATAATTTTTAATACACACATCAAGCAGTTGTTAAACTAATAATTTACAATGATTAACTTCATAATGAAGTGTAAGAGGCTAAGGATTTTAAAATCCAAACGCAAAGTTCATCTGCATTAATATATAAAATGTAAGGCGTAGTAGAAAGAAATCCATAGTCCAGATATCAGCAATGAGTATTCAAAAAGATGAGTAGAATCGAATCATACTCATAATTTTTGATACTTATTTTAATATCATGGAAACTCCTCTACTCATATTCAAAGTTTGAAGTGTACTCATCGTATTCATACTTAACTACAAGTACGATGTTGTTGATTTCGATTCTCGATAACTCAACATACACTGCGGTTCATCAGGATAGAACCAACATATTTTAAAGTAAAAACACTGTATAAATTGCAAATACAGATTGAATAAAAAAATTTTGTTTTGCAGAAAGATAGTTGATACTGTAAATGATAATTTAAGCACAAAAAATTTTATAAAAATGAATTATAACGGTACTTTTTCACTTTCTTTGTAGTCAAGTATAAAATTTTTCATTTATTTTTTGGTTCAACAGAATAGAACCACATGCATTTTTAACGTAAATCAGTAGGCTGTTGTAATAAAGCTTTATAAAAACCAAATATAATTAAAATCACAGTTTGTGGCTGCAGTTATCTAAATCCATATGTGAAGAAAGAGTTCTTTAAATTCGTCGGAAATGGTAAAAATTTATGTTTACCATCCTGAAAATTATTCTTATCGCGAAATCGATAGACAAATAGGACGAAGTCATAATGTGGTAATGAATTACATAAAACATCATAAAACATGTAATAAAAATTACAAAGGAGGTACTTAGACAGCTCTAATACCACAGGACAAGCAAAAAATTCGTCGAATTGCCCATTCTACCTCTAAAATTAAGCATTTAGCAGGAGTTAAAGCAAGTAAATCAACAGTTTGTCGCGCTATTTTAAACAGTGAACATTTACAAGTCCGAAAACTAAAGAAAAAACCTCCATTAAATGCAATCCGTCAACAACAGCGCCCTCAGTTTGCCAAAGTTCATATGGCATGGAATGTTCAAAGACAATTAAGCGATAACGATTGGCGAAAAGTAATTTTTTCTGATAAAAAAATTTAATTTGGATGGCTGTAACTTTTATTTTCACGATATGCGTAAGTCCGAAAAATTTCTGAGCCGCCATCACAGCATAACGCTTCCAATGTAATTGAACGTTGTAGTGAGTATGAATGAATCAGAGTGCATAGTTAAATTTTAATATTATTGACTCACTTATATTCAAAATTTCATGAGTGATTATGAGTAGCGTAAATCGATTCATTGCTGATCTCTGGTGTGTAGTCGCTATAGCCTTGTAGGTAGTGTCTTGGCTTTTAGACGGGAACCTATGCTTCAAACGCGTTCTCAGGCATCTCGACTTGCTCTCAGCAGAGTTCTGGCAAAAACTCTGACTGTCAAATAAAATTTCCATGAAAAGTTTTTCAAAAAATCTGTCGTTCGGAGTCGACTTTAAACTGTAGGTCCCACCACTCATATATAAAAATTAACACACAAAACATAGACAAAACATGAGAGAAACAAGGTCCATAATCCTGACTGAAGGATTGTAATGAAAAATTGTATGTATGTATAGTATTGAGTTATCCTGTTGAAACAAAATTTCTCTCTTACAGGCCTAATCTCCAACTTTGTCTATAAGCGATTGCTTTATACATCGACTGACTGTATAAGCAGTAAAGGGGTCAAAGTGGCTCTGACTTGCCTTCAGTTTACACTGATTGACCGCCATAGATGTGGTGTTTTCCGTACAGAGTGAATATTTAGAATCGTTCAATACACAACTGGACTGAAAGCTTATGTATAGATATGTAAAGAATGGTTGCGGCACCACAAGATTTCTCGTGCAATCAACAAATTACAAAATTATCGAAATTTTATTCAATCGTGGTTAATTAACACGAAACACAGTTTGCTAAATCCTTCTATGGAACTTACGTTTAGAATTCCATCATACATATTTTATTTTATTCTTTAACCCACCCTTACTTTCGCATGAAATAAACTCTGGCAACTATGAACGAATAAAACTTTATTTTAAAAACTAAAAAGTTTACATATGCAAAAGCTTGTATTCAAATCTTCGAAAGCTTTTTGTTGATTATACAAGTAAAACTTAAAATGGTGAAAGTATACAATAAAATGCAAAAGTCTACGCAGCTTTCAGAAAGCTTTTTATACTACAAGCCTACGAGCTTTTTAAGCTTCCAAGCAAAACTGTTGAATTGAATCGGAAGCTTTATGTGTGTCCGAACTTATTTACTCCAATCCCTCTGGTAAAGTTTTTAAATAACTTTTAAAGCTTCTTGGGACCAAAACTTTTAGACGAATTTGTCCGAAAGTTATAAAATCACAACAGGCACTGCAATGTTTCATTTGCCGTAACATTTTGCAACTTACGATTTAATTTTTCTCGTTACTGTTGTCGAAAGCTTTAGGAATGCAAATCAAAAATAGTTTGCAAGGTGACCATCACTGTGTATATATAACATTTCATTGTTTTTATTAATTTCGACAATAAACTTTATTCTTTACCTTCGAAGCCATACAATGATGAAGTACTTTAGAAAATTTTTAGAAATTTTACACAGTCTTTGTATGTTTTCACTTTAAAGGCACCACTAGGCACCCTTGAAAAAATTTGTTATATGACGTGTTGCAACCCATTTAGTGTGCTAAGTGGCTTAATAATACAAAAAACCTCAGTTTGACAGTTGACAGTTTTGCAATTACTTAACATAATACTGGCAATGTCCCTCTAAACAATTTATAGCAGGAACAATACGATATATTCGTCAAGTTCTCTTCGAAGTGCGCGGAAGCTTTACCCAGACGGCGCACAATTTCAGTTTCGTTAAGTTTGTTCTGGTAATTCCTATATCCAAATCGCCGTAGTCTAGTAGGTAGTGTGTTGGCTTATTAGATATGATACTAGAAATGAGGTTCAAAACAAAGTCCAAATATATCAAGCAAAGCCGATCAAAAAATATTTCTTTCGCTGCTTCCTCTCCACAGATTTCTGGCAATAACTCTGAGTGAAAATAAAATTGCCATTAGAAGCTTCTCAAAAATTTAGCCATTCGGACTTATGAACAAAATTATCGCACACAATATGAGTGGAGTGACAAGCTAGGTTATGATCCTAACTCAAGGGTTGTAATGGTCAATTAAGTATAAAAGCAATGAAGTGTGATAGTAATTCTTTTATTCCTTACATTCCTTTTATTCCTTCCTTGACATTTGGTACCTCGTTTAGACTTCAAAATTCTTCCTAACCATCCACTTTGAACTTCAGACGCATTATAATATAGAAATTCAGTAAGTTGGCAAGCCATATTCTACACAGTCGTGACGTTTAAACAGTAGTAAACACAATTAGTTTGTTACTGGGTGTCCTAGTAGTCTAGAGGGTATAGTGCCAGAGTGTTAGCATAAGGGTTGTGGGTTCGATTTATAGCAGAAATCTCCTTTGACCGTTACACTACATCGAGCATATTGTTACGAAAATGAAATATCTAGATAATGGTGTTTTGCTTTTACATCGCTTAACATTAAAGTAAACAAGTAAACAAAAATACAACAACAAACACCAGCATAAAAATGGTAAACAAGTAAACAAAAATACTCAAACAGCACTACAGGAATAAATCTAAACAAAATACACAAACAACAATAATGAAACAACGATGTTTACACTTATAGAGATTGCGAGAAGGCAAAGCCACGAACATTCGCCTTCAAGAACATTCAACAGACTGTTTACTTTACCATATAAAAAGCAAGGCAAAGCAGACGACTGAGTTAGTGAACTTTAGTCAGTCTTGTGTGAAGACGCGATGTGTTTGAAGAGAGTAATCGTGGTTTGAAGATCTCCGTTACAAAGATCTGTTGAGTAATTGTCTAGTAAGTAGTAGTAGTTATTGTTTATGCAGAGGATGTAAACAAAGGAATATACAAACAAAGCAATTATTGTTGTTTACATCAAGTTGAGAACAGTGGCACACAGAATTGTGCGAATAATAAAGAATTTTAATTAAAACTAAACAGAAATTTATTTTTATTTTATTTGCAATCTACGAGCTTATATTTTAAACGTTTTTAAAAGGTAAAAACGTAACAATATGTTTAAAGTTCGAAAATAATTGAAAATAATTTGTGTTTATATTGTAATTAATAATTAAATAGTAACACAGTGATTAAATAGAAATTTGATTTGTACTAAACAAAAGTCACTCCTCCTCACTGCCAGTGGATAATTAAAAAGTTTTTCCTCAAATTAAATGCAATTTTCGCTCATTATTTGCAATCAATTAAAAAATCTACACAAGTTTTGTTACACAGAGAAACAACAAAATAACAACAAAAGAAAGTAAAAAAAAAATGCACAAAAAACAATTTTAAAGAGTTCATTTGGAAAATTCCGTTATTCACTCTCTCTTACAACCATAGTCACTCTTGCCGCTCTAGTTCTCTCCTACACTACACACTACACTCGTGTTTAAAAAGTTTCAACAATAAATTTAACCTTAAAAAGTTCTCAAGTTTAAGGTAAACTGGCAGTACTTGAGAAAAACAAAAAAAAAAAAACAGTAGAACTAACGGTTCTAAATAATACAATAAAATAACGTAAAAACCAACATCAACAACAACAACAACAAAATCTAGCAAATGCGGAAATAGAGAGAAAAACAAAAAGAAGGAAAGGAAAAGCAAATAAAAGATTAAAAACAAATGTTTATGCTCGAGCTCAAGCTTAAGCTCATGTTCAACTCTTTAAATGTCAGTTTTCTTCATGTTTATTGTTGCTGTTGTTGTTGTTGTTTTTATTCGTTTTTTTTTTTGGTACTTTCTGTTGCTCTTACAATGTCTATTTAAATAAAAATCTTCTAAACCTACATGTCTGCTGTGTGTGTTTAATACTGAATGGCCTTAGAAACTATGCAAGTATTTTTGTTAAACTGTATGTGCGTGTGCGTGTGCATACACAGACACAGTCACAGACAAAGCAAATGCTTAAAATAAATTCTTAACAGTCCGTGTTTTACTGTTTGAGTATGTGAGTGTACCAGTGTGGTGGCATTAAAGTAAAGTAAAGAATGAAAATAAAAATAAAACACACACAATAAATATTCGTATAAAATGAATGAATGAATAAAAATAGTAACACAAACGCAATACCAACAATAACACCAGCAATAAGGAGACAATAGTCAGAGAGCAAGATGTACCAGAGCGAATATATTTAGCAAATGAATGTGAAAATTTGTGTGTTTGTGTGTGTGTATTTTAGCTATACGTTTGTTAATACGTTTGCTATACGTATTCTTAAGACTTAAGACATAATTAGTAACGGGGGGAGCAGAGAAATAAATAAATACAGTTTGGAAATGATAATTGCTTGCCTTCTAATTAATAATCGTAAATCGTTATGAATTATTAATTGGGCTGGGGTCTTTCATTAGGCGTTTTCTACCTTTATATTCAATTAAAACAAAGTTTATGTGTGAAGTATAAAGACGTAGCACAATCAATCATTTTCTAGAAGAAACCAATCCGAGCCCCAAAATAAATCTTGCTATAGAACTAGAGAAGTTGCTGTAGTCTAGTAAATAGTGAGTTGGCTTATTAGACGTGAGGCCACGGTTCAAACCTCAAGTCAAACCTCTCGAACGTAACGAAATATGAAAAAAAAATATTTCTTCGGCGACTTCCTCTCAGCAGATTGCTGGCAAAAACTCTGAGCGTCAATTAAAATTGCCATGAAAGAGTTTCTCAAGAAATCTGTTGTTCGAAATCGACTTTAAACTGTAGGTCCCGCTACATACTCTTGTATAAAATTAACACACACAACCTCAGTGGGGTGATTCTGACTAAAGTGTTGTAATGACGTGTGTGAAGTGTTATTAAAATTTCTTATTCGTTTGAAAATCCCTATTGATGTCATTATGTGTGGTGTCTAACGTTGTTCAAATGTCCTCCATAGCTTTTCTGGATGGATTTCATTCGAAATGTCCGGCTTTCCATGGCACTGATGCATAAATCAGACAGAATATCACCGATGGCCTGGGTTATGTCGGCCGCTGTGGTATGTGGCTTATTCTTATAAATCTGCGAAAAAGAAAATGTGGTTAGCATCACCTCTTCTTAAGATGACCTGTCCTCAAATCGAATATCCCATGTGTATTCGCTGTTGGAAATCATCGAGCTATTGTGCCCGCCGTTGAAAGTGACCAGGCTAACATTGTCCTCAAAAAAATATGAAACGATTATGCCACCAGTTCAAAATCTTTACCAAACTGTAAGTTCTTCATGATGCATCAAATTCAACAATTTTGTGTCTTCACGTAAGCATTCATGCAATAATGGGAATAAACGCTGAAGATGATTTTTCGACGAAAATTATGGTCACATTCCGACTGCACTGGAGCTTATTCAGTGCACATTCAGTGCATTGTTTATGATTGTTTATGGTGATTTTGCTAAACAGGTTGAATAAATGACTACTAATTTGACGAATGTAGCTTCTACAAAATAGTCATTATCAATTGTCAGAAGTCCCTGCTGGAAGATCCTGTTGCTATGATCTGTTTATTAAGGACAATTGCCATTGTTTGTCTGAAAGTCTTAAACAACAATGGAAGGACAACAAGCTTTTTAATTTCTTGTTTCTGTAGTAATTTTGCAACGGAGTTTTATTATCTTTCATAAACCGACAACCCCATTATCTTTTGATAGTGCGGAGGTGGTCTATTGAATTAATGAAAAAACAAGGACTTGCCGCAGTAGATCAATCACTGGTAATGAAACACTTTGCTGGAGCAGAAAGATAGAAAATTTCCTCCACATATGTACAATGTAAGCTTGAAGTCCAAAGTTAAGTTAACCATGCAATTACAAACTTTAGTCACAAATTATTATAAAAAAACAACATCAAAAATAATACTTTAGAAACAGTATCGAAAAATTTTATTTGCCTTCATGTTAAACTTTATTTAGTCGAGTTGATATTCTGTTTAATATTCGATTTAATTTCGTTAAATTTTATTGCAACACTCTACTTATTATTCTCAGCATCCATCTCTGGCTTAAAAGCTTTATGGGTAGAGGGCAACACAGTATTTCTATTTTTCAAATACACATACATACGCTCTACATATATTAACACACACACACTCATACGAGGGCACACATCAATGTTTATCAATTTAAAAATTCCATCGTATTTATAAATAAAATCAAAGAGAAAGAGTGTAAGAAAAAGAGAGTGAGGGAGAGAGAGACAGAAAAATAATATAAAAGAGTATTTGAAAATGTTTGATTTGATTGTTGTTTATAAATCCCTTGGAGTATTGTTAAGGATTTTCGTTTTTATTTGCTTGCAAATCGTTGTCAGTATCTAACGGAACATGTACCATCACCATCATCATCGCCAACCAACACCAACGACAAGCCGTTAAGCCAGATAACAACAAAACACCTATTAATAAAACAATAACAACAACGACAACAACAATCAATATGTTTAGCTTAATAAAAATACAATGAAAGCGAAAAACACCCACACACAAACATATACAAGCACACCAACCGAATTCATTTCAATAAAATATTGAGGCTTTTAGCACAACAAAACAACAAAACAATGCGAAAGAGGGAGGAGAGTATTTTAGTGCGAAAGGATTTTTGAGTTTGGGAGCATATGCGAGAGTGTGTGTGTGTGTGAGTTGTGATTTTTTTTATGGTTGGGTTGATAGTGAAAGATTTATTTGTAAATTAATGTGCATGGATGTGTGTGTGTTTATGGAGGAGTCCATGTATTTAATTTGTTTTATTGATTTTTTTTCTTGGTTTTTTGACAACAGAAAGTTTGTTTTCTCTTAAAATTTTATTTTTGAAATACAAAGTGTTGAAATGACTTAAATTCTAAACAATATTTCTGCTATTTATGTTTATATACATACATACATATGTATACTTAATATTCCTTTATACAGTGGACAGCAAAAGTCTTTGTACCCCAATATATTTTAGCAGTTTCATGAGTTTTAAACTGTAGTTTTTTCGATAAATTGAAATTTTCAAATTTATTCTTTTAATTTATTTCTGTTTTATTATAAAACAAAACAAATTTTTAATTTTTTTCACAAAACAAGGGAAAAATAAGGAAAAGTTTCTGATGACTCTTTATTTTTGCACCGCAAAAGTGTAGATACGTATAAAAAGAACTCACAGTAAATTTAAAAAATTCAAGGGCATAATAAGTGAAAATGACCCATTAACCCAGTTGCTATCAACTCATAAGCTACTTTTTTCGAGTGACTTTTGTTTGTGGTTTAGCGACTACGTAAACGTTCACATCCTCATATTCAATTACCTATACAAGCTTTTGCATTAAATTCATGAAATTTACTGAAATGTATTAGGATACCAAGACTTTCGCTATCCACTGTATGTCGAATAGAAAAAAAAATACATTTTAAGAAACTTCCTCAAACTTTTGTTTACAACTTTAGAATTTCGTTTCTTTTTCTTTTTTGTGTGATTTATTGTGTTTGACATTATTTGTGGAGTAAAAACCATGCAGAGACTTTTGTAATTAATTTAACAACTTCTTTATCCTTGTTGTTCGCTTTTTTATTGTTGTTGTCGTTTTAAAAATATTAAAGTTTGTTTGCTTTTTTCCTTTTTTCTTTCTTTTGTATTTTTGCTGAACGACAGAATAAAATTTGTGGAATTTAAAATGAATTTTATGCGTCTTGTTAGAAATTTTTGTTGAGAAATTTTTCTTTGAAAATGTTGACAAAATTAAGCTAAACTGGTATAATATTTAGAAAGCAAGCAGAGATGGCACGAAACTGGCACGCAAAAAAAAATCTAAAAATAATAAATAATCAAACCTTATGGACAGTTTATCAATGTAAAATGGAAATTCGAATTTTGTATTAAGTTTTCTCGTCGTCGTCGTAGACTAGAAAATAGTGTGTTGGTCAGACATCAAAACGAAAATATGAAAAAAATATTTCTTCGGCGACTTTCTCTCAGCAGATTTCTGGCAAATCTCACTCTGAGAGTAAATAAAAAATTGCCATGAAATTATCCCTTCACTTATAGATAAAATTAACACACACAACATAAGAGGTGTGAGAAGCTAGGTCGTAATCCTGCCTTAAGGGTTGTAATGACCAATTATGTATGTTCTCGTAGCCGTAGTCGAGTAGGTAGTGTGTAAGCTGATTAGACGGCAGCCTGAGTTTTAATCTCTGGATCAGACATCTCAAACAAAACGATGGCGGCTTCTTCTCAGCAGTTTTCTGGCAAATACTTTCAGGGCAAAATAAAATCGCCTTTTTATTGCACAAATCTGTCAGCGGGAGTCAACTTTAAACAGCAACCCTTCAGTCAGGATTACGACCTAGCTTCTCACACCACTTATGTGGTGTGTGTTAATTTTATCCAAGAGCAGCGGACATACAGCTTAAAGTCGACTCCGAACGAAAAATTTTTCATGGCAATTTTATTAACTCTCACAAGACTGCTGAGAGGAAGTCGCTGCAGAAATACAGTGGGCATTAAAAAAAACTGTACATTAAAAAAATATACTCATTAATAAATTACCGTTATTTTTATTTTACAATTGTTTCATTGCCAGTTTTTAAAATTGAAACAAAAAAAAGAATTCCAAAAAAAATTAAAAAAAATTGTCGATTTTTTTCGTGCACTCTCCTTAAGTGGTAAAAGTTGAATTTGATGATTGTTAGAATTTTATCCATAGTGTACAGTTTCTTTTGATGCTCACTGCATTTTTTTCATATTTCGTTTTTGAACCATGGATTCGCGCCTAATAAGCCAATGTGTTCAAATGTATACTGCTGGGCAATTAGAATAGTTAGTCCTTACGGGTCACACCAAAAGTCCGTCCTTTTTAGCATAATTTTAATGAAATATCTGAACACGCTCCTTAAATGAATCACTTGGAGTAGGTTTAACAGTCTCATTAATTTCTTAAAATACGAAAGCTATGAAAATTTGTTCCCTTTCTGTCGGTTTTGAACTTGGATTGCTTGCGTTGCACCACCAAACATCATTTCCAAGAGATTTAATTAAGTTTTTAGTGAACTTTTCTTTCATTTTTGAATTTCCAATGAAATAAATTTCTATAAAAATGTCTTGTCTTTAAATTTTTGAGAAAATGCAACTTAAAAATGTTTTCCTGTTCCTTTCTGTGCTTTGTTTCATTTCTAATGCTTTTGCAAACTTTGAATTTCATTTCAATTTTTCTCCCGAAACGCTTTTAATTTTTTTGGTACATTTTAATGTATTCTACCATTGAAAACTTAAGAACACAAACTTTTTTTTTTGAAGGAACAATAAAAAATTAATGAAAAACATTATTTACAATGGAACTCTGGACGAAAACAATGAAATGAAAAAAAATAAAAAATAAACATGAAATCCAAATGCATTTTAAGTTTTAAAAATTCTTTGTTCATAAACAATATTAATCCACTTAAAATTGAATGAATGAAAGAGAACTTTACAATGGAATACGAAGCGAAGAATATAAGGAATTAAATCTCAAGTGCATCTGTATTATATTGGCACACTCAGTTGCACACTTCGACTGTGGGCTTGCCACTCTAAACACCGCCAACGAAAATGAAAAACATTTTTGAAAATCATAAAAAAGAGAAATAAAAACAAAAAAGAAAAATAATTACGTTTGAAAATATAAAATTCAGGATTAGAACAGCACTGCATTCGTTAATAAATTTAATTAACAACAAGATGAGTAGAATCGAATCATACTCATAATTTCTGATACTTATACGCATTCATACTTATTTTAATATCATGGAACCTCTACTCTACTTATGTTCAAAGTTTGAAGTACCCATCACATTCATACTTAACAACACGTATGATGTTGTTGTTGATTTCGACTCTCCAAAACTCAACATATACACGCAGAACAAAAGAAGTAAGAGTCGCTTACGAACACTAAAATACTCACTAGAAGGGGTTGTGTGTGTGTAAATGTGTGTAAATGTAACAACAACTAAGTCTGTAAAATTTGTTGAATGATTCGAGTCACTAGAATCATTTATAAGTAGTCTAAGTATTTTTCTAAACTTATGAATCTAATCTGAGTAGGCTGGCTTATGAATCAAACATATTTTGTATGGTATGAGTTTGATGTCAACGTTGTAAGCACACTCATTGCAACCTGTACTTATAAACCATCGTTGTAAAGAGTATGAATGAATCAGAATACATAGTTAAATTTCAATATTGTTGAATCACTTTTATTCAAAATTTCATGAGTGCTTATGAGTAGCGCAAAAACGATTCATTGCTGATCTCTGGTGAGGGAGGCTAAACCTTCCCAAAAAAAAAATACTAAAAAATAATAACAAATAAATATAATAACAGAATAAATTAATTCATAAAACTTCTTGGGAATCTTTCTTTTCTTTTATTATCTCCAACGCATATGTTATGATTGGCAAGACTCTGAGGCATTTCCATTTCAATTATAAGAACTACTCAGGTGTATTGAAATTATAGAAGATTTGTACAGACTTATAAACACATAAAAACAAAAGAAAAAAAGAAATGGAAATAATCCAAGACACTTAAAAGTTTTGTCTTCTTAAACGTCAATTTACTTAAGAGGACTTCATATTAAACTTTTCTGGTCTGGTCTGGTCTGCTGACCAACTTTTTCATTATTAGTGACTCAACTTATTAAGGGGATTTGATTGTTATTAAATAAAAACAAAGAAAAAGAAAAGAAGAACAAAAACAATTACAAGTTTATTATGCTTTTAAGTAATAATTGGAAAAAGTTAAATAAATATAACAAGAGGCCATAAGAGAATAATTTTGTGGCTCTTAAGCCAAAGTCCACTGTTATCGAAAATAGTTTCTGTTTTTAAAAAACTAATTTTCTCTATAAATTTTAGGTGAATTAAAAACAAGTGCTTTGAGTAATAATGCAAGGGGCATTCTATTCAAATACTATTTGCAAAGCTAAGGCCAATGAATTTATTGTTACGAAAATGAAAAATTAAGGTACTGGTGTTTTATTTTTACATCGCTTAACATTAAAATTACAAAAGCTACAAAAACAAAACAATGCAGTAAACAAAGCTGTTTACAAATTATCGTACTGCTAAATATAACAACAAACACCAGCATAAAAAATGGTAAACAAGTAAAACAAAATCCAGAAACAACACTAAAAGAATAAATGTCAACGAAATACCCAAACAACAATAATGAATGTCATGAACATTGGCTTTCAAAAACATTCATCATACTGTTTACTCTGGCAAGGGAAAGCAGGCGACTGAGTGAGTGAAGTTCACAGTCCTGTGTGAAGACGCGGTGTGCTTGTAGAGAGTAATCGTGGTTTGAAGATCTCCGTTACATGGATCTGGCGAATAATTGTCTAGTAATTGTTATTGTTTATGCAAAGGGTTTAAACAGAGGAATAACAAAGAAAAACAATTGTTGTTGTTTACATCAAGTTGTGAACAGTGGCACAAAGAATTGTGCGAATAATAATGAATTTTAATTAAAACTAAACAGCAAATTTATTTTTATTTTATTTCCAATCTACGAGCACATATTTTAAACATTTTTAAAAGATAAAAACGTAACAATATTGAAAACAATAGACAAACTATTCCAGCGTGCCTTACAGTTGTTACGACCATGAGGTTCAGATGTCAAATATCTTTCTAGCTAAGTTGCTAAGTCGCTATGTGTATTCTAGAATAGCTTAGCCGCCCTATAAGTCACATACAAAAACTCTATTACAAGTTTGCTTATGCTTTTCTATCTTATTGTCCATGGAAATTTATTGGATTTCATTTAAGTCTTCTTCATTTATTGTTGTCTTAATCGGATTATTTTTTTTATTATTATTTTGCAGTTGCCCTCATCAATTAGAATTTTTTTCTGGAATCGTTGGAATACAAAATTATTAAGATTTCAAGCCTTCAATAAAAGCCAGCTTTTGTTATTGTTGCTGTAGGTCTTAACGTCCATTATTAAAATACAATTTAATCAGGAGAACAATTTCAATTGAATTGTATTCTCTGTAAGATTTATAAATGAATTCTTGTGGTTGTTTTAAGTTGGTTGCTCTTGCCATTTTGTAGCACACGACAATGATGATGGTGATGATGATGATGATTTTTTCAATTAAGAAACGGAAATATTTAAAGATTTGAGGTCTTGAGTGTAATTAAACTGAGGTTTTCCATATAAATTGAGAGAATTCCTTGGATATTATCCAAACACAAAGAACGCATTCAATTTGCATTTTGGCTTAAATGTTTTAAATATTTACGAAGAACATTAAAGTGCCATTTAATGTTTGCCTTCTACATACGTTACGCCCCTCCCCTCCTTTCCTTTGGGTTTCTTGTCACACTGAATTGATGTTATTTTGAATCGAAAAAAGAAAGAAAAAGAAAAAGTTCAATAAAAACTGAAAATTGGAAATTTGCCATTCTATTTACGTTTAAATTGAGTTTTTATTGCCTAATTTTAGGCGGCTAAAACCTGTTATTTTCTGTTCACTTTAAAGGTGTTTAAAAATAAATTTTCCCAGCGAGACATTATTGTTTACGTTACGCCTTGTGATATCTGATACCGCAAAACGTTTTCATATAAATGGCAACATTTACCGTTAAAAAAAAGAAATAAAAAATTCAACCAAAATAGAAAACAAAACCAAGAGAAAAATAGAAGAATTCCAAACCAAAAAAATTTGTTGGTTGGTTTCTCCAAAAGAAAACAAAATCGAGCTTAAATTGTCTAGACAAGGCAACCGCACAATGAATGCATTTTTCCTTCTCTATCTTTCCGTTTTCTGTTGTCCTCTCTGTTGGATTCCAGCCAATTGTTAGCATTTATTTGGGAATCAATAAGAGAAAGATAGCATGACTTGCAATATCATCTGCTAGGTTTGCTATGAAAATGTTTTCTTTTCTTTTATTTTTCAATTTAATTTAAGAAGAGAGTTGGGGTCTTTTTTTTTAAATCATTTGTTAGAGACGAGATGAAACATTTTAAATTGTTTTCACATTTTCACCCAATAAACCTAGAAGCTAAAGAATAAGATTTTCTTACATTAGTTCATACCCTATACGCAGAAATATATCATAATTTAAGCTCATTTCAGCTCAACTTTAAGTCTAAGATACCTAAACTAGGTTAGCCTTTAAGAATGATAAAAATTGTACGTTCACAACAAATTCCTCGTCATTACAGCTTCTGCTGAAGTCGTTACAGGATTTTTCTAGCTTCCTTTAAGATATTATTACGTTTTCACCTTTTAAAAACGTTTAAAATGTGAGCTCGTAGATTACAAATAAAATAAAAATTAATTTGGTGTTTAGTTTTAATTCAAATTCTTTATTATTCGCACAATTCTGTGTGCCACTGTTGAAAACAACTTGATGTAAACAACAACAATTGATTTTTTTATTACTCTGTTTATACCCTTTGCATAAACAATAACAATTACTAGACAATTATTCGATAGATCTTTGTAACGGAGATCTTCAAACCACGATTACTCTCTTCAAACGCACCCAGTCTTCACACAAGACTGACTGAACTTCACTACCTCCGGTCGCCTACTTTGCCTTGCCTTTTATATGGCAAAGTAAATAGTGTGATGTATGTTCTTGAAGGCTAATGTTCGTGGCTTCGCCTTCTCGAAATCTCTATAAATGTAAACATCGTTGTTTCGACCTGTAGGACCTAGCTTCTCACATCAATTATGTTGTGTATGTTAATTTTATAAATGAGTGGCGGGACCTACAGTTTAAAGTCTACTCCGAACGACAGATTTTCTGAGAAACTTTTCATGGCAATTTTATTTACCTTTCAGAGTTTTTGCCAAAAATCTGCTGAGAGAAAGTTGTCGAAGAAATATTTTTTCATATTTTCGTTTTGATGTCGGGCCTGGGGTTTGAACCGTGGCCTTACTTATAATAAGCCAACACACTACCTACTAGACTACGGCGATTCTCTGGTTATATTAATGCAAATTTTTTGTCCTACATGTGTCCATACGGGGTCAGATTTGTCTAGCAATGTGGCTTCATTATTCCATGTTTCATTTGCAAAATCTGTAAAGTTTGTGTGAATTCTTTTGTTTACCTTTCTGCATAGGAATGTGAACCACACGTATAACCTCATTTGAGTTTTTTGTTGTACCAGCCTTTGCAATTGCATTAGCTTTGCTAATACCTTCAATGTCCCCGTGTCTAAGGATCCATATGGCAGGAGTCGATATCTCGCTATCTTCTATATTCATGGACACTCTCAGATGTATATACATAAGTCGCTCATCCTCAGCGTGCTTATTTATGGTAAAGAGTATTCGCATGAAAAGTCCTACGAAAGATTTACGGTCTAGTGCAAATTGGCGATGATTCCGCATTCGATCCAGTAATGAGCGGTATGAGGTCCTCAACGACATGGACGTTGTGAGTATAGCTGCCAGATTTGACGATTTATCGTCATTTTGACGATTTTGAGCACCAAAAATATGATATTGACGATTTGACGATTTACGCCCTTATTTTGACGATTTTTGGAAATGAAAAATTTGCATCATATTCTTTACTTTCAGTACATTAAAAGCCACTTTAAGCTTTGCATTTACTTTGCAATTGTTACTAATCAAATTTTCCATCAACACATTCAGCAGGTATTTGAATCCTTCTTTGTTCACCCTGTAATATTCCTGGAATCTAGAATATAGCCTAGAATTGCATAGAATCTAAAAATCATGTAGCTTAATTCCAAATTTATCGGGTATACTTTCTTTTTAATTGTATTTGAAATATATTACTCATACGCGTCATATTACATGTACCGGAATAGTTACCCTGAAAAGTATGCAATAAAAAAACTTCGATTTTGTCATGTATGAAACTAATGGAATTAAATATAACTCATACGGCACATATGTTCTCCGCATATTAAATATGAGCATAATATGAGTAAATATAATGGGTTGGCGATCTAAAAGTTTAAATTTAAAAATTTAATAAAACAAAAATACTTTGAAATTTTAATAAATTTATTGTTTTGCTGTGAACTACAACTGATCCGGTTGGAAATGGATTTTTATTTCATTTATATAGCTGCCGCGATTGGCCTCACAATCATAGCTCCCAGATTTATGCCCTTATTTTGACGATTTTTAGAAATTAAAAATTTGCATCATATTCTTTACTTTAGTACATTAAAAGCCACTT
Source organism: Sarcophaga carnaria (assembly GCA_958299815.1). Taxonomy (NCBI): domain Eukaryota; kingdom Metazoa; phylum Arthropoda; class Insecta; order Diptera; family Sarcophagidae; genus Sarcophaga; species Sarcophaga carnaria. The sequence continues at coordinate 156,655,004 of OY283149.1, forward strand.
TTAAGCTTTCTATTTACTTTGCAATTGTTACTATTGCAAATTTAGGTTCGTAATAACGAGGAGTGAAGTTATTTGTGAACACCTGTGATGTTTTTTTCTGTATCTTATGCCTCTTTCATCCCTTAAAAGCCAAAAAATTACAATCTGAGCACGAAGGGAGTTCCACATACGAATAGTCCGACTAAAGAACGAATTTTGTCTGTAATACAGTGTGCAATACACTGACCAATCGAATACATACGAATGTGCTCGCCGAGAAAGGCGAATGTCACGTAGGAACAAGTCCCTTATATCGCTCGAGCATAATCCATTGTAATAGCGATAGATCAAACACAAGCCATATTGCAACTATGCTCCAATGAATGAATAGAGTTCGATACCCTGCCGTCATTAGTTAGCAGTTTCGCTCTCTCCTATACGCGGTCGAGAAGTCTCAAAATAGACGTTGAGGCACCGGCCTATACATACGACTTGTATTCCATACTCTTTCGGATATAAGTGGTGTAAATAGTAAGAATATCAGATGAAGCGAAGTATTTCTGCTGAAAAATATGTTGGTTCCAGCGAACATCACATTGAATTTTCATGCTCAGAACGTCAAGAGCTTCTGACACCTTAATATTTATACCACCCATAGATTTAGGTGATGCAATATTATTGCTGCGATTGTGTGTCAATAAACAACTGTTTAAACCTTAAACAATTTTTTCCTGAAAATAATATAAAACTTCTCGATTTTTGGAAAAAAAAAATCAGAAATTAAAATAGGAAATGGTAGCTTTTTTCCAGCCTTGATTAAATTTATTAAAAAATATTAATATTATCACATTCATCAGCTAATGTAGTCAGTATTAAGCCCAGTTAATTTAAATGAAACTAAATTCCTTCTAATATATAACTATGTATGTACTTATGTGTTTTTAACATACAAATATTGTGTATAAAACACTCGTTTTTAAAGTTTTTTTTTATAATTAAAGCGTTAAAAGGTCACGTTAAATTTTTTTTGTTATTTATTTTTGAACTAAACTATGTACATTGACTTAACTTTATATGTTCCACAATAATTTTTTTTAACATTTAATTTATGTTTTATTTATTGGGACGATTTTTTGACGATTTCCATGAACGCCTTGGCGATTTTGACGATTTTTTTTCTAATATTTGACGATTTGATACCTTATTCATCTGGCAGCTATGCACACTACATAAGTGGTGCGAGAAACTAGGTCTATAATCCTGACTGAAGGATTATGGAAATAATAAAGGCATGCTAGAAGCATAGACGACTGGAAGGATATGTTAAAGCAGGCCGAAATCCGATAAGCGGTTTATTAATGGCCAATTAAATATACAATTAGGTCTTATATGTGGTGAGTATATCCTCACTCGATATACTCCTATAGCACTTTTACATTTTTATTTGACGTAGAACCGACTATTTCAGACAAAACAGGAGAAATAACTTTTTCAAAGAAATTTTACGCAAATGAATCTCTTTCAGCAAGATGAATACGAATTTTAAGTGAGATATTCTTCCTAAACATAATTAATTCAGCAATGAGATGTTCAAGAAGTTCAGAAGTTCGCCTAATCAAAGTTCCTTTTGTTCTGAAAGATGAGATAAAAACCCATCTGGCGATTCAGTTTACGCCAGCAAACTGCCAAAGTGGAACGAATAAAATTTCTTCTTACATTTAATGCCACTTCATTCGGCTTATTGGGTTTGTTATTGACTTTCGAATTTTCTTTTTTCCTTTAATTTTGTCCCCCCAAAAAACATGGTGTGTTTAAAACCAACGAAGTGGAATTCTGTAGATAAGGGAACGAAGGAAATAAAATGAATTTGTTTTCTAAACCGAAAAGTAAAAATTGCTTCTAAAAATAGATGACAACCATAAAAAATAACGAAAATTGTTACAATACATCATACATTGTGGTGTGAGAAGATTGGAGGAGATTGGAAAAACAATGTCAATTTATTTTTAAAAATAAAAAAAATAAAATAAAATATAAGAAAAGATCAAGAAGAGCTATTTTTATTTTTATTTTAACAATGCTTCGGATTAAATGTAATGGGAATGGCAAGAACTTTAGAGGAAATATTATTACGTCTACAATAACTATTGTTAGAGGAGTTTTGCACTCTGATTTTGCTACTGCCATACCTGCACTTTCAAAGGTGCTTTGATCTTTTTTTAAAATGAAGAACTCATCCCATCTGGAATAGTGAAATGACAATTGGCTCAATAACATCCAAGGATACTGGCTACTGAAATGCAAAAAGGCCACGATATTATAATGATATGCACAACTCCTCTTGGAGGAGTGGATTGTCAGAAGTTAAGGAAGTTTATACAGGCAACAGACTTTATAGAGGAGTGTGGTTGGTATACCTTTTAAAAACATTTAAAATATGAGCTCGAAGATTGCAAATAAAATAAAAATAAATTTGTGTTTAATTTTAATTAAAATTCTTTGTTAGTCGAACAATTCTGTGTGCCACTGTTCACAACTTGATATAAACAACAACAATAGCTTTTCTTTGTTATTCCTGTGTTTATACACTTTGCATACATAATAACAATCACTAAACAATTATTCTACAGATCTTTGTAACGGAGATCTTCAAAACTCGATTACTCTCTTCAAACGCACCGCGTCTTCACACAAGACTGACTGAACTTCACACACTCAGTCGCCAGTTTCGCCTTGCCTTTTATATGGCAGGGTTAACAGCCTGATGAATGTTCTTGAAGGCGAATGTTGGTTAATTCGCCTTCTCGAAATCTCTATAAATCTCATTCTCTCGAAATCTCACTCATTATTGTTGTTTGTGTATTTTGTTTACATTTAGTCTTGTAGTGTTGTTTGTGGATTTTTGTTATCTTGTTTACACTTTTTTATGCTGATGTCTGTTGTTGTATTTTTGTTTACTTGTTTACCACTTGTTTATGCTGGTGTTTGTTGTTATTTAAGCAGTACGATAATCTGTAAACAGGTTTGTTTACTGCATTGTTTTGTTTTTGTAGCTTTTGTTTATAATTTTATTGTTAAGCGATGTAAAAACAAAACACCCGCATCTAAATTTTTCATTTTCGTAACAATACCTACTTATGGTCCCACAGGCCTTACACCTAGGCCAAGGATTACACACAATCCGTTTTTATTTCCCTGTAAGCAAAAAAAACCTTCTCTTACATTTGCCGCTTAAAAACTGAAATTAAAGAAAGCCCTGAGCAATTGAAACGAATGACATTCGAATGACATTTTTTTAAAAGATATTTTTTTTGTAAAGAAAAGCAAATTGCTTTGAAACACCCTGTCGCTTATTTACTCCATTATAACCTCAATTATTACATGACAACAATGTTCTGCTTGCTGAGCTGCTACAATAAACTTATTATTGAAGCTAGTAATTGTAAACGATTTATACTCCAAGGCTAAGCATTCGCAATATTGGAGTTGTTTGGTTATAAAACTCACCCTCACCTTTTCCAATTCGTTATACCATTTGACATACTTCGTCTTGTGTAGCTGACATGGAAATTGTGCAAATTTTACACACACACACGCTCACTCTCCCTCATGATTTGGTAAATTGCACTTCATTTGTCACGGTTATCAACTAATTTCTTACATTTTTCTTCTTCGCTTTTGACACATTTGCATAGAAATTTACACTCAATATCACTATGCTACGCTACTCTACTACAGTGTAGTAGAGTACCCCCCCCACCTCTCCCCTTTCATGAGGAAACATTAAAGTGAAGTGAATGAAGTGTTATTTAAATTTCGTTTTCTTCTTTCGTGTGTCCCTTTACTCGTGAACTTTATTTCAAATGTAATGGGAATCGTTGAAATTGGGGTTAAACTCCGTTGTTGTTGTTGTTGTTGGTGAATACAAATGTTTTTTCTTTCATTTGTTTTTTTTTTTTTGTTGTTTTTTGCCTTTGTTTTAACAGCATGATGTAAAATTTCTCTTTCATCTTTCAATGGTCGGTCGCTAACAGTTTGTTTGCGTAAATAAAAGCTTGGGAAATGTTTTATTAAAATAACAGTTTTTTCTCTTGTTTGTTTTTGTCTTTGTTTCTGTTTGTACACAGTATAGGAGTAAATGAAAAGAACATGGCGTTTTTTTCTAAATTAAAAAAATCTTTTTTTTTTAGCCTTTGCATGGCTGATATTTTGCTTAACAACGGAAGTCCTGCGGAATTTCCTTTGGCACAAGAGAGTGCCGTTTAGGCGTTTCAAAAGTCTTTGTAAAGAAAGCTAACTTATGTCCATTTTCCTTCTTATGCAATGCGTTTTAACCTGGTTGAAGGGTTTCCTATTTGCGGCATAATTGTTGCACGATAGTGTCGCAACAAAGTCTTTAAAAGTTGTTGTAAGCACCACAGATGTGAAACCATTAACTTACTTTGGAATAAAAACAGATTTTTTTGCCTTTCTGTATAGCAGTTAGGGAGTGAATGTAAATATCGAAATCTCCCTCGTCTAGTAGGTAGTGTGTTGGCTTATTAGATGTGAGGTTACGGTTCAAACCTTAGGTCAGACACCTTTAACAAAACGAAATATGAAAAAATATTTCTTCGAGGACTTCTCACAAAATTTCTGGCAAATACTCGGAAAGTAAAAAAAAAATGCCATGAAAAAGTTTCTCAAAAATCTTACGTTCTGAGTCGACTTTAAACTATAGGTCCTGCCCCTCATGTTTAAAATTAAGACACACATTATGAGTAAAGTGAGAATCTAGGTCGTAATCCAGACTAAAGGGTTGTAATGATCAATTATGTACATATGTATGTGAATATCCTTTACAAAACATTTCCAATTCAAAATTCGACCGTAAAATGGTTTTGTTCACAGATTTCCTTTTAAAAACCTGCTTGCTTCCTTAATACTTCAGCAACATTTAAGATTTTCCTGGAACTCTTTAAATCTAACACCCCTGTTGAGTGTACAACAGCTTTAAGAGAAATTTAATATTTCTTCAGCACAATTGCTGGCAATAATTTAATTTTAAATCACGGAAATAAATTTTTACTGTGAAACTGAATTAAATTTCACAAAAAAATCGTATTTCTTCTGCTTGAACATGCTCCCGCCTCATGCATGCTTGTGAGTGTGCTGCTCTTAAAAGTGAATGAAAGCGACAATGAAAATGAGAATGAGAATGAAATTTAATATCCTTTAAATAAAAACGCTTTTCACCTCCCTTGTCGCTCTCCATTGTTAATAGCGACTGTTTTTGGTAATTATGGTACACGGTGTAAGGAGAAGAGACGAGCGATGTGAAAAGTAATTATGAAATGAAATTTCCTTTTAAAGCGTCAAACGAAAGCAATTTTGAGGAACAAAATAATGCGGAAACAAGCATTTCAGTCTTTAAATTGTTTGAAATTAGAATTAAAAGGTAATATGATCCCAAAAAAATAAAGAAAAACCAAAAAAAGAAAGAAAATATTAAAAAAAATTTAATTTCCTGATATTTTAGTCGTTTAAAACCTGAAAAAAAGGAAAATAAAAATAAAAGCTTAAGGCATAAAGTAATGATAACACTTTTAGAAATACCCCAAGTTTTTTTTAAATTTTATATTTCTGTCTGAAAACTTTAAAATTTCACACAAAGATTTATAATCACGAGTTTGTAAGTGAAGATTAACACGCTGCTCTAATATAACCTGACGGTATTTGGTCCTATGTAGTGTGCGTACATTCCAGATACAGATCCTTCCCACACATAATGGTAACCTTTTAGTTTGCCAAGGTCATCTAAATTATCAACTTTTCCGACTGCCGGATTACTGTAGCGTGTTTCAGGCGGAAGTAATGGCCATCTACCGGGCTGCTCCATGGATCTTCTCAACGGTACTTCTTTCACCCGCAGCTCAATCTTCTTCGATAGTCAGGCTGCTATTAGATCTCTGTCGAGCATTATGAATAACTCCAGATTCGTTAGGGAATGTCACCGCTGTCTCGCCACTCTGGGTTTTTGGGTATAGTAATATTCCGGGAATATGCAGAGCCGCCGAGCTCGCCAGCGCTAGTGCACTCCTTCCGGAATCCTCTTCAATAGACTTGGGTATGCCACTTACTTATGTCAAGTTTGCCATTACGCGGAAATTCTTTAGGGACGCCAACCTATCCTGAGTCAATGAGGAGTCCTGCTCCATCGCTAGACTCCCCGAGGGCCCTCGATGGAAAAAAGGCGCACCAACCAGTTACTCGGTCTTGGTCGTAACGTCACCTCGATCACAGTGACCATGCTTACAGATCATTGTGTTATGGAAAGACATGCGGAAAGAATGCGGCTCCCATCTAACTACTTCTGCCGTAGATCCTTTGAGGAAGTAGAGACTGTTATCCTCTTTCTTTGCCAATTTGCCCATCTCTTGCGAGATGCAGATATAGATTATTTGGCTCTCCAATCCTTGTCAGCTTGACGGAGCTATCAGTCATTGATGTCAAGAATACAGTTTTGTTTCTCAAACTTTCGGGCTGTTTTTCCAGCGTAAGGTAGTCGTGCTTTTAATTTGCAGCATTTGCGCTGACCATAGTTTGATGGAACTTGGTCAGTACAGGGTCTGCGTTCACCTGTGGTGCCACAAAGGGCCGCTATGGGTGCTCAAGTACGCTTTTGGTATCAAAGCTACCACTACAACCTACCTACCTAGCGACATTTCTACAGGTGAGTTACAAGCCAACCAAGGAAACCAACCCTTGTTAGCATACTAATTGAAGGCATATCAAGTTAGCTACACCGGATGTCACAAGAATTTTTGTTTATATTTGAGTAGAAAAAAAACGGCTAAGAAAAGCCCTAAGTTTAACCAAATTTGAACCAATCATGCAATTGCTTTGTATCCAACAGCCCTACTTGAATACTTTTTTTCTTTTTTAAAGAGTCTACAGTTTGCTAAATAATACTGAAACTTTGAAAACTTGACCAACTGATCTTATGAGGATCTTTTAGACTTTCGCAATAGAAGAATTCAAAGTTCATCTTACGAAAATTTGATTTAATAACTGATCTTGTGGAATCAAGACCAAAAGATATTCATTTTTATTAAAAAAAAAAAGATTTCTTCAGTTTATTTTTTTTTCTCATAATTTTTTATTCGTTTAAACTTGCTTCCTGTTCCTTGTAGATGCCATTTTAAAGGATGCCAGTACGTTAGCAAATATTTTGATATTTTTACGCTTTAAACAGCAGACTATCTGTGTTGTTTACCTGTGTCAGCAAAAGAAAGAAAATATTCATACAGACAGAGTAGACAGACATTTTTATACTCGGTATTAAAGTAAAGGAAGCAACAAGACAAGACAAGAAAACCAAACAAGAAGACACAGCATGAAACCCAAAACACATAAAAAGTATCACACACACACGCACATGCATCAGCATGTATGCTTAAGACAGTAGAAGCATTACATGAATATATAGTACAGTACAGTACAGTAACCATTATAATACAACAATAAAAATAAATATCATAATAACAACAACAATAACAAACAATTTCTATTTCACAGTCAATCTATGTTACAAGTAACTGCTGTTAATGATGTTTCTCTCTCTGCTAGAAACTCTATGGTTTTGTTAAATTGTTGTTGGTTTTGTTGTTGTTTAACTATGTTGTTAATATTTACTTTCTTAAGTACACAAGAGTAATACTCTCCCTCTCTTCCTGTCTTCCTGTTTACTTATTTATTTTTGTTTGTTTTTTATTTTTTTATTGTAAAGAAATGTTGTTTTCATTAAATAATCATAAATATGAGAGTAGATTTGTTTTGTTGCTTTAACACACTCTCTAATGATGGAATTTATGAATTTATACACAAACATATACAAGTTTTTATTTTGTTATTCTTTAAATTAACGTAAATAAGAATTTCAATTTTGAATATCGCGTATATTTTTTAAAGCTTTAACAAGGAAATAAAAGTGCAGGAATAAATTTAAATTGTATTTACAGTGGGGATCAAATGTGAATACAAGTCGATTATTTTTTTGTATGTTTTTTTAAATAAATTTCGATCAGTCAAGCCCCAAACCAATAAATTTATTACAGAATTAAAAAATCATACGTCATGTACTTTATTTCGAAGACGTTAGTAGGTAGTGCTTTTGAGTTCAAATCTCAGCTCTGACATCACGAACAAAATAAAATATTAACGAAATTAACATGAAAAGTTTTTGAAAAATCTATAGGTAACACTACTAATAAATATTAACGCACCCAACATGGGCGGTGTGCGAAGTATTAGGCTTCGTTGCTGTTCTTTATACTCTCGTTGAATATGGAATGTGAATTAACAAAATCTTTTACAAGCTCATTTGGCAAAAAACAAAAGGAGTTTTACTGATTAATTAATTGAGAACATGGTGAAGAAAACTAGACATGTCCTTCGTAAATGATTTTATTTCTTTTATTTTATTTTCGTGCCCTCCAAGTACACAACTATGAAGTTACAAGATATGTTTATTTAACCCTTTGCGACCGTATTAATTTTATATATGGGTGTCATGCTGGTCGGAATTAATTTTCGTTTCGTTCGCTTTATTGGAACTACGTCACTATCAGAATCACTACTGGAACTATTTTCAGAACAAATGTTATCACTTTCTTTATCAAAGTCAGTGTTGAAAGAGTTAAAATAAAATTCGTCGTCGCTACTTTCAAGTTCACGCAACACTTCTTTCAGTAAATTTCTTTTTGCCATTTAATCAGAGTATTATTTTGAAATATTTTAAGAAGCGAAATCGCCAAATCTAAGTTAAGCACAACTTATAAAATATCATTCGATTTCAACGAATTTCGAAAGAATTTCGACATACGACTAGATCGGTAATAAAGCTTTGGTGGCTGAGAGTAGACATACGACTGGAATGGTAAAAAAGCTTTGGTGGCGGAGGGCAGACATACGGTCGCAAAGGGTTAAAACTAGTTCGATCATAGCTTAAAAAATAATCTATGTAAAAAAATTTAATAAAAAAAAATTACTTTTCAATGTAAAAAGAAACGACAATCAGTGCTTTGGTCACGGTTTGAGGAAAATTGTTGGTGAAAATGCGGAAAAACTCCTTCCCTAGTCTCTATCTAGGTAGTTCAGTTCCTGTACAAACAATTAACAGGACTAGTCTGCTTTTGTTTACCAGCTTCTCAATTGTCACGTCCATATCGAAGCTCAGAGTATTGATAAGACAAAAAAAAAGACATGTTAACACGTGTATAACCCGCAAAGCTAAGGCATGTCTCATGGTGAGAAGGAGAATGAAGGAGGACTAATCTTTGATACCAAAAAAAGGATCCTCCAGCAATAAGAAGACTACCTAACAGCTGTGAGAAACTCTAGCCAGCATTTACAACTAAGAGCTTTGCTGTCCATTTGTAATTCATTAAGGTACACCAGACCTGAAGACAGGAAACAAATACAAATACTCGTCTCGACATGATGGAAATATACAAAGGAAGCATGTAAAATTGAGTAGTGAACACATTTCATTCAAAAAGACAAAAATTTATTGAATCACCCTCGTATCTTATTGTATTACATACCAACAGTTTCAAGTTCCCCACTACATACACGTATGTATACGTATGTGTGCGCCTATAAATCTAAAATCTTTTTACAATTTTAATAGAATGGCTTCTAGTAGCTGAGCGATATGCTTTTAAAACAAATTGAATATGAGTACGTAGATTAAAAGAGATTTTCTTTTCATAGATACATACATATATTTACAGCTGCACAGGAAAATCTTTTGAAATTTTTAAATCTAATTTCATATTTTAAATAAAAAAATATTTTATTTTTTTTCTTTCTTTTTTCGTTAATATTTTCAGCATATTTTTTTATATTTAAAAAAATAATTCCATTTTTAAAAATTTAAATCTACGGCTACTTACCGTATGCTGCTCTTATTTTTTTTTCAGTTGTTGTTTTTGTTGTCGACAGAAAATTTTTTTGTACAAAAAGTTTTGTTTACAAATCACAAAATACCGTTAAACAAAATACATAACAAACACCAATACCAAGATACACACACACACATAGATAAATATATACCGTTATATACAAAAAAATATTCCAAAGTGATTTTAATTAATTTACAGTTTTTTTTTTTATTATTTTTGGTTTTTGGTTTTTTAGTTGTTTTTGGAGTTTTTAATTTAATTATACATTTAACGTTACGTTAGCATTATTAAATATTTACAAAAAACGTTTAAATTTATTTTTTTTTATTTTGAATTCATTTTAGTTGTGGTTGAAAGCATTTTCGTCGTTTTGTGGTTGTTTTTTTTAGAGATTTTTTGGTTTTTTTTTGTTAATTTTCGCAGAGGGTGGGTATAACGAAATATACACATAGAGCGACAAAAAAAGAGAAAAACAAATTGAATTTTCATTAGTTTTGTAATAAAAGCTGCTTGAATTGTTTTTTTTTTAATTTTTTATTTCATTTTAATATTCGTTTGATTTTGTTTTATTTATATACAAAGCAATACAAAAGCAAGGAAATATTACTAAGAGGGAAAGCAGCAGGGAGTTAAAGTTTTAAATATTTTTTAAAAGCAAATTGCAAGTGCTAGTGAAACCATAAAGGAAATGCTTTTTGCTACAGAAAAAAAAATGTTCTTCAATGAAATATTTACAGTGAAATTCATGAAATTTAAGCATAAGAAGGAGGTGTTATTTTTTCGTTTTAGCAACAAATAAATAAGTTTCTATGTATACATGTAATAGATTAAGTTTTAAGTGATAGGTTCAAGCAATGCAATTAAAAGCTGAAACATGACAAAAAACTACAAACAACTTTCAGGCAGCATAAAGCAGTAGCAGATAAATGAAATTGATTTAATTTTATTAAATTTTTTTATTTTCTACAAAGTTTATTCAAATAAGTGTTATTTAAAAATTCCTTATTATTTCATTTTAATAAACAGAAAATTCCCCACCAACACAACACCCTCCGAAGGTCATGCGATACAGAATTACGTGAAGCATCCGGTTCAATTAGCATTGAAGTTTTTATCTTCCCAAGTTATACAAATTTCTGTCACTCCATGGGAAGTGCATATAGTCAAGATAACGATATTATATTGTTACGAAAATGAAAAATCTAGATACTGGCTTAACATTAAAATTATAAACAAAAGCTACAAAAACAAAACAATGCAGTTAACAAGCCTGTTTACAAATTATCGTATTGCTTAATATAACAACAAATACCAGCATAAAAATTGTTAAACAAGTAAACAAGAATACACAAACAACACTACAAGAATAAATGTAAACAACGATGTTTACATTTATAGAGATTTCGAAGCCACGAACATTCGCCTTCAAGAACATTGATCAGAATGTTTACCCTGTCATATAAAAGGCAAGGCAAAGCAGGCAACAGAATTAGTAAAAGGTCAGTCAGTCTTGTGTGAAGACGCGGTGAGTTTGAAGATAGTAATCGTGGTTTGAAGATCTCCGTTACAAAGATCTGTCGAACAATTGACTAGTAATTGTTATTGTTTATGCAAAGTGTATAAACAGAGGAATAACAAATAATACTAGTTGTTGTTGTTTACATCAAGTTGTGAGCAGTGGCACACAGAATTGTGCCAACAATAAAGAATTTTAATTAAAACTTAACACAAAATTTATTTTCATTTTATTTGCAATCTACGAGCTCATATTTTAAACGTTTTTAAAAGGTAAAAACGTAACAATATCATGTTCTCCTGAGGCCGCTGTAATCAAAAAGGGTAGAGTTTTGACTGAGTGTCAGTTCTGACAAAATATTTCTTTCTGTTCCTTTCGATCAACAGACCAGGAGTCTGAGAGAAAGTCTTGAAAGCCGATGTTAAATTTTAGGTCGGGGCCTAAAGGATAAAATTAACACACATAACTCACATGGTGTAAGAAAGTAAAGCATAATCCTGACTAAAGAATTGGCCCACAACTGAAACAACTTTACGTTACGTGATGGAACATATTTACCGCCCTATTTACTAAATTTGGTTGCATATGGATGGTTACACCTAGCAGGCTATCAAATTGTTCGCCCTAGACGTTTGGATTAATATTGAGGCTGTCGTTCAAGTAGTAGAAGGTTTGCTATCAGGTCCATATTGCTAGCTTAGCACAAGCACAGTTTAGCTAATCTTTAAACCTTCCAAAGACAGTTACCATTCGAAATACCTCAATTAGCTTACAAAAAATTGCAATTCACACATGAAAATTTGATCTTCAAGGCTTTCATACTTTTACTCACAGGGGTACCTAGTAGGCTCGTTCACATAGTTTCCAAAAATTGTTTTTGGAATTTCTAATCTCTTGAAAATCGAAACAAAGCCTAGCTATAACTGACAGATTGATGAATCGTTTTCATAAAAATTCACAGAAATGGAACCCTAGTACCCTAAGTTGAGGAAGCTTAACTAATAAAACCAAAAATCTTAACAAATCTTTCGATTGTTTTTAGATCGAACGAATCATTCCAATACTCTTCGAAACCCTCCACTATAGTGTCAGAATTATTTCCATTTTTGTTTCGTAACACAAAATCCTGTTAGAGAAGTAGTTTCTCACTGTTAGCTGGATACACCACCACATTCACGCTAGGCTATGCCTACATTTCGCTGAGTAAAAACCATTTTTATTCTTTCGGAATGGTATTTTCGTATCGTTAAGGCTGGGAGTTTTATTTGACCTTACTTTCTGAACATACCTCGTACAGTAAATTATATTAAAATTAATGACACACGATAAATGAAATATGTTTACTAAAGAATGTTAAATACAATGTGAATTTTTTTTTGTATAAAAGCCACACTCATTACAATTCATGCTTGAATTCCATTACAAATAATATGAATGAGAAAAAATTGTCACAGAAATTCATGCAATATGATCTCGTTAGTGATTTTATTTATTTTTTTTAATTGCAGATGAATTTTTAAATAAATTTTCTATGCATTATACTGATAGTCTCTCAAAGAAGTTGTCTTAAACCATATCATATGACGACATTGTAATTATGCTTAAAAATTCTACATTCTAATACTCGTTACTGATTTGAAAAACAAATCTTGATTGTAAAAAAAATATTATTTTTCATACAAGCATATGGTATTTAGGGCATGGCCATTTGCCTTTGATCTCCTAATCGTACAATATTGTATCGTATGTTGACAACGAACATTTCTCTCTTCCTTTATAACATACAGAACATACAGTAAGCGTCAAAAGAACCGGTACACTAAAAATAAAATTCTAACAATCACCAAACCTAACTTTTACTACTGAAGGAGTGTAACCGAAAAAATTTTGCTAATATTTCGAAATTTTTTGTAATTATTTTTCTTTATTTTGTTTCAATTTTAAAAACTGTTAGTGAAACAATTTTAAAATAGAAATAACGGTAATTTATTAATGTATAAATTTTTTTGTAATGTACAGTTTCTTTTGATGCTCACTGTACGCAGCCACACATGGAAACAAAAATTCAATTTAATATTGTATTTGAACAAAAGTAAAAAAACTGACATATTGACAGATTGACAGTTTGACTGTGAATTAAAGCGACATTAAGGATGTGTGCAATATTTAGGCAGGCAGGCAGGAGGCATACATATGTTTGGCGAAAGGAAATTTCTTTCTTTATGAATTTAAATCTCTTACATGTTTATGAGACTCATGGATGTGTGGTTCCCTCAGGAAATTAGCAATGAAATGAAACGAAATGAAAAAGAAAATCTTCAAGTACAAGAGAGTATTGGATTACAGCTTATAATTGAGTGTTAAGCTGCTTAGAATTTTAGGAAAAACTTGTCAAATGCAGTTCATGTGTTTAGTTTTAAGGGAACACGTTACACCAGCGAACTACGGACTTATTGGCAGCCATGGATTTAGCTAAGAAGACAAAATATTGTCTCTAAAGTGGTTATGCAAACGAAGAGCTGTCCTTGGATTTTCTCCTTACGAAAATGAAAATTTTGATAAAAGCTGAAGCAGTTTGAATACAAGCAATAATGATAGCCATGGCCAGTGCTATCAAAGCACTGAAATTCAAGCTGATGAATTCCAACACAATACACAGTCGACGCAGATATCTCAATGCGAACGAAGAGTGATGTGACATTTCAGGTAACAGTAGAGAATATTGTTACGAAAATGAAGAATCGAGATACTGGTGTTTTGCTTTTACATCGCTTTACATTTAAATTATAAACAAAAGCTATAAAAACAAAACAATGCAGTAAACAAACCTGTTTACAAATTATCGTACTGCTTAATATAACAACAACAACACCAGCGTAAAAATTGGTAAACAAGTAAACAAAAATACACAAACAACACTACAAGAATAAATGTAAACAACCATGTTTACATTTATAGAGATTTCGAGAAGGCGAAGTCATGAACATTCGCCTTCAAAAACATTCATCAGACTGTTTACTCGGCCATATAAAAGGTAAGGCAAAGCAGGCGCTTGAGTTAGTGAAGTTCAGCCAGTCTTGTGTGAAGACGCGGTGCGTTTGAAGAGAGTAATCGTGGTTTGAATATCTCCGTTACAAAGATCTGTCGAATAATTGTCTAGTAATTGTTATTGTTTATGCAAAGGGTATAAACAGAGGAATACCAAAAAGGCACTTGTTGTTGTTTACATAAAGTTGTGAACAGTGGCACACAGTATGGTCGTCTATGTCATTAAGGGGCATTGCATTATGGATACCCTTGCGATGTGCACCAGTCTTTAACACCTTACAAATTATTCCTGTTGAAGCTGCACAGATAAGAAAGAGGAGGAGACTGTTCTGCACCTACTGGGTACATGTCCGGTACTATGTCGTAGAAAAAACTGGTATCTTGCTGTCTACTATGTAAACGATCTGGAGGAATTGTCACGAAATGATATTGATAGTCTCAGTTGCCTCATCAGAAGTTCCTAGTGGTTCCGGGACTAACGGATAATTAAAACCGTGGTATTACAATGGGTTCGATGTGGACTAAATGTAACCGTCCAATCTCCTTGGATTGACAGCCACCTCTACCTACCTACCTACCTTGGATACCTTATAAATATACTAACCAGAGACTGATTCGTTTAGTTTTTGGTCTTAAAAATTGAAATGTTTTCACGTTCCATTTGTTATAACGAAATGAAAAGCGTTTAAAAAATGTTTTCGTTTACTTGAAAATACTTTTTTTTATTACCTTTCTTGCTGCACTAACAGTCGAATGCTTGAAAGCTGTAAAAAAATTTCAAAAAGAGTTTTCGCTTTGGTCATCAGAGCGTATGAGTAATGCAATGCAACGCAATGCAATAATTTTTATTACATATACGTAGAGTAAGAGAAACATTTGACATTGACAGTTACAGTGAATGTGCAGCAAACACAGGACGTTTTCAGTTGAAATTACTTTACAATTAAATTGCTACAACGAAATGATGATGAAAAGTTTTGGAATGAAAGAGGAAAAGAAATTGCAAAAAAAGATTCGAAGCAAACTGAGGTTCTTCATTAAATTCTTGCATCTACGATTGCCAAACGCATTTTTATTGCCATTGAGGTAAGTACTCTCGTTTAATTAAAACCAGTAAAAAAAATTTTAAGTACGTTATGCTCGACTGTACGAATACTTACACCACAACTCAATGGAGAGTATATTTACTAACCTAACGTAATTACTTTATTTGTTAGTTATTTAGCCATCACTTTATATGGTATTGGTAATAAAATTCACGAGCTCTTGGGAACTTATGCTTTATTTTACACAAATTGATTTTGTGATGTGAGCGCCTAAGGATATATACAGTGAGCATCAAAAGAAACTGTACATTAGAAAAAAGTATATACATTATTTTTTATTTTAAAATTGTTTCATTGCCAGTTTTTAAAATTCAAACAAAAAAAAAATTACAAAAAAAAAATTCGAAATATTGTCAAATTTTTTCGGGCACTCTTCTTAAGTGGTAAAAAGTTACGTTTGTTAGAATTTTATCTTTAGCGTACAGTTTCTTTTGACGCTCACTTTATTTGGACCTTAACCAGCATTTTTAAAATAATTTTGAAATGTACCACAGGGTCAAAATTTCATATAGAAAGCTGTTGTTGTAAGTGTTACAAACATCATAACAAACTTTATATGCCTTAAATAACTCATTATGAAAGTAGGGTAAAAAAATAAACTTTTTTATGCTTAACAGAGCACATTAAATAGTTAATTACTCTTAATTTAATTGCCCTCAAATAAGAAAATATTTTTATTTCAAAAAGAGAGTGAATTTTGACATCAAAAGTCTGAAGCAGTTTTCTAAAATGAAAAATACTTTCAAGTGGAAAAAACATTCACATTTTATTGACAGGATTACAGGAGGGTTATTTGCAACCTACAGAATTGCAATGGCAATATTAAGTTTGCGATGCAATTGCATTCACTGCTTCATGAAAAGCTTATGATCTACAAGGAGTAACGATGGCCAGGGGGCTATCGAAGGACTGAAATCCAACGCAATGAAATCTAAGACAGTGTACACCTGCGGCAGATATCTCACTGCATTCACCATAAGCGGGAGCATGTAGTAGTTATTTTCAATTAAAGTGATCGAGTTAGCAGGGTATCATATACAATGAGATGTTCCCCCTACAGTGAGCGTCAAAAGAAACTACACATTAAAAAAAGTATACATTAATAAATTACCGTTATTTTTATTTTAAAATTCTTTCAATACCAGTTTTTAAAATTGAAAAAAAAAATTACAAAAAAATTTCGAAATATTGTAAAAATTTTTCGGTTACTCCTCTTAAGTGGTAAAAGTTGAGTTTGGTGATTGTTAGAATTTTATCCATAGTGTACAATTTCTTTTGACACTTACTGTATATTGTATTGAACATTATCGATAGTATACACGCTCTGAGTAGATGTATACATTGCTATCTGAGTGCGGTTCATGACAATAGATCGGTCTGTTCATATTTAGCTAATCCACCGTCCGTACCTTTATAAAGCCTACAAGTAATGATAAAAAAAAAATAATTTTCCAAATCCTACGTGCCTTTAAGACCTGGTACATGAAGTGTTTTTTGTTTTATTTCCTTTGACCTTTTTCTTTCAAACGGCAGCATATATTTAAGCTTACTAATCGTGAAAAAATACTTCCCACATTCTTTCCTTCTCCCCCTCTAATTGGCATACTCTGTTGCTTAAATATCAAATTATTAGCACCGCTACGCTACCACAATTACTCGTATAACCTTCAAATATTTACGACTAGTATTTACAGTTCTTAAGGTTTTAGTTTATAGCTGGTACACGTACTCTTTACCTCCTTCACGTCTCTTCCATGGCAAGCATTGCCAATGCATTTTGAATAATTTAAACCCTCTAAACAAATATTTGATCAATAATTTCAGGATTAAATCCTTAAGAGAGCGAGAGAGAGTGAGAGCGAGAGAGAGGTAAAGAACAAAAGAGCAACCAAGAGCATTAACTGTTGCAACAACCTTCAAAGCAGCAGCTAATTCCGTTGTTGTTGCATACAAAATGCCACCATTGGCAACAGCTATGTTGTTTGTGTTGTAAATATTTATTGGTATTACAGCAGCAGCAACATTCTGCTTACAATACATGTGTACTTGAGTACTTCAATGTTTGATTCAAAGGAAACAATTTTATTGTTTAACCTCTCATGTGCAAGCAAGTCCATCGTGTGAATATTAATATGCGAGGTTTGATAGGGGAAAAGTTAAAAAAATTTTGAATAAAAAAAAGGAACTCAAAATAGGGAAAAACAGCACTTTGTTTACTTGGTGCTGGTGTGAAACACAATCAATGGAAATATTTTTCATTTTAAATGGAGGGGAAGGGGGGGCTCTGCTAAAAGCACTTTTCAGTGCCACTTACATCAGTTGTATGGAGCGAATCTAAAAAAAAACAGAATTGAAAATGCTTGTTAATGGGTTTTCGGGTTTTCCAATATGGTTTCCAATGAATTGGGAATGATTTCTCTTCTCTTTTTTTTATTTCCCCCATATTGAGGGATATGTATGCTTATACATACATACATGCACTCTTCATGGCAGTTGCTACACACGCTTAAAATATATGAGAGAAGGAATGAGTAATGCTTGCATCATAAAACAGAACAACAACAAATTGCAGCTGCTGTTCAAGAGAAGTTGTTGTTTATTGTTGTTGGCAAAGGAAACTCAAGAGACTTGTATTAAACATGAAAGGAAATACGATAGAAAATATGCTGGGAGAAGGTAGAATTACATTTAAAACTGTATTGAGTTTAGAATTTAAAAAAATTTAATTTGTTTTTGTTTTAATTTTCATAAAAATAACACTCTTTGGAGATGAAATTTATATGCATAGAGAAATTGTTTGGTCAAAATGCTATGAGAAATGTGTTGTCGAATTATAATGTGAGTCATCGACCTGAATATGTCAAACGAAACTAATTGATTTGTTGATTAGATTAGGTTAGGAAAGGAAGGATTTTAAATAAGAGTCGCTAAGTTACAAATATTGTTCAGCTTGATGAGTTAATTTTTCACAGGACTGCCTATAAACCCTTTATAGTTAGGTTAGGTAATGTGGTACTTTAATACCAAAAGCTCACTTGAGCACGCATAGTGGCCCGTTGTGATGCCACAGGTGAACGCAGTCTCTGTGCTGACCAAGTTCCTCCGATTCAGCGCGGAAGAAGCTGGTCAGCGCAAGGGCTGCACATTTAAAGCACGACTACCCCACGCTGGAAAACCAGCCCGAAAGCTTGATATATGAGGCTATACCCTTGAGATCAACCCTTCATGGTTAAATACAGAAGAATTTTTGAGTTTATAAAAGACCCAGATTTGCCTTGTCTTCTTAGATGTCTGTATTGTGAACTCCGACCCAAGCAAGGCAAATGTTATACCAACCAATTGGTCAATATTTGAATTTACAATCTTAATTGCAGTCAATGTTAGCTTGGTGGCGTAATGAAGCCAGGAAAAGTTAAGATTATCTTCCCATTTGTTTAAAGATTTTTGCATTCTTTGATCCAGCAGGATAAAGTCAAAACCAAGGACTATAGCACGGCCTTTCAGTAAATTTGATTTCATTTGTACACAAACTTAGCTGAACTTATTTGGATAGAAAGCATATCAATGAGCTAATCTAGCTTGACCG
Organism: Sarcophaga carnaria; assembly: GCA_958299815.1. NCBI lineage: Eukaryota > Metazoa > Arthropoda > Insecta > Diptera > Sarcophagidae > Sarcophaga > Sarcophaga carnaria. The sequence continues at coordinate 156,674,183 of OY283149.1, forward strand.
AGAAGAGATATCTGGCATTGGCCTTTGCGTAATACACAGGCATGCAGGGACTTCTGTATTGGTTGACGAGTCGGTTGGGGTGGAAGTGACCATAGTCCACTTTTTAACGGAACGCTTTGTGTGCTAAAGTGATAAGAAAAGTTGCCAATCTATCCCATACATATCCTATGAATATACATTGAGCGTCAAAAGAAACTTTGCACTAAGGATACAATTCTAACAATCACCAAACTAAACTTTTATTACTTAAGGAGAGCACCCGAAAAAATTTGAGAATATTTCGAAATTTTTTATAAATTTTTTGTAAATTTTTTATTTTTTTTGTTTAAATTTTAAAAAACTGGCAATGAAACAATTTTAAAATAAAAATAACGGTAATTTATTAATGTATATTTTTTTTGTAGGGTACAGTTTCTTTTTACGCTCACTGTACGTGTATGGATTGATTACCGCAGTCTATAATTCGCGACATTATCACAACATATCTCAGGGAGGAAATACCCATTCGTTTCTGCTCTTGTCAGACTCATTAGAAATTCAATCGAGTTCCTGATTGCGCAATGTGAGGAGACCAAAGATCAGCAATGAATCGTTTTTTGCGCTACTCATAAGCACTCATGAAATTATGAATATATGGGAGTCAACAATATTGAAATTTCAACTATGTACTCTGATTCATTCGTACTCATTACAACGTTGATTTATAAGTACAGGTTGCAATGAGTATGCCTACAAGCCTATGCCTATATGCCTAAGCCAGTCTACTCATTTAGATTCATAACTTTAGAAGAATACTTTTAATACTTATAAATGATTAAAGTGACTTGAAATTTACTGTCTTAGTTGTTGTTGCATTTACAACAAAAAGAAAAAGACAGAGCAACAACACCCAGTTCAAGTGAGTATTTTAGAGTTCGTACGCGATTCATAATTATTTTGTGCTTCGTGTATATGTTGAGTAATGGAGAGTCGAAATTAACAACATCATACGCGTTGTTCAGTATGAATATGATGAGTACTTCAAACTTTGAATATAAGTAGAGATTCCATGTTATTAAAATAAGTATGAATGCATATAAGTATCAGAAATTATGAGTATGATTTGAATAATCATTGCTGATCTGTAGAGGAAACATAATGAAAACAATTTGTGGAACAAAACAGTTGCTTGTGAATACATTGGCTTAACAAAATTCATCATAAATTTTCATTTAATTTCAATGAACTCGTGCTTACAAATATTTAATGAAAGTCTTCAACTAAATTTTAATTTTTCAAATTTATTTTTGTAAAAAAAGAAGGAAAAACATGCAGCAGAATTTTTTTTATAAAAGTTCTATGAAAACTACAGGAGAGACAAAACAAATAAAAAAAATTGCAGGAGTTTACTGCAAACGAACCCTTGCCCATGGAGACACAATGAAGTGAAACTATGAAGTGAAACTATGAAGTGAAAGTTTTTTGTTTTAATGTTCAGAAAACAGAAAGGGAGGAGGTGCTAAAAGCTAAACTTTTTCTTTTTCTAATAGTCCGTGAAGTAAGAGTGAGTGAAAGAGAGAGTGAGAGTGAGTGAGCGAGTAAAGAAAAAAAGTTTTCATTAGCAGCTACAGGAAATAATTTAATTAATCAAAATGTTAATTTACTTTCAGTTGCTAAGGAAGAAGAAAAGTTTCGTTTATTTTGTGTTTTTGCTGTTTTAATGCAATAGAAATGAAAACTAATTAAGCATGACAAATTCTAAGACTATGTTTCATACTTATTTTCTATTAAAAAAAAAACGAAAACCAAAAGAAAAAGAAAGAAAATATTAAGAAAACATAAAGCAATTTTAATAATTCTATTTGAGAAAGAAAAGAAGAAAGAAAAGAAGGGAAAGAAGACAAAAACAAAATGACAATTACTTACCCCAATGCGTCCCAGTAGTAGAGCATCCATTTCACCGCCATTTGCGGAAACAGGCACTGTTGTTATAACGGAAACGGTGGGTTCCGCTTGTACACTCAAATCAACTGACATTTTGGCTTTGAATTTATGTTGACTTTAAGACTTTTTGACAGAATTTTTTTTGTTTTTTGTTGTGCAAATATTAATAGGTTTGGGATTTTACTTTTGAAGGTATAAAAATATGGATTTCTTTTTGTTGCTTTTTTATTTCTTATTTGCAGTTTAACTTGAGTTATTCATAAGATTTAACGTTTTTTTATATAATTTTTTTTTTTTAATTTTTTGTTTTCTTTGAATTTATATTCAAAAAATTTTTGTTTCTCAATTTGTTTTTTGATTCTTAAAGTTTTTTTTGTTAACGAACAGGATATGTTTTATTGTGCTAAGTTTTATTGTTTGGAAGTTTCAAGGGGCATGCTTTTAAATTTTTTATTTTTTACATAAGATTTCTGTTGTTTTATTTTTTTTTTTATGAAATTTAAAAAAATGTATTAAGAAAGTTTCTTCATATTTGTAACATGTATTCTGAAACAGAAGTTGGAAATTGAAAATAATTTTCCAGAGAATTTAAAAAATTTTTTTTCACATAAAATTGTCAATATTTTGTGGAAAAATCTGTTCTACTGCGCTACTAAATATACATTAGGGTTACAAATACACTCCTTTTGAAATTTAATTACAATCCACTTTAACAAAGAATTTTCAAAAAAAAGTGATAAAACAGAAATTTAATTTTCAAAAATTTCTCTAAAGTCGCAGCTTTGAAATTTGCTGAGACCACTTTTTTCGTGGACCATCTATACTAAGCTGTAATTCTAACCCCTTAACCAGTGTCACGGCTTTCCTATCAGAGTATATCGGCATATTCCGGTATGCGTACATACACCGCACCATTTAAATATGATGGATGATGAACATGAAGTCGCCGTGGTCTAGTAGGTACTGTAATGACTTATTAGACGTGAGGCCACGTTTCAAACCCTAGATCAGACAGCTCTAACAAAACAAAATATGAAAAAAAATATTTCTGCGACTTACTCTAAGCAGATTTCTGGCAAAAACTGTCAGCATCAAACAAAATAGCCCTGAAAGGTTTCTCAAAACACCTGTCGTTTCAAAACGTCTTCAAACCATAGGTCTTGCCAATCAAGAATAAAATTAATACGTCCTACAGAAGTAACGTGCGAAACTAAGTCCATAATCCTGACTGAAGGCTTGTAATAACTAATTATGCATGTACATATGTACTCTGGATATCATGTTTTATGATATTGTTACGAAAATGAAAAGAAATCTAGATACTGGTGTTTTCTTTTTACATCGCTTAACGTTAAAATTATAAACAAAAGCTACAAAAACAAAACAATGCAGTAAATACACCTGTTTATAAATTACCGTACTGCTTAATATAAGAACAAACACCAGCATAAAAGAAATGGTAAACAAGTAAACAAAAATACACAAACAACACTACAAGAGTAAATGTCAACAAAATAAACAAACAACAATAATGAATGTAAACAACGATGTTTACATTTATAGAGATCTCAAGAAGGCCAAATCATGAACATTCGCTTTCAAGAACATTCATCAGACTGTTTACTCGGCCATATGAAAGGCAAGGCAAAGCAGGCGAGTGAGTTAGTGAAGTTCAGTCAGTCTTGTGTGAAGACGCGGTGTGTTTGAAGAGAGTAATTGTGGTTTGAAGATCTCCGTTACAAAGATTTGTCGAATAATTGTCTAGTAATTGTTATTGTTTATGCAAAGGGTATAAACACAGGAATAACAAACAAAGCAATTGTTGTTGTATACATCAAGTTGTGAACAGTGGCAAACAGAATTGTGCGAATAATAAAGAATTTTAATTAAAACTAAACACCAAATTTATTTTTTATTTTATTTGCAATCTACGAGCTTATATGTTTTAAATGTTTTTAAAAAGTAAAAACGTAACAATATCATATCATTCCTTCTTAATTTGTTAAAGTTTTTTTCAATTTCTTTAGAAAATATGGAAATGATATGCTTGTCTAACTGTCATTGTCATCATCATCATCGTCATCATATACCACACTAGGTGTAATAAATTATTTTTCACCTCAACAGACTGCCATTTATTAAATAAATTAACAGTTACGGGTGGCATGACAGCGCAACTACAACTGCATTATTATTTAACTTATCTATGTATGTATAGGTATTGTAGGCGAATACATGTTAAAAGCTGTCTAATCATGGTTTGAACACCTTCATCAACATGAATGGATGTGTGAAGGATGTGGTATCGTTCACTCACTTCTCAACGTCGCTTTCGATGTAAGAAAAGCAAGTAAATTTTATAAATTTTATGTGAATTTTAACAAATTCTTACTGCTTTTTACGCTGAACTTGTAAAGGCAAATAGAAAATAATGTTCAGTTTCACTTTTTCTTAAGTGAATTTGAAGGTGAATACAAAAGTGTTTGTGTCTTACCTTGATAGCTTTTACGTGGAAAATGTGTTACAAGGTTAGTGATTTTATAGAACAAAAACAATTCAATTCAATTGTATGTATCAATACACATTAAAGACACAGGAAAAGTAAGATTAAATTTTGAAAATTCTACAGGCAAATTCAGCAGCCGCAACCCAACTTACTGACTCACTTTAACAGAGACTCACAAAATTCTATTACCACAATTTTTCCTCGGCAAGGAAACAAAATTTTAGAAGTTTTCCACAAATAATTCAATTCAATTCAATCCAATCAAACGCAAAAGAAAAGAAATCCACAAAAAAAGAATGAGGAAATCTAAGTTAATTTCACCACCACACCCCTATTATTACCGAAACTCTATTATCTTGAGAACCCCATACCATTGGCCTATAATTATAGTCCCCTAGAAAAAAAAATCAATCAATTTAAAAAGGCGAGAAATTTTAAAGCACGAGGGAGGGAGTATGAAATCAAACATTCGTATAAATTTGGTTTGAAATGGCCGAAGAAATAAAAAGGCCTTCCAAGCTAAATCAAGTGTCCATTGTGTCTGGGCCGCATTTACAGTTATTGTCGACGATTATAAATCACATCACACCAACAACAAAAGCAAAGTATAATAAACAACCGAAAAGAAAAGGAGAAGATGAAAATGAAGAATCAAGAAACAAATTGAAGAGATCCTTTGAATTCCTAAGAAAGAAAAAAAGGACGCAAAAAAGTGGACAAAAGAAGACAATAAAAGAACAAAAGCCACACGCATTTTAAAGGCAATTTCCGCTTTTATACTTCAAAATGTACAAAGACTTGGTAACAAGACTATCAAGCTCGATTATAGGACACCCTACAAGGGAGTGTACTTTATAGACACTCCCTCAGGGGAATGAAGGGAGCATCAACTGTTGATCAATTAGTTAATTGGCTATCAAATAAAACGAACAAGACTAAATTATAGAAATTACACGGATATTTGGAAGAATATATGCAAGAACTATCATCATTTATGGATCATTGTTAAGCAAATTGACTAATCACAGTGAATCGAAGAACACATAACGCTCATTGTGTTGAGAAGCTCATACAGCTCATTATTGGATCGAATGCGGAAATCATTGCCAACTCGCACTCGAAGTAAAATATTTCTCTCGAATACTCTTAAGGCTGCTTTATAATGTCGCGATGTGTGTGAAGATAAATTCGAATTAGAAAATCCAAGACGCAACCCATAAATTTTAGCAGCGCCTCATTTGGCGTTAACAGAGCAAAATTTCATCTTAACAGAACAAGATTTGTCCTTAACAGAGCACTGTTAGCTATTTAACACTATTCATCTGTACAAGCCCACTTGTTTAGGAGCTAATTTTGGGAAATACTGTAGGTACTCTACTCTAGATCAGTGGCCATTTTGGAACATATAAGAAATAGTACACCTACTCGACTATATACAAACTATATGTCGTGGTAGTGGTAAATCTGAAATAATTTTGAGAATTGAGAAAATCACCGTCCTCCTCACCCCCCACCAACCATCCTATAGATTTGGACACTTTTATTCACAAATAATAATCATCATAATGAGAATTACATTTCAAGTCAATAGTCTGTAATAATTGCAAATTAGAAGACTAATCTACTTATTGCCGCTGTTAAACAGTTAACAGTGCTCTGTTAATAGCACATTTTGCCCTGTTAGAGGCAAAAAGTGGCGCTGCGAAAAGTGTTGGTTTGAATCTTTGGTTTTTAAATTCGAATTTATCTTCACACACAGGTTTCCGCGCCATAAAGTAGCACGATGAGGATGAGCGACTTGTGGAGTGTAAGTTTCGTCTTACGACCATAATAACAACTGTTGGCAAGAGTAATCCTACACTTGATCTCCAGACTGTCATCAGTTTTGCTATTAATGGCGGAGCGACAATAAATAAATTCACTGACAACATCCATAGTTTAGTTATCGGCCGTGAAATAGTATTCAATACGCCGCATGTCCCTACTTGTCCACAGGATATACTTCGTTTTGACCTCATTTACTGCCAGACTCATATTGACAGAGTCCCGTTCAATAGCGCTAAAGGCATCGGTAAACGAAGAAGTTACTGGCAACAATTGCTGGAAAACACTTCTAATGGCTTACAATAGTGACACACCCAGTTTTTCAAAAACACGTTCACTTCTGTCGTCTGATGCTGGTTGAGTAAGGCACACATATCTGACGATTTGCTAAACAATCTGACACGATAAGATCATAACGATTGCCTGCTACTTGCCGTAGTACTTAAAAAAATGTTCTTTTTTTTCATTCCCTTTATCCTTTCCTCTTCTCCGCCCACACTGTTCTACAACTCGTTAAAGCATAAAAGGTTTAATACAATAGAGCAATAACAACAAAAAAAAAAGAAACAACAACAAAAAAGTATTTCATATTAAATAGAAGAAGAAAAACAAGAAGAAGACTATTTGCTAAAATGCCACACAATTGTTACGAATAAAATGACGCAAAAAAAAACAAAAACAAAAAGGAGGAGGAAAAAACCCGCAACCGACTAGAAAATAGAATTTCGCCTCTAATGGCTGTTAAAAGTATTTTCTAAAGTGGCAGAAGCCCTCTTTTTTATGTGCAATACGTGGAAACTTTATTCGATACATTTTGCGGAAATCGTAAAAAAATTATAAAAGAAACGAATAAAAACAATGAAAGTGTTATGCGCGATTCTAAGTGAAAATAAAAAGAGGTTTTCTTCCAAATCCCTTTAACATGAAAGAAAGGATTTTTTTTTTGTTTAATTTTTATGTAAAGTCTCGAAAGTTTACATGATGCAGATTATTTACAGCAATATTGCGGTATTCATTTGGCATTATAATCGCCAAATACCTAAACGTGAGCACACTGACACTAGCCGGTGTTAAATTAATTTAGATTTCGCATTTTTAATGCGCGAATTGGGTTTTTTCGCTCATCAAGGTTTACAAAACCGTACAAACGCCCAATTTACCACGCCCTAAACACCCTAATTCGAATAAACCGCAAGAGTATAAAGTTAAGCGTGAATTCCTAACACAGGAGAAACAGGGTTTAATTTTAAGCACGGAAATACATACGAAAAAGCACTTCTTACTGTAGAGACCTTAATAGAGACGTGCAGAGATGCCTTTACTAAACTGACCATTAACAATCCGATTAAAGGATTTCGACCTGCCTTAACACATCCATCCAGGTGCCTCCGCTTCTTGCACTCCTAAGCCAGTTGGTCACACCAATGGATGACAGGGCTTCCTCGATTTGGTTCTTCCAACGCAAAAAAGGTCGTCCTCTTCGCCGACTTTCTAGATCCCCGATCAAATACCCGTCTCGCCGGAGCCACCTCGTCAATTTGAACGAATTGGCCGAGCCAACGCAGCCACTAGATGTTAATTCGCTGCACAACATCTATGTCGTTCAGGAGCTCATACAGCTCACTGTTGGATCAGATGCGGAAATCATCACCAACTCGCACTGGACCAAAGACCTTACGTAGGACTTTTCTCTGGAGTAGTCTCAAGGCTGCTGCATCGGTGTTTAATAGTGACCATGCGTCTGCGCCATAAAGAAGCACGGGTAGAATAAGCGTCTTCTAGAGTATTAGTTTTGTCGCACGAGAGAGGTCTCTGCTACTCGATTGCCTATTGAGACCATAGTAGTACATGTTGGCAAGAGTGATCCTGCGCTTGATCTCCAAACAGATATCACTCTGCAATTTATTAATTTCTTCAAGGGTTTCAATACAGTTTATATGATTGACGGTGGCCTACAGTTTAAAGTCCAGTGTGAATGACAAATTTTTAAAAACTTTTCATGGCCATTTTATTTATTCTCAGAGTTTTTGCCAGAAGACTCCTGACAGGAAATCATCGAATTTTCTTCATATTTCGTTATGTTCGACATATCTAAGCCAGGTGTTGAACCACAGGCTCTTAGTCTAATAAACCAACACACCATCTACTAGACTATGACGGCTTCGATAATCTCCCCGCCTCTATCGATCATGGTTCTTTTACTCAGCTTCGATTTTATTAAACACATTTGGTTTATGTCTGAACTATATACATATATTCATCATACGAGATACTGTTTCCCAGGGCTTCCTAGTAATCTGGCTGCCTTTACTTTCTAAAAATTGGTCAAACAAATCGCGTCAGCTATGGGCCTGACATCGCTAGTCTAGTAGGTAGTGTGTTTGCTTATTAGACATGAGGCCACGTTTCAAACCCCAGGTCAGACATCAAAACGAAATTTGAAAAAATATTTCTTCGGCAACTTACTCTCATCAGATTTCTGGTAAAAACTCTGAGAGTGAAATGAAACTTGCCATGAAAAGTTTCTCCAAAATCTGTCGTTCGGGGTCGACTTTAAACTGTAGGTCCCGCCACTCATGTATAAAATTAACACACACAACATAAGTGGTGTGATAAACTAGGTCGTAATCCTAACTGAAGGGTTGTAATGACAAATTATGTATGTATGTATGGGCCTGAAAAAAACGTATCTTTGTTTAATAGGAGCCTGAAATAAGAGCTCCTTTCAAGACATAAAAATAAAATAAAACTCGCGAGCGAGTATTTTTTTCTTTTAGCTCGCGAGTTTTATATTTAATCCAGAGAAAGAAGGAAATATTTTCTAACACTTATGCTATTTTGCTTGGAAGCATGGAAAACATTTACTCGTTTATTATTTTCAGCAGGGGAAATAATAAATTTTTTAAACATTTTTCTCCTGTGTGAACTACTTTTAAAAATCTCAATTGAGAGTCTTCAAATATTTCCCTGTTAAATTTCTAAGAAAATCTTAAACATTCAAACAAAAAAACAAAAACTTTTTAAAAATAAAATACTACGTGTTCTCTAACAAACCCCCTATAAAACGATATCATCCCACATGCATAGAAATAATCGATAAAAAAAAAGGATTTTCGATACTCCATAATGCTTAAGGACATTTAGCTTCGTTACAATATTTGCCATGAAGAGATAGTGGAGGGATTTGTTCATAATTTAGAAAAAAAAAGCAAAGAGAACAGGACGTAAAACAAAAACTAATCATAACGATTTACAAGACAAAACAAATAAAGGAAAAGAAATTGAAGAGTTTCTATGAAAAAGAATCTGAAGCCTTTAAGTAATTCAAGTACTTATTACCGAAAAGAAAACGAATAAAAAAAAACTAAATGAAAGATCAATAAACAAATCCAATACAATTTAAGCTCATCCAATAGATTTACTGACAGCTTGACTTGATTGAAATAGACAAGTAAAGTATTAAGAGCTCCCTCTTTAAAAGACAAAAACTTCATTATTTTACTTGCTTACTTGCTATTGGTAATGAATGACACAAACTGTTTGCCTAACCTTTAACCCCAAAAAAGCTGATTAAACCTGACAAGTAAGTTTCCTGCTTTATTCCCCTCTTCTGTTGGCCAATAAACTCCTCTTTTTTACCAACTTTTTTTTTTTTTGGTTTTTGTGTGGCATACACAAGAGATTTGTTAGGATTACAGCATACAGTCGGGGTCATAATTATTAGGCAATACATTTTTAAATTTTAATTGCATGCTATTGCCACAATATATACAGTGAGCGTTAAAAGAAACTGTAGACTATGGATAAAATTCTAACAATCACCAAATTCAACTTTTACCACTTAAGGAGAGTGCACGAAAAAATTGTAACAATATTCCGAAATTTTTTTGTTTCAATTTTAAATTAAACAATTTTGAAACAAAAATAACGGTAATTTCCTAACGTATTGTTATGATTTGACCTTTAAAAACGTTTAAAATATGATGAAGGTGTTCAAACCATGATTAGACAGCTTTTAACATGTATTCGCCTACAATACCTATGCATAGATAAGTTAAATAATAATGCAGTTGTAGTTGCGCTGAGTGAGTATATTTTGCAAACTGTCATGCCACCCGTAACTGTCAATTTATTTAATAAATGGCAGTCTGTTGAGGTGAAAAATAATTTATTACACCTAGTGTGGCATATGATGGCGATGATGATGATGATGACAGATTGTTTCCATATTTTTTAAAGAAATTGAAAAAACTTTAATAAATTAAAAAAACGAGGAATGATGTTATATTGTTACGTTTTTTACCTTTTAAAAACGTTTAGAATATGAGCTCGTAGATCGCAAATAAAATAAAAATTAATTTGTGATTAGTTTCAATTAAAATTCTTTGTCGTTCGAACAATTCTGTGTGCCACTGTTAACAACTTGATGTAAATAACAACAATTGCTTTTCTTTGTTATTCCTCTGTTTACACCCTTTGCATAAACAATGACAATTACTAAACAATTATTCGACAGATCTTTGTAACGGAGATCTACAAACCACGATTACTCTCTTCAAACACTCCGCGTCATCACACAAGACTGACTGAACTTTTACTAACTCAGTTGCCTGCTTTGCCTTGCCATGACAGGGTAAACAGTCTGATGAATGTTCTTGAATGCGAATGTTCATGACTTTGCCTTCTCAAAATGTAAACATCGTTGTATGCATTTATTATTGTAGTGTTGTTTGTGTATTTTCTTTACATTTATTATTGTAGTGTTGTTTGTGTATTCTTGTTTACTTGTTTACCATTTCTTTTATGCTGGTGTTTGTTGTTATATTAAGCTGTACGATAATTTGTAAACAGGTTTGTTTACTGCATTGTTTTCTTTTTGTAGCTTTTCTTTATAATTTTAATGTTAAAGGATATAAAAGCAAAATACCAGTATCCAGATTTTTTCATTTTCGTAACAATACAATAAGGAAAGTGGTATTAAATTTTTAATTTTATTTAGACTGATTATTGCTGCTATAATTATGTTTCGTAGTGTATGATATTTCGTTTTCTTGCCACTATATTTATGTGTTTTTATGTGAAATATAAGCAAAAGTTTTTCCATAGTTTTTCGTTTTGAAATACTTGCAACATTTAAACTTTCAACATTGTATAGTAATTAGAGACAGTGAGCCAGTAAGGAGGGGAATAGGAAGGCAAGTGTGTATAATTTTATGTGACATTTGTGCTGTTGACACTCACTCAAGTGTTTTAATTTCGTTATCCATATGGCACACACAGCACGCACTTATCGATTAAATGTGTTCAAATAAATGTTCATGAGAGTTTTCCCAAAAAAACTTTAAATTAAATTAAGAAAAAAATTCATGAAAATTAATTCAAACAAAATGAGAAAACTATTAAAATATGCCAAATTGTAGACACAAATTCTCTTGGGTCAAAAACTAATTGTCAAACAAACCCGTGTTCTTTAAAGGCAGATATTTTTTTAAACCAGAATTTATGCTACAGGGGGAGTTTGAAATATATTCTGCAAAACAATTGAATTTTATAAGCCCGTTTGAAAGGCATTTTAAAATTTTATTTGAAATCATTCTGACATTTTCTATACAATAAATAGAAAAATTCCAATTTTATTAAATTAAACAATTTTTTTCATTTCTTACCAAGGGATTTGAATTGATTTTTAAATTTCATTTTAACATTTCGAAAACAGCCATCAATCTTTATTAGTGTTTGAAACTATAAAAATGTAATTGAATGTCTAGCTGGCTGGTGCTTTTTTATGTCTTTGTTTTCAAATTGAAATAGAAATAATAGGTTACAGGGTTAGGCAAACGAATGTGTGTGAAGATAAATTTGAATTTGAGAATCTTAGACGCAATCTAAAAATTTTAGCAAAGCCACATTTATTGTCAATTGAGCAAAATTTCCTCTATTTCTTCGGCGACTTCCTCTCAGCAGATTTTTGGTAAAAACTCTGAGCGTCAAATAAAATTGCTAAGAAAACTTTCTCAAAAATCTGTCGTTCGGAGTCGACGTTAAGCTGTAGGACCCGCCACTCATGTATAAAATTAACACACACAATATAAGTGGTGTGAGAAACTAGGTCGTAATCCTGACTGAAGGGCTGTAATGACCAATTATGTATGTATGTATGTATGTAATAACGAACCTTTTCTTCTTTTTATATTTTCCCACATTTCATAATATTTAACCATTTGATGTGCCACTGCATTGTAGTGTCAATCACAATAAATTCGATTGCATTTCATGCCACACAATGTTGCCAGTGATTCATCACAATTATTCATTGAGTGTGCATGTATTTCACTTTTTTTTTTTTTTGAATTTATATACACATGTATTGATCCGTGTTCAAGGTATGCAGTGGTTCCATGAATTGATTTCTTTCAATGGCATGAATTTCGCATTAATTTGCAAACCCACTGTCAGCAACTATAACCAGGTGAGTTATTGTGAGCATTTCAATGGTAAAATAATAATTGGAGGAACTATGAACACATAAACAATTAAATTTAAATTCAGTCGTCGGAGAAAACGTGCATAATTAATATGACATCTTTCGTTACGACAAAGAAATCATGCAGGTTTTTAAGCCACTTAGAACTCCAGTCAAGATAAACAAGTGAACTGGAAATCAAATTGAATGGGAAATAAATTAATGTGACGACATTGGAATTTCCTAAAATCGTAAGAAATATAGAACTTCAATACATTTTAAGTCTTAACTATCTTACTTTGAATTGAAAGAAATTCTAATACTCTGGTTTATTACAACCAAAGTTTCTTATATTTTAAGTTTGTTTAATTATGTCACCACTTAACATTACTTGGACACTTTAGTCTGAAACCAATGAAACCAAACCTTGAAATAAGTCTGTTGTTTATTTGTTTACTTTTGTTTTTATGTTCATTTTATTACACACATATATACTCTCTCTCTCTTTCTGCTTATGTGAGTGTGCATAATTCCCCAAAAAACCTCAATAAATCTTGAGGCATTTTCATTTCCAAGTATTTCATGGTCTTCATTAGCTTTCTAAGGTTAAAACGTTTTGTAAGACCAAATACAATGCATAGGACTCACAATTTCTTTGCTTTTCTTATACTCTTCTGCTTAGATTCAATAGGCAATATTCGTAGCACTGTAAAGAAAGTGACTCTTGAAACACTGAATGAAGATTATGAGAAGCAACCGTAGAAAAATTTCGAAAATTTGATTCTACATACATAATTGGTCATACAACCCTTCAGCCAGGATTAAAGTCATAGTTTCTCATTAGGTTCTATGATTCCAAAATTCATGCAAGTGTTTCTTATTGGCTCCTACACACAATCAATTTTCGAGTGAGTATACTCTACAGCAAAAAGTACGCGTGTGAAGAGAAAGTCGAATCTGAAAATCCAAGACGCAATCCATAAATTTTAACAACGCCACATTTAGCGTTAACAGAACAATATTTCCTCTTTACAGAGCAAAATTTGCCCTTAACAGAGTACTGTTAACTGTTTAACAATATCCATCTGAACAAGGCCACTTGTTTAGGACCTTATTTTAGGACATATAGTAGGTCTATGAGTACCATATCATAGTAAAGTGATAAGGTATTGTGAAAATTTGCTTTGAAAATATAATATAATATGAATGTACATATGTATGCATTATATTTAAAAGCATAATAATATCTTATATGAGTATTTATTTAAAACTATAAAAGAATGGAAACTATTTCTCTCACTTCGCATTAGCTCATGCTAATGTACGTAGTAAATGCGAAGAGGGCCATAAAGTTTAACTCACTAAAAGCTCTTTCAACGTTACTTGAATCTACTGTTTATTATGAATTTGTTATTTAATTGACTGTCAATTATACTTTAAACATCATTAATGATAATAAAAGTATAAAATTGTAATCAAACATTTAAAGCTTCACTTAAATTTAAACAACTGAACACTTAATATTCCTGATTTAAAGATCCTTGATAATAGAGAACAGCCAGGCACATCTAATTTTGATAAGGTAGCCGTAGTACAGTCAGCATTAAAAGAAACTGCACACTATGGATAAAATTCTAACAATCACCAAACTCAACTTTTACCACTTAAGTAGAGTGCACGAACAAATTTCACAGTATTTCGAAATATTTTTGTAATGTTTTTCCTTTTTTGTTTCAATTTTAAAAACTGGTAATGAAACAATTTTAAAATAAAAATAACGGTAATTTATTAATGCATATTTTTTTTAATGTGTAGTTTCTTTTGACGCTCGCTGTAAGGAGAACATCTCACTCTATATGAAACTCTATGAAACCCTGTTAATTCGACCATTTTAATTGAAAATAACTACGACATGCTACCGCTCATGGCGAATGCATTGAGATATCTGTGACAGCTGTACACTGTCTTTGATTTCATCGCATTGGATTTCAGTTCTTTGATAGCCGCCTGGCTGTCGTTACTCCTTGTAGATCGTAAGCTGATGACAATTATTGTCGGCTTTTGATATTTTAATTGTTGCAAAGTCAACGTTATAAGCTATGAAAGTCGAAATCAAAACCTAACCCTTATTCGATAGAACAGAATTAATTGAATCTAGACCGACAGATTCAGGAATTGCTCTTGGATTGTTGCAGTTGCCTTAGTTTAGTAGGTAATGTAATGGCTTGGTAGTTGTGAGGCAGTGGTTCAAACCCTAAGCCAGACATCAAAAACGAAAATATGAAAAAATATGTCTTCGGCGACTTCCCTCTCATCAGTCTTCTGGCCAAAACCATGAGCGTTAAATAAAATTGCCACGAAAAGTTTCTCAAAAATCTGTCATTCGGAATCGACTTTAAACTGTAGGCTTATAGACAAAATTAACACACACAATATATGTAAGTGGTGTGAGAAGCTAGGTTTTAACACTGACTAAAGAGTTGTAATGACGAATTATGTATGTATGTATATATGGGGCTGAAAAAAACGTATCTTTGTTTTATTAGAGCCTGAAATAATCCACTCATGGAAAAAATTAACGTACGCAACATAAGTGGTGTGAGAAACTAGGTTTATAATCCTGACTTAAGTAAGTAAGTCAAATCATAGTTATAAGGCTATGATGCTGAAATCAAGACTCAATCGGGCTTTTTGGCCGTTGGACCAACGGTCTAACGCCAGGTCAGATATCTCGATCAAAACGAAATATAAAAAAATATTTCTTTCCTCTCATAGGTATTCTGGCAAAAACTCTGAGAGTAAATAAAAAATGTCTATGAAAAGTTTTTCAAATATATGTCGTTTGGGGTTGACTTTAAAATAATTTATAAGCGATTTGAAGAAATCGTGTTAAACAATGTATGGCTGCGTTGTCATTATTGGATTTATTAAATTATTAACACACTAATATTACGGGATAACGCCCCTTTTCCTAAAACCAACAACTGCAGAACTCCATAAATTGGCCCGAATAAGTTCTCATCAGGACAGCAAAATTAACGACCAGTATAACAGTAAGACTTAGTTTAAATAACGAATAGAAAAACTTTTTTCCCAGAAAAATTAAAATCCTAGGCAAAGGCTCTCCATAATTAATTCATAAGCAAGCAATTGTTTCTATGCCATGATATCACTGGGCATTAATAATTCTGCAGAAATATTTTTCAATCATAAATAATTTCACAAATAAATTGCTCATAACTTAGATCCGATATGCCCCCCCCCCCGTACTTATTAATCTTTTATACACTTTCCTTATCACCTTCAAGTCATAATAAGTTTTCATTTTCGGTTTTATGCGATTGTCTTACTTTCTTTATCTGTCAGACAGACAGACAGACAACTACTCACAAACATTTATTCTACATTCTAAAGCAACAACAACACTTTACTACCACATTTCTTTCTCTCTCTCTCTCTCTCCTGGTTATGTATGTTTTTCTTCTTATTTTATCGTTTACATTTGTAATTGAAATCAATGGGAAAGAAATGGGGAACCTTGAAATTCTACACCTCATGTGTGTGTGTTTTTATATCCATTTCATGTAATATTTAATGCTACACGTATATACATATGTATGCATGTGTGTATGCCGAAACTGTACATTCGTATGTGATGATAATGATGGTAGCTGTGGTGGGTAATGGCTGGTTGCTTAAAGTTATGCCAGCAAGAAACTTGGTTTCCCCACAACTCTTATTGAATGTTTTTGAAAGCATACGCGTACATACAGGAGTAAGCTTTTACGTGTAGGTGACTGAGTGTTTCAGTTTCAGTTTCACTTTTACCTTTACTTTGGCTTCCTACTTTCTTTAAATATATGCTGACGAAGCATTTGGGGCGTATATTTCTTTTTTTCTAATTTTATGTAATAAATGAAGCGTTTAATAGAAAAACCGTGATTAAATAAGCTCTTGGATTTGTTTCCTGGTATTTTTTTTTGATTTATAATTTTTCTGATTAGCAAACGAAAAGGAAAGATTGAAATCTTTCCTGTTTATTAAACTGATTTGGCCCTTAGAAGTAATTTAATTAATTATTAAAGGATAGTAAGTATACAGCAGAGAAAATGATAAAGAAATGAATTATTTCGTTCAAATGAATTATTCTTAAAGAATTATGTGCTGTAAAGATAAATACGAATTTGAAAATCCAAGACGCATTCCATAAATTTTAGAAGCGTCACATTTGGCGTTAACAGAGCAAAATTTCCGCTTAACAGTACAAAATTTGCCCTTAACAGAGCACAGTTAGCTGTTCAACAGTATTCATCTGAACAAGACCACTCGTTTAGGAGTTAATTTTGCGAAATACTCTAGGTCTATGAGTACCATGCTATATGCAAAGGAAGGCCCCTTAATATAATCCGCAATATAGTCACATATAAATTGATTTGGTATTGAGAAAATTGGCTTTGAAAATATCATTTTTTGCTTGAAAATTCTCTAGAAGATCAGTGGCCATTTTGTAATATATATAAGAAGTAGTACGCCTACCCGACTATATGCAGATGTTAGTCCAGAGGGTCCTCTTTCGAACCATGGTAGTGAGATAGCTGGAATAATTTGAATTTGGGAGTTGAGATTTTCCATTTTGAAAAAATCGATTTATGGCCAAAAATATATGACAATTCTCTAGAAAATCAGTGGCCAGTTGGGAATATATAAAAAATAGTACACCATAGAGACTATATGCAAATGGTAGTCCAGAGAGGTTCTTCTTTCTTACCTCTTCTTGGCAGCGGGATAGGTAGAATAATTCCATCCCCCATCCCCACCAATCATCCTTTACATTTAAACACTTATTCACTAATAATAATGAGTATTATATTTTATGTCAATAGTCTGAATTGATTGCAAAGTAGTGAAATAATCCACTATTGCTACTGTTAAACAGTTAACAGTGCTCTGTTAATAACAAAGTTTACCCTGTTAGAGACAAGAAACTAGACTACGGCGACATACATATCATTTTATTTCCATTCATCTCAAATACTTATATGAACTTTCAAGTAAGTTACTTGTAACCTAAAGCAGAAACATACTAGAATATATAGATTGTTCCTTTTCCTTAATTTTGTTCATCGTTCATCATTTTGTTTATCGGATTTGGGCCTGCAAACCGTAGATCAATACGGGTATTAAATTTAAGGCTCTTGGCAACTATCTATACGCACGCAAGTTACGAAAGCCATTCTTATTTCATATACAGATTTAATGCAATACTCGCCCTTACAGGAATTCCTAATGCATGTCAAGCAATAACTTCATGGTATCATGACAAATGTACCGAATTATAGAAAATCAATTCATGACTTTTGCTTCGTAGTATTGCACCTGTTCATTTTTAGAGCTTCCGATGGATTTTTACATCCAGACACCACAACCACCCTACGGTCATTACAACCCATCAGTCAGGATTACGTCATAGCTTCCCACACCATTTATGTTGTGTGTACTAATTTTTTGGCGGGACCTGCAGTTTAAAGTCGTCTCCGAACGACAGAGTTTTTAAGAAACTTTACATGGCAATTTTATTTGACGCTCAGGTTTTTGCCAGAAATCTGCTGAGAGGAAGCCGCCGTAGAAATATTTTTTCATATTTCGTTTTGTGCGAGATGACTGAGATGGGATTTGAACCTTTAGCTGGCATCTAATAAGCCAACACACTACTACTGGACTACGCCGTCTTCAAATGCAAACATAGTGTTACGAAAATGGAGAATCTCGATACTGGCGTTTTGCTTTTGCATCGCTTAACATTAAAATGGTAAACAAGTAAACAAAAATACAACAACAAACACTACAAGAATAAATGTAAACAAAATACACAAACAACAATAATGAAACAACGATGTTTACATTTATAGAGATTTCGAAAAGGCGAAGTCACAAACATTCGCCTTCAGGAACATTCATCAGACTGTTTGCGTTGGCATATAAAAGCAAGGCAAAGCAGGCGACTCCGTTAGTGAAGTTCAGTCCGTCTTGTGTGAAGACGCGGTATGTTTCAAAAGAGTAATCGCGATTTGAAGATCTCCGTTACAAAGATCTGTCGAATAATTGTCTAGTTATTGTTATTGTTTATGCAAAGGGTTAAACAGAGGAATAACGAAGAAATGCAATTGTTGTTGTTTACATAAAGTTGTGAACAGTGGCACACAGAATTGTGCAAATAATAAAGAATTTTAATTAAAACTACACACAAATTTACTTCTATTTTATTTGCAATCTACGAACTAATATTTTAAACGTTTTTAAAAGGTAAAAACGTAACAATAGTAATCATTTCGTCAATACATGTTTTGCCAGAGTTTATGATAAAACACTACTAAAACAAACTACAGAGTATATTGTAAAGCTTTTATAAAAATACATCTATTTTTGCTTTGAGCAATATTTTTACCTCTGCACTCTACTCAGGGTCGCCTTTCAATTAATTGAAACAAAGAAAATCAAGTAAAAAGCTTGAAGGTACTAACGAATCCCCACAGAACTAATGCCACATTTAATAATGAAAAGAAAATAAAACCCGCACAAGCTTTAATTCTATAAAGAATTGTAAAAAAAAAAGCTACGCTAAGATTAGCTTTAAATGCGCCATTAAAGTTTAGAGTTCTTGTTCTTTCTAAATTTAAAATCATTTTTGCTTAACAAAAAAGAAAAAAAGAAGAAAATTTTTAATTGTTTTTGGTTTCCATTCAAGTACGGCAGCACTAGCTAACTATTGTGCAACAGCCAACTATGGCAGTCAAAATAAAACAAAGACTGGGTTGAAGAATGCAAATAATGGATGTTAAATTATATTGCCACTCGTTTTAAATTCATGGTAAAAATAGTTTATTTCGACAGATATGCACCGAGAGAGAGAGAGAGAGTTAAACTGATATAGACAATACATTTACAGAGCCACATACACATATGTACATACACACACACACAGACATACATTTCTCTATGCATGTTTAAATAAGCATTTATCTCAGCAATGCATGCAGCAGCAGGTTTTTTGTGTTTTCCAACATATACACTTACAGTAGGGCAGTATTAATTCTTACGTAGGAATTCTAGAGTAGATCTCTGTTAAGTCGAACTCTGTTAAGTAGAACTCTGTTAATTAGAACTCTTTTAAATAGAATTCTGTTAAGTACAATTCTGTTAAGTGGAACTCTGTTAATGAGAGCTCTGTTAAGTAGAACTCTGTTAAGTAGAACTCTGTAAATTAGAACTCTGTTAAGCAGATCTCTGTTAAGTGGAACTCTGTTAATCAGAACTCTGTTAAGTAGAACTCTGTTAAGTAGAACTCTGTTAAGTAGAACTCTAAGTAAATCTCTGTTAAGTAGAACTCTGTTAAGAAGAATTCTGTTAAGAAGAATTCTGTTAAGTAGAAATCTGTTAAGTAGAACTCGTTAATTAGAACTCTGTTAAGTAGAACTCTGATAAGTAGATTTCTGTTAAGTAGAACTCTGTTAATTAAAACTCTGTTAAGTAGAACTCTGCTAAGTAGTACTCTGTTAAGTGGAACTCTGTTAAATAGAACTCTAAGTAGAACTCTGTTAATTAGATCTTTAAGTAGAACTCTGTTAATTAAAACTCTGTTAATTAAAACTCTGTTAAGTAGAACTCTGTTAAGTAGGACTGCTAATTAGAGCTCCGTTAAGTAGAAATCTGTTAAATAGTACTCTGTTAAGTAGAACTCTAAAGACAATTTTAATAGCAAAAGACTGACATATAAACTACGTATGGCTTTCACTCAAGGCAATTATTTGAACCACACTCTACGTGGAATCTAAAATAATGCGACAATCTGCAATATTGGGTAGATGTCCCTAGTCTAAGTAATACAGACTTCGTTCAAAACCGGCAATGTTTCTAATTCTTTCGGAGATGTCGGGAAATAGTATTTCTAGCTGTAGAGAATGCTTTCCTATTGGGGAACACTCCCATGAGGATAGGGTCCACACAATAAGATCGAAATTAAACTATGACTAAACTATTGTAATGTGAAATCACCGTTGGCTTATTAGACGCGAGGACACGATTCAAAGCGTGACTTTCTCTCATCAGATTTCTGGCCAAAAACTCTGTAGGTCCCTTTACTTATGTATAAAATTAACACACACAAGATAAGTGGTGTGAGAAACTAGGTCCATAATCCTGACTGCAGGGTTCTAATGACCAATGTATGTATGCATGTATGTATGTGTGATATCGTGTCGTAATCCATTTTATTTTCTTTTTTAATATTTTATCCTTCAATGTAAGAAATCAGTTAATGTGTCTTACATTGTCCACCCTAATAAACATGTTTCTGCCATGTCTGGAAAAACACAAAATCCACTTGGAGGTCACTTTTATTGTAGTTTTTTTTTTGCCATGTTTTGTTTCTTTTTTTACTCATGTTTTGTATTTCAATTCAGCAAAAAAGGAGGAAAAAAAGGAGATAAAAAAGCAAAAACATCTGTTTACACTTAAAAATTGGGTAAAAATTGTTTTGTAAAGTAAAAAGACGACAAAAATTTTTGGTGCACACAATGTGAACACGAACAATTAATTACGGCAGCAACACTTTTTTGTTTCAAAGTCTATGTAACGTACTTAAAAATACTTAAAATACGTAAAGAAAATGAAGAAATCTGTTGTAGAATTTAAGAAATTTTTGGGAAAAACAACGACTGTAAGAAAAACGGAGGATTTATTGAAAAATGAAAAAAGTTTCTCAAATGGAAAATGAAATACTGCAACACAGTACTAGTACGTCCACTATTTGATACAACTTTTTCGTGTTTTTGTTATTTATGAGCATCAGCCACCTACTTAGGAAAGAAGTCTTTCTTACAGAGCCATAATCATGGTAGTTAACTCGTGACTTAACTCCAACGACTAAACGTACTCAGGCGATGTAGGAATGTAATGTTTAGGGAAATATGTAAAGTTTAATTACAAATTTAATAAAGACGTATGACAGGATACTGTTTTAAGAGTTACTCGAAATATAAACCATCTGATGTATCACGGGTAATGCATCGACTAAAATTCGGTAAAACTCTTCCACACATGTAAAGTTCGCTTCGCCGTTAAAGATACGATTGCAGCCAGAAACTTGAAATTATCTCCAATCGTTAATTATACAACCAGCAAAAAATATTCTATTTGTTGGGCATAGGTAGGTAGAGGTGACCGTCCCCCTAAGGAAATTCGGATGAACGCACGTAGGCCACATGGAGTCCACATTTCATATAATTTATCCCCTAGTTCTGGAACCATTGCGAGCCTTTAGTGAAGCGTCTCAAACAGCCGATGCCAATGTTTGACAAATCATCTAGATCATCGATATAGTAGGCACTAAGATGTTTCTTTCTCTTCTGACATAGTGTCGGGCATGTTCTCAGTAGATGAAGAACAGTCTCCCCTTCCTCCTCATCTCTGCAGCTTTACAGAAATTATTTGCGAAGTGTCCCAGACAGAATGCTACTCGTGTGCAATGCAATACCCCGTCACAACTCCAACAACCGCACTGAGCTTTTTTCTTTGGAGTTTAGCAGCCTTGCAGTGCGCCCTCTATCCAACCTTGGCCAGATTTTGTGCAAAATTCTGTCCGTATCTGAAGCCGGCCACCTGCGGTTGTACGGAGTACGTGACTGCATTGCCAATCATGAGCTTATTGGTTCTCAAAGGGACTGCACTAGTCAAGAATTTCTCAAAGAGTTCGATGGTCGTGTCGTGTCTGGCCAGTTCATCCGCTCTGCAGTTATTTCGGTGTGTCCCGGAACCCAAATGATGTGCACATTATATCTTTCCGCCTCCCTGTTTACATGTTTTCGACAGCCGTAGACCGTCGTGGAGTTCAACACATTAGAGCCCAGAGTCCTAATAGCCGGCTGGCTATCGGAGAGTTTGGTGATCTTTCTACCATCGTAGTCTAGTAGGTAGTGCGTTGGCTTATTAGACGTAAGGCCAGGGTTCGAGCCCCAGGCCAGACATCAAAACAAAATATAAAAGGTATTTCTGAGGCGACTGAGAGTAAATAAAAATTGCCATGAAAAGTTTCTCAAAAATCTGTCGTTCGGAGTCGACTTTAAACTGTAAGTCCCACCACTCATGTATAAAATTAATACACACAACATAAGTGGTGTGAGAAACTAGGCCGTAATCCTGACTGAAGGGTTGTAATGACCAATTATGTATGTATGGATGTATGTTCTATCAGGGACATTTGCATCTTAAATAATCGTAACCGCAGTCTGCATTACCAACACTTTCACCTGAAATACGCTGCAGTAATCCCGCAGCCTTATAGATTCGGATATAGCGATTGAATCCGACTCAATTCTGCTGCCAACGGTTACCTGTTGTTGTGCATACTTCTGTACAAAATTCTACATCAGCTGGCTCTGTCAGATTCCACTCAGATTCATCGCATATGTAAAGTTTCGCTTAAGGAAGTATTTTCTAATATGCTCTCGAACTCTTCTGAATATTTTTCTCAGTATATTTTTGTTTTTTTAATTTCTTATTAAAATATTAAACATTGTGTTTATTGTTATTAACCATTCGTTCTTCTTCTTTTTTTTTTGCAATTAAAATTTTATGCTCTTTTCAACTGTTACACTTAATGTTGGCGTTAATTTTTATATTAAAAAAGCAAAAAAAAAACATCACATTGTCACACATCCATTGTGTGACATTCGATGTGGTAATGACATCCCACAGCATAAACAATATGAAAGCAATGAAAGCAATTTGCAGCTACAAAATGAGCAGTAGCAGCTGACATGTTGTGATAATTTTTATCACAGGCATTAAGCGTCATTGTCACCATGAGCATCATCAACCAACCAAGCAACAGCAACAATGGCAACGAACGTCATTAAATTAAAACAAAAATAACGTTGATGTGTACAAACTCAAATAAATAAAAATAAAGTACTTTTGTTTCCATACATGGACGAAAAAAAACAAAAAGAGTACTTTGTAGCAAACGCATACGAATCAGTAATGAACACGCATTTGGATTATGGCCAATTGGCGATGTTATTTTCTGTTATGTGAGGAAATAAATTGTTTTAAAACTTAATTTCCTAACAAATACACAAAAAACAGCAAACGTCTCTTTTATGGCAATAATTACACTCGTAAACTCTGTGTTCAATTACAATGGAATTGTTTAAAAATTGAATTGATGGTCGAGCATGCCAATTGAAACCACAGACAAAAGTTTAATACACACACAAAACAATAGATTGTTGTCTGTTGTCTGTTGTTGTTGCTTTTATTTTTATTTTTATTTTTTTTTTTTTGCAACATAATACCCACCAAAAACCATACCAAAACTATCTCCACAAAACGACAACGATACACTCAATTAGTATCAAATGGCCACTAAATATGGCAGCAAAGTGAGAGAGTGAAAGAGAGAGAGAGAGAGAGAGAGAGAGAGAGAGAAACAGAATAGAAATGGCCGTAAATAATTCGTACTAAAATCACAACTAACAAACCAATTGCCAAATAACAACATTGACTTCGAAATTATACAATCAAAGCCCAAAAAAAGCTCTCTAAAGCTGTTAATTAAATCAACTGGACATGCTTAAATGCTTACATACTCGTATACATATACAAAGAGAACTTTAGACTGTAAGCCGTAATACACAAGAGAACAGAGATTAGAGGGATAGAATAAACGCCTTACAAAAGGCCTTTTAATTAACTATGAATAGTAGACTATAGGACGCTATGGTACAACGACACAATAAGCAAAAAATACTAAGCCACTGATGAAGAACATGTCCAGTGAGCCTCAAAAGAAACTGTACATTATAGATAAAATGCAAGCAATCTCCAAATTCAACACTTAAGGAGAGTAACCGAAAAAATTTGACAAAATTTTTAAATTTTTTTTTTTATTTTTTTTTTTTTTTTTGTTTCAATTTTGAAAAACTGACAATGAAACAATTTTAAAATTAAAATAACGGTAATTTATTAATATATATATTTTTTTAATGTGTAGTTCCTTTTGATGCCCACTGTATGCCATCAATTACTGCTGAAACATTAATAGAATGGTGATGGCAAATATTGTTGCCTTTTGATATTTAATTGTTGCAAACCCAATATTATAAGGCTTCTTTTAACGCTCACTGTATTTATAAAATATTGTTACACAAATTGAAACGACCTAATATTAACAACAAAAACAATAGACAAAAGCCACACGATACAAATACACACTAACACTAAGAATACAATGAACGTGTTGATTATCTAAAGCTGCGCACACACATATGTACAACGAACCTGGTTGCACCTGGTACCAACAACAACATGTATGTGACAAAAAGGTATGGACAACGTAAGCAAGGTATACAAACAATAATGTACTAGCAATAGAATCCTCGAGAAGGCGAGAGCAAGAACCTTCCACATCGAGAATGTTCATCACACTGATTGCGTGACTATAAAAGGGCGTGACTAAAAAGCAGTCAGCAGTCAGTAAGAATTCAGTCAGCCTTGTGTGAAGTTGCGTGTGAACAGAACAGTTTGAAGATCGCCGTTGCGAATAGTTGTGTGATAAAAATAACGAATAAACAGATTATTGTTGTAGTTATTGTTATATACGTGGTACAAGTTCGAACAGTGGCACATAAAATAGTGCGGACAATAAAGAGTTTAACTGAAATTAAGCACATATTTGTTTTTACTTTGTTTGCAATTAGCGAACTCATACTTAAACGTTTTTAAAAAGGTAAAAACGTAACAATATTAATAACAGTTTATTGATTAGGATTAAAGGTGTTCTTATAGTGTATTTGACTTTAAAGATGTAATGGAGCCACAATATTTTGCCGCGAATAACAGTGGCAATTCAAAGAGTATAAAGAGAAAATGTTCATGCGATAAAACAAAATCTTTGAATAAGTGAAAGACTTAGTAAAAAGGACTCGAGGAGAAACCAGATATTGCAGACTAAGTAACCGTTTTCGATGAAAAGTACTACGCAATACTTCAAAGTAGATAAGTAGGTAGGTTGGATTGGTAGCCTTGATACCAAAATCTCACTTGAGCACATATAGCAGCCCGTTGTGACGCCACAGCTAAAAGCAGTCCCTGTACTGACCAAGTTTCACCAAACTAGGGAAAAAGTTGGTCCGCGCAAGGGCTGCACTTTAAAAACACGACTACCCTACGCTGGAAAACCAACCCGAAAGTTTGATAAACGAAGCGATATCCTTGACATCAATGGATGATAGCTCCAAATAACCTATATCTGTACCTCGCAAGTGATGGGAATTGACAAAGTGAAAGTGAATAACAGTCTCCTGTTACTCAGCGGATCTGCACCCACAGCAGAAGTTGTTAGATGGGAGCTGCATTCTTTCCTTATGTGTTCCCATAACACAATGACCTGTAAGCATGGCCACTGTGATCGAGATGACGTTACATTCAAGTCCGAGTAACTTTTTGGTGCGCCTTCTATCCATCGTGGACCAAGTAAGCCTAGTGGTGTAACAAGACTCCTCATTGACTCAGGATAGGTAGGCGTCCCGAAAGAATTTCCGCGGAATGGCCAACTTAACCGAGGTAAGTAGCATACCCAAGTCGATTGACGAGGATTCTGGAAGGAGTACACCAGCCCTGGCGAGCCTGGCGGCAAATACTCCAAGGTAATGAGAGCTAAATTAATTATTACAACTCTTTAGTCAGGATTACAACCTAGTTTCTTACCTCACATCTAGTATTAGAGTGTTGCAATTGATATTGTTAAGCGATGTTTGTTGTATTTTTGTTTACTTGTTTACCATTTTTTTATGCTGGCGTTTGTTGTTATATTACAAAGTGTGATAATTTGTAAACAGGTTTTGTGCACTGCATTGTTTTGTTCCTGTACCTTGTTGGTAAACACATAGGTTAATTGTGTGTCTACAACGGATGCTCTCGTTACAAACGACACGACTGGTTAGATTTTTCAAGTTTTATAAAAACTTGGTTTCAAAAGAAGCAAAATTAAGTTCAGTCGGTCTTGTGTGAAGCGCGGTGTGTTTGAAGAAAGTAATCGTGGTTTGAAGATCTCTGTTAAAAAGGTCTGTCGAACAACTGCCTAGTAATTGTTATTGTTTATGCGGAGAGTGTAAACAAAGATATAACAAACAAAGCAATTGTTGTTGTTTACATCAAGTTGTGAAGAGTGGCACACAGAATAGTGCAAATAATAAAGAATTTTAATTAAAACTAAATACCAAATTTATTTTTATTTTATTTGCAATCTACGAGCTCATATTTTAAACGTTTTTAAAAGGTAAAAAAGTTACAATATGTTGGGCGTACTGACGAATAACTACACAAGAGACTTCGTCAAGTGTCTTCACTGCTTGTAAGTTGAATAAATTCAATCCAGATCAAAAAATTCTTAGAAAGTTTCATACAAAAAATATACAATCAAGTTGCTTTCAAAACAAATTTTGGATTACTTGCAGTTGTTTGGCATGTGATATCCGTATTCGTAGCAGCAGGAACCGAAAACACACACGTTTTATATCCAAATAAAGGAAAAAAATATTAAATTTAATGCAGGATGTTACAAGTAACAGAAAGAATGCATAAAAATAATAACATGTCATTCCCTCTGTCTCTCTCTTCCTCTCTTTCTCTCTCTCTCTTTCCCCCTGTAATAAGAAAACATTTTCATAACAAATGTGACAGAATTTCAAAGGAAACAAGATATTTAAAGGACACCAAAAAGGAAGTCCAATGAAGTCCAGTTATGCTTTCGAGAAAAGTAAAAACAAGAAACGTTTACTTAACTCAAACTTGAGTTAAAATGAGATTCTTACAGTTCTTCCTCACACATACATTCACAGAATGTAATAGTTTTTCAATTTCTCTTTCAAATTTCTCCAACACATTTACAATATCCGTTTGATTTCCTTTTTCCCCCACCACAAACAATTTTCCTCTGTATTTATATTTCTAATCAAATAAGAACGAAGAAGAAAAACGAAGAAAAAAAGAAGAAAATGATAGGGAATTACATTTTAAATTTTATATTCGACCATCAACCAAAGAAAATATTTTCAAAAATTTATACTAAAGAAAGCAGAGGGCAGGGTGGAGGTGGTTAGAAGAATGAAAAGTCATGATGACAAATTATTATCGTTTGGCAAATAAAATTGAAAAAAAAAATTGAAAAAACGTTAGATAAACTAGAATAACCTGCCAACATTCGTGCAATGTCATGGCAAATGTTTCATTGACATTCTGTTTCATTCGAGTTTCGATTTTCAATAAAAATATTCCAACAGACGGAGGAAAATTTTCACAAAATTTGGTTTATTTTTCCTTTTGATTATGCAAAGTTTTCTCCTTTTGAACATTGTCACACGTTTCAATATAATAAATCTAATAAAATAAAATACCCTCTGAAATATAATGAAAAAAAACCATCAATAGCCGGTAAAAAGAGTGAAAGATGAAGAGAAAAGAGCACAGAAGAGAATGTAAAAATCAAGAATAAATATCCAACACTACTGTCCACAAATTGGACTAAGAATAGCATCTTATTACCATAAATTTTGTTTATCTCTCCAATCTGTAGACCATCATGACTGAGGCGACCTTGCGAGTGTCGCAATGAAATTAACTCGCATGACTTATTAACAGTCAATAACGAAAGTGGCTCATTTACGGTTTTTTTTTATGACGAAATTAATGTGTGTGAAGATAAATACGAATTTAAAAATCCAAGACGCAATCCATAAATTTTAGCAGCGTCACATTTGGTGTTAACAGAGCAAAATTTTCTCTTAACAGAACAGAAATTTGCCCTTGTTTAACAGTATTCATCTGAACAAGCCCACTTGCTTAGGAGCTAATTTTGGTACTAAACAATACTATGCCTATGAGTACCATATCATACTCCAAGGAAGGTTCCAAGGCCTCTTAATATAATCAGCAATATAGTCACATATAAAGTGATATGATATTTAGAAAATTGGCTTTGAAAATATCGATTTTTTGATTGAAAATTCTCTGCAATAATTGCAAAGTAGAAGTCTATTCTACTTGTTGCCGCTGTTAAACAGTTAACAGTGCTCTGTTAAGGGCAAATTTCTGTTCTGTTCGAGGCAAGAAGTGCCGCTGCTAAAAATGTGGGTTTGCGTCTTTGTTTTTTAAATACGAATTCTTCTTCACGCACATCCAAAGTTATCCAAGTTGTGTTCACTGAATTTAAAACCACAGCTGTTACTAAAAATTCCCTATGATGAAAGCTATGAGAGTAACTTACTTACTTAAGCATTACAACCTTTTAGTCAGGATAACAACCTAGCTCCTAAGTGACAGAGCGTTTAGTTCAGAGTCGACTCCGAATGACTGAATTTTGAGAATCTTTTCATGGAAAATTTTTGTTAGAAGACTACACAGAGAAAGTCGCCAAAGAAATATTTTTTTCAGTGTTTCGTTTTATTAGAGATATATGAGCTGGGGTTTGAACAACGGGTTTGGGTATAATAAGTCAACACTCTACCTACTACTAGACTATGATGACACTCACACCCCTTACCGCTATTCTTGGTGTTTGAAGTCAGGCTGTAATCCTGACGAGAGGGTTAAAATCATCATAAGGAAATCATCGTAAGGAACTTTATGCTTTAACTTACAACTCACAGAGAATCTCTTCGCAATTGAAGAGAACTAAAGTCAGTTCAGTAAGTGCAATCCATGATGAAATTTAACCCCAACATCTGATCTACAATGAGCCAGATCAACGCCCTAGACAAGGCTTTTAAAGGTCTTGAAGTTGAGGCAATAAAGCCATTTTGTTTAGTTTTAATTAAAATTTTTTATTCTTCGTACAATTCTGTATGCCACTGTTCACAACTTGATGTAAACAACAACAATGGCTTCTTTTGTTATTCCTCAGTTTACACCCTTTGCATAAACAATAACAATTACTAGACAATTATTCGACAGATCAAACGCACCGCGTCTTCACTCAAAACTGACTGAACTTCACTAACTCAGTCGCCTGCTTTGCTTTGCGTTTATTATGGCAGAGTAAACAGCCTAATGATTGTTCTTGAAGGCGAATGTTCGTGGATCGCCTTCTCGAAATCTCTATAAATGTAAACATTGTTGTTTCATTATTGTTGTTTGTGTATTTTGTTTTTTTCTTATTCTTGTAGTGTTTGTTGTTGTATTTTTGTTTATAATTTTAATGTTAAGCGATGTAAAAGCAAAACACCAGTATCTAGATTTTTCATTTTCATAACAATATAGTCATAGATTGTCTTAATGTTACATACGTTTAACAGGTAGCTGCCTAAGCTCATTAAAGTCGTTTTCACTTCGACCTACCCTCTCAGGAAAACTAGCCGTGTGTAGAACTATGACGCGTATAGCAAATTCTTTCAGGTCAACACTCACATTTAACAGTCACTAAGATAAGCCACACTTTTTGAACACACTGTAATATTAGAGAAACACTTTGAAAATAACTGACCTCAGATACAAAATGTATTAACGTTTTATTAAGCATTTTATGCACTTTATAAACGTTTAAATCAAACAACAACAACAATTTACAAAAAATTTAAAACGATTTATTGGTTTTAATTCTGTTTTTTTGAGGGGAAATATACCCACACAATCAGCCTTCAGAAGAAACCAATAAAACCTAATGGATGGATAAGTGTGCAGACACACCTCGCACACACACACACATACGCAATAAATATTTTCCAAGTGTCACGATTCAAGTTCGTGACTGTTGACTACAGCAGCCAGAGCGTAGGAAAATAGGATCACAGAGAAACTCACGTCCGTTAAATAATAATGCAAGCAAGCAAGACGGGTACATATTTCTGTCATTAAAAATTATGCCGTCTACGCAGTTCAAGTTGATATTTGTTGCTCTTAAATTGTAGGTGTAGGCAGCAACTAATGGATTGAACCACTAAAAAAGGTTTTAATTGCTCCTTAAGAACTTACATTCTTTTTACAACGAAAAGAAGTTTTAAGCTGTGGAATTGAATTTTCTTTTTTAAGGCAAAAAATTTATTGTTTTTTTCTTGGCACAGAATAAACTGTTTGAAAAAAATGAAGAAACTTAAATGGCAATCTGCCCAAGAATAATCACACTTAAAAGGCCAAGAATTTTATTTGGTAGTATTTCTTTTAATTTGCGAAAAATTAATTTTGAAAACTTTTTTCTATATAACATATAACATTGCCAGAATACACATGCATGCAACAAAGTTCAGTAAAAATATACAGTGAGAGGCAAAATAAACTGTACATTAAAAATATACATATGGGCAATTTCGTGTCAAGTGACCCAATTTTTAAAATCGATGTCTTCCGATTTGAATGAAATTTGCACCAAGGTTAGTACTATTGGATGGTAGGCCAGACAGTGAAGTGAAATTGTCCATATATTAATAAACAACCGTTATTTTTGTTTCATTAACAGTTTTTAATATTGAAACAAACAGAAAAAATTACAAACAAATTTCAAAATATTCTGAATTTTTTTCGTCCCCTATCCTTAAGCGATAATTTCATTCATAGTGTACATTTTCTTTTGACGCTCACTGTATTTTAAATTTGGAAATAGGACAGGATTCTTAAAACTAAAAAATTGTCAATTGCATGGCAATAAGTCTGTTAATTGAAAGGAAGTCGCCGTAGTCTAGTAGGTAGTGTCTTGGCTTATTAGACGTAAAGCCCAGGCTTCGAGCCCCAGGCCAGACATCAAAACAAAATACAATACGTATTTCTTCGGCGACTTTCTCTCAGCAGATTTCTGGCAAAAACTCTGAGCGTCAAATAAAACTGCCATGAAAAGTTTCTCAAAAAAATCTGTCATTCGGAGTCGAGTTTAAACTGTAGGTCCCGCCACTCATTTTTTTTTTTTTTTATTTATTTATTTATTTATTTATTTATTTTATTTGCCTATGGAAATATTCCTTACAGGCAATTTAGTAAAGTTACAATTGTAAATTTAAATTTATATCAATTTTAAAAACTATGAATTTAAATATATAATTACATTATTTTTTATAACATTATTTGATGACGAAAAATCTATTAGCATATACAATTTATTAAATTCTTTACACATTCTCCTTATTGGATCAGCACCAGCGTAGTTGGATCTAAAAAATTGTATTGATAATGGGGAAAAATGACGTGACGGACGTTGAGGAACATTAAACGTGATATTATGGATTAAAAAACTGGAGCCTATATCACCAGTAATTACATGGAATATGAATGAGATATTTAACATAGTTCTGCGGCTTTTAAGTGTCGGAAGTTTAATTAAAGCTAGTCCGGCAGAATAAGAAGGTAAACTTGTAGGATTAAAATTCAGTCCTCGGAGACAAAACATCAGAAATTGCTTTTGTACAGATTCGATGACGTCGGAATATTTTTTATATAGAGGATCCCATATTATGGAACCATACTCGAGTATAGGCCTTACAAGAGATGTGTAGAGCGATTTAGTAACATAAGGATAGTTAAATTCTTTTGCCCACCGTTTTATAAAACCAAGAACGCTTCTAGCTTTATTTACTGTCATAGTTATGTGCGGGATAAAATTTAGTTTGGGATCAAGTAGAACTCCTAGATCCAGGAAGTTATCTACAAGCTCAAGCTCGTATCCATCAAAAGCATAGTTTGCAGGAATCGGATTCTTTCTTACAAATCTCATGTATTTACATTTTTTGAGATTAAGCTGCATTAGATTTAAATTACACCATAAATGAAACGAATTTAGGTCATTTTGAAGAAGTTTCTGATCGGAACTTTGGCGATAACTTAAGAAAATTTTTACGTCATCAGCGTACATTAGGATATTGGAATAGTGAATCGTTTCAGGTAAGTCGTTAATAAACAATGAAAACAGAAGCGGTCCAAGATGGCTACCCTGAGGTACCCCAGAAAGGACATCAATACCTCTGGAGCAACAGTTTTTAAAAAGTACGGTTTGTTTTCTGTCAGTTAAATACGAGTAAATCCATTTTAGACTAAGATCGGAAAATCCCAATAAATAAAGTTTCTTCCTCAAAAGTACATGATTGACTTTATCGAAGGCCTTGCTGAAATCCGTATAGATAACGTCTGTTTGTTGCTGATGAAAAAATCCTTGATACACAACTGTTGAGAGATGAAGCAGGTTTGTTGTAGTAGAACACTTTTTCCTAAAAGTATAAAAATTAACACACACAACATAAGTGGTGTGGGAAACTAGGTCGTAATCCTGACTGAAGGGTTGTAATGACCAATTATGTATGTATGTCCAGGGTTAATAAATCTTTTATTAAAAAAAAAATTCATTTCACTTAATACGAGAAGGCCAATTATATTTGCTTTTTCTTTATGTCTTCATTACATTCTCATTAAATTCTACACAATATATGCCATGAAGTCCTTACCATTTTTATGGCTGAAATAAAAGAAAACTTCATGCCTTTTTCGTTTAACTTTTAAAATGATTTCCTTTGTAATCGTTCAACAAGAATAAAAACAAATTGCCATGCAATTGCTTTAAACGTTTAAACAATTTAGGAAATTAATAAGAAAATTACACACACATACACACACGACTAATTGGTTGAACAGTCTTTGGAAAAAAGGAAACGGAAACCAAATAATTGAACACACAAATTACAAAAAAAAATATTTTTTTTTCTTGAAAAAAATCTTTCTGTATAGGCTCGTAAAAAAGTGTCGTCCTCCACTACGTGAAAATTACTTTAACGATGAATGACCACCAGTATGGCTGCTATAAAAGCGAATAAAGGATGTCATTCAATGAAAAAAAAAAACATTCTTTATTATGCGTCATTAAAAATACAACATAAAAGCCTACAGAGTGAAGGCAAAAAAATACTCATTTTAATGGAGCGCGCAAATAATAAAAAAAATCGAAATTTATGAGAAAAAAACATCAAATTATTGTCACATTGACACACTGTATTATATTGTATTTCCTTATACAGACACTCACACACACGCATATTTACTGCCAGGAACTCTGACACAATAAATAAACAAACAAAAGGAAGGAAGTGTGTGTATATAGTGATGTGTGTGTGTGTGTGAATGTCTCATGCCTTTATTTTTGTTTTTTAAGCCCAGTGACAAAAAAAAATAGCGTGGAAAAGCACTAAAATCCGCTTAACAGTGTTACAGGCTGCCAACCAAGCAATGAGCCAAAAACGAGAACAAAGGCAAACCAACATAATTAAACTCGAATCCGTGCATTTTATGACGTTCATGGGGGAATTTGACGGCACCCTACAAACTTATAACAAAAGTATAAGTAATTACAACTTAAAATCCGTACTCTTTTATAAATTCCTAAAAAACAAATAATTTTTCTTAAGTTTCAACATTTTCCCGTGTTAAGTAAAGCTTGTATAAAGGCTGTAGGGTGTACACAAATCTCTCTCTCAATATGTTAATCATCTCTGGGATAAAACTCTGCATACAGTTCCATTGTGATATGAAAATGCTTCCACAGCACAAGAGTATAAAATTGTCAATTTTGTCCAGAAATTATGTTTCATTTGCAAGCACACATGGACACACACACACACACACACACGTTGTATATCAGCATACGAATGCAACAAAGAAACTTAATCTGGGCATGTGAGTCATAAAAATGATGTGAATGTCCATGTCTATGCCAACGTATGTATGTGTGTGTGTCTATAATAAAAACATATTGTTGCAGAAAAATCTATGTTAGGGATGCCAGAGCAGGCGTTAATCTTTATTTCCAGGATTTTATAATTATTTAAGCCAATGCAAGATCTTAACTGAAGCTGGTCAGAACTGTGTTTGAATAGAACATTAAAGATTTCAAATTGGAAGTTCTGGTCTCAAAGTTCGATTGCTTGCAATACAAACTTTGAACTTCATACCAGTGGTTCCAAAACGATGAACGGAGGTGGCTGTGATATATTTATCAAAGGATCTTGTATTAAAATTTCATACAGATATTGACCAGTTTGAATGCGGCTTAATTTTTATTAGAAAAGTGGGATTTCAAAATTTCGGTTCATTTAATATTAACTCTTATAGGGGTTCTAGGACATAGGGATGTTGTCGAAAGTTGCAGTGCCAATAAACACAGTAGGGCCAGTACAGAACCTACAATCTCCAATATTTTACAACGATTGCCTTAGTTAAATAAGGTATTCTCCATTCGTCGTCGTCTAGTAGGTAGTGTGTTGGCTTATTAGACGTAAGGCTACGGTTCAAACCAGAGATCAACAATGAATCGGTTTTTCGCTACTCATAAGTACTCATGAAATTTTGAATATAAGTGAGTCAACAATATTGCAATCTAACTATGTACTCTGATACATTCATACACACTACAAACTTGATTTATAACTACAGGTTGCAATGAGTATGAGTACAACGTTGACATCAAACTCATAACATTCAAAATATGTTTGATTCATAAGCCAACCTAATCATCTACATTCATAAATTTAGAAAAATACTTTTTAATACTTAGAAATGATTCGAGTGATTCGAATCATTCATCAAAATTTACAGTCTTAGTTGTTGTTGCATTTACAAAGAAAGAAGAAAGACTCATAAACAAAAAAGACAAAGACAGCAAGGAGAGCAAACACACAACCTTCATGTGAGTATGTAGTGTTCGTACGCGAATCATACTTATTTTGTGATTCTTGTATAAGATGAGTCTTCGAGAATCGAAATCAATAACATCACGCATATTGTTTAGTACGAATACCAAGAGTATTTCAAACTTTGAGTATAAGTAGTATGAGTATGACATTAAAATAAGTATCAATGCGTATAAGTAGCAGAAATTATAAGATCTACTCACCGCTTTGAACACTCATTGCCGACCTCTGGTTCAAACCCCAGGTCAGATATCTCCAACAAAATGAAATCTGAAAAAAAATCTTCTTCGACGGCTTCCTCTCAGCAGCTTCCTTTCTGGCAAAAACACTGAGCGACAAATAAAATTGCCATGAAAAGTTTCTCAAAAAAATCTGTCCTTCGGAGTCGACATAAAACTGTAGGTCCCTTTACTTTACTAGATAAAACTAATACACAACATAAGTGGTATGAGAAGCTAGGTCGTAATCCCGACTAAGGGGTTGTAATGACCAATTATGTATGTATGTTTGTATTCTCCGTTCGTTTTTAAAATTTTTAAATTGTCATGAAAATTTCTCAAAAATCTGTCGTTCGGAGACGATTTTAAACTGAAGGTTAACTGTAAAGTTAACATACACAACATGAGTGGTGTGATTCGCTGGGTCATAAACTTGACTAAAGGCTTCTAATGACTAAATTAGGTAAATTTCATGGCAATTTTATTTACTCTCGTAATTTTTGCCAAAAAACTGCTGAAAGGAAGTTGTCAAACTGTGTCATTTTGTTGGAGATATCTGAGCTGAGGTTCGACCCACAGGCTTGTGCCTTATGAGCCAACAGACCTACTTCACTTCGGGTAAATTATTTAAGTCGAATTAAAATGTGTTACAGATTTTTTTTAAATTTTTTATTCAATATGATATAAAATTGTTCAAAATCCCCGAATTGTGGCCAGATAGTCTGTTAAAAAAGGAAGTGAAAAACGTAGAAAAATGTCTAGCAATTGCCTAAATACGAGGTTTAAGTCTGCATGAATAATTTAGAATTTTTTATAAGGGGCGCCAAAGTTTTTTGTTAATTTTTTTTTTTTGGAATTTGGCTTTACAGTTTTGTTGATCTGGCATCCCTATAATTTATATCTACTTACATACTTATGTATGTTTGTGTGTATGTGTGTGTAGCCTAGTTATTTGATTTATGAGTGTTTTGTCTCCATCCTAAAGACAAATTCTTCATCCATAAATGAGCTTTAATTTCATGTTGATAAAGTCTTGTTTCTTGTTTTTTTTTTTTTGAGTACAGAATGGAAAAATTTATGGTTTTTGTTTTTCAAATTTAATTAAAATCGATATCGCTTGTCTCTAGATATTTAGGAGACTAAAAAAATTTTCGGCTTGTGTATGCGACTCCCTTAGTAGTTTCGCATATACATGTTACTTGAGTTAAGAAGTCTTTGTATTAAGACACTTTGTGCTATTTTTCTGCTCATATTTGTATCCAGAATTTCATTATCTTTCTTTATATTTTTCATTTTATTTTATAATTCTTCGATTTTGCTGTTCTCCGTGTAGATGTTTAAGCTCATATTGGAGGCTTCAATTATGAGGGCATTTTTTTATCTGATTTTTTTTTGATTCATTTTTTCCCTCTCGCTCTTGTTTCTTCTTGAGCCTCTTGAGCCTGAAAACAATATGAAAAAAGGACTGAAAGAGAAATGGTTTCTGTTGGAAAACAATATTTTTTTTTGCTGCCATGAAATGAAATGATGATGGATACGATGATAAATTGAATGTTGAATGAAAATTGACAGTTTTTCTCCTCCTTTTAATAATTCTTCGCAACATTAATTAAGCGAGGACGACATGTGTGTGTGTGTGTGTGGATGTATACGAACCTTTACCGTTTTCCTAGCTACTTGAAGGGCACAACTCTAAAGAGAATATTCGTTGAGTTTTAATTTATCTTTTTAAAGAGGATGTCAATGAACTTGTATCCACAATTTTTCAATCAATTTTTGTTTTTAATTATTTTCGGTTTTCTTTTGTTTCTGGCATCATTATTAAAGTTGTAATGGAATATTTAATATTTTGAACTTTGAAAGTAAAAGCTCGGAGGTGGATTTGATGTCATGTCTTAAACACTAACATGGAAGGAGTTTCTATAAGAAAATAATATGTTTTCTTCGGCATTACCTTTTGCGGCTAATTGGGCTGTGAATTTAAAATATTCTTATTTTACCTTTTTAAAAACGTTAAAAATATGAGCAAAATAAATTTGTGTCCAGTTTCAATTAAACTGTTTATTGTTCGCACTACTTTTGTGTGCCACCGTATACAACTTGACGATACAACAACAATTTGTTTATTCGCTATTATTCTTTCCTTACAACGCAGATCTTTTCAACGGCGATCTTCAAACCACGACTGTTTCCTTCACACGCAACGCGTCTTTATACAAGACTGACTGATTTCTTACTACTCGTTGCCTGCTTTGTCTTGCCCTTTTATATGCGCATGCAATCAGTCTGATGAAGGTTCTTGAAGTGGAACGTTCGGGGTTTCGTCTACTCGAGAATTCTATTGAAACTTCATTGTTGTTTGTGTATTTTGTTCACATTGTTTGTTGTTGCATTCTCGCCTACTTATCTATCATACCGATGTTGTTGCTTTACTTGTAACATGTTCGTTGTATTTGATAGTGTAGCTATTATTAATCATGTTAATGTTAAACGATGTTTTCATATATGTAACAATATTGTTCTCAAAAAATATTTTTATTTGTTATTCTGCATCCAGTTCTCCATCAAAGTTCTCTTTCATGAGTAAAGAAAAACTTTCTTGCTGATATTTTTACAATCCTCGTATTATTTTTTACGGCATTAAGTTGTTATTGCTTTGTACATTACACTCTCATGCTACTTTATATGAGTTTTGAACACAGTCATAGGCGTCAAATCTAATTAATAATGGTGGCTGAAGCCTCATACTTATTTTTGCGCATAATTGGTTATTACAACCTTTCAACAGGATTACAACCTAGTTTCTCACACCACTTATGTTGTGTGTGTTAGTTTTATCTGTAAGTATAGGGACCTACAGTTTATAGTCAACTCCGAATGAGAGAGAAAACTTTTTTTCTGAGAAACTTTTTGATGGCAATTTTATATGACGCTCAGAGTTTTTGCCAGAAATCTACTGAGAAATATTTTTTCATATGGGGTTTGAACCAAGGCCTCATGTCTAATAAGCCAATATACCACCTGGTAGACTAGGGCGATCCTGGACAGCAACACAAGTTATAAAAAGAAAATTTCAATGACTGCAAATAGAAGGCATTGCTCTATGAAATTGGGAATAAATTTTTATAGTAGACTTGTAAAAGGACCGGATTGATAAAATCTAAGTTGGAAAAATATCGGATAAGAGAAGAAGATACTTGTAATAAAGAATTGTCATACCGAGACTATGCTTCGGATAACAGAACTCGAGAAAAATTGCACTTATTTTTTGGTTGCATCTATGGCATCCAGAATAAAGTTTGTGGGAAAGGAAATTGAACATAATTCTGCAGAAGGTCAAGCACATTATTATTATGAATATGCACACTAATCCTCGAAACTTATCATGGGATTTTTGAAATTATGCCGACTCTACTAGTAATACTACATTCAACGCCAATAAATCTTCTTTTCAAATAAATATGATGGCTGATCAATGAGCAAAAAAAGTGCAGAATTATATTTTCATCGATCCATATTAAGCTGTAGGATGCCTATAAACTATAAATTTCAATACATAGTGAATGGAGTAAAATTTGCAACGGAATTATAAATATTTCGTGCTACTCCCTATCATCGAGCTAAATCCGGACATACATATAACACTGATTACACCACTTATGTTGTGTGTGTTAATTTTTATATATGAGTGGTGGGACCTACAGTTTAAAGTCGACTCCGAACGACAGACTTTGGAGCAACCTTTCATGGAAATTTTATTTCATTCTCAGAGTTTTTGCCAGAAATTTGCTGAAAGGAAGTCGGCGAAGAAATATTTTATTTCATATTTTCGTTTTCATGTCTGACCTTGGGTTTGAACCCTGGCCTTAAGTCCAATAAGGCAACACAATACATACTAGACGACGATGACTGCGGACATATATTATCCTTAACTCCCAGTGATAAATGCCTTGAAGTTCCACTGAAATTTCAGGGGTAATCAGCTTATGTTGTCAACTTTATCATCTTCAAAGTAATATAGGAGTTCATAAATTTCTCGTATGTCATACGCTGAATTTCAACACCTAGTGATAGGCTACAGATCAGCCCATCTTTGGTTTTAAGGTGTCTGAGTTTAGGTAAGGTGGATTTAGAAAACAAACCAATATTGACACAACACACCCAAATCCCCATATTGATATTCAAAGTTGGTTATCCCTCATATTCAAAAAATTCATTATCTAATTGAGCCCTAAGACGAGCGTCAAGAAAGTCATGATTACAGACTTGCTTTAATGTACTCAAATGTATGAAAGTAAGGTCATTGAAATTCAAGCAAAATTCTTATGTTTTCTATTGAATAGAAAAATTCTGTAGAAAAGGTTTGGAAATAGCCAGACCCAATCAAATATTTGAATTTCAAATATGTTTTACGATTGTTTCCCATTTAAAATTTATTATGCCAGCCATGAATGTACACTTTTCAAGAGAAATGAGTCACAAAAATTCCAAAAATTGTTCTTGTGAGAGTGTCAATAATTAATTCGTAGAAATTTATCCTCTTCCCTCGGCATAATATAAGACTTGAAGAGGGATTTTGTCATCATTTGAAGCCCATGGATAAAATAATCGATAAAGAGGCCAGAAACCCTTTTTCAATTATTTACGAATAAATTTTCAATTACAAGCAGCAGGCCAAATTTAATTTCCATTTTAATTTGTTTAATTGATGAAATTCTCAAGCAATTAATGGCCATTCATTAAGGATTCGAATAGAAGGAAATTAAGATTTCAAAAATTCAGCAAATACTTGCTACAGACATTACGTATAAGAAATAGCAGAAAATTTTATTTGTTATAAATGCCAATAAAACAGCGAATGGTATTCGTTAAGGGACGCTGTAGAAGTCGTTGTAGTTTAATACGTAATGTGTTGGCATATTAGATGTGAAGTCGCGGTTCAAACTTCAAGCCAGACATCACGAATAAAATGAAATTTGAAATTTCTGCCAAAAAATCTGAGAGTAAATAAAATTGCCATGAAAAGTTTTCTTAAAAATCTGCCGTTCAGAGACGAATTTAAACTGTAAGTCCCACCACTCATGTATATAAATTAATGTACACCAGAGATCGGCAATGAATTGATTTTTCGCTACTCATAAGCACTCAATAAATTTTGAATATAAATGAGTCAACAATATTGAAATTTAACTATGTACTGTGATTCATTCCTACTCACCACTGCAACGTTGATTTATCAATACATGTTGCAATGAGTATGCGTACAATGTTGACATTGTACCTTTTTAAAAACGATTAAATATGAGTTCGTTAATTGCAAACAAAGTAAAAATAAATATGTGTTTAATTTCAGTTAAACTCTCTTTATTCTTTACACTACTTTTGTGTGCCACGGTATACAACTTAACGATAGAACAATAATAATCTGTTTATTCACTTACTAGTTCACACAATTATTCGCTTTACAACCACGACTTGTTTTGTTCACACGCAACTTCACACAAGGCTGACTGAATTCTTACTGACTGCTGCCTGCTTTGTCCAGCCCTTTTATAGTCCGACACAACCAGTCTAACGAGCATTCTTGAAGTGGAAGGTTCGTGATCTCGCCTTCTGGAGAGCTCTATTGCTAATACATTGTTGTTTGTGTACTTTGCTTATGTTGTCTATCCCTTTTTGTCACATACATGTTCTTGTTGGTACCAGGCGCAACCAGGTTCGTTGTACATATGTGTGTGTGCAGCTTTAGATAATCAACACGTTCATTGTATTCTTAGTATTAGAGTGTATTTGTATCGTGTGGCTATTGTTTATCGTTTTTGTTGTTAAACGATATTAGGTCGTTTCGATTTGCGTAACAATATGTTTGATTCAATAGCCAGCCTACTCATTTAGATTCATAACTTAAGAAAAATACTTACAATACTTATAGATGAATCGTGTGGCTCGAATCAAGTGTTCGTACCCGAATAATACTTATTTTCTGCTTCATGTATATGTTGAGCTATGGAGAGCCGATATCAACAACATCATACGTGTTGTTCAGTATGAAAATGATGAGTACTTTAAACTTTGAATATGAGTAGAGGAGGTGCCATGATATTAAAATAAGTATGAATGCGTATACATAAGTATCAGAAATTATGAGTATTATCCGATACTACTCACCTTATTTAAATACTCATTGCTGATCTCTGATGCACACAGCATGCATGGTTTTAGGTTATAAGGACCAATTAAGTAAATAAGTAAAGAACGCTGTTTTATTACATTGCGTTGTAATTGAAATAAGCCTTCACTTGAGTATCCTTTGCATAGTGAAATGGCTTGTTAGTGAATTTGGTTTGTTAAGTAAATCTCTTAATGTGTAAAAAAATATTGCAAAATTTTTGGAATTAATTATCAGTCATTCCGTAAGAACTATCAATATCAAAAGTAAATAGTTTTTCTAGTTGTAGAGGACATTAATGTAAGCGACCTTTGATTACTAAATAATGCGTCATACAAAGATGGGTTCAGCGTGCTTAACTCAGCTTAGTCCTTTCAAAATTACGTATTATTGTACATGTAATACATGAAATTAATGTAACAGGAATTCATTAATATTCCACAAATGATTTCAAATCGGACAAAATATTGTACGGAAAAGTTTTTCGTTACAATTTCAAATAAAAAAGATAAATTTCTATAAAAAATTTGCAAAAAAAAAAACAATATTTCCCATGTTAATAGAAAAACCGTGATAGATTTTGAAAACACCTGCCCTACATTGCTTGTCATATGCACAGTGACCATCAAAAGAAACTGTACACTAAAAATAAAATTCCAACAATCACCAAACTCAACTTTTACCACTTAAGGAGAATAACCGAAAAAATTTGTTAATATTTCGAAATTTTTTGTATTTTTTTTCTCTTCGTTTCAATTTTAAAAACTAACAATGAAACAATTTTAAAATAAAAATAACGGTAATATATTAATGTATACCTTTTTAATATAAATTTTCTTTTGATGCACACTGTATCTTTGAATATTTGTATACCATGCGTTTGGCTATCGAACTACATTTTTTTATTTTATTTTAAGGCGAATACATTTGTTTTCATTTAATCAATTTCATAACCCTGATGCTGTCAAAACGTAAGATTTATTATGTCAAGGCTATTATTCTACAACACAACTGACATGCAAAAAAACAACAATAAAAACAATAACAATATAGTTTGCGAACACAATAATAGAGTCGAGTGAGAAGAGCGACAATAGTATTCAAACAAGTTGTTAAATTAACAACGAGTATGGTTCTATGACCACATGCACTGCATCAGGTGGATATGCAAACATACATACATTTACATGGAATACAGGAAAAAGGCAGATGAAGGAAAAAAACACATACGTTCGTGTAAAAAAAAAAAACAAAAAACACTGAAGTCTACAACAATAATATACAATCCATATCCATATACATATACTACACATGATAAGTTTGCAAAATGAAAAATCATGGAAATTCTGTAGACTACAACTTCATATAAAAGAAAAAGAAAACAATTTCTTCTATGTGTGTGAAGATAAATTCGAATTTAAAATCCAAGACGCAATCCATAAATTTAAGCAGCGCCACATTTGGCCTTAACAGAACAAAATTTGCCCTTAACAGAGCAATGTTAGCTGTTTACCAGTATCCATCTGAACAAGCCCATTTGTTTAGGAGTTAATTTCAGATCTATGAGTGCAAAGGAAGGTTCCAAGGCCTCTTAATATATTCAGCAACATATTCACATATAAAGTGATATGGTATTGAAAAAATTGGGTTTGATTATCAATTTTTTGCTTGAAAATTCTACAGACGATCAGTAGCCATTTTGGAACATATAAGAAATAGTACACCATACAGACTATATGCAAATGGTAGTCCAGAGAGTCCTCTTCCGAATCGTGTTAGTGGGATAGCTGGAATAGAGACAGTTGAGAAAATTTCCGTCCTCCACCCCTACCAACCATCCTTTACATTTCAACAGTTTTGTTCACAAATAATAATGATCATAATAAGAATTATATTTTATGTTAGTAGACTGCAATAATTGCAAAGTAGAAGACTAACCTAGTTATTGCCACTGTTAAACAGTTAACAGCACTCTGTGAATAACAAATTTTGCTCTGTTAACGACAAATGTGGCGCTGCTAAAATATATGGAATGCGTCTTTGGTTTTTAAATTCGAACTTATCTTCACACATATATTTTTTCTCTCTCTCTCTCTCTCTTTCACCACTCATAAATATTTTCAAAGAAACCTTAAAAAAGTGTGTTTATTTTTTGTTTAAGAAATGAAAACAAAACATGAAGTAATTGCTGCATTTTCTTTATTTTTTATTGTTTTCTTCATCTCAATGCAATTGGTAGGTATTTTCATAACATATTTTTGCATCACAATTTTTTTTCTCTTCCCTTCTTTAACTCTGTATCTCTCATCATCTCTCTCTCTCTCCTTGTGTATTTATTACGGTAGAGATGTTGTTAATAAAAGGTCTCTTCAAATAAAACACTGGAACAATTATTTATTCACCTTTATTTACATGAGCAAATCTCTACTCAATTAAAACTTGGGGTTTCTTTTTTTTTCATTTGTGTGCGTGTGCGTGTGTGTGTGTGTTTTCGTACAAGGTAAACTATTTAAATTTCTGTGAAAGCAAACAAGTGCAAAATAAAGGCTCCGGTTTACAAACAAATTCTCCTACAAAATTCATGCATATGAGCACAGTTGCGAAAAGTTAAATAGCACAGGCTTTGGTTAAAATTTCTTTCTAAAAAACCTTACTTTTAACGAGAAACAGGAAATGCTTTATAATTGAAATTTTTAAATTAAAAATTTATAAACAAGAACTGAAATAGTAAAAGGTACTCTCTTGAGTACACCGACTAACATACTGTGAGCGTCGAAGAAACCTGTACATTAAAAAATATATTCTTACGAAAATAAAAAATTAAGATACCGGTGTATT
This sequence comes from Sarcophaga carnaria, assembly GCA_958299815.1. Taxonomy (NCBI): domain Eukaryota; kingdom Metazoa; phylum Arthropoda; class Insecta; order Diptera; family Sarcophagidae; genus Sarcophaga; species Sarcophaga carnaria. The sequence goes on from OY283149.1 coordinate 156,718,833, forward strand.
ACTTTTACATCGCTTAACATTAAAATTATAAACAAAAACTACAAAAACAAAACACGCCAGTAAACAAACCTGTTTACGAATTATCATACTCCAAACACCAGCATAAAAAATGGTAAACAAATAAACAAAAATACACAAACAACACTAAATAAATGTAAACAAAATACACAATGTAAACAACGATGTTTACGTTTATAAAGATGTCGAGAAGGCGAAGTCATGAACATTCACCTTCAAAAACATTCATCAGACAGTTTACCCTGCCATATAAAAGGCAAAGCGGGCGAGTGAAATAGTGAAGTTCAGTCAGTCTTGTGTGAAGACGCAGTGAGTTTGAAGAGAGTAATCGTGATTTGAAGATCTCCGTTACAAAGATCTCAAGAATAATTGTCTAGTAATTGTTACTGCTTATGCAAAGGGTGTAAACAGAGGAGTAACAAAGAAGAGCAATTGTTGTTGTTTACATCAAATTGTGAACAGTGGCACACAGTATAGTTGTCGGAGTCATTACGGGGCGTTGCATTATGGAGACGCATGTGATGTGCACCGTCACCGTGTGTGTGTGAAGTCGCCGTAGTCTAGTAGGTAGTGTGTTGGCTTATTAGACGTAAAGCGAGGGATCGAGCCCCAGGCCAGACATCAAGACAAAACACAAAAAATATTTCTTTGGCGACTTCCTCTCAGCAGATTTCTGGCAAAAACTCTGAGCGTCAAATAAAATTGCCATGAAAAAGTTTCTCAAAAATCTGTCGTTCGGAGTCGACTTTAAACTGTAGGTCCCACCACTCATGTATAAAATTAACACACACAACATAAGTGGTGTGGGAAACTAGGACGTTGTACCTCCGGGTACTGTACTTGACTTAATTGGCAAGTACACGCCCTCTAACCTAACCTAACCTAACTCTTTTGAGTAGACTGCGTAGCATACAGTGAGCGTCAAAAGAACCTGTACATTACAAAAAATATATACATTAATAAATTACCGTTATTTTTATTTTAAAATTGTTTCAGAACTGTGATAGATTTTAAAATACCTTCCCTATGTTGCTTACCATATGTACAGTGAGCGTCAAAAGAAAATGTACATTGAAAAAATATACATTATTATTTTAATGCCATTTTCATTTTAATGCCAGTTTTTAAAATTGAAACAAAACGAAAACACAAAAAATTTATTTCTCCCACCGGCCTTAAGTTGTAAAAGTTAGGTTTGGTGATTATTAGAATTTTATTTTTAGTGTACAGTTTCTTTTGATGCTTACTGTACATTAAAAAGTTTTGTAGTGCTTCTTTCTTGATCTTTACTGTTTAAAAAAACATACAAGCGCTTATGTTGCGCTAAAAAATACTTTCGCAAAACTTAAGTAAAGAATTGTAATTAAAATCCTTAAATAAATATTTAAATTACAGAATATCAGAACCTTTTTTTAATTATCAAATCCAATTTGTTGCCGACACTTGCAAACAACATCTCTAGAGAGAAGCAAACAATACTGAACAAACATCAGATGTAATATGTGTAACAAGGATATGATACCTGTGCCGTATAACTAAAACCTCAAACATAAAATCATAATAAATCCCTTCGTGCTACTACTACTTAAGCTGGTATCACTTTATTGATGCAACTTTTGTTGCGGTAAGCAAAAAGGTATACCAGCAGAGGCAATTATTAACCAACTTTTCCAATAAAACAAGAAAGATCTTCAAACGATTTTCATATAAAATTACAAGAGTTTAATCACACTATAGAGAATCACAAAAATATACAAACAAAAATCAGGTTTAGTTTATAACTTGACTTGTACTGTTTTACGTTTCACTTACAAATATCTCCCTGAGAGTTTAACTTGATGTTTTTGACAGCCTTCACAAGAGCAAACATTTTTCTTCAGTCTTTTTTATCTATTTATCATGCATGCATGATGGATGGCAATTTACATCACAAGCAAACACACATACACACACACATTTGATTAAGAGTATATTGCTCCCATCACACTCAAACTGTTGTTGTTTCTCTTTTTTTTCTGTGTTTTATTTTGGAGATGATTTTGATACTTTTTGCAAAGACTCCTCTACATAAACAATCAAAAATCTGCTCACGTACTCTCATATTTGTTGGCTTGTTACAAAAGTAGTTTGCATGCTAGTGCACCCTATACTACCTGAGGAATCTATATACAGCATATTGTTACGTTTTTACATTTTAAAAACGTTTAAAATATGAACTCGTTGATTGCAAATAAAATAAAAATAAATTTTGTGTTTACTTTTAATTAAAATTCTTTATTATTCGCACAATTCTGTGTGTCAACTTGATGTATACAACAACAATTGCTTTGTTTGTTATTCCTCTGTTTATACCCTTTGCATAAAAATAACAATTACTAGGCAATTATTCGTCAGATCTTTGTAACGGAGATCTACAAACAACGATTACTCTCTTCAAACACATCGCGTTGTCACACAAGACTGACTGAACTTCTATCCAACAGTCGTCTGCTTTGCCTTGCCTTTTATATGGCAGAGTAAACAGGCGAATGTTCGTAGCTTCGCCTTCTCGTATATCTCTATAAATGTAAACATCGTTGTTTACATTAATTGTTGTAGTGTTGTTTGTGTATTTTTGTTTACTTGTTTACCATTTTTTTATACTGATGTTTGTTGTAATATTAAGCAGTACGATAATTTGTGAACAGATTTGTTTACTGCATTGTTTTGTTTTTATAGCTTTTATTTATAATTTTAATGTTAAGCGATGTAAAAGGAAAATACCAGTATCTTGAGTTTTTCAATGCTGGTATTTGCATCACTATAGAGCATAAAATAGTCGACCATAACCTACGATTGCATTCCATACTTGAGTTGTGTACGATTGAGTGCTCTCTTTTCCAAAATATTTGTATCAAAATTTGTTTATTTTTGCCTGAGCGCCTTTACTGATAAATATATTTACTCTCCCGGGGTCACTCTCATATCTCTTTGGGATAACAAAGAATGAATGGGAGCGTGTGTAAATAAATAAATATGACATGTATGTAAACACACAGAGAGAGTAACTTAATAAACATGCCCTGACTACTGTCTACATTCATAAGCCCACACACAGACACATTCCTACTCGCACTCCTACACGTACAGTAAGCATCAAAAGAAAGTGTACATTAAAAAAATTTATACATTAATAAAGTTATTTTTATTTTATAATTGTTTCCTTAACAGTTTTTAAAATTGAAACAAAAAAACACAAAAACTTTCGAAATATTGTCAAATTTTTTCACTCATTGTCCTTAAGTGGTAGAAGTTAGGTTCGGTCATTGTTAGAATTTTATTTTTAGTGTACAGTTTCTTTTGATGCTCACTGTATGTCGCACACGTAGCCATACATGTGTATATGTGGGAGTAAAGAAAAAGTCTCGTTCATAATAATTCCAGGAAATTTTAATTTTGGCAAAAAAAAAGCAAAAAAACGAAAATGTTTTCTTAAACGGATTAAATTGAAGGCCGTAATACCTTTTATTAGGTTTTAAGGATTATGGTTACAAGTCGGATAAGTAAGTAAATAAATAAACAAATAAAACGAAGAGACAGCTGCTGCAGAAGCAATAGTAGTCCGGGAATTCCTTTTGATGTGTGGTTTTTATGGAAAGGAAAACAGAAAATAAATTGAATTTACTTGCCTAACCAAGGAAGCTTAATCAAAGCAATTGGGAGTTAAATGCACTTCGGGGGCAAATGGCGGCAAATTGGAATTTAATTTCAAAAGAAAAACAAAAAAATTGTTTTGATTACCATGCTTCCATAGAAAGGAAGCTTATTGAAGACACATAAAGTTAAACAAATAAAATTAAATTTGAGAGCTTTCAACTCAGCAAAGCGTCCAGATTGATTAATTTGAGAATACCGACAAAAATTTAAGTCTTTGGACTCAATACGTTTAGGACTCCTGAAGATGTGAGTTGACCACAGGTAGCATGGTTTCTAATTAAGCTACTTTCGACATTTGAAAGTACCATAATTGGTTATTACAACCCTTTCGGGATTACGACCTAGCTTCTCACACCACTCATGCTATGTGTGTTAATTTATACATTAGTGGAGGGACTTATAGTTGAAAGTCGATTCCAGACAGAAACTTTTCATGTCATTTTTATTTGACGCTTAGAGTTTTTGCCCGAAATCTGCTGAGAAGAAGTCGCCGAAGAAATATTTTTTCATATTTTTTTGATTTTTGATGTCCGACCTGGCGTTTGAACCGAGGCTTCAAGTCTCAGAAGCCAACATGCCACCTACTAAACCACGGCGACTTCAGAGTTGATATCAGTGAACCTGTTAACAAAATGACTCACATTTGGCTTTCCTCAGGTTTACAGATCTGAAAAAAGAACTCCCGTATTTAAATTAAAATTCCTGTTTAAAATTCTTTTCCAAGACGCTCAAGCTTATGACAAATCAATGTCAAATACTTTGTATTATTCAAATTGTACTGTTTGTATTAAGAAGAAGATAAAATCGTAAAATCCTTGCATAAAAAAATGTACATCAAACAGTCAACAAATTGAATTTGTTTTCCTATCTTTCTTCGAAATCCATAGATTTCCTTCTTTTTCCTTCCATTTGAAGTAAATCGTCCTGTAGGTTTATTTACATTTTAAATCTTCTTTAAACTGATTATTGTGTAAACAATTACAAGAGGAGGAAAATGTAAATTATAAATACATTAACGCCATTGTTGACAACATCATTATCGTTATCATTGTCATCATCGTTATCATCATAATTATGTTCACAACACAATCTTCATCCGTCTCCAATCACACAGACATGTCAGAACAAATCAACATAAATGTCCTCTAAAAGGCCTTTCAAAGCCATTGTATGTCGTTGTTGTTTCATCACAGCACATTAACATACATTGTCTACATGCCTGTTATATCTCTCTCTCTCTCTCTCTCTCTCTCTACGTACATACATTACATTACCATACGAACGTAGTTTATGTATGTAAATTAAGGAATTTTACAGGGATTCACTCAAATCTATTGAAAATAAAAGAGCATATGTATGGCTTGTGTGTGTCTGTGTGGCTTTCTGTTTAACAAATTTGTTGTTAATAAACACATGGCTATGAATATAGAGAGAGGGAAGAGAGAGAGACAGAGAGTGAATGATGCTCAATTTCTTAGTGGGGGTAAAATTGTGGTAACCAGTTTAGATTGTATTATTTACACTCTGTTTACGTTTTTAGCATATTTCTCTTGTGTTTCTTTAGTATGGCTTCCTTACGCTCAGACTTTACATATGACACGTCATACATCGTATACTTATTATGAATTGGTCGTTGTGTATACAATAAGACAAGAGTAAAATTATCGAGTTAGGCAGTATCCAAACAGGACAAAAGGCAACAAACGTCCATAGAATATCCGAACAAATGATAGGATGACTAGAGGTACGTAGGTGTTACCCGGCTATCGATGAATTTACTAACCTTATTTCATTAATGCATACATGGAATAGTGTCGCGAAAAATATATGTGTCCAGTTTGATGAAAGCTTTGAATCTGCAGAATTTCACGTAAAGGAAAGGTTTTCCTGTTATATGTTATTAAAGAACTATTCCTGACATACAATCGTTTTTTAGTTCAGATTTATAAGTATCCTTTTGGATTAGGCTTTTTTGCTAATCATACGTTTTGGTGTACGGTTATTATACTCAGCAATTAGTCGCATTGACCGATCAACGCTTGAGTCAAATTCAAGAATGCCAGCAAGGTTGTGAGCAATAGTTTGAGCAACATTTTCCAGTGATTTAAAAGATTGAGATTCACTGAAAAGCAGGTAAATTAGGAGCCACACATCATACACTCTCGAAAGGTAATTTTCATATTTGGAACGATGCTTCAAGTTTCAGCGCTAATAGCCAAAAGCCAACAACATCTCAACACAAAATTGACATTTAAACCAAATTTCCTTTACGATGCAGCAATGCTCAATGGTGCAGTTGTTAGAATGTGGTCCAGTATGGAACACACAGTCCTGGTACAGAACTTATCACTGTACTTAGGACTTTGGAAGAAAGGCTGCTGAAACGAGGATTTAAACACAACACATTTAGTTAAAAACCATATGCTTACAGTATAGTTAGATTCAATCTGCGAATATTCGGTAGAAATAATGAAAAAATTGTTGAGAAGTGAAATTACCTTCGTCTAGTGGTTTGTGTCTTAGCTTAGTAGAGAAGAGCCCATGGATTCAAGACCCATCTCAATCTAAGCGAAAGACGTAAAAATATTTCTTCTGTCAACTTCCTCTCAGCAGTCTTCTGGCAAAAATTCTGAGCGTCAAATAAAATTCCCACAAAAAGTTTCTCAAAATCTGTTGTTCGGAGTCGATTTTGAACTGTAGGTCCCGCCACTTATGAATAAAAATTAACTCACAAAAATGGTTGAAATGTAGAGTTAGAGTGTAAGTCTGAATAAAGGGTTGTAATGGCCAATTAGGTGAGTAAGTTGTTGAAAAGTTTTAATGGAAGGTTTAAATAGCGATGGGTTCACTGTACACTCCAATATCCTATGCTTCAGATCATATTGCTGCAGTATACATATATAATTGGTCATTACAACCCTTCAGTCGGGATTACGACCTAGTTTCTCACACCACTTATGTTGTATGTGTTAATTTTTATACATGAGTCGCGGGACCAACAGTTTAAAGTCGACTCCGAACGACAGAGAGAATTTTAGAGAATTTTATTTGACGCACAGAATTTTTGCCAGAAATCTGCTGAGAGGAAGTCGCCGAAGAAATACTTTTTGTATTTTATTATGATGTCTGGCCTGTGGCTCAAACCCTGGCTTTTCGTCGAATAAGCCAACACACTACCTACTAGACCACGGTGAATTCATTGCTGCAGTATAAGATGTTAAAATTTCGTTTGATTTATAAATTGTCAGAAAAATACGACGTCAATCATTTCCTAAGCGCTTGAGATGACTTATTTTAAAAGTTAGCACATTTAGAGACTGATGTTAGCTTACACTACGTAACTCATTTGATCTCGACAAGCCCAACTTAAATCAAATTGTATCATAAAATTCTTTACTATTCCAGAGCCATATGATGTACAGTGAAGAAACTGTACACTAAGGATAAAATTCTAACAATCAAAAAAATCAAGTTTTACTACTTAAGGAGAGCGTCCGAAAAAATTTGACAATATTTTGAAATTTTTTTCATTTTTTTTTTGTTTCAATTATAAAAACCGGCAATAAAACTATTTTAAAATAAAAATAACGGTTATTTTTTAATGTATATATATATTTTTTTTTAAAATATAAATTTTCTTTTGACGCTCACTGTACATATACTTCAATACTAATTTCAGATTTCTATTCCGTGTAAATTAAGCTCACTCCGATTCAAAATAAAAATTTTACTATTGGAATGGAAGGATTTGGAGAAGATATTATCGATCTGCAGGCAATACTAATCCCAAAGATATTTACAGAAAATTTCATTTTTTCATAAACCGGACCACAAAGAATTTTTCTTATCAAGTAGTGATAGAATTGTTTGGTCCCTAGAAAGACCAATGAAAAACAATAGAAAGACCATTATTGCCAATACTCCAAGGAGCACTTGGAGATAGGTGGACAAATTACAGTGAGCGTTTTCGACAGGATAAAAGTTTCTGGCCTCTGATTTCGAAACGAAATCTATGATAATTCATGTGTGTGAAGATAAATTCGAATTTGAAATTCCAAGACGCAGTCCATAAATTTTAGCAGCGCCACATATGGCGTTAACAAAGCAAAATTTTCTATTAACAGAACAAAATTTGCCCTCAACAGAGCACTGTTAGCTGTCTAACAGTATTCATTCAAACAAGCCTACTTGTTTAAAAGCTAATTTTAGGACACACTCTAGGTCTGAGTATCATATCATGTACAAAGGAATGTTCTACGGCCCCGTAATATAATCAGCAACATAGTCACATATAAAGTGATATGATATTTAGAAAATTGTTTTTGAAAATATCAATTTTTTGCTTGGAAATTCTCTAGAAGATCAGTGGCCATTTGGGAACATATAAGAAATAGTACACCATACAAACTATATGCAAATGGTAGCCCAGAGGCTACTCTTTCGTGGTAGTTGAATAGCTGAAATTGTTTTTAGAGTTGAGGAAATTTCTGTCCTCCATTCCCCACCAATCATCGTATAGATTTCAACAGTTTTGTTCATAAATAATAATGATCATAATGAGAATTACATTTCAAGTCAATAGTCTGCAATAATTGCAAAGTAGAAAACTAATCTACTTGTTGCCACTGTTAAACAGTTAACAGTGCTCTGTTAATAGCAAAGTTTACCCTGTTAGAGGCAAAAAGTGGCGCTACTAAAAGTATGGGTTTGTGTCTTTGGTTTTTAAATTCGAATTTATCTTTACACACATTGATAACTCTATTGTATTGCATTCTATTGCATGCTTTATCCATCTTATAAGATTTACACTTCAAATAATTCTATTCGTTTCCTTCAAAAGGCAAAAGTTGAATATTCATGGCACAAACATATTAAAGATAGGCTGCAGCACTCATCTAATGATTACAATTCTGTTGATATTCTTGTGAACACTGATGTTATGGAAGCAAATCATTTCGAAATCATTCAAAACAAAACTGCATAATAAACCAGATGACATAATGATGCAACAACAAATGCTTGCATTCTTAATTAATACAAAAATAAACTCAAATCAAACTATTTTAGTCCTAGGCTCTTAAGGCTCTTAAGCTTTATTTAATATCACTACTGCTTATTATAATGAATTAATCTTATTTGAAATGGATTCAATGAAAATTGCATTCATTTTTACCAAGTTAATAACGTTGGGAACTTGACCAATACAAACTCGTTAGCTTACCACCACTACGACCAAATCAAATCAAATGTCAGTTGATATAATCGTTAGTTAGTGGGCTTTCATTCATTCCATGGGATTTACGTGGTCTTCACAAAAGCGTAATAGACCACAGGCTTAGCGAGAAACAGAAAAAGAAATACAAAACATCACTGAAATGAAATGATTTTTGCATTTTATTACGTCAGAAATAATAACAACCCACTGGCTTTAGCCATTTTTCTTCATTCGTATCCATCGTTTGCTGGCATAAATTGAAATGAGTTACAGTGTGACACAGATTACATGCTACAAAGTTAACAGAATTTGAAATTGGATTTAAAAAAACATTCAAAATGGATTTTGTAATGCAGGCCAACTGATATGCTTTACAAATATCAAAGGAAATATTTTGTGGTTTCTACTTGAAACACAGGAGCATAGAACTAAGTTATCATCTCACTCGGTTACTTATGCGTACTTTTTCTAGTCTTTTCCTGGCAAAATCGAATTGGAATTTGCGTTGCCTTTAACAATTTCCATCCTGTAGACAAACACATCCTTTGCATGTCAAAACGTCAATATGATGACGCCTGAGGAAACACCGAACAAATTACAATTTTAATGCCCACAAATGCACATGGAGAAGGGAATTGCACAAAAAAATATGAGAAATTTTCATAATCCATCATTTACTATCCATTATATAATAGAAATTGTTTACTGGGTTGATTGAGGTCCACAAAATAAAACAAACAAAAGAACAAAAGCAAAGGCTTTCGACTCTATTCATTTCATATCGCAGAAAGTAACTTATGTTAGGTACTATAGGCATAAAAGGGTAATTTTCAGTGCTTTTACACTCGAACTCTTGATATTGTTACGAAAATGGAAAGAACCTTTATACTGGTGTCTTGCTTTTATATCGCTTAACATTAAAATTATTAACAAAAGCTACAAAAACAAAACAATGCAGTAAACAAACCTGTTTACAAATTATCGTAATGCTTAATATAACAACAAACACCAGCATAAGAAAAATGGTAAACAAGAAAACAAAAATACACAAACAACACTATAATAATAAATGTAAACAACGATGTTTACATTTATAGAGATTTCGAAAAGGCGAAGTCATGAACTTTCGCATCCAAGAACATTCATCAGACTGTTTACTCGGGCATATAAAAGGCAAGGCAAAGCAGGCGAATGGAGTTAATTAAAGTTCAGTCAGTCTTGTGTGAAGATGCGATGCGTTAGAAGAGAGTAATCGTGGTTTGTAGATCTCTGTTACAAAGATCTGTCGAATAATTGTCCAGGAATTGTTATTGTTTATGCAAATAGTGTAAATAGAGAAATAACAAACAAAGCAATTGCTGTTGTTTACATCAAGTTGTGAACAGTGCCACACAGAAATGTGCGAATAATAAAGTATTTTAATTAAAATTATATACAAATTTATTTTTTTTTTATTTGCAATCTACGAGCTCATATTTTAAACGTTTTTAAAAAGATAAAAACGTAACAATATGGTCAAATACTAAATCAGACAATTTAACCAGAGTCACGGCTTGCTTATCAGAGCATACCGGCTTATGCCGGTATGTGTACTTACGCCATACCATTTAAACATGATGGATTATGAACAGATTCTACTTAAGGATTCAAACGTTCTTATAAATGATACCCAATAATAGTTGGTGTATACTCTCTACCATTCCTGTTATGTATTCGTCATGTTGACAAGTGCCTACAGTGGCGGCGTGGAAACATTGCTGATTTGAAGACGAAGAATTTTTTAGTACAAAGCAAGTTAGAACTTGGCATTTTAATTGAATGTGGAATACTTATTTCTTTTATTACTATTCTCCTTATATCTGCAAACCAAACGATAGCTTCTTAAGCGTATACTGCACTGCACTACGAATTTTAAAAATTATCACTTCAACTCACAGCGCTTTATAGGAATTAATTTTAATTTCTCCTCATTTAACTACATACATTACTTTCATTACAATCACAGGATATGCATTTAAATTTTTCAATTAAACATTTATTGATTACAACAACAACAAGAAATCTTTTTTCTTCCTTTTTTAACAATGCTTGCTTACACTTACTTAACGATGAATAAATAAAAGGATTTCAATAAATAAATAAATACATAAGTAATGATTGTCCTTTCATTATTCCAATAAAAAAAAAGACAATTAAAATTCATTATTAATGTTTTTAATTCATTTCACACAGTTGAAGGCCTTCCTTGTCAAGGAACTATTTTCACTATAAGGCTTGAAAAGTCTCTGTGCCATTAAATGCGAAAAAATTTAGTTCCAGGCAAGACAAGTGCACTGTTTCAGCAGTTTCAGAGAAAAATTTAATCGTACCGCGACAGTCTTTCAGCATTTAAACTCGGCAAACAATTTCAGCTGATCTAACTGTAGATATGTTTATGTATGTGAAGATAAATTCGAATTTAAAAATCCAAGACGCAATCCATAAATTATAGCAAAGCCACATTTGGCGTTAACAGAACAAAATTTTCTCTTAACAGAATAGAAATTTGCCCTTAACAGAGTACTGTTAGCTATTTTACAGTATGCGTCTGAAAAAGCCCACTTGTTTAGGACCTTATTTTAGGACATATAGTAGGTCTATGAGTACAATACATAATTGGTCATTACAACCTTCAGTCAGGATTACGACCTAGTTTCTCACAACACTTATGTTGTGTTTGTTAATTTTTATACATGAGTGGTGGGACCTACAGTTTAAAGTCGACTCCGAACGATAGATTTTTGAGAAACTTTACATGGCAATTTTATTTGACGCTCAGAGTTTTTGCCAGAAATCTGCTGAGAGAAAGTCGGCGATGAAATACTTTTTGTATTTTATTTTGAAGTCTGGCCTGGGGCTCGAAGCCTGGGCTTTACGTCTAATAAGCCAACACACTGCCTACTAGACCACGGCGACTGAGTACCATATCATACTCAAAGGAAGGTTCCAAGGCCTCTTTATACAATCAGCAATATAGTCACATAGGTAAAGTGATATGGTATTGAGAAATTTGGCTTTGAAAATATAAATTTTTTGCTTGAAAATTCTCTAGAAGAACATATAAGAAATAGTACACCTACTCAACCAAATGGTAGTCCAGAGGCTGCTCTTTCGAACCGTGGTAGAAGGATAGCTGGAATAAATTTGAGCTGCAATAATAATGCATCAGAATGAAAATTATATTTTATGTCAATAGTCTGAAATAATTGCAAAGTAGAAGACTAACCTAGTTATTGCCACTGTTAAACAGTTAACAGTGCTCTATTAATAGCAAAGTTTACCCTGTTAGAGGCAAGAAGTGGCGCTACTAAAATTTTTGGATTAAGTCTTGGATTTTCAAATTCGTATTTATCTTCAAACACATGATATATTTTTTTTAAATCCTGCAAACTTAATTTAATAAACAATGTACATTAAATGTTGTTACCGACTGTATTAAATGTGGTTGACAGACAGATTCAATTAACGAACACCTGGCTGCTGTTTAATGCCTCAGTAACTTCCTAATTGAAGCACAATGAAATCGAAAGAAAAAAAGCAGAAAAAGGAGAGAAAGTAATTGAATTTTATTTATTAACACTCTATGAATATATTAAATTCTCTCATTCTCTCTCATTCTATAATACTCTGCTAATAAAAACGATAAAGGCTTGCTTTTATTCATAAAATTATTCAATTAATCTCAATTTAATGTGCAGCCATATGTTGTTTTTTTTTATCATATTCAAATCTACATATATGGATGCCTGTACTATACATATATGTATCTTTACCGTTAATAAATCTGTCATTTTGTGCTTTCTTTTATTCGTTCTTAATTTCCTTTTTCTTTTTTATTTGCAAATCTTAATAAGATTTTCCCATGCATATCGCAATAAATGTAAATGCGGTTTTGGCTCTGGCATGGGCTGTCAATATTTAACATTCAAAATGAAATGAAATTATAACCTTAGAATCACATGTTCATGCTCATGTTTTCCTCTCTCTCTCTATCTCTACCTTTTCGTTACTTTCTCTTAACGAAGGCCGTCTCCTATAAAATGAAGGCCATGGATGACAGAATATGGCTGGCAATATAAATGAGCGATAAAAAAAAGAAAATACTGTGTGTGTTTATTTATTACTGTCGTCTGCTATTTTTCAAGTATGTATGCACTAACAGAGAGAGAGAGAGAGAGAGGAAGAGGGAGGAAGAGCGAGAACAACAGAAAGACAGTATGAGTGGTACAGTATTTATTTATTTATAGGAGTGTAGGTGAGTCAATGTTTTATTGCTCACCATGGCGTATGAGGTATGCAATCCAGGAGATTCATATTAATTATACGTAATGTGGCCTTAAGTTGTTAATAAAAGAAGGAAAGAAACATTTCAGTGCCGTTTTAAACTGAAATATTTATTGTACACGTTTTAAATAAAAAAGCATATAATTTTTCAATCTTAGCAAACAATTCTAAAAAAAATGCGAGATAATGATTTTTATCGGTAATTCAATATTAAAATTCAATAAATGGTAGACAACAGAAATTCTCTTCTCAATTTTATACTAACACTTGTTGTTTTCTTTAATATTTTGTATTTCGGCGTCTCTGGGCGAATGGACAATGGCATGGATCAGATACTAGTCACTCGAGTATCCTGGGGACATTGACTATATTGTTAGGTTTTTACCTTTTAGGTTAGGTTAGAGGACGTGTACTTGTCAATTAAGACGAGTACAGTACACGGAGGGCGAATTGGCCCATTGTACAACGTCCTAGTTTCTCACACCACCTATTTTGTGTGTGTTAATTTTATGCATGAGTGGTGTGACCTACAGTTTAAAGTCGACTTCGAACGACAGATTTTTAGAAACTTTTTCATGGCAATTTTATTTACTCTCAGAGTTTTTGCAAGAAATCTGCTGAGAGGAAGTCGCCGAAGAAATACTTTTTGTATTTTATTTCGATGTGTGGCCTGGGGCTCGAACCCTGGCTTTACGTTTAATAAGCCAACACACTACCTACTAGACTACGGCGACTATTACCTTTTAAAAGCGTTTAAAATATGAGCTCGTAGATTGCAAATAAACTAAGAATAAATTTCTGTTTGGTTTTAATTAAAATTCTTTATTATTTGCACAATTCTGTGTGCCACTATTCACAACTTGATGTAAACAACAACAATTGCTCTTGTTTGTTATTTATCTGTTTATACCCATTGCATAAACAATAACAATTAGTAGACAATCATAAGACAGATCTCTCTTCAAACACATCGCGTCTTCACGCAAGACTGACTGAACTTCACTTAGTCAGTCGCCTGCTTTGCCTTGCCTTTTATATGGCAACGTAAACAGTCTGACGAATGTTCTTGAATACGAGTGTTCATAACTTCGGCTTCTCGAAATCTCTATAAATGTAAACATCGTTGTTTACATTTATTATTGCGGTGTTGTTTGTGTTTTTTTTTTTGTTTAGTTCTTTACTATTTTTTCTTATGCTGGTGTTTGTTGTTATATTAAGCATTACGATAATTTGTAAACTTGTAGCTTTTGTTTATAATTTTAATGTTAAGCGATTTTAAATTAAAACACCAGTATCTAAATTTTTCATTTTAGGTGGGCGGCTGTATATACGTAAAGCTGTTCTAAATGTAAATCTGTTTCTTAAATGTAAATCAGTTTCCAAATCATTAAAGACTGACTTCCGAGTCTCAAGCTGAGACTGGATTATATTTGCATTTGAACATCCAAATAATTTCATTAAATCAGAATGTTAATGCAGAAATTAAAGATTTATTTCTCTTTTCTGACTCTCCTCAATATAATTTTTTGAAGTTAATAAACTTATAAAGAATTTTGAAACATTTCAAGTTCAACACATTTGTCATTGTAAGTCATTAAACGAGCAGTTTAAAGAATTTGAAAGAAAATCTGCCATAAATTACGAACTTTGTGTAGCTCATTTATATGCCTAAGCTGTAGCAAAAAGAGACAACTTTGTCAAGTAAATCAAATTTTTTTACACAAACACACACACAATTAAATGTCTTGCCAAAAATAGAAAGGAGATACATTAAAATACCATTAAATAAGAGACTCAATTTTGCATAATTTCTTCTGGTGATTTAGGAAATGTTTTTAAAATAAACTCTGCTTAAAATAAAATTAAATTCAGAAAAATAAACCCAAATATATCAGGAGTCAAATACATTTACAGCAACAAACCACCACAGGTTTTTCGTTGAAGAATTAAAACGTGCTGGGCATTTCAAAAACAAGCAAAAACAACAACACATGAGTAGCAAATCAAATCGTTTTCTCTGTTTCCAAATAGATCTGTCAACGTAAGAAACTTTTTCAAAAATTCCTCAAATTTACATACAAACATATACACATATATATATATACACATGTATGCACCATACACATACAGCAGTTGAAGAGCAGAACAATAATGATGATACCGGTTGAGGATAATGATGATTATGATGACAAAACAAAATGTTGCCAATTTAAAGAGAGATGAACTGAATAGGGCAATGGGCCAACACAACATGAAAACAACAATTACGGAAACAACAATAAAGAAAAAAGCCTTCCATTGAAGTGCTTTTTTCGGACCCTTGTCAAAAACACTGCCAACAAACAATTATTCACCAGCTACAAATGCAGTCAAATATAACCAAACACCAACAACAGCAACAACTACAATAACAAAAGATTATAAAAAGTATTTAACAACAGCAAACAAAAGGCAAAAAAACCGCACACTCTTCAATCTCTACTCGCACACACAAAGTTACTTTCTCTCTCTCTCTCTCTCAATCTCTCTTACCAAATTGTTGGTTTTTTTATTTCTTTTGCTGTTTTGTTGAAAGTCATCATTAATTTCACAGTTGTTTTGAAGTGCCTGTGTATCGACGAGTACGACAATTTTGTGTGTGTGCATGAGTGCGTGTATTTGAGTGATGCCCTAAAATCTCAACACACTTATTCCCCCCCCCCCCCCCCCCCCATGAACAGAGACACATTGTCATTGTATTTCAATTAATTCACCACAGGAAAATCGTTGTTGCACTCTTCCATCTCGATACTCTTGTGTTTTTACCGAATCATTGTATTGTTGCTGTGATTTAATGACCGAATGGCTGACTAAGTAACTACTCAAGATCATCGTGTTTCAGTTCTTCATGCATGTTGAATCGTTTAATCAAACTTGTTCGTGCCTGATGGCTTCTATTGTGCAAGAGATTTTGAAACTTTTAAGTGTATGCCTTTGCTGTATGTGTGTTTGGCCGTTAAATACGGATTGAATAGTTTGTTTAAAAGACTTTTTAATTAGATTTCCATTGTTTAATGAGGATTTGGTTTAAAAAGTGCAGCTTTTTTGGTTTTTCTTAGGTAGAGTGCTAGAATTTGAAAATATACAACAATACGTAGATTTTGTTAGCGAAATTCTGTGTGCTATTCGCACTAGAGGGTGTTTATAACTGCATGGGAACCAGAGATTAGCAATGAATCGTATTTTCGCTACTCATAAGCACTCATGAAATTTTGAATATAAGGGTGAGTCAACAATATTTGAATTTAACTATGTACTCTGATTCATTCATACTCACTACAACGTTGATTTATAACTACAGGTTGCAATGAATATGCGTACAGCGTAGAGATTATACTCATACCATTCGAAATGTGTTTGATTCATAAGACAGCCTACTCATTTAGATTCATAACTTTAAAAAAAATACTTATAATACTTATAAATGATACGTGTGACTCTTGGCAGAGCCAAGATAAATAAATTCCTTCACTATATCGAAAGTATAGTTATCGGCCGTAATCTGAGATCCAATACGCCGCATGTTCCTGCTTGTCGATAACATATACTATGTTTTGCGCTCATTTACTGGCAGACCCACTAGCACTAAAGGCAGCATTATAATCTTCGTTATTAATTCCGCAACGATCAGTTTAGTCAGAAGGGAGCATGACATTATTGCAATAAATACAGCATTTGTGTTCAATGCATTGACGATATGCAACGAAGGACGAAGAGTATAAAATAATTGCTTATGAAAAATTTTACTTAAATTTTGTGTAAAGACTTAACAGACTTTTTACTTAAGCTTTGCAAAGGAAATTTATATTGTTGCGTTTTTACCTTTTTAAAAACGTTTAAAATATGAGCTCGTAGATTGCAAATAAAATAAATAATAAATTTGTGTTTAGTTTTAATTAGAATTCTTTATTATTGGCACCATTCTGTGTGCCACTGTTGTAAACAACTTGATGTAAACAACAACAACAATTGCTTTTTATGTTATTCCTCTGTTTAAACTCTTTGCATAAACAATAACAAGTACTAGGCAACTATTCGACAGATTTTTGTAACGGAGATCTTCAAGCCACGATTACTCTATTCAAACACACCGCGTCTTCACACAACACTAACTAAACTTCACTAGCTCACTCGCCTGTTTTGGCTTTCCTTTTAAATGGCAGGGTAAACAGTCTGATGAATGTTCTTGAAGGCGAATGTTCGTGACTACGCCTTCTTGAAGTTTCTATAAATGTAAACATCGTTGTTTACACCGTTGTTTACATTATTATTTACACAATTTTGTTTACATTTATTCTTGTTGTGTTTGTTGTTGCATTTTTCTTTACTTGCTAATGATTTTTATATGCTGGTGTTTGTTGGTAAATTTTTGTTTACTTATTTATCATTTTAATGTTAAACGATGTAAAAAGCAAAACACCAGTATCCTTTTGCAGTGATTTAATAAAAAACAAATCCTTTTCTGTCTTTAAGATGCCTTAAAATCAGAATATTCATTTTAATCTCTTAAATAAACTGCATTAAGGAAATGTGTCCTGTTAGCTGAAAAACGATTTTTTTTGTGTTTTTGTTCGCCTGTTTTAGCGGTTAAACTTGCGCGTCCATTAATTTAATCAAAAAAACCAAAATTTATGTTAAACTGCGGTACGGTAAACTGCGGTATTTTTGGTGTGTTCCACCAAAAATACTTAAAAAAAATGAGAGGCTAAAGAAAAAAGCTTTAAAAGCAATTCACAGTAAGAGAAACAGTTTGTAACCAGAGATCACCGTTTTGGCCGTGTTTTCTTGTGGCCAAAAAAAAAAGTCCCAAAAGGGAATACAAGTTGTAAACAATTTAAATTACAGCCACCTTTAACTTAATTTTTCTTTTTCGGGTTTCTTTTATGATAAAAAAAAAAGGAAAAGAAGTCCTTTGGAAACTAATGGTTACATGGCTGAACTCTGCATTTTAACGTGTCTGTAATTTGAATGGTTTTTGCTGGTTTATATTGGTTGACTGCCTGCTGTGTGTACGTTTGTTTGTAATTTTAAAAGCCAATTTAAATTTTCTTTTTCAATTTTTGTTTTCTTCTTTGGTTTTCTGAATCTTTGTGTTGTTTATTATTAAAGAATTTCTTTTTTTCGCTCTCTCTCTCTGGCTTTTATTATTAAATAATAAAGTTCAAGAATATCATTATTAGTCATTAGCATTATGAGAAACCTTATTAGGAGGCCTAATTAGGCAATGAAATATGTTTAGGCCGCCGTTCTGTTTTCATTTTTTTGTCTTCGAAATGGTTTTTAGCCAGAAATTAATCATCGAATGGCAGTGTTTTGTAAGACCACCAAAATAAATGAATACAAATAAATTCATTTAAAATATTTGCATGAAAAAAATAAAAAGAAATTTAAATTAAAACACAAGGCCACAAAAGAACGAACAGAAACTCTTGCCATATGGCTGCTTAAACTACTTTTATGGTGGCACAGGGCTTTTCTTTAAGCCAAAGAGTCAAATTTCTAAACAGTTTTCTCTCTCCTCTCATAAAATTGAATCTCAAACTTAATCTCTTCTCTATGGTTTCCAGCACTTGAAACCACTGGCTCTTGAATGGAAAAGCAAAAGAAAATTAAAATTCACAAAAAAAAGCCACTTTGGATGGTTATTTCGCAACACTTGTGTCGTCTTAAAATGCAGCGTCATCAGCCTCCATGTTGTTGTCATTTGAAGTGGCACTTGTGCTGAGAGAATTAAAATTTCTTTTTTGGGTTTTCTAAAGCAACACAAAAGGATATGCGCCAAACCGTTTAAAATGCAATTCAAGGAGGAAACCTTTTTAACGCATAAAACCAAAATCCACTCAAAGATAACAAAATCGCCAAAGAAGATTGTCTTTAATGGCCAGTCAAGGAACGAAATGAATTTAAGAAAAAATTGTTCAAGTTTTTATGGCTTTTATGCTGTTGTGTCCCGCCCATACATACATGTAAGTAACGCGATGAATAATTTAAGTCTCCTACATTTTTTACCTTATGTTGTACATGTCCTTTATTTATTTATTATTTACGTGTACCTAGGACGTGAGTATAATAAATAAAAGTTCAGATGAAGGTACGAATTCTCTACATTTGATGCAACGCTTATTAGCAAGAACTTTTATTTGATTCCAAAGGGGAAAAGTAGCACAATTCTGTTCTTATCATCATTATAGCGTTGCGGCGTAAAGTGATCTTAAGGTTGGTAGTGGAGGCAGCCAACCGAAGAAAGTCGAATGGACACACTTAGGCAACATGTGGCCCTTTGTGATACTACAGTTTCCATAGTCTTGGAATCATTTGGATCTTAGAATTACGTTAGGATTATGACCTAGCTTCTCACCCCACTTATGTTGTGTGTGTTAATTTTTATACATGAGTGGTGGGACCTACAGTTTAAATTCGATTCCGATTAACAGATTTCTTGAGAAACTTTTCATGGATAAAATTAACACACACACACAACGTGGGTGGTGGGAGACGCTAGCATTGAAACCTGACTAAAGGATTGTATTGACCAAATGAATAAGCAAGTAAGTAAGCTTCACGCTACGCTATTTCTTGTATTGTTATGACAAATAATTTTTAAGATTTTTATTAGATTCCCTAGAAGCATTGAGAGTTTATGTACAGTTTTGTTTGACACATGAGTTGAATATGATCATTTTAGTATTTTTGTTGAAGATTTCCATACAGAACGAATGTTTGGTCAGCAAATGAAATACAACGTACCATTGCTAGAACTGCCAGTATTCGACAAAATACAACTTTTGTAGCAAGAGTGTTTATTTGTAATATTGTAGCACAAAATAATACTAGCAACGTATCCTAAGAAGTGTGCGTCAAGAGAGAAATATTTTCTGTATATGCTATGCTCTCTAGTTATTAATTGAGACACCAATTGACCGCCCTAGTTTCTCCTGTGACAAATTCTTACACATAAAATAATGCTGATAGAAAGGCAGACAAAACGCC
This sequence comes from Sarcophaga carnaria, assembly GCA_958299815.1. Taxonomy (NCBI): domain Eukaryota; kingdom Metazoa; phylum Arthropoda; class Insecta; order Diptera; family Sarcophagidae; genus Sarcophaga; species Sarcophaga carnaria. Next base: position 156,739,114 of record OY283149.1, read on the forward strand.
ACACTGGCAGACACAACCTAGGAGATTAAAACGAGCTATTCAAGCTATTATTACAGGCAACCCGGCATTTAAAATCATGGTAAACAACTTGGGTGAGGCTTATAATGGAGAGTATAGTGCAAGAGCACTTCATATTGCGTTTTAATGCGGAATGTTTAAGGATCTTTGAAAGCAAACAGAGGCATCGAAATCTATGCGTTGTTCAGCAGTTGTAAGTAAACTATTGATTTACACACAATTCTTTTAAATTTGAATCTTCTTGCAGCACTCATAACTTCGATGTATGACTACCAAATGCAGCACAAGTCATTTCTTATCAGAGAACAGCAATAAATCTTTTTTTTTTCGCTACTCATAAGCACAATGTTACTCAGGCAAAAAATTTTAGTAAAGTTTTAAAATTTTTGAAAGATTATACCGGAAAACGGTGTATTTTGTGTAGTTATTGATAATTTTTGCAATAATTTTATTATTTTTGATGCTAAACTGTCAACCATTTCAGGCTAAATGGCCATTTCATTAAACAAAATTGGAGTATTTGGAGCGAATGCAATCCTTAAGACATAAACGAATCATCATTACTTACTCAATTTGTCCTTACAACTCTTCAATCACGATTACAACCTATCTTCTCGACACTCATAATGTGTGTGTTAATCTTATCCATGAGTGGTGTGAACCTACAGTTTAAAGTCGACTCCGAACAACAGATTTTTCCAGAAACTTTTCATGACAATTTTATTTTACTACCCCAATACATAGGAGTACTAGTCATACAAATCCAATAAAGATTCCAGAACTTAACATTTTATTTGAAATTGAAAAACATTGTAAAACTTTACATCAATAATTTCTACTACCTGTTGTGTATGATTTTGTGACGGTGGCGTATGAGTGATATCAAGTTGTTCTTTGAATTCAATAACACTCATACGCTGTGTACAACGAATTGCATTCTCTGTTCTCCCACATGTACACACGTACAGACATCAGCTGTAGCTGCTCATAGACAATTTTGAATATAAGTGTGTCAACAGTATTGAAATTTAACTATGTACTCTGATTCATTCACACTCACCACTACAACGTTGATTTATAAGTACAGATTGCAATGAGTATGTGTACAATGTTGACATCAAACTCATACCATTCGAAAGATGTTTGATTCATAAGCCAACCTACTCAGTTAGATTCATAACTTTAGAAAAGTACTTATTAGCGATTCAAGTGACTCAAATTATTCATCAAAATTTACATTCTTAGGCATTTACAACAAAGGAAAAGAGACAGGGAAGCAAGTAGACCAAACACACTACCCTATTTTCTAGTAATTATTTTAGTGTTCATACGCGATTCATACTTATTTTGTGCTACGTGCATATGTTGAGTTATGGAGAGTCAAAGTCAACAACATCATACGTGTTGTAAGTATGAACATTATGATGAGTACTTCAAACTTTGAATATGAGTAGAAGTTCCATGATATTAAAATAAGTATGAATGCGTGCGTAGAAGTATCAGAAATTATGAGTATGATTCGATTCTGCTTATCTTGTTGAATACTCATTGCTGATCTCTGTTACGTAGCATACTGAGTGCATTTGCTGCTGTTCATGCTGCTTTTATCTTTTACTGAATACTTAAAAATCAAGCAGCATATTAAATAAATGTTTTTAAACAAAAACTCAAGAAGCAGAAGAAAAAAAATAATTCAAAAGAATACAAAAAAATGTTGTTGACCCACTTCGAGAGAAGCGTATAATTTTTTGGGTGTAAAATTATAATTCGAGCAGTGCTTGCTTGTTCTTGTTCACTGTAATCAACTTTACTTTATTAATAAAAAGAAAATATAATAATGCACATGTACGCACACATACATACCCACACACAAAAAAGAGAATAAATGTTGAATGAAAATACCACTAAACACAGGCAGATACTGCAGTAAAACTTGCACTTACACTTGCACAAAACAACTGTAGTATAAGGCATACAGATTGTCAAGAAGAAAGAGAGAAAGAGAGAGAGCATTAGCGCGCGCTAGAGAGTAAAACATAATTTGAAAAGAAGAAAGATTGTCCATAAAAAAACCATGGTTTTTACAAGTTAAACAAGCAATAGCAAGTAAATACGGACGTAGTGAAAAAGTGCATTAACTTAAAGCACAAGGAAAAAAGCAACAAAAATAAAACAAAGGAGGAGTGAGAAGAGAGAAAAAAAAGGAAGAGCAAAAAGCAGATAAATTGTAAAATAAAAAGTGTGTGTTATGATGAGCAGTAAACATTTGTAGCATATGGCAACCGCATGTGGTGGCCTAATATGTATGACCTGTTTCCGTTTCCCTTGTCTTCCATTGCTCTCTCTCTCTCTCTCTCTGCTCTATTTTTGTTACAACTCAGCAATAAAGACAGCTTGTAGAAGCTGAGTTTAAAGGCATTTATTTTGCCAGCCAATCAATTTTGTTGTTTTTTTTTTTGGTTTTTTGCTTTAAAATCACTGGCTGTGAAACATCAAGCTGCTGTGTTGGCACTTGTCTATTGAAGTCATTTTCCTTATTTTCTTTGCCATACATTTTGTATTATTTTTTACATTATTTTATATGCTAATATAATCATGACGCTACAATTACTGCCAACTGTCTCTCTTTCTCCCCCTCTCTTTCCCTCTTTCCATGTAGCATGTCCTTTCTTAAGCTTAAGTAAACTCAAGATAAAATGGCGCAACTTCAGGCATTTCATAATAAAAATAAATTTTATTTCTGTGTTCTTTTCTCGGCTTCTCTCGCCCTTCTCTTTGCCTTCTCTTTTTCTTATAATTTACAACAAAATAGCAACAACAACAATCACCTTAAGCAATACCAATGCATTATTCTCAAACCAGTGTATTAGTGTTAGTGTTAGTGTTTGTGTGTAAAGGAATGTTGTTTGAATAGATTTCGCCTAAAGGTATGCAATACAAGAAATACTAACTACACAGAGCAACGTAAGCAAGAGTATGAATTATAATTATGACTACTGGGCTGGTGGTTCTGTATTTCACAATAATCCCCAAATGGTTTCTTATAAAACGATTGAGAGAACTGAATTATAAATTCCCTTCTTTACACAAAAAATGAAAAAAAAAAACTGAAAAGAACAGAAGAATTAAGACACTTTAGATTATTTATTTTAGGTTTTGTAGTGTCTCGTAAAATGCCAACAAGTTAAGAAGCACTATGCACCACAACGTACAATAACAACAACCATTGCAAAACAATTGAGCGATGCCTTCAAGAGTCGCATCATTTTTAATACCCATTTACGCTCCAGTTGCAGGCTGCAGTATAAGGTTCTCTTGCTTGTTTTATTTGCATTACTTGTGTCATCATCATCATCATCATCATCATCATCATCATCTTTTGTTTCCCTCTTTTCTTTTTTATATTTTTTTATAATCTCATTAGGTATTCTTTGCCTTTGGTTACCTTCATTGGGAAATTAAACTAAAAAATGTGTTCTTCTTGTGCTTCTTTGTTATGGAATTGAAATTCACGACATTTTAAATGGAAAAAAATCGAAAGTGAATAATCATGAGGAATTATTTACACCCAGGGAAAAAATGTTAGTAAGGTTTTAAAATTGTTGAAAGATTGTATTAGAAAACGGCAATTTGTGGGGTTATTGATAATTTTCGCAATAATTTTATTATTTTTGATGCTAAACCGTCGACCATATCAGATTAGATGGCCATTTCGTTAAACAAAATTGGAGTATTTGGAGCGAAGACAGATCTTCAAAAGTCCTTACAAGTCCTTACAACTTTTCAGTCAGGATTACAACCTATCTTCTCACTTCACTCATAATGTGTGTTTTAATTTTATCCATGAGTGGAGTGAACCTACAGTTTTAAATCGACTCCTAACAACAGAACTTTTTCATGCAAATTTTTTTACTACCCCGATATATAGGAGTACTGGTCGTACAAATCCAATAAAGATTCCAAAAGTTAACATTTTATTTGAAATTAAAAAACATTGTAAAACTTTACAACAATAATTCCTACTACCTGCTGTGTATGATTTTGTAACTGTGGCGTATGAGTGATATCAAGTTGTTCTTTGAATTCAATAACACTCATACGCTGTGTACAACAAATTGCATTCTCTGCATTCTCCATGCATGCATGTACATAAGTGTGTAAATAATGATGCCAAAAATATATGAGAAAACAAAATTGATTCTCCATAAAACATACATACATATACTGATGAAAGGAAAGGAAAACCTTAAAAATATTTCTAAAGAAAAATACCATCAAAGTATCAGCAGCATGACAGAATTTTATTATAATGATCGTATGCATGAATGATTTTAGAATGATGGTGTGCGATTCATTCGATTCGTTCAATCATTTTCGAATTTTTCTTATGCTGACACATCAAGTACCACAGAAAGTCTTGTTGTTACATACCATGCGAATACTTTAAATATCAATCAGGCAAGCAATTTCAAACGATTTTATTTATTTATTTACGAGTGATACAATAGGTTTTCATATTTCTGTGACGAATTTTATAACAGTACATAGCATTTCACTTTTTAATCTGCCTGAATATCAAACACAATAGATTTTCAATACATTGTTGTAATAAGGAGAAAGGAATTTCATTGACTTCCTTATAAACATGTCTTTAATTTGACACACATCCTGGACTTGTAAGGATTGTATATTACTTTACCTGCCGTGAAGGAAATCTTTATTATTGCAGTTAAAATTTAAGTTTTTTATGTCTTAAGCAACCACAAGAGTGTTGAAATGATAATCGCATTGAAAACTTTGTTTTCTTGTTTTTATGTGTGCCTTCTTTTATTCCAAAGAAAGTGTCACGATAAATGGAATCAACATCCTAAATATCATTTCAGATTTAAATCCAAAATATAATGTTTAGTAGCACTTGCTACAGGAACACAAAATATTGATTGCCAATATTGCTACGAAAATGAGAAATCTAGATACTGGTATTTTTGCTTTTACATCGTTTAACATTAAAATTATAAACAAAAGCTACAAAAACAAAACAATACAGTAAACAAACTTGTTTACAAATTATCGTAATGTTTAATATAACAACAAACACCAGCATAAAAAAATGGTAAACAAGTAAACAAAAATACAACAACAAACACCAGCATTAAAAAAGGTAAACAAGTAAACAAAAATACACAAACAACACCACAATAATAAATGTGAACAGCGATTACATTTATAGATATTTCGAGAAGGCGAAGTCATGAACATTCGCCCTCAAGAACGTTCATCAGACTGTTTACGTTGCTATTTAATAGGAAAGGCCAAGCAGGCGACTGGTGGAGTCAATTTCAGTCAGTCTTGTATGAAGACGCGATGCGTTTGAAGAGAGAAATCGTGGTTTGAAAATCTCCGTTACAAAGATCTGGCGCATAATTGCTTAGTGATTGTTATTGTTTATGCAAGGGGTATAAACAGAGGAATAACAAAGGAAAGCAATTGTTGTTGTCTACATAAAGTTGTGAACAGTGACACACAGAATTGTGCGAATAATAAAGAATTTTAATTAAAACTGAATATAAGTTTATTTTTATTTTAATTGCAATCTATAAGCTCATATTTTAAACGTTTTTAAAAGGTATAAAACGTAACAATATTATTGCGAAAAAATGTTTAGCAACACTTACTACAGGACCACAGAACATTGAAAATATAGGTTAGGTTAGAGTACGTGTACTTGTCAATTAAGACAACTACAGTACCCGGAGGTGGAATTGATCCTCACACCACTTATGTTGTGTGTGTTAATTTTATACATGAGTGGCGAAGCCTGCAGTTTAAAGTCGACTCCAAACTGAGGAACTTTTTCATTGCAATTTTATTTACTCTCAGCAATTGAAGCATCTGTAATGACTGGAGAGGTAAATAATGACAAAGGCACACCTAAAAATTTAAAGCATTTGTAATACCTCCCATGATAGAACAAGTAAATCATTAAAAACCTTTTTAAGCGACGAAAAGAAATAAAACCAAAACATATATTAAAAAAATAAATTAAATTTCCTTTTAAACCCTGTTATTAATTTTTATTGATCTGCCACTTCTAAACAAAACAAAAAATTCAAAAAGATTTCACTTTGCGTGTGAGTTTTCAATCATCATTCCAATGACAACGCTTTAAGCACTTTTACGATTGAAACCACAATTCACATGTAAAATATTAATAACGAACGATAAATAATAATAAAGCACAGTTGTTGTTGTTATCAATAAACATGTAAATCGATAAATTCTTTAAATGTTTAACAACAACTCGAAATTATTTATGGTCGAGAAGACATATTAAATACTCTGTTCAAGGTAATTGGGTATGTAAATTGCGGCAAAAAAGGATTAAATATTGTAATACACTGTTTGCGTATGTATGGATGTATATGCATATGTATGTATGAATGTAAAGAACCAAAAAAAAATATATATTTAATACCACTACATAAAGCCCATGACTTATTCCCCTCAATTGAAGTATGAGTAGTATTTTGAAAAGTATTCGTACAATTGAGTTCAGCTTACGCACGGAAAAAATAAGCATTAAATGGGATTACAATGCTTTTGATAAAATACATACGAGGGATGCAAATCAACAATATTATTTACCCTGCAATGGAAAATGAAATCTTATGCTGTGTACATCAGAAACATCATCAGAATCGAATCATACTCATAATTTCTAATACCTATCGCATTCATATTAATTTTAATATTATGAAACCTGTACTCATATTCAAAGTTTGAAGTACTCATCGTCGTTTGAAATACAACACGTATGGTGTTGTTGATTTCGACTCTCCATTACTCATAACATATACACGCAGCACAAAATAAGTATGAGTCGCGTACGAACATTAAAATACTTACTAGAAGGGGTTGAATGTTTTTTTTTTTTTTGCTTATGTGTCTTTTTCTTTTATTGTAAATGCAAAAATAACTAAGACTGGAAATTTTAATGAATGATTCGAGTCACTCGAGTCACTCGAATCATTTCTAAGTATTAAAAAGTATTTCTCTAAACTTATGAGTCTAAATGAGTAGTCTGGCTTATGAATCAAACATATTTCGAATGGTATGAGTTTGATGTCAACGTTGTACCCATACTCATTGCAACCTGTAGTTATAAATCAACGTTGTAGTGAGTATGAATGAATCAGAGTACATACACTGAGCGCTATAAATGAGTCAACACTTTTGTTCTTAAGTATAAAAAAAGTTCCTTTATCATGAATTATTGTTTTTGTTTTAACATTTTATAAGTAATAAATAAACGTTTTTATTTTTGGAAATTTATTCGACTATTCTCATTTACTTTTCTCGCTATCCTAAGAAAATGAATTATTTGAGTGGTTGTTACTCACTTTTGGCGTTCAGTGTAGTTGAAATTTCACTATTGGCGACGCACTTATACAGTGGTGGCCACGAATTTAAGACACGACATTTTACTTATAAATACATTTGTGATAATTTTTACATCTTATCAAAAATATTTTAGGTCCATGATATTTTTCTTAAGATTTTAGTAATATTAGGAAGAAAAAGTAATAATATTTTGCTACCTATACTTGGTTGAGAATTTTTATTTACATATTATATAAATCAAGACAAAATGCTAGTCAGGATTTGATATTTTTTGACACAAGTGGTTTACGTTGTGCCATACACCCACGCAAATTTTTCCCATTTAGACATCTTCTTATTGCCCTAGACGAAATGTCAGTACCAAAATCCAATACAATTTTTTTTTTATTTTACTTGAGCTCGTGAAAGGATTATTAGCAGCTACTTTAGGGTGTGGTTTTTCGGGCTCTAGGTTGCTGTTTGACATTTTTGGTGGTACCATGTTGCTTGATATGTTCCAGCGCGTTGTAAATCTTGCATCTAGAACATTTAAGCAGCTTGGATATCTCCCTTATTATTTTTCCATCAAATTTTAGTTGTTGGATCAGTTTTCGCTCGGCATCGGTATTCCAGTACCTCTGACCATTTATAATTAAATATTTCTATGTATTTCAACATAAAATAAAATAGATCATTCGTTGCTCAACGTTTAGCTTCAAAAAACACCAAAAAATCACTTAAAAACCAAATACTTCTGAAATGTCTTAAATTCGTGGCCAATTTCAAATAAACGCTTTTACAATAATATGATCAAAAAGCAACAAAATGTAAAAAGAAACAAAATAAAATAATGGTACTTTTTCTTCGTATTACAGGGTACATAGAAGAATAAAGAATATCAATTTTGATATTACAGGATTGTAAATATTATCACAACTAAGTCAGTCATATGTCGTGTCTTAAATTCGTGGCCACCACTGTATATTTAAAATTGTATATGAGTAGCGAAAAAACGATTCATTGCTGATGCCTGTACGTGTGTACATGTGGGGAGAATGCAGAGAATGCAATTCGTTGTACACAGCGTATGAGTGTTATTGAATTCAAAGAACAACTTGATATCACTCATACGCCACGGTTACAAAATCATACACAGCAGGTAGTCGGAATTATTGTTGTAAAGTTTTACAATGTTTTTCAATTTCAAATAAAATGTTAACTTTTGAAATCTTTATTGAATTTGTACGACCAGTATCCCTATATCGGCGTAAAAAAAATAAAATTCTCCTGAAAAGTTTCTGGAAAAATCTGTTGTTCTGAGTCGATTTGAAACTGTAGGTTCACACCACTTATGGATAAAATTAAAACACACATTATGAGTGAAGTGAAAAGATAGGTTGTAATCCAGATTGAAGAGTTGTAAGGACTTGTAAGGACTTTTGAAAATTGTTTTCGCTCCAAATACTTCCATTTTGTTTAATGAAATGACCATTTAGCCTGAAATGGTTGACGGTTTAGCAACAAAAGTAATAAAATTATTGCGATAATCATCAATAACCACACTAATTGTTTACTTACTAGGCCGTTTTCTAATACAATCTTTCAAATCTTTTAAAACTTTACTACCTTTTTTGCCAGAGTAATATTGTGCTTATGAGTAGCGAAAAAAAGATTCATTGCTGATCTCTGGCAGAGCAAATCTGTAACATTGATCACCTGCATAAAGTGTTATAAATTAGAGACGTTGGTGAACCAATGACAATTTCATACGGGCAGAATATGGCGTATAATATTTAAATTCCAAATTCGAAAAGCGAAAAAGAGTAATTCGATGGCTACTGGTTAAAGAAAATCCATGGTATTATGGTTGACTTATTTCTTTATCGATATCGATTTAAAACATAAATTTTTCTTTTTTAAAATACTTTATATTGAAAATCCCTGTTTAACAAACTTTTTCAGTTTGAATTCCACAAAATATTGACATCGTTTATGTAAACTGATCGATATTGATTTCATTGATTTACCTTTTCGTTTATTTGTTAAATGGTTAATCCTTTAAATCCAATTGTATTCAATTCTCGTTGCTCGTAATTTGTAAGAGGATTTTCAATTAAAATTTAAAATTTCATTTCGATTTTAAAGTTTTTTCTTTTTGTTTTTCACATGAAATTTTGAACACATACAGACAGACACACTTACACATTCATACTAATAATAATTGTAATAAAAAAAAACTCACTAACACAGTTATAACAACATAATACACATGGATAACAATTAATTATTTTCTGAAAAACTTTTAAAAAGGTTTTCATTTCATTTGTTGTGATTTGATTTGATTTTTTTGGTTTTTGTTCATAAATTTTTTAAATTTATTTCAACATACAATATAAAATACATTGATTTACACATACTTTTATTATTAATTTTCTATTTTTATAACTTTTTGTGTAAAATTTGTTTTAAAATTTTATTATTTGATTGAATTTTTTTGTTTTCGTGTTTTTTTTTTTTTTTTTTTTTTTTTTTGTAGTGATTTTGGCGGAAACCTCTATTGTGTATAGAGAAGCTGCGTGTTGATGTTGTTAGTTTTCTTTAAGAATCTTTTTATTTCTTGTTTTTTAATTTTTTATGGCTTTTTCTTTATTTTCTTGTTCTAAAAATAAATTTAAAAAAATAATTCAATTTCAAATAAAATTGTCCATCAATTTTAAAGCAAGGGCACACATTTAAACCGCAAAAGTTTGGGATAAAATTTCAAATTATCCTTAGGCTAGACCAAAATAGCTTGACTTGTTTGAAACATATTTCTGTTGTATTAATAAGCGTATATTCATAAATTGCAAAAGGCTAATTCAACTAACAGTGTGGCTTTTATGTTAAAATAACTTCTCTTGTGTTTAGTTGAAGAATGTATCAATCAAGTCAATTTCAAACAGTTTGTTCAGGCTTGAAGCATAGGATTACTGATAACATCCTTTCATTGTAAAAGTCTAATTCAACTAAAGCAGTGGTTATCTTCAGATATGGCTTTTATGTTAAAATAACTTCTCTTGTTTTTGATCAAAAATGTATCAATCAAGTCAATTTCAAATAGTGTGTTCAGGCTTGAAGCATGTGATTGATGATACAAAACTTTCCAATCTTAACTTTCAACTGTGAATGAATAAATATCACATCCTTATAGCCAATGACTTGCAAGTTACCTATTGCTTTCAATGCCTAATAAGTATAAATAATAGATTTTAAGATTTCAAATGTCAATCATATTTTGCTCAGGCTTGAAGCATAGGATTGCTGATGCAAAACTTCCCAATCATAATTTTCGACTGTGAATGAATAAATAACACATCTTTATAACCAATGACTTGCAAGTTAGCTATTGCTTGTAATGCCTAATGATTATAATCAATTGTGATTGATTGTCAATCTCTTGTACATACTGCAAAAAGATTCTTGCAAAACTGTAGAGTTTATATTGATTTTTTGCTCAAAAGTTGAATGTCGTGGATAGAATTACGCAATGAATGAAGCAAGACGGACACACCAGTTAGCAGAAAATATCAGAGAGACTTAATATTACCAATTTCACAGTTTAAAATCATTTCCTGAAGCATGGAGTTTCAAGCATGACAAGAGCTAAAAGCAAAGTTTGTTCTGTTAAGATGAAATTTTGCTTTGTTAATGGCAAGTGAGGGGCTTCTAAAATGTATGGATTGCATCTTGGATTTTCAAATTCGAATTTATCTTCACACACATAAGCAGGGTTATGTTGAAAGATTTGAGGGAATTGATATGATTGATATATTTTGCTTAACGTGATCATTGAAACGAACAATGAATAAAAACCTTTCAAATTTATTTAACAGAAAATGTGTTCAGCCACGAATTAAGCACGTATAGCTGAGAAGTTTTCATAGAACCACTGTATAGCACAGACGTTGCACAGTCTGGCCAGGATTTCTCCCGATGTCTACAAGATCAGTAGGTCTACAGGATCAATTGAATATTTTTCTGTTACAAACTACAAGTTCCCTAAAAGCTCAGACTTATATTCGGTTTATGTATGCATGATTATATGACTCATGCAACCAGTAAGTAAATATGCTACATGAGTTTGAATTGAAGAGTAGGACGTCGGTTGTCCAGGAGTGTACATCGTAATTTAAGTCGCAATTATTTGGTGTAACTTTAGTAGCTTTCGCTTAACTCATTTAAATTGTTTAACAAATGTTTTGTTTGCTTTTTTATTTATTTGTGCTTATTTCTGGCTTCCTGAAGCAAAAGGGGAACAGGATTTTTTAATTAATTTTTCGTAGAAATTTCCCTTTGCATGCATTTGTTATTTTGATTGCGTTACTGTAGCAACAAAATATTCTTATTATTTCAGGTTTGTTTACTTCTTTATTTTTTTTTTTTTTGGTTTTCTTATTAATTTTTTTTATGTTGTTTTTATATTTATTTTGTATACATACTTTTGTATGAAATCTTATCACTTCCATTAAGCATATTGTTATTGTTTTTTTTTTTAATTTTTATTTTTCAAATGAAAAACCAAAAGCAACACATTAATATACGGCACATTAATATACGATATACTCGTACAACAGCATCTTTAAATTTCTTTTGTTCTCTTCTTATTTATTTATTTAAGCTTTAAGGGTTTATTATAGCAGCAATAACAATAACAACAACAACGGCAATAACAATTATAATAATTTCAAAAACAGTTATCAAATAATCATGAATTAAACATGAATTACATGAGAACACACAGAGAGAACACAAGAAGGAGAGAGAGTACAAGAAATAAACTCTTTAAACTCTTACTCACACATACTCCGTTAATAATGATACAAAATTTTTAATAAAAATGCCTTCACACACAAGCATCACAGAAAAACAAAAACAAATTCCATCAAGAGTTTGTTATTCGTTTGAAAAAATTTCGCTTTAAACTCTTTGAAAAGCAAAAAACAACAACAAAGAAAACAAAACAAAATGTAAACAATGCCTCGGTATATACACGTTTTGCTTTTGTCTTTCTTATTCCTGTTATTGTATGGCTTTGCTTCTACAGGGAATCATCTCTTTTTATGTTGGTGTGAGTGCGAGTGCAAGTGTAAGAGAAACTACGAGCATTACAGTGAGTGCCTACAAAAAAGGTTTCGAGTTTGAAGGTAAATTTCTGTGTGTCCTTAAAAACCAGAATCTGTTGGAGGTTGCCGAGTATAAGAAATATTTTTTTCTTTCTTTTTCATTTTATTTTTTTATTTTTCAAGTTTTTGTTGTTATAATAAGTTTTCCGCTGTTATTGTTGTTGTAGTTTTTGTGTTTATTTTGCTTTACTTGCTTTTTATGATCTATCAAGTTCGAATTTCTTTCTTTAATAGGGAGTTATTGCTTTTCTTAACACATACAACATAAGTGGTGTGAGAGACTAGGTTGTAATCCTAACTAAATGTTTGTAATGACCAATTAGGTAAGTAAATAAGTAAGTAATTACAGAGTATACAAAAAAAAATTAACTACAAACCTAAAGAAGTGTTTTATCAGTAGCAAAAATAAGTTTAGAAATTTTCTCATTTTTGACGTTTTTGAAAGGAGTACAACACAAATTAAATTTTCGTTTGATTAAAATCTATTTTCAGCTCGTAAGATCGAAAAGAAGTCAGTCTATGGCTTTAAATATAGGAAAATTGTTCACTGAGCAACTCCAGTATATCATCTGACCAAATTTAATCATTAACGCCAGGTTATGTATGGAAGCCTATTGTAAGAGATGCATAGAGACGCAAGTGGCCTTACCAGAGATGCCATCAGCTAGAATTTGTAGCCCTTAGAAAAGCCTGTTCTTATTTGGAGGCGATAAATTCACTTCAATATGCTACAGCCTTTAGCATAAAGTACTTGCTCATGATAAGTCAGGTTGAAACTAGCGTGTTGAGGCTCTATGCTGCTTAGAACGATGGGAAACTGTTTGAAGTTGTCACATGATCAATTGTATGACACAATTTGGCTTTGGCTACAAGATTCAGAAGCCAACGTTAAAATCTTATTCACTTTGTTGAACAATATGTGTTTTTGTTACTTTAATTCGAATGGAAAACTAAACCAATATTCACATGACATAAGAATATAAATGCCAATCAGGACAGAACTGAAACCTTTTGATGCACGTTTTCCTTTGCTGATCTTATGAGAAATTTTCCTTTGAAAATGTAGCTGCAAATACTTTTTCAGACAACAAACCATAAAGGCATTTGCTTGAAAACCACAATTTTACCGCAGTATTGCTGAATATTCATTACATCGTATGGAAAGACACACGAAATTGTCAATTTGTCAGATGCTGTTCATAATTCATGAAGTGCACTGTCTGTAGTACATCTACATTAATAAACCAAATAAATTTCATTTTAAATTGTGTTGATATTGAATTTTTTTAAATAAATTCGAACTTGAAAGACCGTGTAGATGGTGTCCATTTTTATTTACACACACTTAAATGTTTATAGAGATGTTTTATTGTTTATTTGCGTTTATTGTTGTTGTTATTACTATTTTATTACACTCACTTACTTAATTTCCAAAGAGAAAACAAACACATTTACACATAAGCTATGAAACTCTCTAAGAGACACTCACATACCCTCTCTTTTAGATGACAGCGTATGTGTGTTTGTTATACAGGCCATAAATTTAATTTTGTTTTTATTTATTTTTTTTTTTTTTTTTTTTCTAACGCGGCACTTTCTTTTGCTGGCGAAATTTTGTAGCACAAGTTAAACGCTTGCGTTCCAAGAAATAAGCGTCAAAATAACTGAATGATTATTGCAATTAAGGCTCGCTCACATACAGCCTCAAGAGTTTGTTATAAAAATAGCGGAAACGGAAAAAATAGCATTTATAGACATGAAGATGACAGCAGCAGATGGCAGCAGTAATTAAAGCCAACATAAAATGGCAACATAAACGTAATCAACAAAATCCAAAGGAAACGTTGCGTATCACATTAAAAATCAAAGATTTTTTAACATTTTTTTCTTTCGTTTTATTATTCTTTTTAAAATTTTTTTTTTATTTTTTGAATATTTATTTACAAATAAAGCATCATTGTTTTGTTGTTTTAAATATAAATACGTGTTAAGTATAGAGAGAATTTTGTTATTGTTTTTATATTATTATTGTTGTTGTTGTTGTTGTATAGGAAAAAATATAACAACGTAAAAAATAAGCGAAATTTCTTTTGTTGTCTAAGCATGTCAACACGCGCCAAAATGTTGTTTGCAACTGAAAACTGAAACTGAAAATCATACGGCCAGTAATAATACATTTAACCTACGCTTTTGTATATCCACCTATACATACACACTTGAAAAAGCTCTTTTATTTGCTATTTTTCTTATTTTTTTTTTTTTTTTCTTTAAATAAAGTAGTAAAGTTAACAATGACATTCACAAATACAAGGATAAACCACAAAAAAAAACAAGAACAAAAAAACATCAGTCATTGAGAAATTCATAGAGAAACCAACACACACACACAATAAACAAAGCTTTCACAACAACAACACAACTAATAAATCTTTAACATCCCTGTATACATTTACAAAGTTTTTCTCTACAAGTACACACACACAAACAAACAAATAAATAAACACGTAATCCTCCTTGAACATATGTTTTGTTAAGCGGTATTTTAATGTCACCAATACTAATACACATTATATTTTAAGCTTTCAATTTTAAATATACACACACACAAACAGACTACTGAAAGCGCTTTTGGGAATATATTGAAAGCTGTAACGCATGTTAAACAGCTGTTTATAAGAGCAGCAATGGAAAGCTTACCTGTTGCTGTTTTTATTATGTTTGTTTTCATAACAAAAACAAAAGCTCAGAGTGAAAATTTTTCTTTAAAAACTAGAGGAGAACAAAAGAGCATCCATTCTCTTAAGTTTTTTAAAAGAGCACTCCAAAGCAAGAGCTTTATGAATATGAATTCTGCACAAAGAAAAGTTTTAGTATATCCCAGCGTTGGTTTTCATTTAAAATAAAAAAAGCTTTCAGTAGAGCTTTTGAATTTTTTTTTCTTTTTTTGTTTTTCAAAGGAAGAACTATTCAACCAAATAAATTTAACTTATCTGTTAATTTATCTTTGAGTTTCAACAGGAAAGGATTAATGGAGATTAAACTGAAAAGTGGGTATTGTACTATGAATAACAGCAGTAGTATCTATAGCACTAGTATTAATTTAGAAATAATGATTAAAGCAATAGTGTTGGAGATGTAGAAATTAGCATAATTACAATTACAATTAGTACAGAAGTAGAATTAGTAGAAAATAGCAGTAGAAATAACAATAGAAGCTGCAATACAAACTGTAGCAATCGTATTAGGCCTAGTAATAGTAATATTAAGAGTTATATGGGATTATTGGAAGCTATAGCATGGTTGGCAGTAACAGAATTAATAGTAATAACTGCTGAAATCCATAAAATCTACTGACATAAAATCATACCGAAATGGAAACAATAATAGCAGGTAGTAACATCATAATTTATGCTGTTGCAATAGTGAACTCAATTTAAAGTAAAAGCGGTATTGTTATCGCAATAGTAGAAGTTGTAATAGTAATAGTAGTAGTGGTAGTAGTAATAATAGTAGTGGTAATAGTAGTAGTAATAGTAATAGTAGTAGTAGTAGTAATAGTAGTAGTGGTAGTAGTAGGTATAGTACCCAGTAATAATAGTAGTAATTATATATAATAATGATATTAGTAATAGTAGTAACAGTATTCATTAATAATAATAGCAATAGTATGCAGTAGTAGTAGTAATAGTATTCATTAATAATAATAGTAATAGTATCCAGTAGTAGTAGTAGTAGTAATAGTCTTCATTAATAATAGTAGCAATAGTATGTAGTATTAACAGTAATAATAGTGTTGATTAATAATAGCAACATCAGTATGTAGTATTAGTAGTAGTAGTAGTAGTAATAGTCTTCATTAATAATAGTATAAATAGTACACAATAGTGGTAGTAGTAATAGTCTTCATTAATAATAGTAGCAATAGTATCCAGCAGTAGTAGTAATAGTCTTCATTAATAATAGTAGCAATAGTATTCAGTAGTAGCACTATTAGTAGTAGTAGTAATAGTCTTCATTAACAAGAGTAGTACTAGTCTTCATTAATAATAATAGTATTAGTATCCAGCAGTAGTAGTAGTAATAGTCTTCATTAATAATAGTAGCAATAGTATCCAGTAGTAGCAGTAGTAGTAGTAATAGTACCTAGTAGCAGTATTAGTAAAAGAACCCAATAGTAGCTGTAATAACCTAACCTAATCTAAGATATTAGTATAAGAAGTGCCAGTAGTAATAGTAGCATTAGTAATAACAGCAGCAGTAGATGTGGTAATGGCATAAGTGGTAGCTTCAGTAGTATTATCCAATAGAAGTAATAGGTGTACTTTTCATTGATAGTATAAGTAGTAGCATTAGTAGTGGCAGCTTCAGTATTCGTAATAGTATCCATAGTAGTATTAGTATCAGTAGTCGTATGATTTTGCATCAGTAGTAGTATCTGTGGCAATATTAGTATTAGTACCAGTAGTAGTAATAGCAGTTGTAGTACCAATTTTATCAGCCAGAAGTACAATTGGAGAAGTAGTAGTTGTTAGAATACTAAAGAAACAATATAATTATTATATGAAGAGTATTAATTAATGACAGTTTCAACAGTACTAGAACCCAATAATAGTATACCTACGCTAATAACAATAACATTAAAGAATAAATAACAGCGTTGATAGAAATAAAACTTATTTGTGAATAAAATAATTTAAAAATGATTCTGGCTTATACGGAAACATTTATCACATCAAGCCGCTATCAAATAAGCACACCCTTATGGAGTACTCAATTCAGCCTTGTACCTCAAATTTATCATTTCAAATAGCTTGTCAGAAATCATATTATAAACTGAACAATTTCTATATCATACATTATATAAAAATTTACATGGTATTTTCAAACAAAAAACATTATTTTTGTCTCATACGTTCCAGTTCTTTGGCCCGATACCATTTATAAAACCATTCATTCATTCATTCATCATTCTTCATATCATTTGAATGACATATTCAGTTAAGTTTCTCAAAATGGCCCAAAGCATTCAATGTTAATAGTTGATAAGGCAAACGCTGATGCTATTAGACACCATTGGACATTGCATTACATTACTGTCAGTCATTAGGAATGATAGCGTAAGAGTATCAATCATGATTGACAGATCTGCTGATGATAAAAATTCTTTTTCAATCTGACATTTTGCGACAGTAATAAACGAGACTGAACACAGTCTATGGAAGTGACCAAAATTCACCTCCTGTAATGACTTTTTAACGTTCTTTTTTACTTCATTTCCCACATATATCAGCGCTAAATGGTTTATGATGGCCATGCAATAGTACAGCTGATGACCAAAGCCTATGGGGGCAAATGGAATGGAATTATAAATGAAAATGAAGTTTTATGATGACACTTTAACATGACTTTGGGTCATGCCAACCCACGACTGATACAAACAAAAATAACAACAAAAACGAAATCGAAATAAAAGATGAAAACTTTTGCTAAAACGTAGCAAATAAAAATGTTTCACATAAAAGTCCTGTTTGAACTGTCAGTAAAAACGCCAGTCAAAGAATCGAATTAACGACGATGCATCCGTTTTTCATCTTCTTAGGAACAACAAAGATTTACTGACAAGAAAACGTAATGCCAGCCACCTCGTCAAGTGAATTAATTCCAGGCACATCATCATCATCTTCGTCAGCATAATGACAACAAAAGACCCCGTCATTCACCTCACCACCCTAAAAAGAAGAATTTTATCAACCTGTAGGCATGACATGGAGATTTCATTTCTTATCTCGTTTTCTACGCGATGGATTATAGAGTTTCATGAACGAAACTATGTCTGCGTTACCCATACTCAGGGTTATTTCATTAAGTATTCACTACTGCAGCGTAGAATGAAAGGAAAAGAAATGAATGGAAAGGAAAGGAGAGGGGTGTGGCAAAGTAATAATTGACAACAACTATTTTAATGTCAACAAACGACAGCCACAATATACAGAAAAAAAACGGAAGAGTATGAGACTACTTATCAGTATTCATTATAAGCTTAAAGCTCTTATATTTCAAAAATTCATTCAGTAATGATATGAAAACACTTTCACGCTTAAGTGTACCAAATATGCAACCGAAGTTTCTACATCCTGAGAAAGAAGTGGGTAAGAAATTAAGGCGAGAAAGTAGGAAAAAATGCAACTCTTATGCGAATTAATTAAACTCTTATACGACTTATTAAAACCTTTGTAGGACTTAATGAAACTCATACACGAGATACCATGATAAACAATAGTTTTAGCTCCTACACGACTTAATAAGTGTCTTATACGAATTAATAAAAATCTTATACGACTTACTTAAACTTTTATAGGACTTAATGAAACTCGTATACGAGTTAATATAACTCTTGCACACACTCTCATACGACTTTTTATATGATGAGCATTAAAACTATTATAAGACTTAAGAAGACTCTTATACGGATTAATATAACTCATACACGAGTTAGCAACACTCTCAAACGAATTAATGAATTCCTTATATGATGAGCTATTAAAACTCTTGTACGATTAAGTGAAACTCTTATACGGATTAATATAACTCTTACACGCGTTAATAAGTCTCTTATACGAATTAGTAGAAAGACGTATACGAGTTACTAAGAGTCTTATTAGACTTAAATAGACTCTTATACGGATTAATATGGTTCATACTCTTTTATGAGTTATTAAAACTCTTATATGAGTTATTAAAACTCATTTATGAGTTATTAAAACTCATTTATGAGTTATTAAAACTCTTGTAAGACATAAGAAGACCCTACGGATTAATATAACTCCTATCCGAGAATTACTAAAACTTTTATAAGGCTTAAACACTCTTATACAGATTAATATGACTCATACACGAGTTAATAAATCCCTCATACAATTTAATAAAACTAATGAAACTCTTATACGGATTAATATAACTTCTACCCGACCTAAAGAGACTCTTATGCAAATTAATTAAACTCTTATACGATTTACTAAGACTTGTACGCCATAGTGTAATTCTTATACGATTTAGAAAAACTTTCGTTCACATTCTTTCTTATAAAAGATCAAATATGTATACTGGATCAGAATGAAGTAAAGCGTACTCTTATACTTTTCTCGTTTTAATTTAAAACCCTTATACGGATTAATATAACTCCTACTCGACCTAAGGAGACTCTTATGCCAATTAATTAAACTCGCATACGAGTTCTAAGACTCTTATACGACTTAGTATAGTATATATATGGATCAAAATTAAATATAGCGGACACAAATAAAACTCTTATATATTTTTCGTTTTAATTTAAAACATTTGCAATCAAATACCAGGATAACCAATAGTTTTATTAAAAACGAAACATGAAATGATGTATACTGGATCAAATAAAATACAACAGACTCAGATAAAACTCTTATACTTTTTTCTTATATATTTAAAACGTTTGCAATTAACTACTAGGATAAACAATGGTTTGATTAAGAACGAAACATGAAAATAAATAAAAAAAATAGGATATGAATACAAAAACTCTTATACTCATTACATAATTGTAAATACCAACTGTATGTAATAAATCGTAAACAGTTCCGCAGTCCCAGGCCAAGGTTCAAAACGTCTTCAGTGCTATAAAGTTTTTCTCAACAAAATTTTTATGGCAGGCAAGTTTATGACATACTAAATACGTGTTTGAATTTGAATATTGAATGGCAACCTTTATTTGCGCCATTCTGTATTTGTTATTAAAAATTAATTTCTTCAAATGGAAAATCATTAATCTTGCTGAAAAAAATATTTATAAAAAATTATTCAGAACGAGTGATAAATCATTTTATTTTTAATTATTTAAACAACAAAGAGCGGCATTTTTCCGCGTAAATATCTTCCACAAAAAAAACGTATAAAACACGTCCCAAATAGGCTTTCCTACGTACGGATTATTCCATTCACTTTGATTTGTTGCCGCTTTCAGCTTAAACCTTAAAGCAATGCGCTGAAAATGTAAATGATTATTAATCCTTTAAAAGCCACGCTACCAACTACAACAGCAACAAAAAAATACACAAACAAAATGCCTATAAAACGGTGTGCCTATAGGCCACCACACACCGTTACTATGTGGAAACCTTTAAATTGAGACGAAAAATTAAGGAGAGAAACAAAACAAAACAAAACAAAAATTCTTATTGAAATTCTAACAACAGAGGCAGGCAGCAGTAGCAGCCTGTTTTAAAAGCAAAAACAAACAATGAAAACAAAAACAAAATTGAAAAAGAAAAAAACGGGGGGAAAAACGAAAACAAACAAACAAATAAAGTTGCGAGCAAAATTAATCCATTGGCTGTACAAAAGCGTACGAACGTCAACCAACGAACCCACCGACAGTTTAATTGAAATAAATGCCCACAACGCATATGAACTGCCGAACACGAACACGAACACGAACACAAAAACTCAATTGAGGCTGAAAGTTATACTCTGGCGGTTATTGAAAGTGTAGCAATTGCAACTACAACTACAAACAATTGATATGCAAGTAGGCAAACACGCACAAAAAAAAAATACACAAGAAAACTTTTGTTTTTGTTAACCTTTTTTGACTTAAAATATCTTAGGACACTATATAGCAAGAAAATGTGGGTGTACTTACCTCTATGGTGATATGATGGCCACGTGAACGAAAATTATCATCATTGTTGCGTAGATTTTTCGAATCAATTTGTACGTTTGTCTGCATTTTGCAAGGACTTTAAAGTTTTGTTTTCTTTTTCACTTTCTTTTTCACCACTTTTTTCTTTCACTTTTACAGCTTAACACAGCTGCTGTCTTGCTGCTTAAGTTTCTGGTTTTTTTTTTAGTGCTTCTTAGGTTTTTTTTTTGTCTTTTAAGATGTTCGGAATATTTGCCAATGTTTTTCTGTGTTCTTTTTTTTAATCCGTTTTAGCTTTTTATTCTCAGGCAGGTATTTCGCATTAACAATCCTTAAAATGTTTCAATTTTCTGTTGGCCTTTTTCTCTTTTGCTTCTTTTTGACAGCAGGAGATTTCACGCCGCATTGAGTTTAAAGACACCGGAAGTATTTCGTCTTCTTCTTCTAACAGTTTCACTACATTGAACTCGACAATTACTAATAGTATGCGTAATGCGTTCTATTGTTGTTGTTCTCTCTTTTTGTATACAAAGGAAACATAGAAAGGATTTTAAATTGAGATTTTGTTTTTTTTTTTTGTATTGGATTTGCTTTTGTTTCGTTTCTTCTTTCTCCTCTTCACAGTTCCTCTTTGGCCACAGCAGATTTATGCTTTAAAATATTAGGAAACTCTTTATTTCTGAATTTCCTAGAAATAAACATGAGAGCAGAACGAAAGAAAAATTAATAGGAATTCGAAATGATTTTCAATTAAAAAAATAAAAAAGACTAGCAAAACGAAAAACGAAATTCTTAAAACGTATCTCTTTTTGCTTTTATTAAAACAAAATTTATGGAAATTTTGTGTGCTGTTAAGCAACTTGATTTTGTGGTTTAAGCCTTAAAAATATACCTTCTTTTCGTACATAAATACATAGTAGAAAAACTACATGTGCATCAAGTGAAACACACTTCACACATTGACAAACTACAGTGTGCATCAAAAGAAACTGTACATTACAAAGAAAAATATACATTAATAAATTACCGTTATTTTTATTTTAAAATTGTTTCATTCTGTTTTTAAAATTTAGACAAAAGAAAAAATTACAAAAAAAAATTCAAAATATTGTCTCCTTAAGTGGTAGAATTTTATCCTTAATGTACAATTTCTTTTGACGCTCACTGTATTGATGCTCATTGTATTATTGTACATCCTTGAAGCGTTTCATGAAAATATTTATTTAAATTGAAATCAATTCCATTCTGTTTAACCACATTATGTTTTGGGTCATTTCCTCATTAAGAGGAAATTCAGATGTCGTGCCGTATGTCATTTGCTTTCTTTCATGTTTCTTCAAAACAGCTACAAGTATTTCACACCAGTCGACCGTAGTGTTTGCACAAGCACTTCAAGTCATATGGTAGACAAGATAGTCAAGTGACTGCCTGCAGTTTTCCCCTTATCAGCCAGTATCACACTAGTTTGGAAAAGAAATTGCTTTGCATAGTTAGATACACATGTTTCATCCTTTCCCCGTCTATTTTTTGCAATATCAGATGGCTTCAGAATACTTAATGCAAAGTTACTCATTTATAGACTTCTTTTGGTAAAAATATATTTTTAAGGGCGAATGACATGGCAAGCTTTTTAATCTGGCATGTTCTGGATTAGTAAGTGAGGGCAAAACGAAGTATATGTTATCGACAAGTAGGGACATGCGGCGCATTGGATCTCAGATTACAGCCGATAACTATACTTTCAAGGAATTTATTTATCTTGGCTCTGTCGTTACCACCAAAAATGATGTCAATTTGGAGATCAAACGCAGGACCACTCTATGGCCTCAATAGGCATTGAGTAGCATGGACTCTCTCGTACGAAAAAACTAAAACTCTAAGCCTAGAAGCCTATTAACCACTGATCCAGCAGCCTTGAGAGTGTTCGAGAGAAAAGTGCTACGTAAGATCTTCGGTCCAGTAAGAGTTGGCGGTGATTTCCGCATCCGATCCAACCGTGAACTGTATGAGTTTCTCAACGACATGGACATTCATCGGCATTGGCTCGACCATGTTGTTCGAATGGAGGAGGATGCTTCGGCGAGACGGGTATTTGATGCCGGGATTTGCGGAAGTCGGCGAAGAGTACGACCTTCTTTGCGTTTGGAGAACCAAATAGATGAAGCCCTGTTATCCATTGGTGTAACCAACTGGCGTAGGCGCGCAAAAAGTAGAGGAGCCTGGAAGGATGTGTTAAGGCAGGTCGAAATTGGTTAATCGGATTGTTAATGGCCAATTAAGCCAGTAAAGTAAGTATGTTTTGGATGCAGTTACACAAAGTTAATACCTATCATTAGAGGAATTAAAATGTATGCCTTTTGCTTTTTTCTTGTTGCTTATATTACAATCATTACATTCAATGCAATCCTTTAGTCCAGATAACGACCTGGTTGCTCATACCATTCATATTGTGTGTGTTAATTTTATCCATGAGTAGCGGACTACAGATTTAAGAAACTTTTCATGGCAATTTTATTTTATTTTCAGAGTTTTTGCCAGAAAACTGCTGAGAGGGGAAGTAGCCAAAAGAAATATTTTTAAAATTTTTCGGTTTTGATCGAAATAACTGAGCCAGGGGTTGAATCACGGGCTCACGTCTAATTGAAATTGTTACCAACATTTAAACAAAAACAATATGCAACACATCGCTATAAAAAATACCAGTCAGTGATGGTTTGAAAAATCATACAAATTTTAATCAAAACATGAATAAAAAGTAAACAATTTTTTCAACAGAAAATATCTGCATGAAGAAAGAAAATTTTAGTTTTATTTAACCCTTTAGTAGACATTCAATAGTTTTCTTGGATTTCATAAGAATTCAAGTGTAATTCAAAAGCTGCAATTTGCAATTGAAAAAATATACCTGAGAGGCCTTTTTTGCCCTCAGCCTTAGCTAAGTTGCCCTAGACGTTTTCTGCATAATGTTTAGTATCCCTGTAATCGAACCACTGTTTACATTCAGTTCGAAGCCAACTAATTTTCATTCTTTTGTTGACAATTAAAAAAATAAAACATTCAGGATACTTAAACGAGTTCTTTCAGCTTTTCTTTTAATACACTTAAGCACTCTTATTGTAAGACCCTTTGTTTCTCCGCTTCTCAATGGATTAAGTCACACAATAAATTTGCAATTCATGATGATTGTAGTGTTACTAGAATACCCACCGCAGTTATTGTAATCCCATTTGTTTTTTGTGTATATACTGGCTGCTGTAATAGCCACACATAATACAGTGTGGTCTAAAATTAAACACACAAAATAAACTTAAATTGAAATTTAAATTTTTTTATACCCCTATGGTTCAATTAAAATATTAGCCATGTGTTGTATGTGAGTTAAAATTGTCTCGTTGAACTTATGTACACAACCAGTTCGAGGAATTACTAAGGGTTTCAGTTGGAATACTAAGGTGGATGAATAATTTTAATATGTTTTTGTGCACCAGAATACAAAATTTTCTAACCACGCTTAAAATTAAAATTATAAACAAAAGCTACAAAAACAAAACAATGCAGTAAACAAACCTGTTTACAAATTATCGTAATGCTTAATAGAACAACAAACACCAGCATAAAAATGGTAAACAAATAAACGAAAATACACAAACAACACTACAAGAATAAATATAAACAACATACACAAACAACAATAACCATGAATGCGAATGAACATTCGCCTTCAAAAATATTCATCAGACTTTTTACCCTACCATGTAAGGCAAGGCCAAGGCAAAGCAGGCGAGGGAGTTAGTGAAGTTCATTGAGTCTTGAGTGAAGACGCGTTGCGTTTGAAGAGAGTAATCGAGGTTTTAAGATCTCCCATACAAAGATCTGTCGAACAATTGTCTAGTAATTGTTATTGTTTATGCAAAGGGTATAAAGAGAGGAATAACAAAAAGAGGAATTATTGTTGTTTACATCAAGTTGTAAACAGTGGCACACAGAATTGTGCGAATAGTAAAGAATTTTAATTAAAACTAAAAACAAATTTATTTTTATTTTATTTGCAATCTACGACATCATATTTTAAAAGCTTTTAAAAGGTATGAACGTAACAATACTTTTGTTTTTTACTGTATAACAACCATTCAGTGTATTTCGAAATAATGGTGGAGTGTAAGCGAATATTTTTGATGAAAAACTTTAAACCACGAAGAGAGAAAAAACAGATGAACTTACATATAGAGACACACAATGTAACAGAAACGTATACACCGCATATGAATTCGAAATTAAAACTTCACGGAAAAAAATGATTGAAGAATGAAACAATACTAGGAAACTCAAGAAGAAAAAAAGGCAAATTTAAAGTATCACCTAGAAATGCAAGGACACAAGGACATTTTGAAAAAACGGTGAAGAATTGTTTTCATAACAACAAAAAGGAAAACTTCGAAATCTTTCAAAACTAGTGGCTGAAGTAAATTTACATAAATTTTAGTTTTTTTTCAGTATTTTTAATTTATTTTTAAACAATAAAAATTGCATATTCAGTATACTTAGGTGTATAAATCAGTGCAATCAATGCAATTTATTTGAATTCAAACTGAATTATTATTTCCAAAAAATTAAAGCCACAATAAAATCGAAAACAATTTTTAATCGAATATTCTTTCATTGGCTTTTGGCTATTTTAGATAAAAACCATAAACGATTATGGCTAAAATCCTGTCATATTGTTCACAAATTACAAACACAATTTGTTTGTTTTTCTGTTTATATCTTCCGGCTTAAATGGTATTTGTATTGTTAAATGAATTTAAATTGTTTTAATTTGTGTTTCATGTATTTGTATTGTATATGTGTGCGTGTGTATCTTTATTTCGAATATAAACTTATTTATGATTTTTAACATAAAATTTTAATTGCGATTAATTATTATTATTTATTGTAACAACAACAAAAACAACACAATACAATACAATTAACAACAGGATTTTAAATGTAAATATTTACAGCTTAAAAGGCAAACTTAATCAAATTTTAACAGGATAAACAACAGTTATTATAATCAACCAAAACAGTTAAATTGACTGACAATTTATAGGCGGCAGTTCATAAACATCATTAACAATTAGAATTTCAATACAATGGCAGATTAAACATCAGAGATCAGCAATGAGTATTGAAAAAGATGAATAGAATCGAATCATACTCATAATTGCTGATACTTATATGCATGCATTCATACTTCTTTTAATATAATGGAACCTCCTCTACTCAAATTCAAAATTTGAAGTACTCATTACATTCATACTTAACAACACGTATGATGTTATTGATTTCGACTCTCCAACCAACGAAACATATACACGAATCACAAAATAAGTACGAATCGCGTACGAACACTAAAATCTAGTGAGTATTTATAGATAGATAGTGTGTTTGCTCTGCTTACTGCTCTGTTTTTTGTTTTATCTTTTTTGTAAATGCAACAACAACTAAGACTGTAAATTTTGATGAATGATTCGAGTCACTCGATTCGAATCATTCGAATCATTTGTAGGTATTATAAGTATTTTTCTAAAGTCATGATTTTAAATGAGTAGGCTGGCTTATGAATCAAACATATTTCGAATGGTATGAGTTTGATGTCAACGTTGTACGCATACTCATTGCAACATGTATTTATAAATCGACGTTGTAGTGAGTATGAATGAATCAGAGTACATACTTAAATATTCAATATTGTTGACTCATTTATATTCAAAATTTTATGAGTACTTATGAGTAACGAAAAAACGATTCATTGCTGATCTCTGCTTCACACTAAAAACTGTGAAATGTTGGAGAAAGAATCGTTAAAAACATGACTTTCTTAATCAAGAGAACAAAATATGCTTCAAAAGCAAAGTTATTACAGATGTCACTATATTTCCATGTACTACTCGTAAATAAACAATCACCAGGCGTGGAATATTAATGAGCACATTTCGAACACCAAAAAAATTTTATTACAAATGAACACCACACTTTTAAAACTTCAACTCTTTCAGCGACATATTCAGCGATCTAGTAAATCATTGGACAAAAGTACCACTCGTTCTTACATACTTAATTGGTCATTACAAGCCTTTAGTCAGGATTATGACCTAGCTTCACACACCACTGATGTTGTGTGTGTTAATTTTTTGAGTGAGTAGCGGGACCTGCAAGTCGACTCCGAATAACAGATTTTTGATAAACTTTTCATGGCAAATGTTATTTGAAGCTTAGAGTTTTCACTAAAAATCTGCTGAGAGGAAATCGCCGAACAAATATTTTTTCATATTTCGTTTACTTGGAGATGCCTGACCTGGGGTGTGAACCGAGGCCTTAAGGTGGTTGGCCTTAAGCCAACACTATACCTAATAGACCGAGGCGCTCTGAAAGCGCTTATTATAGGATTTAATTTAATTGCGATTTTAACGATTAATGCTAAGGATTTACACAAGACATTCAATTTCAATTTTTAAAGAAACATTACTGCCATAATTGTTTGCGGCTATCTACACAAAGGACTGGGGGAATGTATTTGATTTGTATGTATTTCCATTGGATAGGCCAAGTAATCACTTCGATAATATTCGCCGTTTAATTTTGTATTGCCTTGCAGAGACTACCTGCCAAGTTGTTAAAGTCAATGTGTTAAAGCCTTAAGAGCCTTATGGCATTATAACCACAAATTTCAATCCATCATTCATTCAAGGCACAGTCTGGAGTAATTGTCCTTTGATGCTAACAAATGGATCCTACGTTTAAATGAATTCCACTACTTTTCCAAAGGACGAATGGATTGTTTTTTTACTTCCATTGAATTGGCATGATTTGTCATTAAATTTAATGTCCAGCTGCTTAAATGTATTGTTACTACTGCACAGGACTATCAAGTTAAAGTTCTGCTGTTAAGCTCTTCAGAAGCTGTTTGAAATATGGATGTGTGTGTGTCTGTCTTACACATACATACTCAACTACCATATGTATATGAATACATGGTATGTGTATTGCTGCTACTAATTAAGGTGTATCCTTGTTTGGTTGCCATGCTTGCTTCTTGTTATGTTTGTTGTTAATAAGTCTGTCTAAGATAATATAATCCTTGTATTGAGTGAGATGTGTGTGTGTGTGTTTGTGTGAGCGAGTGTGTTTTACCAGGCATTTGCTGTTGTTTGTTCAATTCCAATTTATTATCGTCATGCAAAGTTTCATGTTGCAATCCTGAGAGCCTTTAAATCTTCTTAAAATTGTGTCTCTGCTTTCCATTTGACATCAAAAGTGGATTTTCCGTTTGACATCGTAAACTTTTTGGAAGGAACTTTAAGGACACGATAGAATCTTTTGTACATACAACATGCTATCTGCTTATGTCTGCCGGAATACGAAATAAAATTAAAGATTTTATGAAATTCACATTTCAATTGGAAATTGTACTCCTTCTTCTACTGTTTTACACCAATTTGATATTTGATATACGAATTTAATTAAATCGAAATCTACAATTTGTTGTAATATGATAAGAGCCTAAGATGTTTAATTCAAATTGAATTTGATTCTATTGTTTGCAAATGAAATTGTAAGTGAGAGCCTCATTTGATTTGAATGCAGGTGGATATTTAATTATTAAATCATTTATTATTTATTAATCTCTTCGAAAACTTATTTAATTAAATATAAAAATAAATTATTTTTAAATTGTTTCTTTTGGTGTGTTGGTTTATTAGACGTAAAGTCAGGGTTCGAGCCCCAGGCCAGACATCAAAACGAAAATATGAAAATATTTCTTAGGCGACTTCCTCTCAGCAGATTTCTGGCAAAAACTCTGAGATTGAATAAAATTGCCATGAAAAATTTCTCAAAAATCGGACGTTCGGAGTCGACGTTAAACTGTGGGGCCCTTTACTCATGGATAAAATTAAGGCACACATCATAAGTGATGTGAGAAAATAGGCTGTAATCCTGACTGAAGGGTTATAATGGCCAATTATGTATGTATGTATGTATGCTTCTCCTATTAGTTAGAAACTGCTCTTAATTAATCTGTTAATTCATTTCCATCGTTACAGAGTCTACATATTGAATTCAAGGCGATATTCACTCTGTACGAGTATTCTATAAGTGTTCAGGGTCCCTTCCAAATGGCAGTTATTAGCTTCAGGTCGTTTATGGATAAATCCTGTCATTTAAATTCTCCTTAGGGATTGGAAAGGGTTTTGGCTGTATCTCTCTCTCTCTCTCTCTCTCTATTTATTCTTTCCCTAGCTATACAGTTGCTTGAACTAAGAGCCAAGAAAGTGTGATACTATTTCCTCTGCCCAACTGAGTATGACTATGATGATGATCTATGAGTGTGCTCAGTTAAAAGCCGAGATAAAAGCTGAGTGATTGGATGGCGGTCTGATTGTCAAATGGTATTGCTATATACCGTTCTTTGTATTCTCCGTCTAATCAATTGACATAGACTTGCATTTAGAAGATAAAGAGGCCGCCAAATAACATTTTTGCTTTGTAAATGCCTTAAAAAAACTGCTGAATATTTTCTAAAATTTCTTTTTTTATTTGAAAGTAATCAATCCTTCCGGTTAATAATGGAAAATAATTTCATTCAAATGGCTATCTCGACTGGCCATGCAGTAGCCTACACCAGAAGATGCCGATTTTGGCAAAAAAAAAATCATCTTTTCAGATGAAGCTCATTTTGATCTTGGCGGGTATGTAAACAAGCAAAATTGTCGCATTTGAGGCACAGGAAACCCGCACGCATACATTGAAAAGCCGACGCACCCAAAACGAGTCACTGTTTGGTGCGGATTTTGGTCCAGAGGCATAATTGGGCCATTTTTCTTCGAAAATGAGCAAGGAGTGGCCGTTACAGTCAATGGCGATCGTTATCGGGCCGTGTTGAACGAATTTTTGTTCACAAAGATTGAAGAGGAGGATATTGGCAACATTTGGTTTCAACAGGACGGCGCTACGTGCCACACAGCCGAAGCTACACTCGATGTTTTGCGCCCTGTTTTTGAAGATCGCATTATCAGCCGCAGAGCTGATGTCGTTTGGCCACCTCGCAGCTGCAATTTGACACCGTGGACTATTATTTGTGGGGTGCCGTCAAAGATAAGTGTTAAGCCGACAAGCCAGAGACAATTGACGCTTTAAAGGACAATTTTCGTGAAGCCATTGGTGAAATACAGATGCACACAATCGATAATGTGGTTAAAAATTGGACCGATCGTGTAGGCTACTGCATGGCCAGCCGAGGCAGCCATTTGAATGAAATTATTTTCTATTATTATTATTATTTTCTATTATTTTCTAATAAATAAAAAAAAGAAATTTGAGAAAATATTCAGCAGTCTTTTTTTTAAAGCATTTTCAAAAAAAAAAATTAACTTGACGGACCCTTTACCTGCTAGTTTCCCAAGGGTTCAGAATATTTTACTCTTTGAAGAAGAACTCTTACTTGCATCTTAAGAAAGGTAGTTTCATAGTTTTTTACTGTGCTACTCTTATAAAATGTTATCCAAACTTGATCATACGGTGGATAAAACCTCTAATAATACCTGCAAGCTGTTTGCCACATTATACGTCCTCTAACCGTAACCGAGGAATTTTGTTCTGAATTTTAATCGAATTACCAATCGTCAGGAGTGTCTAGAAGTGTTCCAAATATGAACAATACATATATAATTGGTCATTACACCCCTTTAGTCAGGATTACAACCTAGTTTCTCATAGCATTTATGTTGTGTGGGTTAATTTATATACGTGAGTGGCATCACCTACAGTTTAAAGTCGACGCCGAACGACAGATTTTTGAAAAACTATTCAGACAATTTTATTTGACGCTCAGAGTTTTTGCCAGAAATCACCGAACAAATATTTTTTTTTTCATATTTCGTTTAGTTGGGGATGCCTGACCTGGGGTTTAAACCGAGGTACATATGAACACTACTGGTGTCAGAAAAATTTTAATTCATCTAATAGTCTAGTAGGCAGTGTGTTGGCTTATTAGACGTGAGGCAATGGTTCAAACCCCAAGCAGCATTCTGCCAAAGTAAATAAAATTGTCATGAAAAGTTTCTCAAGCTATAGTTCAGAGTCGGTCCTAGGTAACTAGGTTGCAATCCTGACTTAAGGATTGTAAAGACAAGTCAAGTAAGTTAGGTAAGGTTAGGTTACACCTTTACTGGGAAAGACTAAGCTTTAATTCGCTCTATGTCTCGATTTTTCTTGCAGGCATTGTTTTATGTCCTTTTGCATTGCAATATTTAAAGTTTAATGGAATGAAATTTAAATTTCTTATTCCACTAACACGACAATAACACAGAAATTACAGAAAAACATCCTTATTCCTTATGCCTGAGTACAGCAAAAATGTTTTAAAAATCCAAAAGAACTAACACCAGCCACGGGTGTCAGAGCCAGACGATAGCTCATCTGTATAGGGAGGGGAAAGGGGATTTATTTTGTGTTGAAAAATTAATTCCAATTCTTTCATAGATTATGCATTCGTTATGCAATATATTCTCTCTTTATTACATAAACCAACGCTGTACACTGCAGAGGTATGTACCATCGTTATTAGATATTCATGGCCAGGTCTTGACCCAACTTTAAAGTCTTTTTTTTTATTTTGTTTTTGTTTTTCCACATTCCTTATTATGAAATTCATATTTTGTTAGCAGAGCAGATACTTTATCTAGCTCTTGTTATATGCTAAACAAACTACAGCAAAAGGATAATTCATGTCCCTTTCCATAGAACCCCCCCACCATCAATCCTGTTTGGTAAGCACTTTTTTGTGCACTTTGAACTCATACCTTTGGATTCAAAGAAAATAAGGTGTAGAATGAGCGGTAAGAGAAAATGAGAGGAGAATTTAAATACAAGAAAACTATGATAAAAACAGAATTTAAACAAATGCTGGGTGAATAGAAAAAAAATGGTATGTCTTTGGGGCAGAAACATGTAACGAATGTTGGTTTCCTTTTTCTATTCTGGCTTAAAGCAAATAGTATTTCCTGTAATGATAACGAAAGTCCCTAAGGGTTATAAGATACACACATACGCACATACATACATGTACATAAATATTCAGTCCCAATTTTAGTTTTAACCTTTTTGCTCGTGTTTATTTGTTAATGCTTGTATCTAGATTTTCTTGGTTAAGGGAACCAGCAAAAGTACCTACTGTTTTTAGTTTGGTGATAAGGGGAAAAACAGAAGGGAAAATAGAAAAAAATCCCAAATAATATGTTGTTGTTTTGCTGCTATGATTGTGTATCGTAATCGGCTTACACAAGGTTATGATTAAAAAGAAATAAATCTTATGCTAGGCAGAGACCACCAGGTCTTTTAATGATATTGTTTCGTTTTTACCTTTTAAGAACGTTTAAAATATGAGCTCGTAGATTGTGCCACTGTTCACAACTTGATGTAAACAACAATTGCCTTTTCTTTGTTATTCCTCTGTTTATATCCTTTGCATAAACAATAACAACAGATCTTTAAACCACGATTACTCTCTTCAAGTACACCACATCTTCACACAAGACTGACTGAACTTTTACTAACTCAGTAGCCTGCTTTGCTTTACCTTTTATATGGCAGGGTAAGCAGTCTGATGAATGTTCTTGAATAGGAACAGAATCATGACAGAATGATAGATTGATCATCCATATCCAGAGCTTCTAATGAAGACAAAGCTGCTTTCTCCTTGTCTGCCATAGAGTTGGGCATGTACCCGATACATGAACAACCGTTTCCTTCTCTTCCTTGTATCTACAGCTCCTTACTTACATACATACGTACATACTTAATCGTTACAACCCTTTAGTCAGGAATACGACCTAGTTTCTAACACCACTTATGTTGTGTGTGTTAATTTTTATACATGAGTAGCGGGGAGTACAATTTATAGTCGACTCCAAATGACAGATTTCTGAAAATCTTTTCATGGTAATTTTATTTGCTTTCAGAGCTTTTGCCAGAAATCTGTTGAGAGAAGTCACCGAAGAAATATTCCTTCATATTTCGTTTTGCTGGAGATGTCTGGGCTAACGTTTGAAACACGGCCTCAAGTCTAATAAGCCCACAGCCTACCTACTAAACTTTGGCTACAGCTTCTGTAGAAGGCAATAGCCAGCAGCCTTTCCATGTGACCTCTGATCAATTTTGGGCAGTTTGCTGTGCAATCTTATCTGTATCTGTAGCTGTGCACTTACCAGAATCCAGTGATAATTATATAATCGCAGGACTTCAAAAGGGTTCCCAATGTAAGGAACTCAATTGATAATTCGTCGGTTGTGCTACAACTGATCAGCTTATCCGCTGCAAATACTACTATATCCTGCATCCTGCTTGACCGCTTCTCCATCGCGTTAGGAGAACAAACTCCTCTATTATCTCCCCCCATTCCTTCGGTTTATATTTTGTGTTCTGCTTGTATCTAAAAATAATACGGTGTTCAGATATGCTACTTTATTGCGTAAATCGCAATAAACACCATTATTGAGCTCAATATTTCATATAATGTTTCAATTAATTATTGCTCAATAAATACGCAAATTGTTATAATATTGAATAAAACTTAAAACGCAACACTGTCATAAATGTGTTTAGTGACCATATTACAATTAACCGAACACTTTTGACAACTCAAATGTCAACAACGACAAAAAAATGTTGTTGAAACAACCAGCTGAACTGCGTATATTATTATGTCTGAACACTTAAAATATTGTACTCAATAAAAGTGCATATCTGAACATAGCATAAGCCTCGACCAAAGCGGTAAAGTTATTTATTTACCTCCATTTATTTCTCTTAATTTACAATGATCAGTATAGAGCCTAGAGTTCTTTGGTTTTTAGAGGCAATCAAGTCCAACAAAAATATCTGACAATACGTATGTAACTGTTATGTTAAAATGATGTACACTGATTAAGAGAATCATTCTCCGTACATTCTACTTTCAATACCAGTATCGTTTCAGCCTCATACAGCATAGACTCCATTAATGCCCCCTTATTTCTACACTCGACATTTAATAATGTTTCCTTGCAACGAATACACTCCTATAAACTACTGGCCTTTAAAACCGACAAAAATAGTGTTCAGCTAGAGATAAAAGAAAATCTCTCTGTGTAATAAAATGAGCCAAAACGACAACAACAAAAACAACAACAAAAACAAAAGAGAGCATTAAAAAGCTCTTTACATCACCATGTCTTTAGTAAACGTTGTTAAAAATTTATGAAGTTCACAGGGCACATTAATAAGAAGAGAACGTGGGTGTGTATGTGAATGTCTATCTAGTAAAAAATAAAATTAAAAGCTATCTTTGTGAATATGTTTATGAGTCAGCATAAGTACATATTTAGCATATGTTCTACTAAATAAAAACAAAAAAAGTTTTCTTGTTTTCTTGGAAACAAACGCTCTTTAAAAACGATGATAAGAAACGACAACGACAATGACTTTTAAAACTTTTTTCTTTAACAAATTTAGTTTAAAAAATAAAAGGCCTTCAAATTTAATTTTATGCTCTAATGCCTCAAAAGAAGAAGGTGAAGAATAGAAATATCTTGATTTAAATGAAAATCAAGCAGTCAATCAAGCCTAAAGAAGACAGGTATTCGAGACTGGTTGTGTGTATCATTGTGTGTTCTAATGTGAAAAGTTAAATCCTTTGGGTAAATATGGAGTTTATGTTTAAGTTAACGTGTATTTTAGAATGAAATTAAATTTATTTCGTGATTATTTACAAGTCAAGATAGTCGGAGGTTCATAAAGTGTGTGTGCCATGTGTTGTATGTGATAGACATTCAAAGAGAAATTATTTCCTAATTCACCTCAAACTAAGGCTTTGAATTGTAATAAAATTTTATTACTCTTAACAATTTTTACTTTGTAGAATATTACAAAGAGAAAATTAAGATACTGGTGTTTTGTTTTTACATCGCTTAACATTAAAATTATAAACAAAAGCTACAAAAACAATACAATGCAGTAAACAAACTTATTTACAAATTATCGTACTGCTTAATATAACAACAAACACCAGCATAAAGAAAATGGTAAACAAGTAAACAAAAATCGACAAACAACACTACAATAATAAATGTAAGCAACAACGATGTTTACATTTATAGAGATTGCGAGATTTGCCTTCAAGAGCATTCATCAGACTGTTTACCCTGCCATATAAAAGGCAAGGCAAAGCAGGCAAGGGAGTTAGTGAAGTTCAGTCAGTCTTGTGTGAAGACACGGTGCGTTTGAAGAGACTAATCGTTTGTCGAATAATTAGTAATTATTATTAGTTATTCATAGGGTATAAACAGAGGAATAACAAAGAAAAGCAATTGTTGTTGTTTACATAAGGTTGTGAACAGTGGCACAAAGTATTGTGCGAATAATAAAGAATTTTAATTAAAACTAAACACAAATTTA
This sequence comes from Sarcophaga carnaria, assembly GCA_958299815.1. Taxonomy (NCBI): domain Eukaryota; kingdom Metazoa; phylum Arthropoda; class Insecta; order Diptera; family Sarcophagidae; genus Sarcophaga; species Sarcophaga carnaria. The sequence continues at coordinate 156,774,820 of OY283149.1, forward strand.
TTTTTATTTTATTTGCAATCTACAAAGCTCATATTTTAAACGTTTTTAAAAGGTTTAAAATGTAACAATAACTTTAGTTGCCGCCTGCTAAAAAACACAATTCTTTATATGAATTGTTGAGCTACGATTGTGCAAAAGCCTAATAAATTCAATTTTTTTTATTTCTTTAATTTATTTAAGTTATCAAAATCACATACAGTTTCTCTTAAATAAAAAACATTTTCAAAAGTCAATTAAAGTCTTAATTTAATACGAATTTTGCCTAACATCAATGATTTATTGCCTAGAAAATATTACAAAATTTGTCGGATTTTGGAAAAATGTACAATTGCCACTCCATTAAACGTTTTGTAGGACATACATTGTACTTTTCATGCTACAATGCCTGTGGGTATCACTAGCGTGGCTTAAACAATTTTTTTTTCATTTTCTTGTGGTAAAAAATAGGAAAATTTGTCAAGTTTTTCTATTGAAAGGATGGCAAACAGACAAACGTATTAAAATCAAAAAATGCTACGTGTGTACTAAAAAGAATGTCAAAAACACAAAAAGGATATGTTTTTTAAGGTTTTTTTCTCTAAAAATACGTGTGTGGGAGAAAGCAACAACAAAAAGCTTGCTTAAGACAGATGAAATTTCTGAAAATATTTTAAACTTTAAACACTTGGATTTTGTAAACAATTTTCTATTCAATAAACTTTCAATTATTGTGTTAAAATCATTGGGAAATTCAATTAAAAATTAAATTGTCCTGTAAGCTGTCATATGCTTCCTTTGCATGAACCTTTGTAGCATAATGCCTTATTTCCTATGAAAACATCAGCAATTTTGTAAATTTCATTTCAATTTGCTTTACATGACACAAATTATTGATTTACAAGTGACACACATTACAATAATATAAAGGCATGCAAGATATCACAATTATACTGCAGATTACATATATAAAACGTTGCAAGTAAAGATACAACAGAATAAAGTTTTCTGAAAAAAAAAACTTCTCCAGAGTAAAATAAAGTTTCTGAAAAAGGAAAACTTCTTTGGCCCTGACTTACAAAGCAAATAAAGCAACGAAAAAAACAAAACAAAATTCTCCTTTAAAAGGTCAGTTAAGTTCGAATGATCGAATGAAAAGAAAAAATATGACAAACTTTTCATCTTTAGAACAAAAATTAAAAAAAAAAACAGAAAACAACACAGACACAGAGAGAGAAAAATGTCAAGTACAGAGAATTTCTTTATACATCATGGCGTATGAACAATTTATATTTAAAGTTCCCCATGTAAACAAGCAATACAACAACAGCAATAACAGTAAATTCTACTTATAATTTTAAATGTCTCTGCTTTTTTTTCTTGCTTCTCTCTCTCTCACTTTTCTCGTAAATAAAAACAAATGCATACAGAATATAAAAAAAAATTTGCATTGTATGTATATGCATGTGTGAGTGCGTGTGCATTTGCTTGAGTGCGTTGCAACAACACTTTTCTCTCTCACACTTTCCTTTCAAACAATCATACCTAAATACTCGTAAACAGAGAATCATGTACATCCGTTATCACAATAACAACAACCATGTACATGGCTGACATCAGCATAATCAAACACACATGTGTTGGAATTCATAGAAAACGAACAGAAATACACATACGAACACGCACAAGCATATAGAACACAATAACAAAATGCCAATTTCTCTGGATGTTGCACATACAAACACATGCAAATAAATTATGTTTTCAGAGATGGGAGATATGATATGTTGCAAAATTTAAATAAAATATTTGAATATTTTATACATATTGGAACAAGAACAACATTTTTGATAAATTTTAAAATACTGCGTTAAAAAATACAATGATTGATCGCCTACCAACAATTTATTATATCCTGTAGGCCAGTCCACTAATGAGCACACGATTACAGTTTCAATTACACTCGTAGAACAAATTGCCTTAAATATTATCTGGAAACAAGGATAAGGAACAAGTTTACGCGGGTAAATATAAATGTCTCAGTACATCATAACAAGTATTTGAGCATTGAAAATGAATTGTAATGTAAAGTGCTCAAATCGCAATTAAAGAAGATGAGAATCACATGCTGTAGTTAAACTGTGCGTTAGTAAAATTTATTCGAAATCTACAACATTTTGGCCACAGTAAACATATCCCGACATAACCGACAAAGTATTGAAAACATACCTAAATTCTTTCTAAGAAAACGGACAGAAGAGACAAGCAAACTATGACTCATCCTTACTGCTATTGAATTGAATTAATTGTAAATAAAATCATTTACCATACATGGATACGTAGTAGAAGCTCAACGCATAATAATCCACCAACTTTCAGAGATTAAGACAATCTAATGTATTTACAATTGATGTATTTGGCAAAGTGTTGTCCTAATTGATTATGATTTCTGACTTAATTATTAATTCCAGTCTCTTGTAGCAATTCTTTCCTTCAAATACAAGATCTAAGCATAACAAACTATTAACTAAGCTCTCAAAACTGCAGGCATGGGACTATAAATGTGTCGTATTTGAACAAATATTCCAAACATTTTCAGTATGTCACCAAATATGCACCAAAGGTTACTGGCTGTCAAGACATATGCTACAATTAGCCAAACGTCCACGGAACGTAACGGAATTTACATATACATTCATTACATCATGTATCATTACAACCCTTCAGTCAGGATTACGACCTAGCGCGGGACCTACAGTTTAAAGTCGATTCCGAACGACAGATTTTTGAGAAACTTTTCGTGGCAATTTTATTTGACGCTCAGAGTTTTTGCCAGAAATCTGCTGAGAGGAAGTCGCCGAAAAAATACTTTTTGTATTTTCGTATGTTTTGTATGTCTGGCCTGGGATATTTATTTAACGGAACTTACGTTCGTTTTTAGCATATGAAATTGTATTACTATTCTGTAATCGTTTTCATTGCTGTTCATATTCCAAAAACGAATATACGTTGTATTCCATGAACGTTCAGGTAGGTGGCATGACATAATTTATCAATAATGTCCATTGACATTATGTCATGCCACCGTTCAGGTAATTCTAGCCTAGCTTGGACGATATTGTGCTACAATGGCCAACATTGCCATAAGGTTCACACCGGTCAAAATAGACTTCAGACGCTGCTTGTTTCCAATAACCTGCGTAGCACCCACAAATCGAATTGCTTTTATAATTCCATCGTCTCCAAGTTGTGCTATAATGATTTCTATGAAATTCCTAGCCCCTGAGCTATTAAAACAGTGGTAATATTGATGAGATCTGTTATAGTTTCAATGTTTTCTTAAATTGCCTGTCTAGATCGATAGATATTTGACTCAAAAATTACCGAAACAAAATAAAAGACCCCATAATTCTACATATGTGACTATCAGAGTATCTGGATCTTAAAAATTATTCACCAGTCTAGCCTTTTAAACTTTTTGCAGCGAAGAACTGTGTTAAATTGGACATATTTTCCTTGCTAATAAATGTTTACTCTCGCTCATACAATGATCAGTCAAGCAAACACAACAATTGTTTACTAAACCACAGGATAGAAAGTCTTATTCATTATCAGTTTAGTATGGAATTAGTCTTTTTGAAAAACAGTAACGCATTTCTTTACAACTAACCTAGAAATCTACAATACTTTGAAATATTTTTCTTTGGAAATTATTGCATACTACGTTCGTAAACAAATTAATTGTTAATCTAAATCTCTTTCAAACAACTGTAGAACAGCAAATCTACACCTCCATACTATACCGCGTTATCATTAACTTAAGTTTAAGAAAAATATCCTTCATTTTAGCTACATAATAAATAAATAAACGCCTGACGAAATTGTGTGTGATATTATCGATTATCCATCTCTGATGTTTATTTACTTGTATTACAGAAATGACTCTAATAAAACAAAACCATAGAATTTGACAAATATTTGCACAATTTGTTATTTGTTAAAAATCTTATTTAAATACGATTATCGGAAATAAATGAGACGAAATGAGATGAGCTTGAAATGAATTGAGCTGACTTGAGCAGAGCTGACAACGTGAGTAATTTTATTCCATATTAAGTCACGTACACGTACACTGCATTATTAGGTGTGTTCCATTCTTCTTTTTGTTAAAATTTTATAATTTTCCACAGAATATACGAGAGTATATATAAGCTAAGAGAATAAGCTGCTAAAAGCTTTAAAGAATAAGCAAAAAAAATATTTCAGCACAGAAAGAAAACTGCATCAACTGTAATACGTTCCCACACTAAATAATTAATGGGGCTTGAAAAAATGTTTTTGAAATTAAAATTTAGCCGAGAAAGTAAATTTTCTGTAAAGTATTAAAATAACTACAGACGGAAATGAATTTTCTTTAACCAAAAATATTGTTATGTTTTTATCTTTTTAAAAGCGTTTAAAATATGAGCTCGTAGATTGCAAATAAAATAAAAATAAATTTGTGTTTACACCCTTTGCATAAACAATAACAGTTACTAGTCAGTTATACGACAGATCTTTGTAACAGAGGTCTTCAAACCACGATTACTCTTTTTAATCGCAACGCGTCTTCACATAAGACTGACTGAAATTTTACTAACTCAGTTGCCTGCTTTGCCTTGCCTTTTATATGGCAATCTAAACAGCCTGTTGAATGTTCTTGAAGGCGAATGAGGCTATTCTATGAGTGTTCAGGGTCCCTTCAAAATGGCAGTTATGAGGTCGTTTATGGATAAATCCTATAATTTAAATTTTCCTTAGAGATTGAGAAGGGCTTTGGCTGTATCTCTCTCTATTTATTCTTTCCATAGGTATACAATCGCTTGAACTAAGAGCCAGCAAAGTGTGATACTATTTCCTCTGCCCAGCTGAGTATGATGATGATGTATGAGTATGATGATGATGTATGAGTATGATTATAATGTATGAGTGTCCTGAGATAAAATCCGAGTGCTTGGCTGGCGGTCTAATTGTCAAATGGTATTGCTATATACCGTTCTTTGTACTCTCCGTCTAAGCTCAATTGACATAAACTTGCATTTAGAAGATACCTGCTAGTTTCCCATGGGCTCAGAATATTTTACTTTTGGAAGAAGAACTCTTACTTGCATCTCAAGAAAGGTAGTTTCATAGTTTTTTACTATGCTACTCTTATAAAATGTTATCCAAACTATAATAATGCTGGTTTTTGTTGTTATATTACGCAATGCAATAATTTGTAAACAAGTTCATTATTTTTGTTTTTGTATCTTTTGTTTATAATTTTAATGTTAAACGGTGTAAAAGCAAAACACCAGTGTATAGATCTTTCCATTTTCGTAACAATACCAGCCCTCGTGTTTACCTATCAATACATATACAAACAGTGAATTGTTTGAGGCAATAACAGCGCTTTTAAATTGTAAAATTCTCAGAGCACTTTGTTCATTTGCAGTCAACATAATCAGTTGTTGAGCATTTTTATACTACATTTACGCTTCTAGATTCGAAACCAATAACCACACAAAGAAATTAGCGTATCAAAAAGAAAGTAGATTAGTCATCTACTTTGCAATTATTGCAGACTATTGACATACAAATTATTATTATTTTGGAATAATAATATTGAAATGTATAGGATGGTTGATGGGGGAGGGAAGGGGCAAATTTTCTTGAAACTCAGAATCATTCCAGCTGTCCCACTACCACGGTTCGAAAGAGAACCCTCTGGACTACCATATAGCATATAGTCTGTATGGTGTACTCTTTCTTATATGTTCCAAAATGGCCACTGATCTTCTAGAGAGTTTTCAATCAACAAATTGATATATTTCTTAATACAATCTCACTTTATATGTGACTATATTGCTGATTATATTAAGAGGCCTTAGAACCTTCCTCTGCATATAATATGGTACTCAAAGACCTAGAGTACTTCCCAAAATTAGATTCTAAACAAGTGGGCTGATTCAGATGAGTACTGTTAAACAGCTAACAGTGCTCTATTATGTTAACAGGAAATTTTGCTCTGTTCATGCCAAATGAGGCTTTGCTAAAATTTATGGATTGCGTCTTGAATTTTCAAATTCGTATTTATCTTCACACACATGCATGTAAAAGTTTCATTTCCATTTCAATTTGCATTCATTTCACGTTTGTTTTTTTCAGGTTTTCTTTTTTTAATTGAAATTTTTTTATATCAATTTGACAATAACTTTCACTGGCACTGAATTTAATTAAAACATTTAAAATTGACATGACATAGAGAATAAAAAATTGCAAGAAAAAAATTTTTTTAATCAAATCAACTCATACGCATCGATGATTTGCTATATGTACACGATACGAATTTCTATTTTCAAACTTCAGCAATTGTGTGCAATGCGTGCACAGTGGTTAAAAGGCCATTTAATTTATTAGAAGAGTGAGTTGTAAAGAGGTTTTAAAGAATTTCTAGTATTTTTTGCGTCTGTTTTTTACTTTTTATTGGCTGAGCAAGCATATTGTTTTGCATTTACCTTTTAAAAACGTTTAAAATATGAGCTCGTAGATTGGAAATAAAATAAAAATAAACTTTGTGTTTGGTTTTAATTAAAATTCATTATTATTCGCACAATTCTGTGTGGCACTGTTCACAACTTGATGTAAACAACAACAACTGCTGTTTTTTGTTATTCCTCTGTTTACACCCTTTGCATAAACAATAACAATCACTAAGCATTTATACGACAGATCTTTGTAACGGAAATTTTCAAACCACGATTACTCTCTTCAAACACCCCGCGTCTTCACACAAGACTGACTGAACTTCACTAACTCAGTCGCCTACTTTGCCTTGCCTTTTATATGCCAACGTAAGCAGCCTGATGAATGTTCTTAAAGTATTCGTGACGGTGCTTTCTCGAGATCTCTATAAACGTAAACATCGTTGGTTCATTTTGTTGTTTGTTTATTTTATTTACATTTATTCTTATAGTGTTTGTTGTTGTATTTTTGTTTACTTGTTTTCCATTTTTATGCTGGTGTTTGTTGTTGTATTTTTGTTTACTTGTTTACCATTTTAATGTTAAGTGATGTAAAAGCAAAACACCAGTATCTACATTCTTCAATTTCGTAACAATATGTGACCAGAACTTTTAATTGACTGCCTTGGAAGAGCATGTACCTAATACTACTAAACTTTCAAGTATTTTGTATTGCAGTATCCAATATCCATTCCATGCCACTCACTCTATCAAGCATTGTGGAAGAGATAAATTTTATTACTTTATTTGCTTATCTTTTATCTTTAAACTTATCACAGTCATTACTTTCTATTCAAATTGATTAAATTTTTGCATCAAAAAATTTTTTATTCTCTCTGTATCCTTTACTCTGCTCTTCTCCAAGCTCTTTCTCATTGAGTATAACATACTCATGTTGGAGTATAAAGAAGAAAAAATTACATTTTAGCTTGGCCTGGTTTGCAGTCTTACCAAAAAGCCAGTGACACATACGAAACCATAAAATAAACAACAACATGCACGAGTATGCGTGTAACTGACATAATTTTTGTCGTCCAACAGTTGAGGATTTTGAAAAAATCCAACAAAATTTTGCCAGTCAAACAGAGTTACAAAATCCCTGAGAGAAATTTTCTAAAAATTGTTTATAATTTCTGCAACAACAAAAACTAAAGCATATGTAAAGGGGGCATAATTTTTGGTAAATATAAAGCATCCATGTAGGCTTACAATAAACATGGTCTTGTTACTGTCTACTGTTGTTTTACAAAACCATATAATCCAATGTCATATTCAACTGCTGCTGGTTTGACAAATGTTGTGTTTTTGGAAAATTTTTGTACAATTTTCCTGTTGTAAATTAAATTTAAATCCCTCAACACATCCTGTTGGAGAAACAGAACAGATTTTCCTTTTTTTTTGGGAAATCTAAACACACGGAAAAGAAATTTGATTTATAACAGATTGTTGTTGATATTCTATGGAAGCCTTAAAAACGAGTATTTTTTCGTTAAAAAAAAGTATCGAATGGCAAATAAAAATCGAAGAAAAAAAAGTTATTTTGCAATACAAGAATTGATTTCCATTGCTTATCACTGTCATAGACACTGTTATTACAGCCAGCTCAGCCTCATGCAAAATACCCCTTTGACTCAGTATTATAAACCATGGCGATGGCTATAGCGATGACGATGACGATATGAAACTAATAAAAAATGCGCAAAAAATGCAAATCAAGTGCTACAATTTGATATTTTAGCCAGCAGCTGATTACTTTGGTACTTTGTTGCTTCTGTATCTCATGATTGTTACTCATTTTATGCCCTCAATCGCTTCATACGCAAACACACAAAGACTATACCATCGCCAACACCACTGATAAGCATGACAACTACAGCCACATACAACTGGCGGACTGACAACTAATAAAACTATTGCCACTACAACAATCGGGATCATTGCCACCACCAGTATGTACCACTAATAGTGTTGCTACTTGCAACAACAGTAGCAAAAACAATGGCATTTGATTTAACAATGCTTTGCTATTTTAGTTTTCAAATATGCATGAACAAGTATACATTTGGGGTAATCACAGATTGGCAGGAAAGTGGCCAACATTTGGAAGGGTAGACCAAAGCTCACTTGAGGACGCATAGCGGCCCGTTGTGACACCACAGGTAAACGCAGTCACTGTACTGACCGAGTCCAACCAAACTAGGGAAGAAATTGGTCAGCGTAAGGGCTGCACATTAAAAGTACGACTACGCTACGCTGGAAAACCAGCCCGAAAATTTTTTAACCGAAGCGATATCCTTGACAACAATGAATGAAAGCTCCGTCAGGCTGACAAGGATTGGAGAGCCAAATAATCTATATCTGCACCTCGCAAGTGATGGGCATTGACAAAGAAAGTGAATAACAGTCTCCTCTTCCTCAGCAGATCCACACACACAGCAGAAGTCGTTAGAAGAAGTCTTGCCATAACACAATGACCCGTAAGCATGGCCACTATGATCGAAATGAGGTTACGACCAAGCCCAAGTAACTGGTAGGTACGCCTTCTATCCATCGAGGGCCAAGTGAGCCTAGCGGTGAAGCAGGACTCCTCATTCACTCAGGATAGTTTGGCGTCTCGCGATTGCCAATTTAACCGAGTTAAGTGGAATGCCCAAGTCGATTGACTAGAATTCCGGAAGTAGTGCACCAGCTCTATCCAGCCCGTCGGCTCTACAGTTTCCCGGAATGTGACTGTGCCCAGGGATCCAGACAAGTAAGCCCCTGAAGCGCTCATAGGGAACATCGAGACAGCGGCGACACTCCCTAAGGAGCCTGGAGTTAATCATAGAGATTTTATAAAGGGCCTGACTATCAAGGAAGATTGAGATGCGAGTGATAGATGGCCATTACTTCCGCTTGAAACACGCTACAGTAATCCGGCAGTCGGAGGGAAATGTTCAGGTCCAGTTTCCCAGAGTAGAGTCCGCTACCAACCCCATTATAGAGTTTAGGGCCATCAGTGTTTACATCCAGGAGAAAAAATGGCTATCATATGGGGATATATGATCATGCGCCTTTCCTTTCAAGTACTTATAGCACCTTATTTACTATGCGATTATCCTTAACAATCTCCGATTATCCCAAATGCTGTTCAATTCTATTCGCATAATTTGCATATTTGTTGCAGGGTATCCGTATTTGCATTTTAAGAGTTATCGAATGAATTGCTTCATCCACCAACGACTGCAACAGTCGGCAATAGCAACAGCATCAACCTAAAGGCGAGAAGAGATAATGAAGAGATAGAAAAGACAAGAAAAGCGTAGTAGACAGAGAGAAGGTGATAATGATTCCATTTGTCATTTTGGCAATTTCCATAATAACAAGCCACACCACCATAGGAAAACAAACGAACGAATGAAACATCAAATCGAATCTGAATTTGAATTTGAAGATGAGAATGTAAATGCGAATGGAAACTGTATGAATAATTTGAAATAAAAAAAAGTCTATGAATTCATCACACAAAAACAAATAATTGAAGCAGACAGCGAAAGAGCCAAACAGGAATTCATTTGTGAAAAATAAATATTTGTGGTCGTCGGACAGGAAAACTTAATTTACAAACCGAAAAAAATAAAGAAAATAGAAAAACTCAAACCGTTTTACAGGAAATGAAATAAAAAACGTTTCATAACACCGCCACAGTTAAAGGCATAAATAATAAGTACATATTGTTACGAAAATGGAAAGAATCTTGATACTCTCGTTTTGCTCTTACAGCACTTAACATTAAAATTATAAACAAAAGCTACAAAAACATGCAATGCAGTAAACAAACCTGTTTACAAATTATCGTAATGCTTAATATAACAACAAACACCAGCATAAAAAAATGGTAAACAAGTAAACAAAAATCCGAGTCACGCACATTCGCCTTCAAGAAAATTCATCAGACTGTTTACTCTGCCATATAAAAGGCAAGGCAAGCAGGCAACAGTAGTAATGAAGTTCAGTCAGTCTTGTGAAGACCCGTTGCGTTTGAAGAGAGTAATCGTGGTTTGAAGATCTTCGTTACAAATATCTGACGAATAATTGTCTAGCAATTGTTGTTGTTTATGCAAAGGAATAACAGAAAAGGCAATTGTGGTTGTTTACATCAAGTTGTGAACAGTGGCATACAGATTTGTGCGAATAATAAAGAATTTTAATTAAAACTAAACACCAAATTTATTTTTATTTTATTTTCAATCTACGAACTCGTATTTTAAACGTTTTTAAAAGATGAAAACGTAACAATATGTATGTATGTATGTATAGACTTATATGTGTTGTTTGGTTTTAATACCATCATTCCCTTTATTACTCTCTTTTACTAGGTTAATTAATTAATTAATTAATCAATTGCCTTAATTGAAATGCATTACAATTCTGTTTAATTATCACCATAAATAGCCAGAATAATTCCATTGCGTTTAGATGTCAAACTTAAATGTAATCACCTTCGGCCATTACTTGGTGTCCCCCTTTTATGGAGCCAAAGCGAGCCAAAGTCAACAGGCAATGCAATGAGAAAGGATATGTTGACAAATACAATAAAAACAAGTATTGTTGTTGTCACAGACATGGAACAATTTAACAATAAACTCGTGTACAAATAGAATATAAAAAGGAAAATAATGACATACAGTGGAACAGCCAACAGACATTGTTTTGAAATGCAATTACAGTGGAAAAACTGAGTTTAAACCTTGTGCTCGAAATATGGCATAACCCAGGATAAAAGCGTTTAAGGCAACTTCTTTTAATTCAAGCATAACAGCTCCAAGACGATACTGAATACATACTTGGTCATGACGACCCTAGCTTCTCACAGCACCCATGTTGTGTGTGTTAAATTTTATGCATGAATGGCGGGCCTACAGCTTAAAGTCGACTTCGAAAGACAGATTTTTGAAAAACTTTTCATAGAAATTTTATTTTATTTTCAGAGCTTTTGCCAAAGGACTGCTAAAAGAGAGTTCCGGAAGAATTAAGCATAAAAGATTTGATATTCAACAAAACAATACCGAGCAATAATAAGAAGTAACGAGTGATCAAATTTAAGTTGAAGGCAACTTGTCTTGAATATTACGATCAAACTTTACAAAACTCTTGATAAACTCCTTTGAAAATTACTACCAAATGTTATCCATGTTTCAAAAGCAAATAATTTCGAAACAATAAATCCAGACTCATTACAAATACGCAAAAAAATAACCATGAAGAGCAACAATCTGGCAACACTGACATGCACGACATATTCTTCAATAATGTACACCAAATCCTACATTACGTTCTGATCCCTTGGTTTCCATTTGATTTTGCTGATGACAGTTCTTCAAATGCGTATTTGTTGCTCAGTGTTCTTTCTGTGTAGGAGTGTTACAAAAGGGAATAGGAAACGGAAATAGAATTCTTCTCTAAGAAACTGAAAAACAAAGGAAATCATTTTTACTTTCAAAAGAACTTTTTCTACGTTTCATTGTTATTCGAACATTTCTTTGTTGGAAACTAACAATGAAAAAGGAAGAACGTTATGAAGTTGCTTTCATAACGGGAGTGCAAAACAAAAATGAAGCAACAACAATACTTTTCAAAGAATACAAAAATTTACTACAAATAATAATCTGATTGCGTTTAAAAGCTACACTCTGTACTCCACTATGCTCTACAGTCTGTGTTTGAAAGGTTGCTTTGTGTAGAATATTCTTCGGAATCCTTTCAGTTAGAATGCTTATCGGATATCTAAAGCCTATTTAGCTTACTTGCTTATTTACGTACTCAAATGGTCATTACAACCCTTTAGTCAGGATTATGACGTAGCTTCTCCTATCACACATGTTGCGTGTGTTAATTTTATCCATAAGTGGCGGGACCTACAGTTTAAAGTCGTCTCCGAACGACAGATTTTTGAGAATCTTTTCATGGCAATTTTGTTTGCCAGAAAACTGCTGAAGAAGTTTTATTCGATATGTCTGGGTTGGCCTCACGTCTAATTAGCCAACACACTACCTACTAGACTATGACGATACCATTCATGCCAATTTTATTTATCATAAATCAGTTGAGAGGAAGCCGCCGAAGAAGTGTTTGTTTTTAAATTTCGTTTTATTAGACATTTCTGGGTTGGAGTTTAAACCACGCATCACATCTAATGAGTCAATACACTACCTACTAGACTACGGCAACTTCTCTAGTTATGTAGCAAGATTTTTTTGGGATCAGATTGGTTTCTTCTACTAGGAAATGTTTGATTGATTGTAGTATCACAATGGCCTTAAACGGTAAACACACAGTCTTCTAAACTACGGCGAATTTCTTAAACTGAACCAATGATATGCGGCACTTCCACGTCCTTGTGACACTCTTTATCTCATTTTTTACACCGCTTCGTTCTTCAGCCTCATAACGCGATTTAAACAAAGCTCCCATTTAACACGTTAATCGCATAATCTTCAGGCAATAATCTGACCTGGCTGAACATACAGACCAGAGATCAGCAATGATTATTCAAAAAGACGAGTAAAAACGAATCATACTCATAATTTCTGATACTTCTACGCACGCATTCATACATATTTTCTACTCATATTCAAAGTTTGAACTACTCATCATGTTCATACTTAACATTACGTACGATGTTGTTGATTTCGACTCTCCATTACTCAACATATACACGCAGCACAAAATAAGTACGAGTCGCGTACGAACACTAAAATACTCACTAGAATATTATGAGTTTGCTCTGCTGGCTGCTCTTTTTTTTTTTGATTATGTTTTGTTTTCTTTTTTGTAAATGCAAGAATAACAAAGACTGTAAATTTTGATGAATGATTCGACGAGTCACTCGAATCATTTCTAAGTATTATAAGCATTTTTCTAAAGTTATGAATCTAAATGAGTAGGCTGGCTTATGAATCAAACATATTTCGAATGGTATGAGTTTGATGTCAACGTTGTACGCATACTGATTGCAACCTGTACTTATAAATCAACATTGTAGTGAGTATGGATGAATTAGGGTACATAGTTAAGTTCCAATTTTGTTGAGTCACTTATATTCAAAATTGCATGAGTGCTTATGAGGAGCGCAAAAACGATCCATTGCTGATCTCTGATACATACACATAAATAGCCATGACATCCCTTCAGTCCGAATTACGACCTAGCTTCTCACACCACTCATGTTGTGTGTGTTAATTTTATATATGAGTGATAAATTTATCATTTAAAGAATCTCCCATTTAAAGAATAAAATTTGTTTTCTTAAAATTCTCTTTCCAAACGTGACTGTTTTATGGCAAAACCGCAATTTATCATAAAAACCATTGCAATTTAACAGAGCCATTTCGGTAAATTAAATTAAAAAAATGTTTTTGTTTTTAAAATTTTCTAGAACTCGATCAAGCATTTCAAAAATATTTTGTTTCTCTTTCTCTCTCTCACTCTCTCACGCTTCTACTGTTTATATTTCACTGTGATGATGATACAGACAAAACGCCAATACAATATGAATGTGAGTGAGTGTTGAAGAAAAAACAAATGCGAGAAAAAATGCTGAAACATCATGCATTAGCGTAACAATAACTGACTCACAAACCACCACAAACTGTGCGTACAGACTACAAGGACTCAAAAGTTTTCGGCCATTAGTTCTCAACCCAAATAATGTCCGTTTATACTCCTCTAGCATGGTAATGCAAACCCCATTTCATATAAAAATATGATTCGAAAAAGTTTTTTGTATGTGACCTCCACATTTCGCATTCCCTGTACATGGTAGCAGGAGATGGATGGAGTATTTTTGTGCGTTGAAACATGCGTTTGCCGTTAAAAGTCAACTGGAGCCAAAAGAGCCATTACTTTCATGGGTGTTTTGCTCGCATAACATTTCGTTGAAATTTATTTTATTGCAGTTTCCGGTTTCCTTTGAACACAGAGATACAAATACAGATACAGATACAGTTCGAGTGTAAATGTTTTCTTGTGCATGAAATACTAGACTTTGAAGGATGAAAAATTGAAAAAGGGTTCTTCACCAGTTGGTGGCAGCATAAACGAATGAAATTGTTTTTTTTTGGTTTCGAGAAAGGTAAGGAGAAAGAAATTACACGTAATCACGATAATCTGAAAAAAAAGAAAAAGTCAATGCCTTATCTGGCAAAATACTGACGTTTTTTTTTGATTTTAAATAACTGAAGTCGCTGTAATCTAATGGGCAGTGACTTGGCTTATTTGAAGCGAGGCCATGGTTCAAACTCCTCGACAAAACTAATTCTAAAAAAATATTTCTTCGGCTACTTCCCCTCTCAGCAGATTTCTGTCAATAACTCTGAGAGTCGCCGTCTAGTCTAGTAAGTAGTGTGTTAGCTTATTAGAAGTAAGGCTACGGTTCAAACCTCAGGTCAGACATTTCCAACAAAAAATATTTCTTTGGCAACTTCTTCTCAGCAGAATTATGGCAAAGACTCTGAGCATCAAATAAAATTTACAATGAAAAGTTTCTCAACAACCTGTCGTTCAGAATCGACTTCCCATCACTCATGTATAAAATTAACACACACAACATCAGTGGTATGAGAAGCAAGGTCGTAATCCTGACTAAATTGTTGTAGTGACCAATTATGTATGTACTCCTGTATATGTAACCCTGAGAGTAAAATAAAATTGTCATGAAAATTTGGTTCAAGAAAATCTGTTGTTCGGGGTCGTATTAAACTTTAGGTCTCGGCTGCCATGGATAAAATTAACACACCCAACTTAGGTGACTATGTTGTAATCCTAACTAAAGGGTTGTAAAGACAAGTGAGATAAGTTAAGTATGTTTGCTTAAACTGCTAATGAAAAGCTTCGTATAATTTAATTCAGCTTCTGTTTATCATTTTAAATCTCTTCTTGTGTTATAAGTTTTGATCACAAGCATATTATCTTTCAAAAATCTTATTTTTAGGTCTACATATTCTCAATTATGCAAACGTCAAAGAATGTTTTATAGGACAGTATTTGCATAACCAGGATCTCTAACTAACAACATCAATGATCTTGATGACGTCATTTATCACAATTTTTTTTTCATACTTTTGGGGCACCCTGTAAATAATTTCTCAAACTGCATGTTGTTGCCATTGAAAACAACATGAACTTTTAAGAAGGAATGCATCGTTTAAGGAAACAATAAAAGAAAATCACATTTAATAACTAAAATAAGTCCAGGGTTAAAATACAACTCAAGAAAATACAAGAAAAATTTATATTTTATTCTCCCACTCTAATAGGGGAATTTATTTAAGCGCTTTAATTTATTCTCTTTATTCTACAAAAGTATTTAAAGAACAAAGAGAGAATTTAACTTATTTATGGCACCTAAAGTAGGCAACATTTTTTTTTTTTTTTGAAAATGTTTGCAAAAATATTTCCAGTTTCTGATTGTTTTTTTGCCATGATTCTCCTCGTTCACCTGTTCAATGGAAATGGAATTTCCCGATTATCACCGCAAATTGCCATTATGGAACAATAAAGAAAAATTTCTGTAGAATAAACCTCCACAGAAAAAAATAAAAAACAATTTAAATCGAGATTTTTGCCAAACGAATAACTTTTAAAACAAAAAAATAAATTTTCTCCACCAACTTTTTGATTTTATTCTCCTGATAATTTTTTCTTTCATTTTTCTTAAACCGCCGAATGAAGTTAAGAGAACAAATAAGAAAAAGTGAAGTGAATTACGGCACAATTCGAATACTGGCAGTTTTTGTGTTCAAAACTGTTTTGAAAAATTTAAGAATATTGTCACGAAAATGAAAAATCTAGAGACTGGTGTTTTGCTTTTACATTGCTTAACAGTAAAATTATAAAAAGAAACTACAAAAACAGAACAATGCAGTAAACAAATAAACAAATCGTACTGCTTAATATAACAACAAACACCAGCATAAAAAATGGTAAACAAGTAAACAAAAATACAACAACAAACACTAGAAAAATAAATGTAAACAAAATACACAAACAACAATAATGAACGTAAACAACGATGTTTACATTTATAGAGGTCTCGAGGAGGCGAAGTCACGAATATTCGCCTACATGAACATTCGTCAGACAGTTTACTCTGCCATATTAAAGGCAAGGCACAGCAGGCGAGGTAGTTAATGAAGTTCAGTCAGTCTTGTGTGAAGATGCGGTGAGTTTGAAAAGAGTAATCGTGGTTTGAAGATCTCCGTTACAAAGATCTGTCGAATAGTTGCCTAGTAATTGTTATTGTTTATGCAATGGATATAAACAGAGGCATAACAAAGAAGAGCAATTGTTGTTGTTTACATAAAGTTGTGAAGAGTGGCACACAGAATTGTGCAAATAATAAAGAATTTTAATTAAAACCAAACACCAAATTTATTTTTATTTTATTTGCAATCTACGAGCTCATATTTTAAAAGTTTTTAAAAGCAAAAAACGTAACGATATTTTACTGCTGCAGTTCAACCTACTCTCGCTCTCTTTGTTTTTTAACTAATACATCCATCCCAACAGTAGGTGCAAAGTGTAAGTACTTATGTGTATGTATGTGTCCCTTGAACAGTCAGTCAATTAGTACTTGACTGTTCACATTCAGTCCTTTTTTTGTCAAACAGGAGAATAAAACTTAATTTCTAAAACAAATAAAACAACAACACAAAAAGGATAATAAGGATCATCACACAATGTTGACCAAAAAACAATTGAAAGTCCTTTAAACGGTTTAAAGTAGCAAAAACTGAAAAAGACTTTAAAAGTTAACCCAAATAGGTGAATACCGACATTCACAGTCATTCCCAGCTGCAGGAGAACAAATGAAACGTGTTGAGAAACTCAAAAGGAAACCGGCAAACAAAAGAATTCTGCAGGAATTTTTTTTTAAGGAAACGGAAAATTAAACATTTCGTTTCCCTATGAAGAAAGCATAGAAGAAGAGGTAAAGCACAAACAGAAGTGACAGCGTTAATATTGAAAAATGTTTAAAAAGCAGATTTTCTTTCTTTTATTTTTGCCTTCAATTGAAGGCTTTACTTAGAATGGCAAGATGGATTCCATTCCCACTCCTTTCCTTTCAACTCTGAAAGAACTTGTCATTTCTTTTTACGTGTGCTCTTAAACTCATTCAACACTGCAATCTTTAGCTCCTCAAGCGTTCGATTAGTTTTTGCAACAGGAAATGGAAAGATATTCGACTTCTGAAAGAGATAACACCACTGTAAATGGAGGTACAATAGCCTGAGGATATACTCTAATGGTAATGCACTGGATGTTTACCATGATGCTCACACCAATAGCAACCTATGAGGCCAATGGCTGAAAACAATTCAACTTGAGTTGGCCAAAATATATGAACTAGCGTGTGTGCAAATGAAAGCCTGTTCTACAGTGGCGCTGAAGGCATTGCTGGATTTAATTCCACTGAAGTAAAGTGAAAGTTTGAGCTTTGAAGACTATGGCTAGGATAATGTGAGACAAAAGAACTCCGTGACATAATGAAACGAGTAGCCGACCACTTCATTCTTAACTGTCCCCTGTACATCACTAGTAGACTCCATGGTTTCGGGAAATGCTTCGCAACAATACTTAATAACAAGAATGAATGGAGTAACCTTACAGGCTACATACTCTTTTAGAAGAGGAGCTATTCTGTGGTATACGGATTGGTCAAGAACAGATATTGGAATAGGCGTGGGAGGTTTTAGTCACATAATGAAATATTTCAAGCCCCTGAGAAAACTCGTAAGTATCTTACCAGCCGAAACCTATGCCATCGATAGATGTACTCAACTCAGCTTGGATGACAGATACTAAAGGTTAAACATTCACATACTAACTGCGAGACAGGCCTCCATCCAGGCACTCAACTCTTATGAGGTTTCCTAAGACAGTAAGGGGCTGTCTGGAAAACCCGAATCAACTCATGTGGGAATTCGCGGCAGTGATCAAACAGATGAACCTGCGAGGGGAAGATTACAGGGTAAGAAAATTTTTGTGGAGAGAAATTGTTTTTTTTTTTTAATTGAAAAAATATTATACGAGGGTATACATATAAGATACCGGCCTCTTAGGATGGTGTGGAGATGGTCTGTAATGATAAGACCGAAATGAAGACCGAACATTAGAACCAGAGTGGCAATAATGCATTCTAGAAGGAAGCAGCTGCGTGCATATCAGTGGCTGAGTTAAACCTTGTCCTTGCTGAAACCGCACAGCATCCGGAAGTTTGATCTGACACGGAGGCAGAGATACCCGATAGATTAAGAGTAGTACTCTAGATCATATGGCCACATCTATAGCATCTCTACATAACGACAATAAGAGGCAGGGGAAGTGTTATGATCCAAACTCCACTGATTAGATTTCCAATCCATGTAATGAACTGTATGGATTGCTTATTATGTTGATATTGTATTTGTGTGCTCTACCATTTGAATAAGGAGGTTTCGACATGAATTCTATGCCAGGGTACATATCATTTATGCCACTGCACACAATCGATAAACATTTACGTTGTACCTAATAGGTCGGTAGGTAGAAGTGGCTGTCCCCTCGATGGAGTCATGAGCGGACACACTTAGGCTGCACATCTATATCCTCCATGTAGTAGGCACCCAGGTACCTCCGAAAGTTTTAATTAAAATTCTTTATTATTCGCACATTTCTGTATGCCACTGTTCACAACTTGATGTAAACAACAACAATTGCTATTCTTTATTATTTCTCTGTTTACATAAACAATAACAATTATTCGACAGATCTTTGTAACGGAGATCTTCAAACAACGATTACTCTCTTCAAACAAACCGCATATTCACACAAGACTGACTGAACTTCACTAACTCCGGTCGCCTACTTTGCCTTGCCTTTTATATGGCAAAGTAAACAGTCTGATGAATGTTCTTGAAGGCGAATATTCTTGCCCTCGCCTTCTCGAAGTCTCTATAAATGTAACATCGTTGTTTACTATTATTTCTGCAGTTTTGTTGGTATATTTTTGTTTATTTGTTTACCATTTTTTTATGCTGGTGTTTGTTGTTATATTAAGCAGTATGATAATTTGTAAACAGGTTTGTTTACTGCATTGTTTTGTTTCTGTATTTTTGCTTATAATGTTAATGTTAAACTATGTAAAACAAAACACCAGCATATAGATTTTTCATTTTCGTAACAATATAAAGAAAATCGTCCCTAGGCATATTGCACAATTCCAAAGGTCACTACGAAGAAAATCTCTTGTAACTTATTTTTAAATTTTCATCACAATAATATGTTATTTTTTAATTCAATGAATGCCAAGAGCAGTATGTAACGCATGTCCTACATTAGGGGTATTCACTGCGCAGAGCCCTTAAACAGCAATTAAAAGTTTTCATTTAGGATGAAGGAATTGTTCATATTAAATAAATTATTTATTATTTATAAATAGGCACAAAACAATTGCAAATTCATAAATCAATAGAAGTGAACACCCTTATTTAGGAGTGCGTTATATCACTCCAGTCACTTTGGAGAAAGAATTCCAAGAATTTTTCATTTTCACTTCAAACTTTTTTTTTCGTTCATGTTTAATTTTCATTCGTATTCATATTTACACAGTCATTCATTCAATCATTCATTCATTTATTGTTTATTATTTTCATTTCATTTTTCTTATTTATTTAATTTCCTTTTTAATAATATAGAAAAAAATTCAATAAAATATTCAAGAATGTGTAGGCCTATCGAACGAAATCATTTTTATGAAGTGTTTGAAGAATTTAATTACAATCGCAATCATTAACAGAAATTATTTCGAAAGTAGTAGGAGAGAAAACGACGAGAGTTATAATTAAGTCTGTGTACACAGTATGTATATCTACAAGGAGGAGGAACATGGCATATTATGTATGTAAAGCATATGTTTAGGGGCTATAATTATAAAATTATTTAATTAGTGTGTTCGTTTTCTTGTATCCTCATTAATTAGCACGTTAACTTCTCCTTAACTTTGAAACCACAACAGTAGCGGCAATTGATAAAGGAACACTGATAAGTAAATTTATGGAAAATATTAAATTTGTGGCATACTTTTAGGTTATTTAGCTTATGGACTTTTTATGGCTTAGTATTACGTCTAGACTATGTAATTATTTAAATACATATTTCAGAATCACTGTTTACCTACAAACTATAAATGAATTAGTCTGATAAGTGTGTCTGTGTTAACCCAGACATCGCCAAGTAATCGAAATATGAAAAAATATTTCTTTCGGCAACTTCCTCTCAGCGGACTTCTGGCAAAAAATCTGTCATTCGGAATCGACTTTAAACTGTAGGTCCCGCTACTCATGTATAAAATTAACACACTCAACATAAGTGGTGTGAGAAGCTAGGTCGTAATCCTGACTAAAGTGTTGTAATGACCGATTATGTATGTATGTATGTATTATGTAGAAGACAACCAAAACAAATTCCTCTATAAAATATTTTTTAATTAATTGAACCAAATTTTTTCATCGCCCTGGAGACCTCTTCTGTACTCGGATTAATTTATTATAATCATAAGCTTTTTTATAACACTTTATGTTGCTGTTGTTGTTGCTTTTTTGTAACCATAACCTCTATTTTTTTTTAATCCCACATCACAACAAATTCAACAAATTAAACACAAACGCCAAAACGATAAGAAAAAAAGAATGAAAAAATTATTGAAATGACAAACAGCTTAAATGGGGGAAATTATTGATTGATTGATTGGCTTTGGCTTTAAAGGCACAAAGCGGAGAGAGAGGATATGTATCGAAGGCAGGTGGCAGGTAGCAGTTGCGGCACTCAAATCTGTCTATTTTTCATACGCACTCATGTATTAATAAAGGGATCGCAAGTGTATTAAATTTTTTAGATATGTATTCAGGGGTGCGATAATATTAATGTGGAAGAAATTTAAATTAAAAAAAAATTAATGGAAATTTATTAATTGAGGGTTAAAAAACTTTTCCTGGAAACATAGATTGTTGGGTGTTGATGTATCTTTTGCTTGGGACAAGGTTTGTTTGTTGAGGCCGGCAAGGAGTGAAGAACCTCGTCTATTTTCAAATGATGCAATAAATAAAGAAATACTCCGTCTATGTTGATTTCATTACTAACTACACTACCGTTTTTTAAGACCACAAACAATTATGAAAGGTAGGTCCGTGTTTCGAAGTCTTATTCACAGGAGTTTAGGTTAGGTGGTGTAGGTTGTGTGGTCGTAAAGATAGTTGAGAGGGAGTCTTCCAAAAAATGTTTTTTTTAATATTTTTTTTAGATTGGCTGAGGTTTGAGCTCTCAAACTCCACACATACAGTTCGAGGGAGTTTACTAGTCCATCAATGTCTTTATAAAGTATTGTTACGAAAATGAAAAATCTAGACAATGGTGTTTTACATCGCTTAACATTAAAATTATAAACAAAAGCTACAAAAACAAAACAATGCAGTAAACAACTTGTTTACAAAATATCGCACTGCTCAATATAACAACAAACACCAGCATAAAAAAATGGTAAACAAGTAAACAAAAATACACAAACAACACTACAATAATAAACGTAAACAAGGATTTTTACATTTATAGAGATTTCGAGAAAGCGAAGTCACGCACATTCGCCTGCAAGAACATTCATCAGACTGTTTACTTTGCCATATAAAAGACAAGGCAAAGCAGGCGAGTGAGTTAGTAAAAGTTCAGTCAGTTTTGTGTGAAGACGCGGTGTGTTTGAAGATCTCCGTTACAAAGATCAGGCGAACAATTGCCTAGTAATTGTTATTGTTTATGCAAAGGGTATAGACAGAGGAATAACAAAGAAGAGCAATTGTTGTTGTTTACATCAAGTTGTGAACAGTGGTACACAGAATTGTGCGAATAATAAAGAACTTTAATTAAAACTAAACACAAAATTTACTTTTATTTTATTTGTAATCCACGAGCTCATATTTTAAACGTTTTTAAAAGGTAAAAACGTAACAATATTAATGATTTGAGGTTTGAGCTCTCAAACGCTAGACTACAACGATCATAAAAAGCCACAATAACACTTTACGGGAGTTTACTAGTCCAGAAATGTCTTTATAAAGTCCAAATAGCACTTGAAGAACTATTTGTAATTTGTATAAATTACTATGTCTACCCTCTTACATTTCAATGATATTTATGTCTTTATTCTTCTCCTATTTCCTTTAATTTTATTTAATTCAAGAAATAATGCCAAAAAAAATTCAAATCATCCAAAAATTCTTTCGCACATTTCATCACATTTACCCCCCGAAATATTTAGAATCCAATGAGCCACAACCTCAAATACCAGCAACACAGTGTGTATAGCAACAGGGGGAAAACAATTTCAAACTTTTACAAACAAACACTTTTTCGCCACACACACAATATTTAAGACTTATGACATGAATATGCCATTTAGCACAGGGCCCATTATGGAACAACGAAACCAATTAACACTCTCTGGCAAATGATTGTGACGACGTGGATATATTTTAATCTCTTATGAGTTGGGTTTTGGCAATTGACACGACCGTTATACATAAATCGACATGAATTCCAAACAATTTGCCTGCGGAATAAAATTATTAAAGGAAACATGACGGAGGCAAAGGCTGGCTCCATCCAGCGCAAGCAAATCCACATGTTATTCGCCTCATTGATGATATTGACTCTTCCCTTTACGAAAATATGTTTTGCTATGGAAACTGGAAACTTTATTTGCCTTTATGAACTTTACTTAAAAGTTTTAAAGGCTGAAGTTGAATATGAGAATAAATTATAACTTGCAACACCCTCAGACGCCCCTTAAAGCAGGCAACATTAAAGCATTTATGCACAACTTTGAAAATAAAATGTGCCTTCTTCCCTTAACTAATACATCCACCGAATGGAAGGATAATATGTTTGAAAATCCTTGGCACATACTTTAAGGCATTAGGAGATTTTTATTTTAAATGCCAACAGCCTTAACAACAGCACTGAACAGAATATGGAACTGCCAGAAAATCCCATTTTTATTTCACAGATATTGTTTTATTTTCTTTTCATTTTCATTTTTTGTTTTTGTCGAGGCATTTTATTTTTATTTTTATGATTTCATTTAAGGCCAACAAAATAAAAAACAACTGTTAGGCTTTATTTCTAAATAACCTTGAACGCACATAGACTGGTCTAATCATAAAGCAGCATAAAACTGAAAAAGAGGTCCAAAAGGCAAAATTTGCAAAAAAAAAAATTTAATTCAAGATGTATTTTACATATATTTTCTATTCAAACAAAAACTGTTTCTTAGAAAAATCAACAAAAAAAAATGTCCTTTAAGTCCTTTTCATGTTTAAACGACTCTTTAATCAGTGTATGTGCCTCTGCATATGAATTCCGTAATGTTTGGAAATTTCAAATTATGTATGTGACTACATGTATGGTGTGCATGTATGTATATGTAAATGTATGTCCTTTATTGTCCTGTTATACACATTTATAGTTTCTCTTAAACACACACACACATACATTTTTAACGGTGGGGGGTAGGTATTTATTTTCTGTTGAAGCCGAAAAAAGTCGTCCCTTCTTCCTCCAAGCGGCAAAACATTTGTTTTATGAGTTAAACAGTTGGTAACGCAAAAACTAAAATGAAAAGTATTTTTTTTTTCTTTTTTCGTTTGTAATGAAAACAATTGTTTTAACGCGCTTCAAGCATTAGGCATAATGACGAACTGTTGGTTGGTAGGTTGGATAAACGATGGAAGGTTGAGAAGTTTTTCAAGAAATAAAAATGGTAAAGACTGGTTACGGTAGATAATAATACTTACTTAACTTAATTGGCTATTACAAGTGTTAGCTTAGCTTCTTACACCACCCACGTTGAGTGTGTTAATTTTATACATGAGTGGCGGGACCTACAGTTTAAAGTCGACTTCGAACGACAGATTTTTGAGAAACTTTTTCATGGTAATCTTATTTAACGCTCAGAGTTTTTGTCAGACACACTAGACTACGACGACTTCTATATATAATGCTTACTTAACTTAATTCATCATTACAACCTTTTAGACAAGATTACAACCTAGCTTCTCACACCACCCACGTTGTGTGTGTTAATTTTATGAATAAGTGGCTGTATCCACAGTTTAAACTCGACTCCAAACGATAGATTTTTCAGAAACTTTTTCATGGCAATTCTATGTAACTCTCGGGTTTTTTGCCAGAAGACCGCTGAGAGGAAGTCGTTGAAAGAAATATTATTTTCATTGGCCTCATTGGCCTATTAGACTATGGCGTCTTCAAATGAATGAATAATGAACTTGTCTTGGTTATAAACTATCTTATCTGTTCAAATGGCAACCCAATGTAATATAACCTATTATGGTCAACCTGATGTTAGACTAAGCAGCTGACCATCTTAAGAACAAATATTATTTGACAAAATATTCTCAGATATCCATCAGCATTCCAATACCCTTTTAGCCAGCCTGGTATTTATCTTGTAATTTCAAAACCAATCTCAATTTCACGCTCTACACATCTATTGGCATGATAGTTGTCTTTGTATTTATATTTCCAATAGAAATTTATATGCATATCGTGTTGTGAGATCATCATAGACCAAGTGACGATAGCTTTTCTCTCTCTCTCTACTATAAACCCATAAAGAAACTTCAAGTTATTCTGACTGGTATTGACGTCTTTCGTAGTGTTTTATTCTATCGTACCCCTATTAATTTAATAAATCTAAAAACAATCTAATTAAACAAAAAGCCATATTTAAACAAAACAAATTAAAATAAAGCTGTCAGAAACACAAGCAGAAGCTTTTTTTTTTTGAAAATTGAACAAAATTTAAACGCATCTGAACAACCATTAAAAGAACACACGATGCACCATCGTTAATAATATAGGAAAGCCGCCATGAAACATTAAATTTCACAAAATGAAGGAAACAAAATGTGAACTTTTCGCTTCAACTTTTAACATGATTTAATTCCTTCCGTTTAATTTAATTTTTTCCCCTTTTTTTCTTCAAAACTTTTGTTTTAATTGAATGAAAATCATACCAAGAAATATAATACCCATCCACACATCAACCACATTTACATACAGTGTTAAGTCATACTTTCGTGTGCCTATAATTCATTGCATCAGAACTTGTTTATCACAAATTATGCTTTTATACCGAATCTTAGCATTACATTGTTGTTGTTTAAATAAATTCAACACATCATAGCATATATTATGCGCTCTCTCTCTCTCATCCTAAAATTAAAACAATAATAAACAAAATATTACATCAACAGAGACAAAGAGACAGAGAGATGTGGAGATGCAGGGAGATGAAGAGATATTATTATAAAGAGAAATGTGTTTCAATGATTAGTTGTAAGGCTTACATCAGTATTAATAAATATTTTTTATTGCATTTGTGTTAGTGTAACTATATGTTACAGGAGTTCATATGTGAATTATTTAAAATCCAACAAGAAAAAGAACAAAAATCACCAGCATAATATTAATGCAGTTCTGTTCTAAAGCAAGAGAGTGCAGGAAAAAACTGAAATATTTGCCTGCCAGTGTTGCCATATGCAAATGCATAATCAAAATATATTTTAGGCGGTATTTTTACCGCTGAACTGTATTTCTTATTGCACATAACGAACTTCTCTTTACAGTATTTTGTCCTGTACTTTCTTTCACAGATTACCGTTGCTTTTTACTTATCTTATCTCTCTGTGGAGATTTTAAATATTATGAGACTTAGAATCTTTTGATTATTCTGGGCATAAGAATGCAATTCGCTTTTAATTGAAGCCGAAGTATTACCCAAAATTTGAAAAAATGTTTTGGGACATATATAAATATGAAAACAAACAAGAAAGTGCACGAGTTAAGAATTTTTTTCTTTTAATGAATTAACAATTCATCTACGCTCGGGTAAATATCAATACCATATGCACTCACACGCCAATATCCTCAATCGAAATGTGAGTTTCAATTAAACACTGTATTTACACTCCATAAGCTTAAATGAGAAATTTCAGTCGCACAAATTATTACTCACTATAGTTGTTTACATGCATGTAAGTACGTAATGCGTGCGAGTGTGTTTATTTTAATTTAGACATGCTTTGTTAATATGTTGCCCTCAATTTTTACTGTTCTACGTCGTCGTTTTCTATTGTTTTATTTTGCCTTGTGTGATTTTCATTACGTTTTTTCTGTTTTTCTTTTATTTTGCTTATACACGTACATTGACTTGTTAATAAATATTTTGTCGTTATAGTTGTTGTTGCTGTTGTTGTAACATTTGCAGGATATTAAATAATTCTCAACCATAATCTCAAGTAATTAATTAGCATTTTAAATGAACTTTTATACGCTTACCCCAGCAATGTAAATAGCAACAGAAACAGAAAATCAAATATTTTCTGCACTGAGAAATATTTTATAGTCAGAAAGGGATAGCAATACATTGGTACAATAATAATAAGAATAATAATAATAACAGTAATGACCAATGAGTGTAGCACGCACACACACAAAGACACAAATTAAGTATTTATAATCTTAAATACTTTCATACATGTTACGGGTTATAAATAAACTTACAAAAAAGCACACATGACAACGTTTACATGTGTGTGCGTGTCTGTGTGTGTCTCTCAATTTGAGTAATTTAAGCAACTTAAATATTATTTTACCCTTGTGTATTACTAACAAAGCTTCATACATACAATACATGTAAAATATACCGTTATTTATATGCATGTACCATAAAGAGTTACTATGTGTTCATATTGTATTTGTCAGCTCCACTAAGTATGCCCCTTTATCTTTGTGTATTATTAAGAGCGTGTTAATTTTCTCTGTTCTTAGTGAGAAATGTCAGACTTAATATCTGTTAATAATCAAGTTAATATTACTAACACATACACATCCATATACACATACACATACGCATACATGAATATGTAACTATGCTTTAGACTTTAAACAAAACCGAAACTATTTATAGTGGCACTGTGTGTAAATTATTAAAACAAAAGAAGAAAAGATTTTTAGGAATTTATTTCCACTTCAATAATACAATCAGGTTTTTACATGAAATGAAGTTTTTTTTTAATAATCATTAGTTTGGTAGCACATTGTAGTGCTGAGGGAAATTTAATTTTTTGTTGCTTTTTAAAAGCTTTATGGGGTACTATTGAGGCGAGTAGTCTAGTAGGTAGTGTTTTGACTTATTAGACGTAAGGCCACGGTTCAAACCCCAGGTCAGGCATCAAAACGAAAATATGAAAATATTTCTTCAGGGATTTCTTCTCAGTAGATTTCTGGCAAAAACTCTGAGCGTCAAGTGAAATTGCCATGGAAAGTTTCTCAAAAAAATCTGAATCGTTATGAATAGACTTTAAACTGTAGGTTCCTTTACTTATAGACAAAATTAATGCAAACAACATCAGTGGTGTGAGAAACTAGGTCGTAATCCTGACTAAAGGGTTGTAATGGCCAATTATGTATGTATGTAAGTATGTAGGTATGTAATGAGGCGAATTATTCACGAATAAAATTCTTCAACGTACTTAGTAGTAGATAAGAAGCCCTTAAAGCCTGGATTGGACCTTATTAATGCATTTGATTATAAGTTGACTTGATTAAATATATTTCCTGTCCTATTACACAGTGGTGTAGTAGGTAGTGTGGTGTAGTAGGTAGTGTGTTGGCTTACTATTCGTAAAGCCCGGGTTCGTATCCCAGGCCAGACATCAAAAATGAAATATGAAAAAAAAAAAAAATATTTCTTCGGCGACTTCCTCTCAGCAGATTTCTGGCAAAAACTCTGAGAGTAAAATAAACTGCCATGAAAAAGTTTCTCAAAATTCTGTCGTTCGGAGTCGACGTTAAACTGTAGGTCTCGCCACTCACGTATAAAATTAACGCACACAACACGAGTGGTGTGAGAAGCTAGGCCGTAATCCTGACTGAAGGGTTGTAATGGCCAAATATGTATGTATGTATGTCCTATTACACAAATGCATTCTTCAAACAGTTTAATTTCTGACAATTTAGATCAGAATTTCGAAATAATTTTCTGTCAATACCACAAGCAGAAAAACAACCTCCTTAATCGTAAAATTTTATTCTTAATTGCCTGTTGTTTGAGTCAGCTGATCTTGTCTCGATTAGGATGGTTTTCGCTTGACATATCAGAATTTTCATAACCAGTCCAGTAAACTGTTTAAAAATAACTTGATTTTTAAGCAATTCTACTGTGATTCAGAGATGGAGATATTTGTATCAAGTCTATTGGAAGTGATTTCACACGGTTTTATGCCATGTTTTCTAAAAATAATCGATAAACACTAAAGGTGTACACAACTTCAGGCAACTTACAATCATTAGCAGGTCATAACTGAGCGCATGTAAGAGAAAACTTTCTGCAGTTGTTCAAAGTACTAATCCTCTCAGAAATCTTCTGGCAGTAGGCTCCCGTTCGGAGTCGCTTTAAACTGTAGGTTTAATTAACGGACACAACGTGGGTGGTGTGAGAAGCAACGTCGTAATCCTGGCGGAAAGGTTGTAATGACTACCTAAGTAAGTAAAGTACACAAAAGATTCTGGATAACGTCGTACGTAATTCTGACTATAACGTAGCTGTACTTAAGAAGAATAACAGAGCGTTGTATGCTACATGAAAGAAAATTTATTTTGTTATTCTACGTTCTGAATGACACGTTCATGACGAATATGAACTACAAACATAAGAAATGTAGTTGGTCTTGAGCATATTTTAAATACCTATTACAGTCGTTTACCTCCGACCTTGGACTAATTCTGCTAATGTAGCTACGTAGCAATAATAGCACTCCAAATATTTTAAAAAATTCATCATTTATTTAATATCTGTCATCCCACTGTGTGTACTGTTGCTTTAATTTTTACCTCAATTGTGTTGAAAATGTTTTAAAATAATAACAACACACATATCCAACACACATATACACATAAAGATAATCCCTTTTTTTGAATGTGTACGTAAATAAACAAAATAATTGCAAGCAAATTAACCCACACGAAATGAAATTTTAAATTTTAAAGAGAGAAATAAATGAAGATTTTAAATCAAATTAAAACAATACATATACGCATACATATGTACATGCAAATAAAGCAGCACACACACACATAAATACGTATGTAAAGAGACAAATATCGTATTAAAATGGCTTTATTTCAATGGCCATCATTCCATCATTCGTATGCATGACGTTTAATTAGTTTATTACTCTTACACACTCGCACAAAGTCGTCACTCGATAGAGAATAAAAAAAAACAAGAAACTTTATTTGTGTGTGTGTGTGTGTGTGTGTCTATTTTATCTTATTAATCTCATACGCTCTGTTTAATTTGTTATTAAATGTTTTGTTTTTGTTGTTGTTGTTGTTTATATTGTTTTTATTTCTCTTTCAATTTTACTCCGATGGGGATAAACACTTGCATATACTAATACACCTGCACATGCACACGAGCTCGTTATTTCATTACACTATCATGCCGAAGAGGCCTGTGTTGATTGTTTTTTATTTTTGTTTTGTTTTGTTATTGTTGTTGCTTTGTGTATGCCTTTGTTTTCATTTCATCCACTTGATTTTCTTGTTTTAATTGTTACCGTTATAAACCTGTTTTAATATCGTATTTATTTGTAAAACATTTCATATGATTTTCATTTCAACTGAGACACAGAGAGAGAGAGAATGATTGCTTTTGTATGCATAAAAACATAAACAAACAACACACACACACATATGTTTATAAACAGACTTATTGGGAAAAATGAAAAGATACCAGATGTGCGTTGATAGCATGCAGGTTTATTCTTTCATTTCCCAGCAAACGTTTTCGATTGTACTACTTATTTGATTATTACATAGACAAATATTATGTTTAGATTTGATGAAATTACGAAAAATTTAATTCATTTGATCTGGAAATTTTAACAGCGGTTGAATTGACGCTGTTGCTGTGTGGAAGTGTGGAATTAAAATAGTCTACCTATCGTAAGAAATAGAATAAATTCGTTCTGGAACCCATTCTCAATAAGGAATTAAAGGAAATGGATGAGAATAATCGTTAGATGAGGTATTAATGGTGTCGATATACCAGTTATCACGTACAATACAATTGTTTCTTATTTTTCCGACATAAGGCTTTAATCAGTAAAGTTTTTTGCAAAACAAAAGTAACAAAAATATGGCTTAAGTAGTGCTTACTGATTCCAGTCATGAACCTGATTTTCCTTTGAAGAGAACACAGGAATCAAAACCAGAAAGAATAAACCTGTTAACACACCAGAAGAGAGATAAGGCGTGATGTAGTGGTTAATGAAGTTGACTAAAAACCCAAACATTTGAAGTCACCGTAGTCTAGGTAGGGTGTTGGCTTATTAGACGTGAGGCCATGGTTCAAACCCCAGGTCAAAGATCACGATCAAATCGAAATATGAAAAACATTTATTCTGCAACTTCAGCTCAGCAGATTTCAGGCAAAAGCTCTATGAGAGTAAATAAAATTGCCTTGAAAAGTTTCTCAAGAAATCTGTCATTCGGATTCGCCTTTAAACTGTAGATCCCGCCACTTGTGAATAAAATTAACACACACAACATAAGTGGTGCGAGAAGCTAGGTCGTAATCTTGACTGAAGGGTTGTATGTATGTATGTATGTAAAAAATCAAGCATTTAAGGCTTCGATTAAAGCTGATTTAGCAATTTTTTTAATAATACGCTTCATTCTCTCTCCAAATAATACATCCAGAAGCGTTCTGAGTTCCCCAGAGAGTATGAAATCAAGAACGAACATTATGTGGAATTAAGGCCACCTGAGTCTTGGGCAAAAGTATTCTATTCATCGTGGTCTCTCACCACTGCATCCAATACACAATGCAATACAGTTTCAATATTTTTATCTTTTTTTTTTTATCACCCAGGCCTAATAATTGTTGTCTTATTATCCAACTAAGTATCGGTAACAGTAAGTAACGCTTGGTGAAGTGAACCCAGAAACAAGTTTGCACAAGTTCAACCAATAGCGTTAATATGCCTGTATATGCGTGTAATAAAAAAATTTGTACTAACAAAAGTTTTTTTATATAAAAAATCAGAAATTAATGAAAATATTGTTTGTGTGTGTATATGTTTGCGTATTTCTACAACTGCCTGACAATGTCAAGAGCACTAGCAGCTACAATAACAACAACAACAACTAAAATACAGCCAATTTACCAACACTGTCAAACAAATATGCCCAATTAATGACAACAACAATGAAAAAAGCTTTTCCATTACAACATAAAACAACTTAAATGCTCTGTAGACGAGTGCTAATGTGTAAGTGCATGTAATAATACTACAACAACACACCTTCACATATGTATGTATACACACAAAATTTTAATAAAATTGTTTACATTACCCAATCAAAATTAATAAAGAGTCGCCGTAAATTATGCAACAATATTTACCTACAAAAAAACAGGAGGATTTTAATTGGAAGGTTTTTATTGCCTGCGAAAAAAATATGAAGGAAATTATGGAAAATTTTTAATAAAAAGTTTCACAATAAGGGTATTTAGGCAGGCCTTAATTAGATACATATTTTATTTACTTTAGTTGCAGCAGCATTCTACTGGCGGCAATCGAATTGATTTCATCAGTCAGCCTTTTCTAAATTATTCATAGCCTTCATCTAGGTAATGTTTAGTCTTTGTCTCCGCTAACAGAGTGCATTGTGGTCTTGTTTATGGACCGACCACACTGACGTGCCTATTTAAAATCAAAATTTCTGTAATAGTATTGAGGCTAACCTCTTCTGGATCATACTGTACTCAATTTGAATTTCACGCTTTACACAGCTATTGCCATGATTATTGACTTTGAATTTATATTTTCAATAGAAATTTATATGCATATCGTGTTGTGTGATTATAACAGACCATGTGACGTTAGTTTTTCTGCACTCTGCTATAAACACATAAAGAAACTTCAAGTTATTCTGACTGGTATTGACTCCTTTCGTATCCGCCCCTATTAATTTAACAAACTTAAAATCATTCTAATTAAACAAAAAGTCATATTTAAACAAAAAAATTGTTAAAACAAAAAATTGTTAAAACAAATGAAAAACATAAACAGAAACTTTTTCTTGGAAAATTTAACAAAATTTAAACGCATGTGAACAGCTGTTAATAGAACAAACGATGCACCATCGTTAATAATATAGGAAAGCCACCATACAACATTAAATTTCACAAAATGAAAAAACAAAATGTGAACTTTCACTTCAACTTTTAATATGATTTAATTCCTTCCTTTTAATTTAATTTTTCTCCTTTTTTTCTTCAAAACTCTTGTTTTAATTGAATGAAAATCATGTCATGAAATATAATACGCATCCACACATCAACCATATTTACATAATGTGTGTGAAGATAAATTCGAATTTAAAACTCCAATCCATTTGGCGTTAACAGAGCAAAATTTCCTCATAACAGAACAAAATTTGCCCTTAAGAGAGCACTGTTAAGTAAGCATCTGAACAAGCCCAATTGTTCAGAAGCTAATTTTGGGGAATACATATAGTAGGGCTATGAGTACCGTACTATATGCAAAGGAGGGTTCTAAGGTTCTTTAATATAATCAGCAATTCGCATATAAAGTGATATGGTATTGAGAAAATTGGCGTTGAAAATATCAATTTTTTGCTTAAAAAAATCAGTGGCCATTTTGAAACATATAAGAAATAGTACACAATGCTGGCTATATGTAGATAGTAGTCTAGAGGGTCCTCCTTCGAACCATGGTAGTGGTATAGCCGTCCTAAAGCCCCACCAACCATCCTTTACATTTCAACACTTTTGCTCACAAATAACAATGATCATAATGAGAATTAAATTGTATGTCAATAGTCTGCAATAATTGCAAAGTAGAAGACTAATCTACTTATTGTCACCGTTAAGCAGTTAACAGTGCTCTGTTAATAGCAAAGTATACACTGTTAGAGGCAAGAAGTGGCACTGCTTAAAGTGTTGGTTTGAGTCTTTGGTTTTTAAATTCGAATTTATCTTCACACGCATGAAATATAACACCCATCCATACATCGATCACATTTACATACATTGTGAAACCCTACTTTCGTGTGCCTATAACCCATTGAATGAGAACTTGTTTCTCACAAATTATGATTTTATACTTAATTTTAGCATTACATTGTTGTTGTTTAAATAAATTCAACTCATCATATCATATATTATACGCGCTCTCTCTCTCTCTCTCTCTCTTTCTCTCTCTCATCCTAAAATAAAAACAATAATAAACAAAATATTACATCAACATTGACCAAGAGACAGAGAGATGCAGGGAGATGGAGAGATGAAGTGATATTATAGGGAGAAATGTGTTTCAATGATTAGTTGTAAGGCTTACATCAGTATTAATAAATATTTTTTATTGCATTTGTTTTAGTGTAACTACGTGTTACAGGAGTTCATATGTGAATTATTTAAATTCCAACAAGAAAAAGAACAAAAATCACCAGCATAATATTAATGCAGTTCTGTTCTAAAACAAGAGAGTGCAGGAAAAAACTGAAATATTTGCCAGCCAGTGTTGCCGTATGCAAATGTATAATAAAAATATTCTTTAGGGGATATTTTTACCGCTGAACTCTATTTTTTATTACACTTCTCCTATACTATTTTACTTTGTCCTTTCTTTTAGATTTTACAGCAGCATTTTACTTCTAAATAGCGGGCCGTACTATCTGTAGCATCTGTGGAAATTTTAAATGTTAGGGGACTAGGAATCTTTTAATTATTCTGGGCATAATAATGCAATTCGATATTAATTGAAGCCGACGTATTATTCGAAATTTAAAAAAATTGTTTGAAACAGACACAAGTGTGACTGCTAAGAAAGAAGACTTGTTTCTCACAACCGCGTATTTACACAAAGTACTTACATTTGTGGTAGATTGACTAATACACATGACTTTACTGAGTGTAATATTTCCTGATAAAGTTTTTTGTGTCTTTCTCCCTCTACCAAGCTTTTTTTTCTAATTCCAACACAATAGTACAGCGAAAAATTCCCGAGCAAAATCATAGGTCTGTGGATCTATGGATTCATTTTGTTATTTGGATGGCCCTATTACTGGTGGAAGAGTTGAAAATATCTGAAGTCGAATTAATAAGGATCATGCAACACTCAGCGTATCAGGAGACAATGGCATCATAAATGCGATACCGTAAATTGCTATAGATTGACTATACCACACCGTAAGGAACTCCTAAGAGTGGCCTGAAATCGACGAGATATCACAGAAAATGTGAAGGGCACTGGAAGACGCGGAGTGCCACAGGCAGACTATATATGACAGGCATAAATTTAGATGAAATAAAATGAAAAGCATTTGTTAAGTCTTTATGTTTTTCCTGGAACTATAGGATCTACCAAAAAATGCACATGATACGGCTAACTAACTCAACTTGTTTTCTCTTTTAATATTTCTTGGCAATCTTCGTTGCACTGAAAACAATAATATAGTCACACCTAATAGCTACACAAAGCCTATTAGGGCTGACAAATGTTCTAGCTGTTATCCTTCACAGGTTACTTCTATCATATGTAGTACAATTTCAAATAAAAAATCAACAATTGGAAAAGACCACGCCAGGAACATGTTCCAGACGTTAGTTATCATTTATAAAGTTCAAATATTTTAACGCTAATAAATAAAAAATAATTTTTATAAAAAGAAACTGGAACTTAAAGCACACTATACATCAGACTTAATAAATCAGTGTCATTACCATTACGTTTTATAATTTAAAAAGCTTTCATGAGACTTCCATTAGCAGTTTAATTAAGTTTTCTCCATAATGCCAGAAAAATTTGAATTCCCACAAAATGGTTCACATTTTTATCAAACTAAGAAGGAGACAACATATACCAACGCAAACAGATTTATTTCAACACCTAATAATGCCTTATTCTTCGTGTAATTAAATAATCATACGCCATAAATAAATAAATTTTAAATGAAACTTTACGATTAAATGTGTTTAGTTTTCATTACATTTTGATTCGAAAGAGAAATTCTAATAAATTATCCAACATTACTTAACTTGTATTGCATACATATGTATGTAAACATTTGAACGGCAAATATAACGAGAATGTGAAATAAATTCCCCCTCCACACAACAACCAACATTTTGGCAACACTGCTGCAAACATTCACACATAAACCACACAAAACATTTGTATTCATTTGTGAGAGTATAATACTTTGAAACAAAACAGCAACAACAATAAAAAAATATAGAAAAAGGAAAAGCAAAAACAAAATCAACCTCAAAACAAAACCAATACCAACCAGAAGAGAAACAAGAAACAGGAAATTCATTTTAAACATTCCCATACCAGTATTATGCATGCATGCATGGGTCAAGCAAACTCCTACACACATACACATGCACACAAACAAGCAACCATTAACTGAACTCTCTTTAACATGGACCATATAAAAATCATACGAGTGTGAACAAGGGTGTGAGAGAGCATGTAAGGCGACTAAACGATTATACAAGTTTTTATGTGGCGCCATTGAAAACATAAAAATTAGATGCGTATGTGTGCGTGCGTGAGTGTGTACTATAGATGTGCCTGCATATTTAACAATGAAAACAAGCAACAATTTTTCTTTTTAACACAATACAATATATTGTAAAGAGCAACAAGAACAACAACAAAAATAAAAAATAAAACCACCCACACACACATGCAATGTGAACACACATGAACTGGCGAAAGAAATTTTTAAAATTGTACTGCAAATGCTTAGGAGCTGATATTTAATGTGAGAATGTTAGGTTAAGTTATTACGCCTTGAAGTGGATTTATTTATTTATTTATTTATTTATTTATTTTATTTATTAATCATAGCACAACAAGATAATAATCTTATAAATGAAAGTGCTATGGGAGGACATCAAATAGGAAAAAGTAATAACAAATTGCTCATTGTATGAGTAATGAATTGTTTGAAGTGCAGTATAAATAAAAATGAATAAGAATAAGAACATGTTTTAACCTCAGGAAATAGCAATCGATACAAAAAAAATTAGGATAAGAAAATGAGGATAAGAAAATGAGTATTTGTAAAAAACTAAATTAGGAAAGATACAAATATAAAGAAAAATACAAACAAGGAAATATATTCATATAATGAGATACAATGAAACTTAAATAATAAATTAGAAAAATGAAAATAATTAATCACTAATAAAAATGAAGAGTAAAAATGTATAAAACAATCAAAATATATTACAAACTACTTAAACAGAGTGTATAACTCCTTTTTGAACTTAGTTGCATTGCCTATGTTCTGAATATAATTAGGTAGTGCATTCCAAAGACTGATGGTGTGTATAAAGAACTGTCGTTTCGACAAAAGAGTCCTATGCCTTAATTGGATAATTTTCCTACCGCGGTTGGATCTAGCAAATCTAATCCTGCTAAATAAGTATACTGGCTGTTCCAAAGTAATAATCTTATGGAGGAGAATTAGGCACTTAATATTCAGTAGATTATCAAAATGAATACCACATATCTGGTAAGAAAATTGCGATATATGGTCCCGACGTCCCTTAATAAATACATATCTGGCTATGTTATTATAAGCCAAGTTGAGTTTCCGCCTATCATCCGCATCACAGTTTGCGAAAATTTCCGATCCATATAAAAGAACAGGAATCAAAAACGTTTTTGCCAGTTGCAGGCGTATAGCAAAAGGAGTCGAATCTATAACAGCCCATAAGTTCCTAAGCATACCATAAACTTTACCAACGATGACATTAATGTGGCTAGACCACGTTAGCCGACCATTAAAGATAACACCCAGATTAGATGCCGATTCAACAAAATCAATTTTATTCCCCCTGATAATAATTTCCGGCACATCAAACGCTCTCTTAGACCTGGAGAGCAATAAACATTTCGATTTAGAGGGATTAATACAAAGTCCATTAGCACTAGCCCAGTTGTCAATTTTCCGTAAATCATCGTTAATCATATCTACACATAGTCGGATATTATCAATACAAGCGCTCCTATAGAGCTGAACGTCATCAGCGTACATATGTACGCTACAATTATCCAAAACATCAGGTAGGTCGTTAATGTATATACAGAACAAAAGGGGCCCTAAAATTGATCCCTGAGGAATATTATGCCATTAAATATTTATAGGCGGAAGGGGGTTGTGTTTTTTAAATAAAAAAAACTTTCCGATTTAAATATTAAAAAATAAAAAAAAAATAAAAACATTTTAAAAACCATTTAAGATGGCTTTGTGGATTCTCTTAAATGGTGAGTAATTTGTCTCTTTTTTTATAAGCTTTTTATACTTCATTTCAAAAATGTTAAGGCAATTTGTAACAAATTGTTAAGAAATACTAAAAAATCTTTAAAAGATACGGATACTGGATATGACACTACTTCATGCCACATGTGCTAGTCAGCAAAGCAATACTAAGGTGAACAGCGTTGTATTTTTTTGAGATCATGATTCCGTTTCAATTTTGCGAGCCAGCCATTGTGCTCTTCATACATTCATAATTGGTCATTACAACCCTTCAGTCAGGATTACGACCTAGCTTCTCACACCACTTATCTTGTGTGTGTGGCACGAACTACAGTTTAAACTTGACTCCGAACGACAGATTTTTGAAAAACTTTTCATGGCAATTTTATTTACTCTCAGAGTTTTTACCAGAAATCTGCTGAGAGAAAGTCGCCGAAGAAATATTTTTTTTCATATTTTCGTATGAAGTCTGACCTGGGGTTTCGTCTATGGCGACTTCATAGCTTCTCATAACTTCGTAATGAAGCAAGAAGATATTCTAGGCTATTAGCGACAATCAGACGACACACATAACAAAAGTTGCTGCGTATTAAAGTATTTGGTCATGCAAGAGGGTTTAAAATTTTCAAATTTGCTGGACTTAACCTCTCTTCTGTTTACAAAACTGTTGCGAACCCACTGTTAGTTTTTTTTAGGCACTGGCCCCTACTTGCGTGTTAATGGTATAAATACTGAGATTGCCAGAAATAAAGAAATATTTTATGAGCCATATCAAGCCACCCAAATACCTGAAAAATCTGAGAAAAAATATGATAATGCGGAATATATTTTTACTGGGTTATTTTTTCAGACTTATTTGCCTCATCTTTCATTGTTTTGGCGTTATATTGACAATCTTTCAAGAAGAATGAATTATAAAGACGCGATATGAGGCATTAGCTAACGGACTAGTAAACTTCGGAGAGCAATTCTCAAAAACCAGTGCCAATTCGGATTTGGAAACCAATCATGAACAAAAAGAACGGCTTTAAAAGGAATATATTCGAAAAAAAGTCCTACGTAATATCTTTGGCCCAGTTTTCGCATACGATCAAACAATTAACTGTATGAGCTTCGCGAAATGGATGTTGTGCCGCACATTAACAGCGTCTGCGTTGGCTGGGTCATGTGTTTCAGATGAGCGAGAATACAATACATACATACATACATACATAATTGGCCATTACAACCCTTCAGTCAGGATTACGACATAGTTTCTTACACCACTTATGTTGTGTGCGTTAATTTTATACTTGAGTGGCGGGACCTACAGTTTAAAGTCAATTTCGAATGACAGATTTATGAGAAACTTTTCACGGCAATTTTATTTCACGCTGAGAGTTTTTTTCAGAAATCTGCTGAGAGGAAGTTGCCGAAGAAATACTTTTTTTTCATATTTCGCTTTGATGTCTGACCTGGGATAAGAACCCGAGCGAAAGAGAATACTCCGTCGAAACGGGTATTTCATACGGGGATTACCGGAAGTCGACGTAGAGGACAACCTTATCCGCGTCGGAAGGACCAAATTGAAGAAGCGCTGTCAACGATTGGTGTGATCAACCGATGAAAGTGCTCAAGAACAAGAGGCGCCTGGAAGAATGTGTTACAGCAGACTGAAATGCTTTATTCGAGTAGTTAATGGCCAATTAGGTAAGTTATGCAACAGACAAACATCGATAGCCTCAGTGGTATTCGATTTAGCCCACCTGAACGACTAAATGGTATTGAGTACGTAGATAACATGTGTCCCACAGTGCACTTAACAGAGCACTGTAAGCTGTTTAACAGTATCCACCTGAACAAGCCCACTTGTTTAGGAGCTAATTTTGGTAAATTCTGTAGGTCTATGAGTACCATACTATATGCAAAGGAAGGTTCTAAGGCCTCTTAATATAATCAGCAACATAGTCACATATAAAGTGATATGGTATTGAGAAAATTGGCTTTGAAAATATCAATTTTTGATTGAATATTCTCTAAAAGACCAGTATCCATTTGGGAACATATAAGACATAGTATACCTACCCGACTATATACAAATGGTAGTCCTGAGAGTTGAGAAAATAATCGTCCTCCATCCCCACCAGCCATCCTTTACATTTCAACACTTTTGTTTACAAATAATAATAATCATTATGAGAATTAAATTGTATGTCAATAGTCTGCAATAATTGCAAAGTAGAAGACTGATCTACTTATTGCCACTGTTAAACAGTTAACAGTGCTCTGTTAATAGCAAAGTGTACCCTTTTAGAGGCAAGAAGTGTGGGTTTGCGTCTTTGGATTTCAAAATCAAATTTATCTTAACACACACAATTCAGTAACAATACCTACATATATGGAAGTACAAAGAGAAAATTTTAAATATTTCGTTCACTTTGAACGTTTACTTAAAAAAGTTGATGAAATAAATTCGGGAATCTTATTGGACTTGACGGATATTGGGATAATATTTTGCCCTGAAGCCATTTGTAGTGTCCTTACAAAGCGTAGAAAAGAAATACGTTTTTAATGTCCAACAAGCTAAACTTATTCGATTTAATGGCCATTTGTGGCACCACATTTATTAGCCATTCAATGCGTTGAGTTTTTTCGAAAATATTTTCTTTCTTTTCTTATCATTTTAATAAATTTTTTGCAAATAGGAATTCTTTTTTTCTAAATACTGGACGAGAACACAATAATTTTAATGCCTTTTGGCAGCAAGAATAATTTTGCATGGATGGTTGGTTAAGAATTTATTGGGCAGCCACAAAAAAATTCAAATAGAAGAATAAATTGGAGCCAAAATGTTTTGCAATGATCCTAATGATGGCCATTAAGTAAAAAAAATCATTCATTTCTTTTCATATCCTTTTTGGCAACAAGTTTATTATCATATGCAGTTGCACACACAGCCGGAATCTAATGGGTGGGTGGTTGGCAAGCTGATGGCGATGGTCAGCAAATCCTTAGAAAACTTTGTTTTTTTTTTTGGTCCACATTTTGATAAGAAAAAAGAAAACAAAGAGGAAGAGAAAGAAATATGCATGCAACACAAAGTTTTCTTTTCGTTTTTTCTTGCTCTCTCTGTCTCTCTCTCTTTTAGATTTAATTTTTATGCATGTGAAGTATTGAAATTCATTTTATTTAAAATAAATAAGAAATATTCTGTGTGTCGGATATGAGCGTGTGTGTGTGTATAGATTTTTCCATTTTGATTGATTAAAATTTCTATTGGAAACGACCTTTCGGTCGACCCATAAAAAATGTATTGGCATCAGCATAACAAAAAAAACAAGAATTTTCTCGTTGCAAACGATTCTTATAAAAGTTTTTTGCATGAATTGAAGTTGTTTAAACGTGTGTGGTTTTTTTCCATTAAAATTTTTTCTATTAAAGAAAAGCAGACGTAATAAAAATGTTGCCTTATTTAAGGCACACAATTTATTGCTTTTAATGGAGTTTTTATGTTGGTTTTATTAGAAGGATTTGGCAGTAAATTGTAGAGAATTGAAGGGTACTCTTTACAACAAGTACTGAATTACCGCCGTAGTCTAGTAGGTCATGTGTTGGCTAATTAGACGTGAGGCCCCTGGCTCAGACATCTGGACTTTCTCCCAGCAAACTTCTGGTAACAACTCCGAGAGTAAATCAAAATTGCCACGAATATTTTCTCAAAAATCAGTCGTTTGGAATCGACCTTAAACCGTAGGTGTACCCACACCCGGATAAAATAAATACACACAACATGAGTGGTGTGAGAAGCTAGGTTGTAATCCTGACTAAAGGGTTGTAATGATCAATTAAATAAGTAAGCAAGGAGTGTTAGGACTCCTCCTCTATCCAAGTTGTCGATATGGATATTCTTACAAGAACGGATGGTTGTTTCATGACGACATTAGCACTGAAAACTATATTGGTGGAGTATTACCATTGTAGTCGCCGAAGTCTAGTAAATAGTGTGTTGACTTATTAGACGTAAGGCTTCGATTCAAACCGAAATGAAATACGAAAAATTATTTCTTAGACGGCTTCCTCTCAGCAGATTTCTGGCAAAAACTGTCAGAGTAAATAAAATTGCCATGAAAAAGATTCTCAAAAATCTGTTGTTCGGAGTCGACTTTAAACTGTAGGTCCCTTTACTAAAAGATAAAATTAACGCACACAACACAAGTGGTGTGAGAAGCTAGTTCGTAATCCTAAGCGAACGGTTGTAATGACTAATTATGTATGTATTGTTACGAAAAGGAAAAATCTAGATACTGGTGTTTTGCTTTTACATCGCTTAACATTAAAATTATAAACAAAAGCTACAAAAACAAAACAATGCAGTAAACAAACCTGTTTACAAATTATCATACTGCTTAATATAACAACAAATACCAGCATAAAAGAAATGGTAAACAAGTAAACAAAAATACACAAACAGCACTACAAGAAATGTAAACAAAATACACAAACAACACTACAATAATAAACTTAAACAACGATGTTTATATTTATAGAGATTTCGAGAAGGCGAAACCACGAACATTCGCCTTCAAGAACATTCATCAGACTGTTTACCACACAGTAACCTGCCTGCCATATAAAACGCAAGGCAAAGCATGCGACTGAGTTAGTGAAGTTCAGTTAGTCTTGTGTGAAGACACGCTGCGTTTGAAGAGAGTAATCGTGGTTTGAAGATCTCGTTATAAAGATATAATTACTTAGTGATTGTTATTGTTTATGCAAAGGGTATAAACAGAGGAATAACAAACAAAGCAATTGTTGTTGTTTACATCAAGTTGTGAACAGTGGCACTTAGAATTGTGCGAATAATGAAGAATTTGAATTAAAATTAAACACAAATTTATTTTTATATTATTTGCAATCTACGAGCTCATATTTTAAACGTTTTTAAAAGGTAAAAACGGAACAATATTAGCATTGCTCAATAATTCTTTCGAATTTCAAGGCTATTTTTGGAAAAAAGTACTCCGGCATATTACTTGAAAAGCAAGCATCAAAAGGCACGATAGCAAGAACTAAGAACACGAATATTTTGTTTTTTACAAGAAGTAATACATACAAGATGTTTGCCAAATAGCAACAATTCATCGAATCTTATTTAAAGTAGAGTCTCAAGAGTTTTTAAATGAAAATTTTATTGCAAAAGTTTTTTACTTTCGAAGAATTTCTTTAACCAGTCAACCAATTTGTTACTTTCATTAGAGAAGAAAATAAAATCAAATTTAAAATCAA
The DNA here is from genome assembly GCA_958299815.1 of Sarcophaga carnaria. Classification (NCBI taxonomy): domain Eukaryota; kingdom Metazoa; phylum Arthropoda; class Insecta; order Diptera; family Sarcophagidae; genus Sarcophaga; species Sarcophaga carnaria. The sequence goes on from OY283149.1 coordinate 156,818,064, forward strand.
AATCAAGCTTAAAATTTTTTCTTAAAAACTTTTTTACAAAAAATCAATACAAGTTAAACATACCAGTACCAACCAGTACTTGAACTAAATTTCTAATAAATTTTTCCTTCTTTTGTTTAGTAATAAATTTTTTCAGTTTCTAAAGGGATTTCTATTTCAACACTAAGTAATGTTTGAAAGTGAAGTCAAGCAAAACTCTTGGAAATCAAAAGTAAAAGAAGAAAAATTCGTATATGGAAACTGTGTTTCTATTTCGTATTTTATGCCACCACACAAGTAGCCGCAAGTAAAAATTTGTGAAGCAAACATGAGGTTTTCTCTCTCCTTCTGACATTCATTCAAGTATGGATTGGTAGGGAACTAACTCTAAAGGGGTTATACTACTGGCTGATTAAGATTGAAGTTACTAAACGAACACATTCGATAATAATTTGCCATTGGACAGCTAAAATTATGAGCTATTCCACTAGGTCCAAGTGAACACTTATCTGACTAGACGTGAATTAGAATTTGTAAAGATTGTTCAGACAGTTTATTTAAAAAAAAATTGGAAAAGAAGGAGTAAGCGAGAGAGAGTTCCTCATACAAATAGTGTGTCTAACTAAGGAATTATTTCTATAATGTCTTATGCAGTCTACTGACTACGCATTTAGAATGCATTCTACTGACTAGCCGTACATTGTCGATAGTTATGTCGAAACAAATACGAAAAATATGAGTGTCATGAGACACAGTTTGATATAGAATCGGATCCCTCTGAGAAGGGGCGCCATGTGAATCTTGGGAAGAGGCTTACTTGCTTACTTAACTGGCCATGAACAACTCGTCCAGCGGATTTCTGCGTGCCTTAACACAGCCTTCCAGTTGTTATCACCAATCGACGACAGAGTTTCTTTGATTTGTCTTCTTCCAACGCAGACAATTTTCGTCCTCCTAGCCGACTACCGCTAACCCCCACATCAAAAGCCGTCCCACCGAAGCATCCTCTTCCATTCCAATGACATGATTGAACCAGCGCAGACGCTGGATGTTAATGTATTGCCTAACGTGAGATTTTATGCAGAAATCATCGTCAACTCGCACTCCATCGCAGATCTTACGTAGCCATTTTCTCTAGAATACTCTCAAGGCTACTACATCCGCACCAAATAGCCTTTAAGCTTATGCGCCATAAAGAAACACGGAGAGAATGGGCGACGTGTAGAGTATAAGTTTTCTCGAACGAGAGAGGCCTCTGCTACCCGTATCTTTTTGGCAAGTTTGATTTCACGCTTGATCTCCAGACTGACATACTTTTTGCTGACATTACGCCGCACGCGCCTAATTGTCGACAACATGTACTTCGTTTTGCCCTCATTTACTGCCACACTCATTTTGAAAAACCCCCGTTCAATAGTGCTAAAGGCAGCAGTAACACCTCGCTTGGTACTCCCTGTGATGTCAATGGAACACATGTGGAAAATAGTGCCATTGTGATGCACTCCCGGCTTCCGCAGAATACTCTCCACGAAGAACTTGAAGATGTTCCATTATAAGGGAATACCTTGTCTGAAAGCTTGCATGGTATCAAAGAGGTTCGCAGAGGTCCTACCTTGACGGAGCTACAGGAGTTGCTCAACGTCATTCAGCATAGCCTTAACAGCTTAGCAGGAATGCCGAGCTCAAAAATTGCGACAAAAACACGATTCCTTATGTAGCTATAGAAGGCTTCATATAGCCAGCAAAAAGATGGTGAGTGTGGGACTGCTCCAGCATTTGACGTAATGTGAGGACGTAATGTAAGAACGTAATGTCAGGACGTAATGTGAGGACGTAATATGAGGACGTAATGTGAGGACGTAATATGAGGACGTAATGTGAGGACGTAATATGAGGACGTAATGTGAGGACGTAATATGAGGACGTAATGTGAGGACGTAAAGTGAGGACGTAATGTGAGGATGTAATGCGAGGACGTAATATGAGGACGTAAATTGAGGACGTAATATGAGGACGTAATGTGACGACGTAATGTGATTACGTAATGTGAGGACGTAATGTGAGGACGTAATATGAGGACGTAATGTAAGAACGCAATTTGAGAACGTAAAGGGAGGACGTAATATGAGGAGGTAATGCGTGGACCAAATATGAGGACGTAATGTGAGGACGTATTGTGAGGACGCGATGTGAGGACGTAATGTGAGGATGTAAGAAGTGACTAACAGCTCTAAAAGCAATAAATTAAACAGCGTGCAAAATGCTTCCTCTATGTTTATAACAATCAGCACATCGTAAAAGGCCTGATGTTTATCAGAGATCTCTTATGTCTTATGGACTTATGTTAATAGGCATACAACTGTATTCAGTTGGCACAGCTAATGACTAGCAATGTGCCTATTAAAGTAAAAGTAAAGGGAAACCATCCTCCTCTTTAAAGGTGACAGAATATATTAAAAAATTAATTTCATATTTAAGCGCATGAGGGCATATGAGTGACACAATATTTGAACATTCGCCGCTTGCAACTATTAAAATAGATTTTATTATACAATAAACAGAATTTAATTTCCATTTTTTTTCCTTTTTCGTAAGCAATTTAAGAGCAAAGTCAGCAAAAAAAAACTGAAACGGAAAATAAAACAAAATTATGAAGAAATAAACACCCATGTATGGGGAGTAGCAGACAAAAAAATGGAAAAAAAGTGGAAAAAATTTTGGGGAAAAAAATGTACGAGATGTAATAACATTATGAAAAAAGCATTAAATAATAATTTGCAAACACGTATAACATATATATATAGAGAGAGAGATATATACACAGGGATTACTAACTTATTATACACTGAGAGAAAATTTTAAGTGAAGCTCATTGTTGAATTTTGTAAATATTTTTTCCATTTTCTTTTACAAATATTGGTACTCTACTTGATACTAATAATAAAAAAAATTAATTCCAATTGAAATTTTTTATTTGATTTTTCCAAGTGTACTCTCATTGCCACATGAATGAACACATGTATCATATCACTATGTATTCGTCTTTATGGCGAAATTACTTGAAATAAATTACAACTCATCGTACATTCATGTAGAAGCCCCAAAATATAAATACAAATGGAAACCAAAATAATAAAATTCGAAAGCCCACTCACTACAACAACAACACAAAAAATAATGAAAGAATCAGAAAAAGAAAGAAAAAATGAAGAATAAAGAATAGTAAACACTTTATTTAGTAGTGGTTGGTATGACTTGTAATGTTTACCCATCATCACCAGCATCACCAACTCATCATCATCACCAACTCATCATCACCATCGTTGCCATTGACTTTATGCTCCCTCTCGTACATTACAATAAAACTCTACTCGAATTTCCACAAAACGAAAGGCCATAAATTATGTGGTTGGGGCGTGGGTTAAATGCGAAATTATTTCATGTACTTTTCAGAGTAAATGTAGCAAAAAAAAAATAACACATACACACACTATTATCACTGATATCACTGGTAACCAGACCAATACATTTCATATGTGAATGAAGGAGTTTTTTTTTTGTAAAGGTTTTGTCTTACAAGCCATTCCTCTCTTTTACTGCTCTTTTCTTGGGAAGAGTGTTAAATAAAAAAGAAAATTTTTTGTTAAAATTATAAACATTAAAGGGGGAGAAGGTTGGGAACTGTGTTTATAAAGTTTGCTTTGGTTTTGTTTTACCAGTTACTCTCATGCTATGAGTTATTCAATGCCAGAAGAGAGAAAGAAAAAAATTTTGTTTTCCAAAAAAGGAACTTTTGACATGGAAACATGCATGCGAAGAACAGAAATTCATAAATAATACACCACAGAAGTTAATGTGCTCTAGACTAGAAAATTAAATTTTCTTTACAACGAACAGTAGAGCATAACAAATGTTGTAGAAAGTTAAAGTTGATAGAATATTTGCTTTGAAATATTCTATTCGAAGGCATGTAATAGAGGAGGTAAGTAGGTGTTCATTAATGATACTTATTGATGAATTAATTTATTGGAGCGCCGTGGCCGAATATCACATATTTTTGTGGCACTCACGCCACAGGAATTGCACAATGTGTTTAATCGTTTATCGCTGCTATACGTACACAAATTAAAATCAAATCATTAACTCGCAATACACGTAGCAAATATGTACAGAAATCTTTACAATTCTATCATATTATCGATGTCATTTAGTAATTTGAAAACTCCTACATCGAATGACAATATCTTGATACACTAAAAACTTTTTGTTAATCCATTATCAATAATATTGATATCCACATGTGTGTAAAGATAAATTCGTAATTAAAAACCAAAGACGCAAACCCACGCTTTGAGCCGAGCCACTTTTTGTCTTTAACAGAGCAAAATTTGCTATTAACAGAGCACTGTATTCTAGTTTACAAATATTGCAGACTATTAACATACAAATTAATTCTCATTACGATTCTAAATGGGTTGAAGGGGCTAGATTTCATAAATTTTTGGGCAAAAATCGATATTTTCAAAATTCAATTTCTCGAATCTCGAAATTATTCCAGCAATTCCACTACCACGGTTCGAAAGAGGGCCCTCTGAACCATTTGCATACAGTCGGGTAGTTGTACTATTTCTTATATGTTCCCAAATGGCCACTGATCTTCTAGAGAACTTTCAATCAAAAAATGTATACTTTCAAAGGCAATATTCTTAATACCATATCACTTTGTATGTGACTATATTGCTGATTCTATTAAGAGGTCTTGGAACCATTATATGATACTCATAGACCTACAATATGTTCCACAATTATCTTCTAAACAAGTGGGCTTGTTCAGATGGGTACTGTTAAACAGCTAACAGTGCTCTATTCAGGGCAAATTTTGCTCTGTTAAAGGCAAATTTTGCTCTGTTTACGTCAAATGTGGCGCTGCTAAAATTAATGGATTGAGTCTTGAATTTTCAAATTCGAATTTATCCACAACATTAAGTTTCAAGAATATGCTAAGATATGCCACTCTATTCTGAAAAGTTATCGAAAATATCACCAAATGTATAGTCATGTGAAGTGAACACGAGAGTAGCCGTAGTACAATACATAAAGACATCCAATGTTATGAGTATTCAACTGAAAATTAAACCCGGACTTGAAGGACTAAAGTGTTGTTTTTATTAAAAAATTCTTTCTATTAAAAATACTTTAAAAAACGAAATTTAATGCCTTCAATAATTCTTTTACTATTTTCATTACTTCATCCCACTGTAAAATTGGTTGACATATTTTTATTCCTTTTTTTCTTAGATTCTGTTATGTTTTCTAATCAGACACAAATTGGAAATGACACCCGAGACAAGAAGACAATAAGACACTAACATTGATGAGCAAATAGACGACAATTTGATGCATTTCCTATTCCTTTACTATGTTTTTCATTTTCTAATTTTTCTCTTTTTTGTTTCACTAAAATAAATTTGTATTCTTTCAAAAGTATCTTCGTTTTGTTTATTTCGTTTTTTTTTTTGCATATTTTTCTGCTTCTCTAATGAGGTTAAAGTGAATGTTAAATACATTGTTATTGTTTCATTTTTTTTGTTTCTACTCTCTCTTTGTCACTCTTTTTCACTTCTTCATACATATGTATGTATGTATGTATGTAGCTACAGTCAATAGTAATAAAATTGAAGTTTGTTTTCCCCGAACAAATAACAGTCACATGTGGAGAGAGAAACTTGATAAACAAACAAACCAAACCAAACAATCCAACCGACTTAATCGAACAAATGACCTTCAACAAGATAAAAATCTTAATCACTCACTCTCTTCTCTGTCTTTCTCCCTTTTTTTTCGCTCTGTCACCCTATTGTTGTACACATGTACACATGTACTAGTACAAGTAGATTTATGTCATAAGCTCATCATTTTCATAAACAAAATTCTCTTACTCCCATTAAACACACACTCATACATACATAAAATGTTTCATTATTTTTTTTACTATTCGATACATTCTCTTTTACAGTTATTTATAAGAGGAAGAGAGAGAGTATTTGAATAGCACTCGCCTTACTTTGGTATCAGTGGGTTGAGTTGTTGCTGTTAATGTTGATTTTCCTATAGACAGACTCTTTCATGTTGGAGTTTGTTTTTTTTTAAAGGAAATTAAACACGCATTTTTAATGTTTATTAAGGTGCTTACAGCAGCGCCATTCCTTGCCTCTAACAGAGTAAACTTTGCTATTAACAGAGCACTGTTAACTGTTTAACAGTGGCAATAAGTAGATTAGTCTTCTACTTTGCAATTATTGCAGACTATTGACATAAAAGTTAATTCCCATTATGATCATTAATATTTGTAAACAAAAGTGTTGAAATGTAAAAGATAGTTGGTAGGGGTGGAGGACGGAAATTTTCTCAAAATGTCTCAAATGTCTCAAAATGTTTCTGCATGGAGCGAAGAAATATTATGTGGAAATAAAAGATGTGTATGAAGATAAATTCGAATTTGAAAACCCAAGACGCAATCCATACATTTTAGCAGCGCCACATTTGGCGTTAACAGAGCAAAAATTTGGACAAGCTCACTTATTTAGAAGCTAATTTTAGGATATACTCTACGTCTATGAGTACCATACTATATGCAAAGAAAGGTTCCAAGGCCTCTTAATATAATCAGCAACATAGTCCCATATAAAGTGATATGGTATTGAGAAAATTGGCTTTGAAACTATCCATTTTTTGCATTAAAATTCTCAGAAGATCAGTGGCCATTTTGGAACATATAAGATGTAGTACATCTACCCGGCTATATGCAAATGGTAGTCCAGAGGGTTCTCCTTCCAACCGCGGTAGTGGGATAGCTGAAATAATTTTGATAACTGAGAAAATTGACCCCCACCATCCCCATCAACCATACTTTACATTTCAAAACTTTTTTCACAAATAATAATGATCACAATGAGAAATATATTTTATGTCAACAGCCTGAATAATTGTTAAACAGTTAACGTGCTCTGTAAATAGCAAAATTTATCCTGTTAAAGGCAAGAAGTGGTGCTGCTAAAATTTGGGTTTGCTTCTTTGGTTTTTAAATTCGACTTTATCTTCACACAGTCTATTAAGCAGTGTGTTGTCTTACTAGACGTAAAGTCCAATCTCGTTTTCGACTACCCTCTCTGAGTCTTATGAAAAAATTTATGGGAAGAACTGTTTGCAATAAGAAAGCTTCTCAAATTTGTGGTTTAGAGAAATATTAGCTTAAAACTTATACTGAATAAAGAAACTCAAACTTGTGACACTCTATATTTGTGTTCATAATCGACTGTGGCATTTTGATGGTGAATAAATATTTTTATTTGTTAAAGGTTGTAATAAAAAAAGTAATATTTGCATCATCTTTTTTATATATACTCGTATGTATACATAAATATTATATTTCGTTGTTGTTGTTTATGTATGGATGTATACCGCCGATATTGTATATCGTTATAATAACAATTTGATAAGCAATTTATCACTTACTGTTCATTACTACTATACTGCACTATGGTGTATCCAATCAATGACATGTTTTTGCTAACTCTTGGTTAAAATTAATCAATTCTTTGGCTGCCCTACAATTTTCAAGCGACTAAAAAATAAATTAATAATATTATACATATGTATGGTGGTGTAGGGTACTTGTTAGTCGAACTTTATTCAAAATAACTGCTGGATTTATTTTTATTATCGTGTTATTGGTATAGTTTTGTGGTTTTAGAAAACAAAACATCTGTTATTTATTTTTATTCGTTGTTTTTACCATCGAATCTATTTAAATACAATATTTAGGGCCAATATTACAACTTCCCGTTAAAGTTGGGTTTAGTTAAAAGTAACTTTAGCTAAAGTGAACTTTAAAGTCAGTCAGTCAGTCAGTCAGTCGTTATTACAACCTAATGATAAAATAAAGTTAACTTTTTCAAAAATATGGCAGTGCCGTCGATAACACTGCTCAATTAAACAAGTTTTTTTTTAAATTCAGTGACAACGACGAATGAAAAACAATTTATCTGCCCGTTAAAATACTGCCTTTAGTTAACGGCAATTTGTAATAATGGCCCTTAATGAAATAAAAAAAAATATTATAATTTTGCCAATATCATCTGACTTTAGGAATCCATAGCCCATGTCATAAGTATGATGATATCAGTGATAACAGAGTGGTAAGATTTTCGAATATTCATTGATAGTTTTGCGACTGCTAATCTCTGTATAATTTATATGTGAAACAAAACAAAAAAATACTTTATATTCTCCAGCGCGAAGCCCCCTACCACCGGAAGCGACTCCTTACCTCAGAAGCTAAGTCTCTAACCACTATGCATGTTATGCCTAGGCAACGAAACAAGGCACCTCCATAATGTTAGGATTTGCTAACAGTATTTACCCTATTTTAATTTTACATAAGCACCAGATCAGCAATGAATCGTTTTTTCGCTACTCATAAGCACTCATGAAATTTTCAATATAAGTGAGTCAACAATATTGCAATTTAACTAAAGGGTCCGCCAAATAACTTTTTTTTTGAAAATGCTTTAAAAAAAACTACTGAATATTTTCTCAAATTTCTTTTTTTTATATGAAAGTACAATCCTTCCGGTTAATAATGGAAAATAATTTCATTGAAATGGCTGCCTCGGCTGGCCATGTAGTAGCCTACACCAGAAGATGCCGATTTTGGCAAAAAAAAGTCATATTTTCAGATGAAGCTCTTTTTGATCTTGACGGGTATGTAAACAAGCAAAATTGTCGCAGTTGGGGCATAGAAAACCCGCACGCATACATTGAAAAGCCGACGCACCCAAAACGAGTCACTGTTTGGTGCGGATTTTGGTCCAGAGGCATAATTGGGCCATTTTTCTTCGAAAATGAGCAAGGAGTAGCCGGTACAGTCAATGGCGATCATTATCGGGCCGTGTTGAACGAATTTTTGTTCACAAAAATTGAAGAGGAGGATATTGGCAACATTTGGTTTCAACAGGACGGCGCTACGTGCCACACAGCCGAAGCTACACTCGATGTTTTGCGCCCTGTTTTTGAAGATCGCATTATCAGCCGCAGAGCTAATGTCGTTTGGCCACCTCGGAGCTGCGATTTGACACCGTTGGACTATTATTTGTGGGGTGCCGTCAAAGATAAGTGTTACGCCGACAAGCCAGAGACAATTGACGCTTTAAAGGACAATTTTCGTGAAGCCATTGGTGAAATACAGCTGCACACAATCGATAATGTGCTTAAAAATTGGACCGATCGTGTAGGCTACTGCATGGCCAGCCGCGGCAGCCATTTGAATGAAATTATTTTCCATTATTAACCGGAAGGATTGTACTTTCAAATAAAAAAAGAAATTTGAGAAAATATTCAGTAGTTTTTTTTTAAAGCATTTTCAAAAAAAAGTTATTTGACGGACTCTTTATGTACTCTAATTCATTCATACTCACTACAGCGTTGATTTATAAGTACAGGTTGCAATGAGTATCCGTATAACATTGACATCAAACTCATACCATTCGAAATATGTTTGATTCATAAGCCAACCTACTCATTTAAATTCATAACTTTAGAAAAATACTTTTTAATACTTATAAATGATTCGAATGACTCGAATCAATCATCAAAATTTACAGTCTTAGTTAAAAAACAGACACATAAGCAAAAAAGACGTAGCAGCAAGCAGTGCAAACACACAATCTTTTAGTGAGTATTTAAGTGTTCGTATGTGGCTCATACTTATTTTGTGATTCGTGTAAATGTTGAGTTATGGAGAGTCGAAATCAACAACATCATACGTGTTGTTAAGTATGAATATATGATGAGTACTTCAAACTTTAAATATGAGTAGAAGAGGTTCCATGATATTAAAATAAGTATGAATGCGTATAAATATCAGAAATTATGAGTATGATTTAATTCTACTCATCTTTTTGAATACTCATTACTGATCTCTGATAAGCACTACAGTGAAGTGTTAATCGAACATTAGAGTGCTTGAAAAACAGGGATATTCTTCAAATTACAAAAATTATTGTTTGTCAAACCGTTAAATTATTTCAAAGCATTTGCAAGACAATAAAAGGCTTTGAAATGTATACGATCGTAAAAAGCTGCTACCTTTTCCGTAATATAGTAGCAGCTGCTCAAGATTCATTCAAATTTTAATTTGACAATTAAAAGATTTATTTTCAAAAAGGTTTTATTATCACGTTAATCAAAAACTTATTAAAAGGAGTTCTTTTGTAATAAAAATATTTATTTATTTCAACGGTATTTTAAGAGGGAGAAAGGCAGAGAATGTTTTTATTTCAGAATACGAACGATTACACCCATATTACTGGCATAAATTCCTGCGCTATTTAAACATTAAAAAGTTTTCCTTTTTTTGTTATTCATTTGCCAAAGCCATTGTATCTTGAGGCTTGAGTTTTTCATTAAAGTTTTATGTTCACTTACGAGTTTTTCGTTCATTTACTTGCTTTTGTTAAATGATTTCAATTGTTTTGCGTGGTTTATTGTTTTGCGTTTCTTATTTCCCGTCTTAATAAAATATCAATGAACGTTCATATTCAACAAATCTTTTGTTGATTTCAATTTAAATACGAAACGAAATAATTGATAAATAATATACGAATTAAAAATGCAAAATTAAATCGCGTTGCTTTCTAAATAAGAAGCTTATATGGAGAGGAGGAGAAGGTTTATTAAGAATTCTATTAAAAATGTATTGTTTTGACTGTCAGAGAAATTTGTTTTTGAAATTGTGATAACAAATAAACAGTAGGCCTCCTTTAATCCTGTCTTGTCGAATACAAGATGTAGATTCTTTGATGATAAGACTGAATTAGCAGAACATATACTTGAAGCCTGTAAGGCAACAATGCATTCCAGAAGAAAGAATCCTGGGTACATATCAGGTGCTAAGCTGGAAACTAGCATTGTATTATGGGGAGACACGTGGAAAGAATGCAGCTTCCATCTAACAACTTCTGTCGTGGGTAAAGATCCACTTTCTTTGTCAATGCCCATGTCTTGCTAGGTGCAGGTATAGGCTATTTGGCTCTCCAATCCTTGTCAGCTTGACAGAGCTATCATCCATTGATTTCAAGGATATAGCTTCGTTTATTAACTTTCGGGCTGGTTTTTCAGCGTACTTTAAATGTGCAGCCCTTGCTTTGACTAACTTCTTCCCTAGTTTGGTGGACACAACGGGCGGCTATGTATGCTCAAGTGAGCTTTTGGTATCAAAGCTACCACTCCAACCTCCCCACCTAGTTGACACCAAGCAGCATGAAATTTGCCAAGGCACTAGATTTGGAGGAGGCTATATAGGGATGTAGTCGCCGGAGTCTAGTAGGTAATGTGTTGGCTTATTAGACGAAAAGTCAGGGTTCATATCCCAGGCCAGACATCATAACAAAAATACAAAAAGTATTTTTAGGCGACTTGCTCTCAGCAGATTTCTGGCAAAAACTCTGAGCGTCAAATAAAATTGCCATGAAAAGTTTCTCAAAAAAAATGTGTCGTACGGAATCGACTTTACACTGTTGGTCCCATCCCTCATGTATAAAATTAACACACACATCATAAGTGGTATGAGAAAGTAGGTCCTTAATCCTGACTGAAGGATTGTAATGACCAATTATGTATGTATGTATGTAAATAGGGATACACTATATACAGTGAGCATCAAAAGAAACTATACACCAAAGATAAAACACTTAACGAACTCTGCCCTGCCCGAAATTTTTTTTGGCAAAATTTCGAAATTTTTTGGAATTTTTTTGTTTCAATTTTAAAATCTGGCAATAAAATAATTTTAAAATAAAAATAACGGTAATTTATTAATGTATACGAGTAGTTTTTGTTTTTAATGTACAGTTTCTTTTGATGCTCACTGTAGATTGGTTATTGTTGGTTATGTTGACTTACTTTAGAGATCGGTCGACTGTATGGAATGGAAACCAATTCCCTAAGAAGTTTAATTTGGATTACTACGGGAAAATATTGAAATTTTTACAGGGAAAATCTTAGGGAACCTTAGTTGCACACGAGTATTTCTGTTCTCACAACTGAACAGACTAAATACAAAAATTTCCATTGAGTGAAGGAATGACAGGAATTACTGTGTGTGATCAACAAAACACAGGCTGATGAATATAAAAACACAAAAATTCACCTGAATTATTTAACAAACCTGGCATCATTTTATTTCTGTTTCTTATTGAACGCAAACCAATAAATAAAATTTCTTGAAATGCCTTAAATTGTTGCAAAATCCCACATGACGCCAATGTTTTATCTTCAAAAGAAAAATCTAAAACCGAAATCTTTATTTTAATAGTCGGAAAATCCTTCGGTTTCAAATGGTAGACACCCAAGCAAGCAATTTCTGTATGGATTTAAATGGAGGATTTAATGGGGATATCATGTTACCATTCAATGTTAATTATTCGAAACACACACATGCGAAAGGAAACAAAAGGAAACAATAAACAAATAAAAATAAAAATACAACCACAAAGCAAATGTTTAATAAACAAAAAAGAAAAAACAAAAATAAACTTGAAATTAAAGTGGGATTTAGTTTCCATAGACCTATGGCAACCAATAGTTTTGCTTTTATGAGACATATGGGTGAGTGAGGAGTTCTATTTCAAACAAAATTAAGAAATTAAAGCAAGAGAGAATGCAAAAAAAAAATAAGTCCAATGTCCACTGTAAAATACCCTACATTACACCGATTATTAGCAAACGTTATACAATTACCCATGGGATCATATAAACCTTATGTACGGTATTCAAAATGTCATTCTCTTTAAAAGGGGAATCAAAACACAGTCTGATGGAATTTTTGGCCATTTACATGAAATTACAATAAAAACAAATGGAAGTCATAACACGCATAGACATATACATACGTATGCACACACTTACATACACATACGTATACTTTGATTAATACTCATGAGTATATTCTACGTACATATGTATATGCATTTAGAAAAGAGATTGAAACAAAACAAAACAAAAAAGCTAAAAATAAAAGGAAAAAGGAAGAAAGTATTCTACTTCGATTGTTTTTTATTTGGGTGCGCTTATGTATTGTCGTGCTAGTGTGTAGAGTTGCCAAAGGTAAATTGAATTGAGATTTAATAGGGGGTTTTTGGCAAGAAATTTGTCAATAATGCGGTGATTATTGAAACAGAATAACTTGTATTACGGAAATGTTGAGCTTTGTAGTTAATAAAGTGAAAATGAGTTTCCTTTCACGTAAAAAATTAGTTTTCCAGGTGAAAGCATTTTAGAAACCAGTGTAGCAGCTGTTTAATTAACACCATACTACAGATTTTTAATAACGAAATTTTCAACTAGTGCAGCATACGAGGTATGTCAATAAAAGGTAACTTTTACGGAATAGTGGCAGAATGAAATGTTCACAACGATATGCAGTAATCCTTCGATTTACGTCGCTTGGATTAACGTTGTTTCGATTTACGTCGTCAAATTTTTTGTTCCCTCTAACTTCAATATGCGTCGTCATTCGATTTATGTCGCCATTTTTTGGAATCACCTGCGACGTAAATCGAGGGATTACTGTAACTTTTTTAAGTTCCTTGTTAAAAACATACTACTTTGTAGTATGAGCCATATGAAATTCGATTTACGTCGTTTCGATTTACGTCGCCTTTTTTTGGAACCAGCTGCGACGTAAATCGAGGGATTACTGTACAATAAATTTTGTTAGGTTTAGAAGGAGTTTTTTTTAGCAACTTTTGTTTTTTTCAGTAAAACTAATGAGGAATCTAGATTTCTAGAAGCCTGAGAATGTTAACAACTGATGAAAACATTCAAAAAGAGAAAAAAAAGACAATGGTAAGACCAGCACTCTGGAGATATCCCTCCAACTCATGCAGTGCATTGTATTGGAATACATATGTACATACCGCAGGATCAGCAGTGAATCATTCTTTCGCTACTCATAAGCACTCATAAAATTTTGAATATAAGTGAGTCAATAATATTGAAATTTAACTACATAGGTTGCAATGAGTATGCGTATAACGTTGACATCAAACTCATACCATTAGAAATATGTTTGATTCATAAGCCAACCTACTCATTTAGATTCATAACTTTAGAAAAATACTTCGAGTACTTATAAATGATTCGAGTGATTCGAATCGAGTGACTCGTATCATTGATCAAAAATTTACAGTCTTAGTTGTTGTTGCATTTACAACAAAAGAAAAAAGACACATAAGTAAAAAACAGAGCAGCAAGCAGACAGAGGGCAAACACACAACCTTCTAGTAAGTATTTTAGTGTTCGTACGCGATGTTGAGTTATGGACAGTCGAAATCAAGAACATCATACGTGTTGTTAAGTCTGAAAATGATGAGTAATTCAAACTTTGAATATGAGTAGAGGAGGTTCCATGATATTAAAACAAGTAGGAATGCGTAAAAGTATCAGAAATTATGAGTATGATTCGATTCTACTTATCTTTTTGAAGACTCATTGCTGACCTCTGATACATACATAATTGGCCATTATAACACTATAGTCAGGATTATGACCTACACACAGTTACTAAATTATACGTACTGTTAAAAAATTTCCGAAATTTTTTAACCAATCCGTTTTCGTTGAAAATCTTTATAGTTTCCTTGATGTTAAGACGGTCTTTTGCATTGGTTAAAAAATTTCTGAAATTGAACTGAATTGTGCATCCGATTTACAAATTTCACAAATTTCTGAACCAAAGCAAAAGGCCGTCTTAAAATCGAGGAAAGATATCAGACAACTATAAATATTTTCAAAAAAACGGATTGGTGTACACTGCCTGCACAGGCCCAAAAAGTTAACAAATTTCAGAAATTTTTTAACCAAGACCGTCTTAAAATCGAGGAAAGTTGTCAGACAATTACAAAGATTTTCAACGAAAACGGATTAGTTAAAAAATTTGAAATTTGTTATCCGTATGTACACTTTTGTGGCTGAGTGTAGCCACTGATGTTGTATGTGTTAATTTTATACATAAGTGGCGGGACCTACCGTTTAAAGTCGATTCCGAATGACAGATTTATGAGAAACTTTCCATAGCAATTTTTATTTCACTTTCAGAGTTTTTGCCAGAAATCTGCTGAGAAGAAGTCGCCGAAGAAATATTTTTTCGTATTTCGTTTTGATGTCTGACCTGGAGTTTAACCGAGGCCTTACGTCTAATAAGCCAACACCCTATCTACTAGCCAATGTGACTACAAAACAATTGTGTTGGAATACCAAAAAGTAAGTTACAGAGCAGAGAAAGAGGAAATAGTGTGTAGCAAATTGCCGATGACTTGTTCGACAATCGTGTAATAAATTTGATAAAAAGTTTTTCAAAACTCTCACCATTTCAATTTAAATTAAAAAAATTAAAAGTACCATAGAAATTTTGGGAATTTTTTTCATAACAACGACAACACTGGTTTTGCTGCTTTCTTTTTATTACCTAAGTAGAAAGGAATGTGTGTAGAAAGGAGCTTTGTATGGTTTATTTCTAAATAAAGTCTATACACACGTAATATATACGGGAACTGTAGATGAAGTAGAGAATATTTTGTCGGCTTTTTATGGCTGAGATATTCGTTTAAATCAGTTGAAAATTTTTTAATACATTCTATTATTTTTATATGAATTTCGTATTGTTATTGCTTTTGTTATTTTAAACAATTTATGTATTTACTTTCCATTTTACTTTTTTTTTTAGTAACTGAATACTTTTCGCTTTCAGTTACTTTTCAAAGGTGGCTTTGGCTCAATTGTAAATTGCCTGTACAGCCAACCAACCAAAGTGATAAAGAATCACAATAATTTTCATTTCAATTTTATTTTTCCCTACCTAGCCTGAGCAATAATACAGTGTCAGAGATGTAGAAAAGACAAGGAAAACCAGGCATTTGTGGTTGCCTTTAGCTACAGCTTAGCCTGTAAAGAATTGTTTTCAACAATTTCGACAAACAAAAGGTAAAAATTTTATGTGTTTTTAACACATTTATGCGTCATCGTATTTGTATTTCATGGCATTTCTCAGTTTTTATTACGGCCTACCGGAGAGATATTGTGAAAGAATTTAAATTTCAAATCACAATTTCTAAAGGAAAATTATGTTTTCCTGTGTATAAATAAATAAAAAAAAATATACAGGAAATACTAAACATCCGCATATAAATGCAAAATATTGTCACAGATAATGTGTTGTTTTACAATAACAACAACAAATAATAACGAGATTTAAGATAAAAAGAATGAAAATGAAAATAAATTATGATACAAAAAACAGAGCATAAAAGATCACAAATAAATTTTATTTTAATTTTGTATTTTAAATTATTGGTTGAACGACTTAAAAACGTGGGAAGTTTTTAATAAACATTTGGCTGTTTACTGTGAAACATTGATACAACATTTTGCCAATTTATTCCAAGGATTGGCCGTCAATTCATGGAATAAACTGCGACTTGCTCTTGTTTCTGGCAACACATAGATTCCGAGCCACAGAACAAATCAAATTAATTTCAAATAATAAAAGTTTTCTGCCTGTTTGAAAACAATTGATAGTAAGATGAGGCATGACTTGAACAATAAAGCCGCAATTAGTTCTTAAATGGTTTTTAAAGCGTATTACAACATGTAACTGAGCGTTATCATGATATAATATTACGGCTTCATGCTTGTTATTATATAACGAAAGACTTTCAAGCAATGACTCCAGTGTGATCAGTGCCGATTCCCTATGATTGAAACCTTCTGGTTTAAACACATGATTGTCGTAATGAATCGATTTTTCATTGCCAATAATGACAGATAAAAAGACAATTATTTTCGAACAGTGGGTCTATGATCAAGGCTGTTGGCAGCGTTCAAAAACCTGATCATTTAGAATCAAATTACTTTGATATCGCTACGGACCATAGATCAGCAATGAGTATTTAAAACGATTAGTAGAATTGAATCATACTCATAATTTCTGATACTTATACGCATTCATACTTTTTTTAATATCATGGAACCTCTACTCATATTAAAAGTTTGATGTACTCATCATATTCATATTTAACAACACGTATGATGTTGTTGATTTCAACTCAACATAACTCAACATACGCACGAAGCATAAAATAAGTATAAATCGCGTATAAACACTAAAATACTCACTAGAAGGTTGCGTGTTTGCTTTGCTTGCTGGTCTGTCTTTTTTGCTTGTGTCTGTTTTCTTTTGTTGTAAATGCAACAACAACTAAGACTGTAAATTTTGATCAATGATTCGAGTCACTCGATTCAAATCACTCGAATCATTTATAAGTACTCGAAGTATTTTTCTAAAGTTATGAATGTAAATGAGTAGGCTGGCTTATGAATCAAACATATTTCGAATGGTATGAGTCTGATGTCAATGTTGTACGCATACTCATTGCAAACATAGATACATACATAATTGGTCATTACAACCCTTCAGTCAGGATTACGACCTAGTTTCTCACACCACTTATGTTGTGTGTGTTAATTTTATACATGAGTGGTGGGACCTACAGTTTAAAGTCGACTCCGAACGACAGATTTTTTGAGAAACTTTTCATGGCAATTTTTATTTACTCTCAGAGTTTTTACCAGTAATCTGCTGAGAGGAAGCCGCCGAAGAAATACTTTTTGCATTTTGTTGTGATGTCTGGCCTGGCTTTACGTCTAATAAGCCAACACACTACCTATTAGACCACGGCAACTTCAAACAGCACTTATAAATCAACGTTGTAATGAGTATGAATGAATCAGAGTGCATAGTTAAATTTCAATATTGCTGACTCACCACTTATATTTAAAATTTCATGAGTACTTATGAGTAGCGAAAAAACGATTCATTGCTGATCTCTAGTTTGGACATCTACACCAAAAGGGGGACTTGAGAAGGCCTTCACTGGACCCACTCCATTTTAGGGCCTTAAAAGGTTAAATTCGAATATGGTCCATACATATGAGCCTCATTCTCAGCTTTAAAAAATAGAGCTTTTACATTCCTCTGAAATTGAACAGGAAAAACATGACAACATATTTCTTAGGGCACTTAAATGAGCCAGCACCTGCCAAATTCTGCTCTGTTATTAACCTCCAACTGTCTTCCTTTACCGTTATTTGAATTTTTTCTTATGGCAATCGAATCGTTTGTGTTGAATATGCTGTGGCATAATTTTTGATTCCCTCTTGCTCTCTTCTATATTAAAATTAAAATTTATTTTTTGAATTTGTACTCATTGACATGAATGCCGCCTGCCTATAAAACAGAATGCCATACTCTTTTGACTTCAAATTCGTGACATTTTTATGTGAATGATAATCCGTAATCCAATGCGTAGTTTTTCTATGTGTTAACCGCTTGGGGAGGTTCATGAATTTTCTTTTTATTGATAAATAAAAAAAGAATTTTAATAACGTCATTAAAAACACATCATTTGGCGGAAATACCATACGGTATACGGTAATAAAAGTTCTTTAATTTTTAACAGAATAATAATAGGGAACAAGAGATGAAGCTTATAAAATAGATTCTTAATTTCAAGCAGATGGCAGGGATAAAAATGTAGGGAAGTTTGAAATATATTGCGCGTGGCTACTTGAGGTGAATAAAATACCTCAGGCCCATTTGCCCTACACAAATAAATTTATTTTGTTGCCCGTGAAGAAGGCTTTTCAATCCCTAATTGTCAAAATTTAAGTCACGGAAGTCTAGTAGGTGGTGTGCTGTCTTATTAAACATGAAGCCGTGGTTCAAACCAGAGATCAGCAATGTATTGTTTTGTTCGCTACTCATAAGCACTCATAAAATTTTCAATATAAGTGAGTCAACAATATTGCAATTCAACTATGTGCTCTGATTCATTCATACTCACTACAACGTTGATTTATAAGTACAGGTTGCAATGAATATGGGTACAACATTGAAATCAAACTCATACCATTCGAAAAATGTTTGATTCATAAGCCAGCTTACTCATTTAGATTCATAACTTTAGAAAAATACTTTTTAATACTTATAAATGATTCTAGTGACTCGAATCATTCAACAAAATTTACAGTCTTAGTTATTGTTGCATTTAAAAAAAATGGAAAGACACATAAGCATAAAAGACAGAGCAGCAAGCAGAGCAATCACACAACCTTTTAGTGAGTATTTTAGTGTAGGTTCGCGATTCATAGTTATAGTGTGATTCGTGTATATGTTGAATTAGGTTAGGTTAGGTTAGAGGACGTGCACTTGTCAATTAAGACAAGTACAGTACCCGGAGGTCGAATTGACCCATTGTACAACGTCCTAGTTTCTCACACCACTTATGTTGTGTGTGTTAATTTTATACATGAGTGGTGGGACTCCGAACGACAGATTTTTGAGAAACTTTTTCATGGCAATTTTATTTGACACTCAGAGTTTTTGCCAGAAATCTGCTGAGAGGAAGTCGCCGAAAAATACTTTTTGTATTTTTGTTTTTGATGTCTGGCCTGGGGCTCGAACCCTGGCTTTACGTCTAATAAGCCAACACACTACCTACTACACTACGGCGACTTCTTTTGTGATTCGTGTATATGTTGAGTTATGGAGAGTCGAAATCAGCAACATCATACCGTATGATTCATGAGTAGAGGTTCCATGATATTAAAATAAGTATGAATGCGTATAAGTATAAGAAATTATGAGTATGATTCGATTCTAGTCATTGTTTTGAATACTTATTGTTGATCTCTGGTAAATGAGTAAGGAATTGCATACAAACAACAAAAGCGGTTGAAGTAAAATTTCAAAATATGTGCCCTGATTTAAGATCAAATCAACTTGCCTTAGACAAAGTAATCCTTATGCTTTAAGATATTTCATACTCGTTTTGCTATAAAGAAACGCAATCTCTTAGTATTTCAGGAAATGTTTTTTTTATTATCTTGCCCCACTTAGAAATGCAAAAATCAACATTTTTTCTACAACTGCGCTTGCAAATCAGAGCATCTCAATGTGGCAAGAAAAAAATGGAAAAATCTTCTATTTTTTCTTTTTTTTAATGTTTATAAGTAAACTTATTTAAATATTGACGTACGTACTTACGTACGTATGTACATACAATTGTAGAAGTTCGCGTACGTTATGATTCTCTTATGGTGCCACATTTGCCTGCTGCGAGTGCTGCAAGTAATGACGAAATTTTTGGTGAATATTTTTTCTTTCTTTTTAACATTTCTAAAGCTTAACTTGACTGGCAGTCACTTGTTTTTATTTTAATTTTTTTTTTTCTGAATTTTTTTTTCTTTTTACATTAAAAATCTTATTTGCGCGCATAATTCTGGAAGAAAAAAAGAATGAAAAGAAAAATTGAAGGCAAGTAAACAAATTCAAAAACGAAACAGAAAACTAAATCCGTGAATAGCAGGAGAGGAGAAATAGTTTCGTTGTATCGTGATTGAGTAGTTTTTAAGTGTTCTTTAAAGTAGTTTTTGAAAAGACAAAAAGAAAAATACGAATAGGAAACGGAATATTCATGATGGCTGCTGGCTGGTCTAACACTTCAAAATGTTTGTTTAAATCCTGTCTGCCTATAGTTTTGTTTATGGTGGTTTCTGTTGATTTATGATACTTGCTTGTGTTTAATTTCCTTTCATTGGGTTACTTAGTTGTACATCTTATTTCTCTTCATTTGTTTTTGTAACGCAATCATATTTCAAAATTTAAACTTTTTTTTTTAGTAACTTGATATGCCCTTAAAACAAAAGTTTATTTTCATTTTCAAAAGTTATAACCACAACACACAATTGCGGTTAAAAAAATTTTTTAAATATTCTGAAAAGATTTTCATGAACTTTTCTTTCAAATTTAAATTTAATTAATTTATGTCCTAATTAAACAAAAGTTTAATTATTTACTTACTTAATTGGCGCCACTGTAACACTTTAGTCAGGCTTACGACCTAGTTTCTCACACTACCCATGATGTGTATGTTAATTTTATTTATGGTGGCGAGATGTATAGTTTAATGTCGTCTACGAACGACAGATTTTTTGAGAAACTTTTTTAAGCAATTTTATTTACTCTCAGATTTTGCCAGAAGACTGCTGAGAAGAAGTCGCCGAAGAAATATTTTTCATATTCCGTTTGTTCGACATATCTGAGCTGGGGTTTGAACCACGGGCTCGCGTCTACACTCTACTATACTATAATGCCAAAAAGTTGTTGTACGAGTACAATATCACATTCGAAGATTATGAATAGAATGACATCTTTATCCTACATTTTTATAGCTCGTGATGAGCTGTAGCCAGTTCCATTATTGTCCTTGATTCTTCTTTTTTGCTTTTTTGTGCATTTCCATAGCTTAAGCCTTCCTCAATACAATCCTAAACTATTGCCTTTCCGGATATAATCATTATTCACATGCCGTTCGGGGGGTAAAAATTTTAATGAAGGATTATTCGTTTAGTATGACAATGACTCTCTGTAAAGCTCGTTCCTTTGACATTATCAAATTTGAAACGTTTGGTAGACTATGGCACAAAGCTTATGTATCGTAATTCGTCAGCATTGATCCTGATATTCGATATTATTTTAAAAATACTGTATAAAAGACCGTTCTGGAGTGTAAAAAGGCGTTTAAAAATTACTCCACATACGGAATGGTGTGCATTATACAGGTTCCCAGTCATAATGTAATAATTTGACATGAGGAAGCAAATATTCAGGCTAATAGAACCAGAGTATTACAGACCATAAGCTTAAATAACCCAAAGTTTTTCAGTGCATTGAAGACCGAACTGAGCAACAGCGCCTATTGTGGAATAATGACTCAAGCAGGTAGAATTACAAAAATATTTTGGGACGATTTTAATGAGCAGATAATCATGAGTATTTTAAAACTAAATAAGGGCGTCCTTAGCACGCTAACGAGCTTACTCACGGGACACTCGGCCTTACACGTATCGGTGTGGTGGAAAATGATTAATGCATGGCATGTGGTGAAGACATCGAAACGATGGAGCACTTATTAGGCTATTACACAGCTTTCGTAAGCTCGAGTTTCTAATATTTCGGGTATGACTCCATACCAGACAACGCTCATCTCAGAAGAATGTACTGGAAGAATTTAAGGAAGTTTGTACAAAATACAAGATTCCTAAAGGAACTTTCATTGGTATTCATAATATTGAGCGCACAACAAGCCTATCTACCTGCTTACTTAGCTATTTATTTTAAAAATCTCATAGTTTTTCTACATGCATCCTCAAAATGAAGTTCGATTCATTGTTGGCTGATATTTTTTATACGAATGAGAAGCTTTGATAATCCAATGCGATATTTTCTGGAAGCATTATTTTGAAGAATCTAAACAAGAGTTCTAGTTCCGTGGTGAAAAAACTAAACGATGTAGATAACGACTACAGAATGTAACCAATAAGACAACCGTTCGACAAGACCTGTCTGATTTATCAATTTTGAGCCTAAAAGTGAGCACACTAATAATATTATTATGGAAACGTACATGCTTATACTAGAATTATTTTTTTTATTTTTTAATTCATTATTATTATTATTTTTTTTCTTATCAGAATTTTAAAATTGAATTCTGTGTGTTGAGAAATAACAGCAGGATAGTATTTTATATTGGCATCCTGCAAAGTAAATAAAAATAAAATGAAGTTTTTTCCTTTTTGTTAAGAAAACATAAGTTTTTTCTGGCTGTCAAGTATTTCAATAAAAAAAATATGTCGTATTACTTGTACTAAGGAATAAAATTGAATGTGTCTACTACAAAACAGTGGGACTCAATTCACCTAGAATATCAGCAAAATCGTATTTATGTTGTATAGAAAAGATACATTATGTTGTACCATGTTTTCTTTCAGTTTTTTTCTTGTTATATTCCTATGGCATCAAATAAATTGTTTTTTATTTTCCATGAATTTTTCATTTTTAATTACTTGGTAAACGTTTTAATTTGTTTATGATATTATCAACAAATTTTAATAATAATTTATAAAATGCTAAACTCTATTGTTTATTATTGTTGTATTTATAAAATAATTTTTAATTTATGGCATAACATAATAATTGATAGAGTTTGAAAAAATGTGAATAATTACTGCAACTAACATGTTAAAATTAATTATTTTTAATGTTATTAATTAAATGATTTTGTAAAACTAATAAATTTCGTTTCTTTTTTCTCATGCTACAGTATATGCAAATATTTTCATAACATAACAATGCCTAAAAGTAGGCAATATTTAGAAACAATTAATCGAATACTGATTATCGAATGTTTGAATAAGGCATAACGTAGCTTAGAAGAATTAGTAATGAACAAATAGCTGTAGGTATCTTGAATTGTAAAGCGATTGATTATTTGAGTGTCAAAAATGTCCACCCTCAACAACAAATTACGCCATATTTTACAGTTTTTGTTGAAGATTTAGCGAACATGATAGCCATAAAGTTGCGATTTAAATAACCAGTAACTGCACATTGCACCGAAATCATTCGGAGGCCATTGAAGCTCTTGGAAGATGTTTTTATCAGGGCTTAGTTACATTCTTACATACATAATTGATCATTACATCCAATCCTATTACGACCTAGTTTCTCACACCACTCATGTCGTGTTTATTAATTTTATACACATGTGGCGAGACCTACAGTTTAATGTCGACTCCGAACAACAGTTTTTTGAGAAACTTTTCATGGCAATTTTATTTGACGCTCAGAGTTTTTGCCAGAAATCTGCTGAGAGGAAGTCGCCGAAGAAATACTTTTTGTATTTTGTTTTGATGTCTGGCCTGGGGCTCGAACCCTGTCTTTACGTCTAATAAGCCAACACACTACCTACTAGACTACGGCGCAAGTTATGTGTGTTAATTACTCCCATTAGTGGCGAGACTTACAGTTTAAGGCCGACTACGAACGATAGATTTTTGAGAAGTTTTTCATGGCAATTTTATTTGACGTTCAGGGTTTTTGCAAGAAATCTGCAATCTGAAATATTATTTCTTTTTGTTCATGATGTCTAAGCTAGGGTTGGAACCATGTGCTCGCATCTAATAAGTCAATACACTACCTACTAGACTACGGCGACTTCAGAGCAATGAATTTAAAAGTTTTACGCGTAAAACATTCAAATTATTTCATACCTTTTAATGGAATGTGAACCAATAAACTATAAAGGATAAAAAATATGATACCACCTATTTCTTGAGAGCCTTCACACATTCTTTCAACATTTAGCTTATACGCCTGACGTTATGCTTTATATATTTAAAATTCTCTAAACTTAATTGAACCTGAATAAAAATTAACCCAATTCAAGTATTTTACGATTTCCAATTTAATCGATTCCTTTATAGCGCTGTAAAAACGAAATTCTAACTATCAAGAGCATTAGCATAAATTGAATGGATTGTAAATGAATTGTATTAACCTCAATGTATGCTAAACAGAAAATGCTTAGAACGCCAAAAAAATGTTATTCTAATAGCCATACAATCAATTTATAAAATTAATTAACATAATTTGGTACTTCAAGCGTTTTAAATAAATTGTTTTCATGTAATAAAGGCAGAGAAAAAGGTCATACATTAATTATATTTGATTTTAGTTGTTGCAATTTTTAATTTACATTTCAATTTTGATTTAATTAAAAACCAAATAACCAAATAACGAAACTTTATAAAGAATATATTTTTAAAAATTGTTTATCATATGGCAGGTAATTGTGAAAACTAAAGGTTTGCCCATGGCTATGATATCGTAGTTTAAGACAAAAGTATGTCACTATGTAGCTCTCAAGCGATTTTAGAGATTAAACCTGAGGTTAAGATCAATGCTTCCACTAAGCTCTGTGAAAGTTTGAACGTTTTAAGTTAAACAATGATATTCTTAACATATTCTGCAATGGTGTGCTATTTATCTGTTTTCTGGTTCTTACTGTGATTACCAATTTTTTTGTTTTGGCGAATAGTTCTGATGGCAAAATATGTGACTTAAAAGGAGTCATCAATTTACACACAGTGGGAATCAAACTCTCAATGCTCATATTGACAGATTAACTCACTCTTATTGGAGTAACGGGGTACACGAAATTCTATTGCAATTATGATAAGACACGTTCTAAGGAAAATTTCAGAATATCCGCTTGTTAGAGAATCTATTATTTGTTGCCATTATTTAACGTTTCTATGTTAATTCATAAGGCATCTTATAGTCTATCTTGTACGTCATTTACATACATTCATATATAATTGGTCATTAAAACCCTTTATTCAGGACTACGCCTTAGCTTCTCACACAACAGATATTCTGTGTGTTAATTTTATACATGAGCGGCGAGACCTACAGTTTAAAATCTACTCTGAACGATAATTTTTTTTTTTTTGAGAAACTTTTCATGACTTTTCGACTGAGAGGAAATCACCGAAGAAATATTTTTTCATAATTTCGTTTTGAAGTCTGACCTGGGGTTTGAAATATGGCCTTACGTCTAAGAAGTCAACACACTACCTACTAGAAGATGACGGATACATGTCATATACATACATACATAATTGGTCATTACAACCCCTCAGTCAGTATTACGACCTAGCTTATCATACCACTTATGTTGTGTGCGTTTTAATATTTAAAATCGATTCCGAACGACAGATTTTTTTGAGAATCTTTCCATGGCAATTTTATTTGACACTCACAGTTTTTATCAAAAATCCGCTGAGAGGAAGTCGCCGAAGACATATTTTTCATATTTTCGTTTTGATTCTGACCTGGGGTTTGAACCGAGGCCTCACGTCTAATAAGTCAACACACTATCTACTAGATTAAGACCACTGCACGTCATTTACTTTGGTTTTACCGTAAAGAAACTGGTATTTGAATCGTAGTGCATTAGAATTGAACCATTGATGAGATTGAGTAGCCACCAAAACATTAACATCATCAGAAAGATTACACGAAAGTTATTAATTGTAGCGTTAAACCTTTACAACAGCTCGTGGCTGAACTTCAGAAACGTTTTTTATAAAGCCAAACAACAAAAGCTCTACCATTTTAAATTTATTTTTTTTTTAACCCCGACTGGAAAGCACCTTTAAGGCTGTCATACAACCTTAAAGCATTTCTAAATTGAATTAAAGAAAACTTTGCTCTTTCGTCGTGTATTGTAAATTTAATTAAAATTAAAATTTTTATTTTGCCATAGAAATCGCATTAAACGCATTTTTCTTTCATTTCTTTTGGTTAAATTTAAATAAATTAATGCGAACACAATACAAAAAAAAGAGAGAAAAAAACCTGAACACCATGAGAAGGCAAAACATGAAAATGCGTTTTTAAATTCGTTAAATAAAAGCCAAGGATAACAAAGGAAAAAAATCCCACTGAATAGGCTATAAAAATTTGGATTCTTTTTAATAAGCAAAGCAACGCAATGCCATACATAAGCCAAATAACCTACACTGTGTGTAGCGGATAAATATTTTAAAATACACACCGCCCCCTCCGCACCCACATAAACAACATAAAAGTAGGCAGGCAATGAATGGAATACAAAACATAAACAAATTTGTAAAGAAAAACTCAACACAACACAACACAACCAACACAAATGGACATAAAACATAACAACAAACAAAAATTAAGTGTAATAAACAGTGAGAGAGAGAGAGAGGGAGAGAGTGGTAACAAAGCTGTATTTGAATGTACCGTATTGGTGAGGTTAAAAAGTATTTTATTTGCAAGCAAACAGAAAACTTCATTATTTTTTTGCAAATTAAAAGAAAATATTTTAATTCGTATGATTCAATGCTATTCTAAGGATATTTGTAGACTAAATTATCTTCATAAATATGCTAAGTAGGCAACTATTTTCACTAAAGTTGCCGTAAATTTATTTCTTTAGGTTTCTTGTTATTTTTCTTCTTATTTTATTATGAAAGATTTTTTTAAGAAAAGTAAAAATAATGAATACTACTTACCCACTTTGTATTTGGTATGCAGAGTATTGCTTGGCGTTCTTATTACTGGCGCTACATTGTCCACTTGGGTCGCATTCCAAACTGGTACGTTGTACAATAATAGTCAAGGACACTGATGCTGTACAAATGCTGATATTGCTTCTCCTACTACTGTTACAGCTACTGTTGCTGGTGTTGATGCTATTTAGTGTTTGGCATTTGTTGCTAGTGTTGGGTGGTTAAATGTATGAATATTTTTGTTCGTGGCTTTTGTTAATGTTCTTTTGTAATAAAATATTTTCGCAGTTTTCTTTTACTTTTTATATTCACTTCACTTCACTCTTCACTTCACTTTATTATTTCATTATAAATAATTTTTTTTATATTATTTTTTGTAAATTATTTTTTTTTTTTTTGGGCAATTGCCATCATTTCTTCTCCTTCTTCTATTGAATACTATTGTATGTATTGTTGTATTGTATTGTATCGAACGTTGTACTCCTCCTAGAAATGCAAAAACCAAAATAAAGTCAAACGAAATATTTTTTTAACTATAAATTATGGTTTATAGCCCAGCTATCATGGCTAAATTTAAATTATGTTCTGTGTGTGTGTATGTGTATTTTATAAGGACTATGGCCATAATGCGTTAAGTATTTAATTCACACTTTAGCGTTACTTTAACGACATCAGAAAGTAAAGCAGACAAATTTGTATATTTAAATCAAATCCTTACAAAGTACAGTGGGTTTAAAAAGTATTCAACGTAGACATTCTCGCACAGAGATTTAAATTTTTTATTAAAACAGCTGCTAAGGAACACTATATGTGTATGTATATCTCAAGTTCCAAAATTATTTCGGATATATCACTAATTGGGTTCTATAAAGGCTACCTTAGGCTACAATTTGTATATAGTGAGATATCTGCCGCAAATCCCATTTCTCTCACAATACCGATCATCCCATCCAGATATTCCTAAAACAAATACATTTTTTTTGACTAAAGTTTTCAATTTTTAAAAGAATTTTCGTATTACTAGAGCTGCTGTTCCACTCTGGAACGTGTGGAGCACAATTTTAAAGGAATGAAATAAGTATTCAATTCTCTGATATCGTATATTTGTGTGATTTCTTCCTTGACTATTATTCGCATATTCTGTTAATCACTTAACATTAACATCTGTTAACATTAGCTCTGTTAAAATTTTTGGTTTTTGTCTGTGCTAGTTAAATTCGAATTTATCTTTACACACAAATT
Organism: Sarcophaga carnaria; assembly: GCA_958299815.1. NCBI lineage: Eukaryota > Metazoa > Arthropoda > Insecta > Diptera > Sarcophagidae > Sarcophaga > Sarcophaga carnaria. The sequence continues at coordinate 156,846,342 of OY283149.1, forward strand.
TTATCCATAAGTAGCGGGATCTACACTGTGAAGTCGATTCCGAAAAACAAATTTTTGAGAAACCTTTCATGTCATTTTTATTTGACACTCAGAGTTTTTGCAAGAAGACTGATGATAGAAAGTCGCGGAAGGAATTATTTTTTCTTATTTCCTTTTGTTCGAGATGTCTGAGCTGGTGTTTGAACCACAAACTTGCGACTAATAAGCGAACACACTACTTACTAGGGCGACTTTGCCTTTCTCACAAAATCTAATTTTTTAATTGTAACGCAATACACTACATGGGGTAGAGGTTATCTCTTAAAGCACGGTCGCAAAAAATCGGCAATAAAACTTTAAATAAATCAGGTTAATTTTATTTTAAGAGACACTGCTTAATCACGAATTGAATGCATTACAGGGTATGAATGGATTCCTAAGCCCACTGTGCTTGTCATTTTCATAACATTGCCTCTGTGTAACGACTTAAAATCCCCAACAGGGCATGAACAATATTCACTTACATTCCCTTGGCTTAAAAAGCTTGAAGAGAACAAGAAAACTGGTTTTTAAACCTTTTGGGAATTTATTAAACTGCTTAATACACTTGCCTTCTTAGCTTTTTATTTTGTTTTTTATGATGATGATGATGATTGCCTTTAATAGAATATTTTGTTAAATTGATTTTGTTTTTCCTTCGTGTGATTAAGTGGTTCGTTGGGTTATGGACTTACTTTACTTCAAAACTTTAATGATTTGAATTTTCTTTTTTGTATGCGAGAAGTTTGCAAAAGATTAAAACTTTCTTTTGTTTATTAAACAATCGAATATATATGTATGCATGTATGTGTGTTTTACAATTATTAAAATTTGTTGTTTATTATTATATTTTTAAATAATTTTTTTAACAATTTCTCAGATTTTATTATTATTTTGATTGAATAAATTATGCAGGCTTGAAATAAATTATTTTTCTTTTCACATATACAAAAACACACGCATACAAATGCGCTCACACACACTAAGAACTTTCGTTTTACAGTTATTCTCTAATTTAAATTTCATGAACATTGAACTCCTTATACCCTACACTACCATTAGAGAACACACCACATCTAGCGAATCTCTGGCGACTCAACTTAAGGGAAGTCGAATCATTCTGTTGCCACAGACAGGCAACCTATTATTGTGCACGACTTAGTGGCAAATCACGTTGCTCAGCATGGTTAGGAGGAAAAAAAAATGAAGAAATGAAGAAAAAATTTTGGAACTGCCGTAGACATCAAATACCCAATCAACAAAAATCAATCCGCCTTCATTTCCTTTAAATGTCAGCCAAAAACCTCACAAGCCCTTCAAGCTTTTATCAACCGATGCATAAGGAAGGTGGAGATATCAGCAAGTAATGGTCTTTATAACCCGATGTCGCAATTGGTTGTGTATTGTCTACCGCTTAAGGAAGTTCCATAATTATATTACGATCACAACACCCGATAGAAACCGCAGGGTGGTTGCAAAAGGGTTGCAAAAAACAAGAAAGTACGTGAATAGAGTCCCTGTAGCCCCGAGATGCTGGCTATACATGAGTGAAATAAAATATTTAACTATTGAAAGGATTGTATGGAATGAGTTTGTAAAATTTCTATATTCTTTTGAGGTAGAACGGGAGAATATTTACGTATGAATGTAAGGAAACAACATTGTATCTCGCAATTGTGGGTGAATTGTGAGTCAAGAAATTATATTGAATATGAGCGTTAAATGTCGCTCAACAATTGCTAATCAATCTAAAGTTTAGCACAACATCTTCAAAACTCAAAACAAATCAAGTCATTATCGAGTTTTAATTCATTAATTTGTTTAAAAGAGGACATTGACAAAGAGAAATATTTCACAACAATAAATTGTAATGTAGAGTATCACATGGTCGACCCTGATCAATTGTTCCTTTTCTAAATGATTCAATTTCTTCATTTTTATTGTACACCAAGCCGCAATAGTTCAAGATTTGTAATGTAAATACGACTCCGTTTTGATTTGTATACTCCGTATTGCCAGTATTGTTGCTGATTTCTCAAAACGGAGAAGTAAATCAAATGAAAAACAAGAACGTATTCCATGCACACACACATAGCCACACACCCAGGCAGATTGACACAAAAACACAATTACTCAGGGTGTTGTTTATAAATGGTTTGTTATTATTATGCTCCTGTTGCAGTTGTGCTGTTGAATAATGAATTATTATTATTGTTGTGTTATTGTGTTTTTGTTGTTATATTTTTTTGTTTTGTTTTATTAATAATGGATGTTGTAAAATAAACGAGACATGACAGAACACAAACGCGAATGGAATGGAATGGAATGAAAAGTAAGAGAGTGGCAGCATTTAACAAAAACATAAACAGGAGCTATTATTACTAAAGAAAACAGTTAAAACAATAACAAAAATAACAGTGAAAACGAACAAAAAACAGAAAACAATTTGTAAATGAAGTAATAATGAAATAAATAAAACAGAAAACAGAAAACGAAAAACGGAAAACTTTTATTTAAAAATATGCAAATTTTTGTTTTTGCTCTCTTTGTGATTTTGTTTTGTTTTTTGTTGTTTTAAAGAGGATTTCAAAAATGAAAATGTTTTAATTAAATTGTTGTTTTAAATCGTTTTCATTTCATTATTGTTGGTGTTGCTTTTGTTTTACGCTTTAAATAGTTAATTAGTTAAAATACCAACACAAAAACACAATTATTTTAAGTGTTTAACGGTTTTTTTTGGCGGTTTTTTTGCTTTTAATGAGGCCTACGCAAGGAATTTCAAGTTGATGAATGGTATGGAGTGAGAGGAGCGAACGAATATTTTTGCATGGTTAACGGGAACTGCCTGTGTGCATATATTTGTGAGCACGTCTTTTTTAAGCTCTTTCTCCATAATTTATGTTTATCGTTTACCCAACACTCGCTGTTTGCAAATATCATACATGAGTACATAAGTTGCAGTTGTGTGCGTAGGCTTAAACGAAATATTTTTTGGGAAAAATTTTAAAATATTCAAAATGGGCTTTAATGTTAATATTTAATTACAACCAAATGATGATTAAAAAGGATTTGGATTTTTAAAAATTCGCTACAAAAATCTAAAATTAAAATCTTTGAAAATGTTATGAATTGGCGAAACTTATGAAAACTTTGAATGAAGGTTAGGTTAGGTGGCGACACTCCACATATGTATAAACCACATGAGATTTTTATTGAGGTCAATTATTGTGGTCAAACGTTTTAAGAAATTAAAATGAGAATTAGTTCTGCAAGTTTTATTTAAATACGTGGTGAGATTTAATAATTGCTATGGTTTGGTAGAATATTATTTTTAAAACAATGACTCCGGAACTTCTAATTGCTATACAGGACTTCATATGCACATTTTAATTTAATGAAAATGAAAAATCCACCTTTTGAATTCCTAACATTCAGTCTTAACTTCCTAAATCGTTTCAAATCTTTGAAATTTTTTAAGGCTTTCAAGATTTAAGAGCAAGAATAAATCGCAGAAATAGGTATTTACAGTTTGTGACTGAGTGGATTTTTGCCGAACTAAATCCAGACTTTACGTCATTTAATAATTGCTTTAGCACTGTCATTGTAATAAACTATGGCACTTTCTCACGTAGAGAACATAAAAGCGACTTCCCTACAGTAATTGCATGATTGATTGATTGTCTAGAAGTTGCCAAGAAAGCATTTAGAAGCACTTGTAAACAAAATCTGAAGTGAATTTGTTGTGTTCGACTTAAAGTACAAACATGATGATATCCATCTGCAAATCACTGCTAAATCGCAACAAAATCGATAAATTTCAGATGCTGAGGCTGACTAGTGATGGTCAAGGGACGAAGACCTGCTTTTTTGTGTACCTAATATGGAGTGTTTTGAACACCTGGAATGGGAAGAGTAGAGGGCGGCAAGTCTGCAGATACACGACTAGGATAGGAATTGAGCTGTAGATATACATACATATGTATATGTATGTAGACCCTGAAACCCTCTGTGTACTAATCTATTCACAATCTAATCAAAGGTTAGGAGATTGACAAATGCTTGGGTCACAGTAACACTTCAAGCAGTACTCACTTTGAAAATCGATTAGATATTCTCAAGTGGAGCAGGCCGGATCTGAAACAACTAATGGATTGTTTTACAAATCATTGTAGATTGAGAGGCTATTTACAGAGGATGGCAATCGCAAATATAGGGCGGGCCCCAAAAAGACGGTAACACATAGTATTTGAATGGAATTACGTAGCCAGACGCAGTGTTAAGAGACTTAAATTTCAATTAATACCGTGGTAAAATTATTCTTCTTAACAAAAATTGTCAACATATTGCAGAAAAATTTTCTCACCATCTGTCATCAATCTTATACAAATAACCAGTAATTTGTAAAATAACACAAAATCACGTTTCCGATTATACTTCATCAACAATGTTTACACATTCTCTCTCTCTCTCTACACATACACAACATGTTGTTTCTTTACTTTTCTTTACGTTTTTCTTTTTTTTTTAATTTCAAAAGTAAATAAATTAAATTCTCTGTATTAAAATCTTAAATAAACACAGCAACACTATAAATTAAAATCGAAACGAGTCGTACGATAAGGGCAGAACTTCGACTGGGAGTAGATAGAGAAGGTATGCAATGTAACTCCCTTCGTAAACAAATACAATATAAAATAAAAGCAGGATTTAAAGTTAGGAAATGAATGAAGAGTGGCAAGATGAAGAAGAAGCAGAAGAGGTGCAACTTAAGGCAGTAGAGAATTTAGTTTGATTAAAGGGAAACGTAGCGTATACAAAATAAAATTTAAATATAAACTACAATATAAAAATAAAGCGCACAGTAAAGGGGAGAATTGAGAGATAAGTGTCTTATTTTCACAGTGATTTTATTAAAATTGACACGTTTAAGTTGCAACTAAGAATTGAATGAGTTTTCAAACCATATTTCCTTAAGTTTCTAGAAATTCTAGGCTGTCAAACAACCAAACAAAAATATGGAAGCCCTTTGGCAAATTCTAGCTTAAACTGTATGCAGCAGAAACTAGAATACAAAGGCATACCTAAACCAGCACTCAAATGCTTACTTATTTATACACAGACACACTTAAACTCTTTAATGCAGCAACAAATACTTGTTTGTGATATTTTTTAATTTTTTTCTGTACTGCCAACTGCAACTTCAATAGAACACTTAAAGTAACATCATAACATATTTAAATTGTATTTGCTTACAAACACACTGACACACACCCTCTACTTCACTTTTCTATTTCCTTTTTTATAATTTTTATTTATTTTTTGTTTATCACTTTTGTTTGGTTTTCGTTTTATTTTTTATTTTTAATTGAAAATTTTTTAAACAAAACTTGGATTTTAAAAAATGCCGTTCCGTTTAAAATATCGTTCCGTATTCACTCTGCTGTTTTAGAAATAATCCGTTCATTTAAACTCTTTTAGGGAGTAAAACAGTGTTGTTGTGTACTGTAACAGCAAACGTTCGCTGTCGTAGTCGAATATCAACTACTGCTGCTACTTGTTGGCAATATTTTGTTATGCTCGTCTATCTATCATACTTCTGTTCTGTTCTTCTTCTTCTTCATAATCAAATATCTGTACTGTTTTTTCTGAAATTCGTTTTGTTCTCCTCATTCGTTGTCGTTCTTTGTTACTAAAATAAAAACAAAATGGGAAAAATATAAACAAAACAGAGCAGAACACAACACAGGTCAGCACAAAACAGGATTTGTCTGTAGACATAGTTTAAGTGCTAAAGTATGCCTGTGTGTGTGTGAGTGTGTGCAATGTCTGCATTGCAATACTGCATATGTGTTTGTATGTGTGTGCCCATATCCATAACAAAGAGCATTTGTTTTTAGAATCACTGTTGTACGATCTCTTTTCTTTTGCTACAGAAAAAGAGAATTTCTTCTTCTTATTTTAAAAGTACAATTGAAAGAAAACTTTTCTGTTGACGGAATTCGTTAAAGCTTTAAAGTTTTGTTTCTATTTTTCAAATTGCTCATACGCATTGTAATCTGTTTCATTGTGAATTTAAAATAGCACTCATACGCTCTAGGGAACACTTTCAACTTTTCAACAATTTCTTGTTTGTCTTTATACGTTAAAAAAAACCAGGTCGGCACTATCAAAAGCATTTTACTGTTGGAAAGAATTTAAAAACACAAGAGAAGTAAACGCCATTTTAAAATAATTTTAAAAGAGATGCACAAAACTAGATGGCATTATTGTTTGTATACAAATTAAGAACTCAAAGCAAATTATTCAGTGAACACTTTTAATGTGTGTTTCTTTTTAGGAAGAGCAGTTCAACTCTTTTATAAAGGCATATATAAGGTATTGTAGAAATAAGTCTATTACTTTGTAAATAGTTTTCTTGTTATAAAATTGAGACTGGACCATGTGAAACGCAAGAGTACAAAAAGACATCTTGTACTTAAAAAAGTTCTTGAAACAGTTAGGTTTTGAGACCTGGCAATACGTAGCAAATGATACAAATACGGGAAAAATGTTTTATTTTACAGTTTTTATTTTCAACGGCAAAAGTTAAGTTCAGTTTAAGTTCATTTTATGCCAAAGATGCACCTTGCATTTACAGAAAAGCCTTTAGAACTACTAGAAAGAGTTTCGCTGTATAGGTCCGGATCCTTTTGGATCGAAGTTTTATTTACAATAATGATAATAATTGGCTCAAAAGTTCGAAAGTTTATTGGAAAATTCCCATGTAACCACCTTTTACTGCCACCGGTTTTCGATGGCCATAATCAACTGTCATGGTTTGGATGTCCCTGTTGGAAGACCCTATATATACGTAGACGGATATATGGAAACTACATTTACTAACTTGCCGCAGTCCGTTAGGTAGTATGTTGCCTTATGAGACGTAAGGCCACGGTTCAAAATCTCAGATCAGACATCTCGATGAACAGGATTTCTGAAAAACATTTGATTCACCGATTTTCTCTCAGCAAATCTACTAGCAAAAGCTCTGAAAGTAAATTCAAATTTGTATGAAAAGTTTTTCAAAAATCAGTCATTCGAAGTTGACTTTACATTGTAGGTCCCTCCACTCAGGGATACGAATTAACACACATAACATGGGTGGTGTGAAAAAGTAGGTTGTAATCTTGGCTAAATGCTGGTAATGATTAATTAAGTAAGATCTCCTGTAACCGAAATTATCCAGTAATGTTGGGCATCTTTATAAAATATTCTCCTAAAGGAAAGAAAGTTCATCTCTTAACCTCCTCTTAACGAAATAAAAAGCACTGGTATAATCGATAGTCAGCATGTTATTCTTCACATTGAAAGTCTTATTAGTAAAGATATCGCAAATTTGTTGGATTTTTTACAAACATTTATTTAAAATAAAATACAATTAATTAACGTATCACAATAATACAGGAATACTTAAATAAAAATTTCACATTTACATACTTATGCGAAGTATATTAAATTATACTTTTACGTATTCAGTATAAATTTTATTTTTTATTGAGTATACGAACTCACATATAAGGCGTTTGTTTATCCAAGTGCTTCCGCTTCCCGTTTCGCATAGCCATGGGTTCTTGCAGCGACATTTACCTCCTCCACAGTACTTGTAAATCCAATTGCTAATTTCCAATCTCCTCTATTATTATAATTATATACGCCTGTAGTATATTATGTTATGAAATTATAACATTTAATCGATCTTAGTGTGTTCTTTTCAGTCTCGAGGTTTCTGATGCCTCCTAGTAGAACAGCATGCCTATCATACGTCATCACTTATGTTCCATTTTGAGCAAGCAAACGAAATCATCTTTGGTTCCATTTAACGATTTTCTATCGTGCGTCAATTTTAATACACAAAACTAAATAGTTTCGAAACTAACTTAACACTCGTATATAAAATGTAAACAAGTTACCGTACCGTACTGCAGAATTATGCTAAAAACACACCAAGTGCTGCGCTGCAACCTTTCAAATATAGAATAGAAAAATAAAATTTTAAAGCAGAGCATTAATAAACGTCTGAACTGCTACTGCTCACGGTTTCATACTATTAATGTAATAAGATACGCAATGCGTACGATATAACTACTAAAGACTCGAAAAAAAAACATTGATAAAGAAGGAATCAACTGTTCGCTTCTAATTATTTTACTTATACTTTGACGGTGACGCCTTTAAAATAATTAAAGCGCATATTGTTTGGCTAAGGAGTCAATTGCAAATCTGCTGTGCAGCACTTGGTATGTCGAAAAACTGAAAATTCCTATGAAACGATCTAAAACTTAAAAACTACTACATAACTTCCAAATAATTTAAATGAAGAAGATTCAAAATTATAACGATAATGTTTAAAAAAGAAAAGATAGATGAGTTATCTCAATTATGGCTACGTAGAAATTAAATTCAATTTACTAATCACATTATTTAACACTTATTACGGAAACGTTGGTATTTCATCTATACTGGTCTATATATGTTTATATATTGTTATACTTTCCTTAGTAAATTTAATTCATAATTTAATCACTTTCATCTTCCTTTTCCTGTAAAACTAACGAACAAAGTTTTTTAATATCTCGATATGCTTCTGTTTTATAAAAATACAGATCTTTAATTATCTGCAAGTGTTTATGGCCAAAATCATCTTCACCTACAGGTGTTAAAATAAACAAACCTTGTATTGTCCTGATGGCATTCTTCCTTTCTTGCTGCCAAGCAATCGATTGTAAATATGCCATAAAGGCTACAACACAAAACGTAACTTTTTGCATTAAAGGTGTGGAGAAGACTGTTTGACTAGATTCCGATTGGACTAAATGAAATAAATCCACCACCACCAAAGCAGGGTGCAAGGACCATTTGTGCAAATCTAATAATTTATTGGAAACTTCTTCAATTGATTTGTAACGCCTGCAAATTAAATTAGATTTTGAGCAAATGATTAACAATGAAAAGAGCATAACTTACATGATGACTAAATTATTCAACTGGCTTTTCTTGATATTAAATGGCTCCAAAAGTTTGGAAAAATCGCATATCATGGAGGTCAGTAGCAAAACCAAATCACCATTGGCAGCTTTCGATAAACACAGCTGTAGTTACAAAGCTATTAATGTGTTTTGTTTTAATTCCAACATTTTCCATACTTACCTCGTAGGATTCTTGTAAATAATCATCAGCTGAATTTGTTATAAATAAATAATTTTTAATACAAATTGGCAACGAATTCATTTCTGTTACTTTACGCGCCTTCGCAAGCAGACTGCATAAAAAACGTAAACAAAAAAGAGTGTTGCCGAGGCACTAAAACTCATTGGGCAAGTAAAATACTCATAATAAATTATTAAACAAGAAAAATATATGCAAAGAGAAGTAGGTAAAGATAATTATAAAATATATTTTATTTCTTCTTCTTTTATTTCAACAACCGTTGAAAATTAAAAGTATATTTCCATTTCATTATTCTTTTTATTTTTGTGGGATTAACACTTAATAGCCAACATTCATTTCAACATTAAATTACAGTGTTGTTTTTATTTAACCCAACCATCTCTGTTATTACATTAGAGTTGTATTTCAGATTGATACAGTGTAGTAACGCCTCAAAATGGCGTCACGTCGTCGTCGATTATTTTCACCACGGGTACATGAAAGAAAGACAAGATAAAAGAAAAACAAGCAAAAGAAGAAAAAATTTTTGATCAAGTGTAGAGGCGACAGCAAAAACTTAATTCTTATTTTTCAATTCTAAAAATTTTGCTTTCATTTTTAAACATTTAAAAATTGTAAACAATTCTTCCCCCATAAAAGCAAGAAAACTATTTTTAAACTGACTGTCGCATCAATTGCATATTCACAAGGGAAGAAACCAAAATAATTAAAAACTGAAATTATTTTCTCTCCTTTTATTTTTTTCTTTGACATCAAAATCAATTGACGTGAAAATCAGTTCATAGAACCAACCAACACACAGAGCGCACAACAGTAAGCACATCGTCGTCGGAGCGCTTTGCAAGGTAGAAAAAAATTTATTGAAGGGGAGAGGAAAACACGTTCCAGTCAGTTGTTGATATTCCTCTGTAGCCATAGGAAAGGTCTCTGGTTGCTACTTTTTCTCGCTGGATGAATAAAATGAAGGCGACAGAGAAGGTGTAGCTAAAGATAAAGAAAACATCAGAAACAATTGTTCATGGAAAGAAAATAAAAATAAAAGCACCAGTTAATTAATGTCACAGATCTAAAAAACATTAATTGATAACGGAGAAAGAAATCTAATTGCAAATATTTCTGCAAGCGGTTTACCGTGGAACAAACGAATTATTAAAGGGGGAGCCCTCCCAATAACAGCAAACTCCATTAAAATTATAAAAAATCCGTACATTTTGGATAATAATTCTTATACACACACCAACCAACCTTATTGTGCTGCTGCAATCTCTGCTGTTGGAACACATCAAAGCGTAAGCGAGCGCTGCTTGCTAAGCTAACAGTAGAAGGAGGCCCATCTATCTCTCTTAATTATTAAACGTGAAAAAGGAAAGGAAACTGGCGTAAACTTTGCATTGATGGTAATGCATGCTAGAAAACCGCAACGCATGAACGATGGGTAAATAAAATTATCAATATTTAAGTTTTGTTTTCTTAGATTTTTAGCTTTATATTTTATATATACCACCGCATTTCTTTTTTCTCCCCTTTTCTTTTTTTTTCTTAATTTAACAAGCATTTTTTCTACAATTTTGCTTTATTTTTATTATTTCACCTCGAACTATAAGCGCTGCTGTCAGTCAGTCCATTTCTTCTTCTTTTCATACACACCACCTTTAAGCAGCTCTGCCGCAGAGCTGCCTGCCGCTCTGTGGAAAACACAAGAAGTAGGAAAAAATACACTCAATAAGAAAAAGCATTAGTGAAGAAAAAAAAAGCTAAAAAAGTAGTGTAGCAAAAATATCATATAGAAAAAAGGGAAAAACTTTGCAAATCATAAAAATTATAATTAAATTCCTATAAATTCATAAATAATAGTGTCTACAAACAAGCAAATGAGTGCCAAACGGTGTAAAGAGGCCAATAAATAATGTGTGTTTAGTTGGATTCCAATGTATTCCAAAAATTCATTAGTTTGTATGCATAATCATATTAACAACTTCCTCTGCCAACATTCTGACCGACAACGAACTGAGCGAGTGAGTGACTGACTGACTGACGGACTGACTTGTGCGTGGTATTATTGCTACTGCTGCTGCTGCTATACTGCTACTGTTAGGTTTCCCCATCTTCTATTGGGGTTCGAATGTATGTTTCTTACATTTAATTTTCATTTTTCTTATATCTCCTCCACTTGTGTATAATAATGCGAGTGGAGTCTGTGTATTAACTTTATAGAAAAAAGAAGCAAAAGAAGAAAAAATCACATCACTCCACTGTATCCACCAGCGTTAATTATTTCTGCCAACTTTGACAGCCACAACAATATCATCTGTAAACTAGAAAACGAAAAAAAGCTTTGGTTTTCCAAATAAATTGGAAATATGCCTAGTCACAAGACTCCTCGGTCCCATTCATTCTATTCTGTTCGAATATAGCTGTGCAGTGAAATATTTTATGAATTTATTTAAAGATTAAAACCCAGCAGCCGCATAAGCACTACATTTTTACATTTTCTTCTAAGCAACTCGTAACCTTATGGCATTCCTATTGAAGAGACTAAAGCGAATGACGTCCGCATTTTGCTGTTGCCCAGTAAAAAGATTATAATACTCCACTTTTATTACTTTACATTCATTGGAATATCCAGTACGTTTTCTTGATGCAGATTTGAGGAAAACTTCCAACAGTCTTCTCGTAAAACCTCCAGAACATCGTTAAAGGCCTATGATAGTTGTAAAGCTCGTAATAATTTGTAATTTAGCAATCTATAATTAATATTGTTTCAAAGATGGTCACCACCAAAGAGGAAATCCAATGTGTTTAACTGTTCTGCGACGCCAGAAAGCTAAAACATAAGTAATAGTGCCTTACTGGTATCCAAGACACCTCAATATGGGCATAGACTGTCAATAATGTTTTTCCATTCGGAACGTCGTGTATTTAGAGGTTGCAGTTTCCTTGAAGGCTAAATATCAAGGCTCCTGAATATATCTGGCAACTGAACTTATTGAAATTATGACCTCTGCAACCATATTTCGTTCATAGAAACGTTAACGTTATTCATGTCAACTTCTTTTAGGAAATTTTTATTGAATGCTGTCTTTAGCAAGTAGGTTTCCAGTATTGTAGTAAGGCTTTTAATTAATGTAGACACTGACGAACCACGTTGCACATCACACAGTTCCTTCGATTTTGATTCTGAAATTGGCGTTAAGCACAGCACCACCGTCTTTTGCTATCACACCACCTAGTTATTGGAATACGGTTACTTGTTCTATTCGCTCATTAGCAATTATTAGTTGTTAATTCTTAGATTTTATTTTAGCCTGCACGTTGTCATATCTATACGATAATTCATACTTATGAAGTCGCATTAGTTAGTGTGTTGGCTTATTAGACGTAAAGCCACGGTTCAAACTCCAGGTCAGATATAAAAAGAAAATATGAAAAAAATATTTCTTCAGTGACTTCTCAGCAGATTTCTGGCAAAAACTCGGAGAGCAAATAAAATTTGCCATGAAAAGATTCTCAAAAATCTGTCGTTCGGAGTCGACTTTAAACTGTAGGTCCCGCCACTCATGTATAAAATTAACACACACAACATAAGTGGTGTGAGAAACTATATCCTGACTGAAGGATTGTAATGACCAATTATGTATGTATGTAATTCATACTTATAGCCAATATGTTCGAAAGTTTCTAAGCGTTTTTCTGGGTGTCATATGAATCTTCTTGGTTTATGTACTATGTAGCACGCTTTGTTACTACACCGAAAACTATCATAAAGAAATGAGGATCATTGTTTTATTATATTGTCATCATCTATTGTGTCACACGATGTATGAATGCCAAAGGAATTACTCAAAAAATCGCAATAAACGCTTCATAATTTCTGTCTAGTGTAACTTCTGACCATGTCACAAAAATGATCGTGATCGAATTACGGTAATGCCAGTTTATTGTTAGATTTAGAATGTTTACGGATGGATTAAAGCGTGTTTATTTGAATTAACAAGAAATCGTTCTTTATAGGGAACTGCATCGAAAATCTTTATTTTGATCTTTAGTATCTGTTATGTAACTATCGTAACGAAACAAGATGACAAAAGATGAATTGTCTCTAGTCTAGACGTCTCCATTGGCTTGCTCACCTGAAGTTCTATTCTTTTGATTATGAAATTATAATTGTTTTGCTTTCAGTCTAGTATTGGAAAATTTTAAGTTTAATTTGTTTGCCAATATGAACACGGGTTTCTATGAGAGCATGCGTTCGAAATTTCTTTGAAATTGGTTACAAGAAAGAAGTCGAACAAAAGGTTGTATATTCAACCTGAAGTTAGGGTTTCATTCAATTTTATTTAATAATCATGGCTTCCTTTTCATTATGTCCATATGTTATAGCGGTTGTAAGATATATTCTGTACGGAGCGAAATTCCTTCCTCCTCGACTATTTACAATGCCAGTTTAGATTAGCATACAATTATTTACATTCTGTTTCATTTTTAATCTCATGTCAAGGGTTTCAACAGATTAATATTTTTTGTTTTATTCACTATTATTTTGTTATGTAACTCAGCTGCCTATCATGACTTTGAATCATGACACTTCAGACTTGTAATTATTTCTCAAGGATGTGCTGTATATGAACTGTAATTTCTCTGCTTCCTCATTCTCCCTTTCCTAATTACTCTCCTTTTTCCCTATCTCCCCTATTATCCTCTTCTCTTTAGGATGTTGTACAATGGGTCAACTGGAACCCCAGGTACTGCACTTGTCTCAATTGGCGAGTACACGTCCTCTAACCCAAACCTAAACCTAAACTCAGCTGCTTATAGTGACTTTTAACCATGACACTTGAGACTTGTAATCATTTTTCAAGGATGTACTATATACGCTTTGCAAACGAATGTTAATATCAGTTATTGGAGGATATAAAACATAGTTTGCATTTATTTTACCACCAAATATGTATCTTTGCAGGTGGTATTTCTAAAATCCCCAGAATCCGAAAGTAAAATTGTAAAAACTTTATTAAAATGAAATAGTTAAGAGCCGTTTTTCTAATTTTGTGCAGAATATCTCATAGTTATTTACATATCATTGATCGAAATCATTCGAAATTCAAAATCATTTACAAAAAAATATTCCTTCTTTTATAAAAGCGAATCTCGTCTTTATATTCTAGTATTATAAAAATTATATTTAATTGTGTTTCTTTTTTTTAATTTCAGCTACTTTGAGAAGCATCAATCTCATTCGTATCAGGTGAGTTTAATTTCAAATTGTTTTCTGAATTTAAATTTGTGTTGGAATGCAAAGCATTGATATTTTTTTTTTTTAATTTCAATAATTAATTTCTATTTCAATTGCTATTTAGTTAGTAGTAGTCTTGTCATTATTACAATAATATTTACTAATTATATTGGTAGTTAATAAAAGTATTTTTTATAAAAAAATTAACGTCAAATACAATTTTTATTTTTTGTTTTTACAAATTGGCTTTTTCTTTAAATAAAAATAAAATTTTCTTAAATTCAATTATGATTAGAGCATTGATTTCATTTTAATCGAGAGTATAACTACTTACCATAAGAATGTATATGTTTTAATTTGTATAAATGTGCAATAATGATTATGTTTCCTCTAATAAGATTTAAATTTAAAATGGTTAACATTTTATCTTGAATATACTTATATTATCTAAAAGCAATAGACAAACAGGCTGAATTAGGATAAAACCAAAAGCAAACTGCAACAGCTCCTACTACTACTACTACTGTCCTTCTCTACTAGCTTCACATACACGATTCATTTGTTGTTTGTAATCATCAAAATCAAACCATTTGTTGTTTGTTTTTATATTAATGTATTGTATAAATATTAAAAAGAAAAAATCATCATATTCCATCAAAGTCCACCAACACTACTTGAACTAACAGAACTAACCAAGAACATAACAAAAAAAACAAAACAAAAACAAAAAAAAAAAATGAAAGAGATTTACGCAGCGTCTCTCATCAACTGAAAAACCATACGTAGCCAAACAATAATAATCATAAAAATAATAAAAAATATTAAGAAAGGCAAATATTCTAAATAAGGAAGGGGGTGCCTCAAATACCCGCTCCCTTACAGTTTATGTCTGCCACAAATAGTATTGCACTTGATATCACAACAACACTGGCAGCTGAATGTAATAAAAATGCTGCTGCTGTCGGACTGTGTCGTCTCGTAGATGTAAGTAGTGGTCATTAGAGGTTCTATAAGAATTTTAAATGAAAAAGAAATTGTTACCTTTTTACAACACTGCTTACAAAATTCGTTTTTGTTTTTCTCTTTCTCTCAATCATTTTTTCTCATTTTTTTTTTGTTACTTTTGATTTTGCTTTCCAAAATTAAGTTAAAAACAAAACCAAATTTTTTTGTAATACGTTTATTTTTATGTTTTTATTCCAAATTATTCAGTTCAAAAACATGTGTGGTTTGTGTTTTATTGAATTTAAATTAAAAAAAAGAAAAAGAAATGCGAGCAAAATTATTATTGCATATCTTTGGCACTCATATTATTCATATCATATCATATCATTTGTTTGTCTAATGTTGCGAATTAACAAAAAACAAAAACAAAATTCTTTTGGTTCATTTACAATATTTATTGGCTCTGATTAGAAATAATGCTTATTTTTGCTTTCATTTTCTAAAACGTTAGTAAAACTACGATCGATCATCGATCGTATGAAACATTTTTTTGAATCACACCCATTATTGCTTAAAACTTGAAAATCGTTCATCATATCCTCTTTTTTTTCTATTTCAATTACAGAGTTCCAAATATAGTTCAAAACGAGATTATGAACGTGATCGCTCATCGAATTATCGCGATCGAGACCTTTCACCGGCTGGCGGTGGTGGGCCATTAAACAATGGTAACAGTTCGTCGTATCGTTCACAATCACCTGAAATAGATTCACCATCATCTAGAGGTCACGGCGGCTCGCACGATATAAGAGATCGTAGTGATCATCGCGGTGGTGGCGATCGTTTCCCTTACATACAGAAGATGAGAGATCGCGAACGTGATATTTATAAAAAGGATAAATATTCGGGTGAGCCCTACTATTAATGATACGATTTTAAATATTAATTTATTTATATGTATGTGTTGTATGTGTATATATTTGTAGATAAACGCGATCGTCGTGGTGGTGATCGTGATTCTGAATCGCATCGCACCAATCATGACAGGATTGATAGACGCGGTGGGGGTGGTGGTGGCGGTGGCGGCAGCGGGGCCAAGCTCTGTTCTTCCGGCAGTGGCGACAAACGTTCAGGATCTGATGATCGCGACCGGGAACGAGATCGTGAACGCGATAGGGAACGTGATTTGAGAGACAGCAAACGTGAAAGAGATTCTATAAGAGATCGTGATCGTGAACGAGACCGTGATAGAGATCGTGATAGAGACCGCAGTAATCGTGGTGGTGATGATCGCGAAAGAGATCGAGGTGGTGGTGGTGGCGGCGGAGGTAGTGGTGGTGGCAGTGGTGATCGCAACGATCGTGGTGAACGTATTGCCAGATGTGGAGATTGGAGTGAACATGTTAGTTCTTCGGGTAAGTTCAAATGAATGAATGATGAATTACTTTAAATAATACATTTTCTTTATATGTACTATTCTAGGAAAAATGTATTATTATAACTGTAAAACAGAGGTCTCGCAGTGGGAGAAACCAAAGGAATGGATTGAACGTGAGCGGTAAGTTTTTAAATGTTTTATAACTCATTGCAAAACGTATTTTAACTATGATAAGTAGTACACACAACTGCAACTTGTATGTTCTACAAGTATCCCTCCTTATCTGATATATACACCACTTTGAAGTTCATTTAATACTGAATCAATCCATCTTTTTCCATACTATTCCATGTGTAATGTTTACACAGATAATATCCTCTTCTTAATTACGAATTTATTTTTAAAAATTGGATTTGAAAAGTATTTTTAATACTGTTTTTATTACTTAGGAATCTGGCCCGTGATCAACACCGTGAAAAGGATTATCGTGACAAGGAACGCGATAGAGATCGTGAAGAACGCTTTTCCAGATCAAGTACGTTTTTTTCTTGTCAATTGAGACAATGGCGTTTTGTTTAATAATTTTTCTTTGATTTTATTTTTCCTTGTGATTTGTAAGCATACAAACATTCCAGTTCTCGTGGCAATTCTCGACTGAGGTGGAACTATGATAATGACAACGGGCCACCAAATCACCGAAGGCGTATAGATGGTAAATAGATTTTTAATTTCAAAATCATTTCATAAATTATAGTCTTACTCTTTATATTGTTGTTGCAGCTCGTATGGCAGATAATGCCGATATGGACATCAGTCCAGGCGATTCAACGCCTACATCAGAGGCCAGTTATTCATTGACTGGCACGCCGACAACCCATGGCGGTGGCAATCAACACAACGACCAAGCATTGCCGTCAACAACAGTGGGTTTACCTAATGCGTTGCCCCGTCTAGCTTCACATCCCAATGCCTCTAGTAATATGACCTCTTCCTCTGTCAATGCCACAACGCCAAGTGTATCATCGTCTATGCACTATGCCGTAACGTGTGCTCATCCCGCCGCTAGTGCCGTAGGTGGTTCTGTTGGAGTAGTTGCCGGTGGAGCAACAATGCTTCCCACAAGTGGTCTGGCTTCAACAAGCATGCCAACCGCAACAACACAAAGTGGTGTATTGCCGAACAGTGGCAACAGTAATCATAGGAAATTAGATGCGGTAACGTCGTTACAACATCAATCACACATGATAGGATCACCTAATGTAAGTTGATTCGAACAAAACACTGTAAATGGTTTTCCTTATTTTCATAAAACCTCTTGAATTTGGAATTTTTTACAGTCTACAATACCATCGTCATCGAATCAAGTAGATCATCATCTCAATTCGAATGCACCGGGTCCGCCAAAAATGAGTTCGAAAGATCCCACTCATTTAATGCGTCAACAACAGCTCCATCATCATTTAAGTACACAAGATGGTCATCTCATTTCCTCGGCAGCAGGTGATAATCATTCTGCATCCGCGCAGGTTATGAATTTAAGGTAGGTATTCAATTTGAAATTGCTTTCTTTGAAGAGACCGAGAACGAGAACGTTTTATAATTTTGACTTCTTTTTTTTGACACAGGGATAGTGCTTTAAATTCGCCTTTGTATAATTTGACGCATTCTCATGGAATGTCTCCCATGGGTTATAGTAAAAGCCCTATAACATCAGCAGCAGGTGGCAGCGGTGTTGGTGGCAGCAGCTCATCGACAGGCGCTAGCACTGTTTCTATGACTATGACACATGCGAATAATGTTGGTGGCGGCAGTGTCAATATGCCAGGCATGTCCGCTTCATATCCCTGCACCAATCCCTATGGACTTAAGACTGTCGATGGTGGCGTTAATAGCAATGTTGGCATTAATTCTCTCAATGCTTCGGCGGGGGGATCAGTTAATGTTGGTGGCAACAATGCTTTATGTTCCTCATCGAGTTTAACTGTTACTTCTAATGTTAATATAAGCGGTGCAATTGGTAGCGGTAGTAGCGGTGGTGGTAGTGGAGGTGTTAACATGGGAGTAATACCCGGTGAGGGCCCACCGACTCCTACACAGGAATTAGATTTAAGTGGTAGTTCATCTTTAGATCAACAACAAAGGAAATGTAAGCCTCATTCTATGATTCTTGATTTTTCTTTTGTTCCTTTCAATAACTTTATAACTTTGTATTCCGCAGTAGATGGTACTTCGTCAGCATCTTTAAGTACGTTACAAAGTTGTGTTTCCAATTCAATACAAGCTGGCAGGGCGCAAGGCCCTGAAATCTCTACAAAACTTAGCAAGTATTTTAGAGCCGATTTAATAACACACGTTACCAATTGGGCAGCTGATCAGTTGGAAAATCAGGTGAGTAAAAATAGAAATTGAACAGAAATAATATATCATCGCCTTTTGTAATGACACTCGGGTCGGGACGGACTATGTTGTCTAAGCATCTATCAGAATATTTGTCGCTTAGCGAATACAAGTAACTTATAACGCAATTGCCACATCAGATCCCTAAACATGGCCGAGATCTCAGTACCCGGGTGTATATAAACATTCTAAGTATTGCTGGATAATGAATAACATTTAGAGAGATTAAAGCAGAGCTGTTCATAACAAAGATTAAAAAAGTAAGGTTCCGTAGGGTAAAAATCGTTGCATGACCATAATTCTTGCTAGTCAATCAACGGAAATGGCATTGAGTGCAGAAAACTATGCATGGTTCACATCGCACCGCTAAATATCAGTGATTACAAGGCTTTAATCAACGTTTGTCTTAAAGCATATAACGAATTAGCTTCCTTTTAAGCCAGAATTCAAAAAAGAATTTTGCAGTCTATTAAGCTAATGATTGATAAATTTAATCGTACATCTGTTAGCGATAGAACTTCCGATTACCCTCAATATCCAAAAAGGATGTCAAGATATATTCCACAAACTCTACATATGTTGGAAAACAGTGTCATTTGTAGACCCCTACTTCGAATTATTCGCTCTATCCGTATTATTTAGTAGGTTCGCTTGTATTGTTCTATCCAAACCTTAACATTTCAGTTTAACTCTACCTGAACGGGATAGGTTGAAGCACTATAGGCCATTGTATGTATAGGTCGCTGACAGAAGCTTTCCTGCAGCTCTCTACACCATTACTGAGCTTCTTTAAAGACGTTCCCATTAGAAGAAATCTACGGCATACATTGTTAATAAGAAAAACTATTCCTAAAACTATCAAACCTCCTAAACATGTTACATTTCTTTCATTTAATTGTTGTGAACAGATGGAGAGATTAGTTGATAACAAGCAATTTCATTTTCAACAAGATATTGTTGGGGATATTTTACAAGAAACAATTTAAACTGCTGTGATCCAAGCATATATGTCCATCCACTAATAGGGACTAATAGGGATAATATTTTTAAATCAAAGTCAATAAATCTTAGATCGCCCATTCTTAAATTCCTTGAGATTTATTTTGGTCATTAGGTCGTGTTCTATCGCAAAAATTGGAACTCTTCTCTCTGACTGAAAAGCCAAAGTTACTACAACTTTTAATTGGAGATAAAATAAGTTCCAAGCAAAAAATTTATGGCAGGATTATAAATGTTTTGAGAAGAGCAAATAGCTAAACTTTTGTGATTTCGATTTTAAATCGTCAATAAAGTGTGCTCCAAAGCGAAAACACCACAAAATCAAGGAATTGTTTTGTTTCTCTTTGTTATCAGTTGGATGGCGAATTGGAAAATAGCATGTCACGTCAATGCAGGTTCAATTTAGTTTTCAGTTTCTGTAACGGTATAAGTTTTCATTCATCCGCTGTCATCTTACACGTATTACGTGAGAATTATTATCGATATACAGTAGCGAGAAAAAAAATGCAACTCGTTGCCATATTATTTACAGAATGTTGTTAATTTGTTACCTTATTATTATATTTGGGTGAATATCTATGTTTTGGGGGCCGACGAATGTAATTTAACCCCTCAGAGCCAAATAAGTTAAACTTTGATTCATCGCTCCACAAAACTTTGGCCCACTGCTCTTTTGACCAATGCAGATACCTTGATAGCCGTTTTTTCTTATTAACCTTACTTATAAGTGGCTTCTTGACTGGTCTTCTAGCTAATAAATTTGCCTCTCTTAATCGGTTTCTGGCTGCGTGGACGCCAATAGAACCCCTAATTGCTCGTTTGTATAATTAGTAACATCTACTGACGTTTTCCGAGGGTCAACTTTTACAATTTTTACCCTTTGACGGTCTTGGCGGGCAGTAAATTTACAAGGTCGACCACTTCCTGACATTCTTTCCATATTATTTGTTTGACGATATCTTGCTAAATTTGTTAACTTTTTTCATAAACCTAAAAAAATTAAGTAGAAAGAGAAGCAAACAACGCTTACAGATGGTTTTTAATAAAATTTAAAAATCAAAGAATAAAAAAAAACAAAAGTTGAGTGGAATTGGATAGCGTTATAAGTTACGAGTCTCGATTGAATATCATATGCCATAGAGTTAATTTTTTTTATACAGAGACCCAATTACAGAGTATTTGGGCATTTTGCAATTTAAATTTTCGTTTGATATTCTTCTTTTTGGTAATTCCAATATGAAGAATGCTGGAATTCTTAAAAATATACTGTTACTGTTTTATTTCGAAAAAAAATATATATACCGAAATTTCGAAGTTAATAATTCACTGAACTTTCACAATAGCAAATTGGGAAATTTTTCAGCTTCACAATAAGAACGGGCTCTCCTATTGCAAATCCGGCAATTCCAATAGTATTTTTATTTTTTTTTATATATTTTTAGTAATTTCTTTTAACTTTAACGTTAGGAAAATAGGCAGCTAATTATATACAACATGGGGTTTAAGTGTATTTGTTTATCAATTAATTCTTCCGAAATTTATTTTTAAATAAAGTATACGATAATTTACAATTTAAAAAAGAAAAGTAAAAACAAAAACGTTTTATTGTTATTAACGTTTCGTTTTCTTTTCTCTTATTAAATCTTAGGCGCAAAAATGTTCAGAAGACGCACATTTATATGGAGATTTACAGTGTACAAAAGTGTCAGCCGAATTGAAATGTGCGAGAAGTTTAGTTAGAATAACTGAAATTACAGCCACACTGCAAGAACAAAAGTAAGTTTTTATTGCAATTTTTTTATGGTTTTTCTTTTTTTTTAAATTTAATTGTTTTTTTTTTTATTTCAATTACAGAATTATGTATTTGAGACAACAAATACGTCGAATAGAAGAATCAAAATCACAAAATTCATTCATGTCCGACGATCTTTAGCCAATTAATTTTAGAGAAATCTAAGGCGTAATAGAGATTCTGTTTTTAAATTTGAAATCTGAAAACTGAAAAAAATCAATAAAAAAGAAAACATAAGAAAACAAATAAAAAAAAACCATATGCTAAATGCAATAATTGTGCCCCACATAAATAAAGTTTTGAGGTAACAAACAAACAAACACAATACAATACAATACAATACATTAGATGATGATGCATCAGAACAATAGAAGAAAAGTAAATAAACTAATGAACTAAGTAAGAATCATTTTTACACCAAAATGAATGTATACAATAGAGCTAAACAAAAACAAAACAAACAAAAAATGATAGGAAATAACAATTAAAAGAACAGAAATAAAAATAAAAACTAAAAAACAGAAGAAAGTGAAACAAAAACAATATAAAAAAAGGGAAAATATGCAAATAAATGCAACTGAATAAAAAAATAGTACTATTATAATTCGTAATTATAAATAATAATAATAAAAAAATAAAAATAAATTTAAAAAAAAAATTAAAATAAAAAAATTTGAATTTAAAACCCAGCCACTAACTACTCTACCTAAACGTTTTTGGAGTAACTGATATTGCTTAGGAAAAAAAAAGAAAATTTTTATAATTTCTAACTGCACTAGGATGACACCATAATAATGAGCATTTTTTTTTCTAATTGTTTTCCTTTAAATCCGTTAAGTTTGAAAAGCCTGACGACATCTATAATGAAATAAAATTACGTTTTTATATAAATAGTATATGCATGTCTAGGTTTAAATAATATATTTACTATTTAATTATGCTGTATTTCTTTCATTTTGACAATAATAGTAAAAATATTATTTAAAGTTAATGCAATGTACATATTTATTATACATTTGAATTATTTATTTGTTTATAGAAAACATGAAATGAAAAAAAAGTTTTATTTTAAGATTGTGTTGCAAGTAATAAATTTTTTTTAAAACCAATTAAAGGATATTTATTATTTAATTATTTTCCTTTTTGTCTTTTTTTTGTACTTTTCAAAATTAAATTTTTTTAATTTTATTTCTTTTCTTTTTTTGGTTTTTTCTTTGTTTTTTTTTAATCAAGTTATATACGAAAAAGATGACAAAAGAAGTACACACACACATCTTTATATATATATAAATATAAATAATGTTTTATTTCTCTAAATAGTTAGTTTTTATTTAAAATCATTATTATATATGTATTGTAATTAATAATTATAATAATAATATTAGTTTTTTACACCTTGTAGATAAAAAGAAAACAGAAAGATACAAAAAAAAAACAACAAAAAATATGCAAGAAAAAATAAAACAAAAAACCATACAACATAAATAATTTAATAGCATTGTAAGTAAGCACATTATTACATTATTATACTAATTTTATTATTACCATACAAGAGAATAATAATAATAATAATATATTAATAAGAAGTGAGTGTTATTACTATTATATATATATATATATATATTACTATTATAAAACAAACTACAAACACAAAAAAAAATCAAAAAAAAAACTCCAATTCAATAGAAACCTTTTTAAATTTATTAACTCTTTTGTTTTCTTTAATTTTTCTTTTTTATTTTCGTTATTGGTATATTCTGCTTCTCATTTGAATATGTTGTTTATGTTTTTTTTTATTTATTTTTTTATATTTTTAATCCTAATTTTCTAATTTTAATTGAAATTAAAAATTTCAAATTTTCTCAATTGGGCTGAATTTTTTTTTTTCTCTGAAATGGATTTTAAACTTATAGAACTTACAAAAATAAAATAAATAACTTAAATCTATTTACTTATAAACAAAAACAAAATACAAAACAACAATTTTTGTTTTCAATAAAGAAAAGAAATAAATCGAATACTTTTATAAAGAGAAACTACTTTTTATAAATATTTCTACGACATTATGACTTCACATCGATATATATAAAAGGAACTATTTGCAATAAGAATAAGTGGATAAGCGGCAAAATAATTAATTTAAATTTAGTACCTGTTGTCGTTAACGTTCGGAATTAAAAGAGCAGCCTAAATTTCTCCTTAGCGACCAAAAAAGCAAAATCAATTCATTTAATATAGTGCAGCATGAAGAAAAGGTTAATTTGACATAGGATCCATCGTATATACATACATCACGAGTACTTAATACAACGCTTGGAGAGCGTTTGGGTTGTTATTTATTTCAGATCGAAAAGGTAAATTTACGAAATTTTTTTTCGGCAACTATCGATCACAGGCCGTGGTTAAGCTAAGCCATGAAAATGGAAAATGATACGTTGCCATTAGAGGCCAAATATCGTCGTCTTTGTTACAATGTTTTATTATATCTACCACGACATTACATATATCATAACGACATTATAATGGTCGATGTTTCCCTTACAATATGAGAAATCGAGTATGATCCAATTCCGAATCATCAGTCTCTCTTTATACAATTCCAAGAAATCGATGCCAGCTATTCAAGTAGTGGAGATAGCAATGCGAATAAGAAAAAGAAGATGGGTGTGGAAGAATGAGGAAAGCGGTAATTATTAAGGAGAATCAACCACGAATATATCGTTATTGCTAGTGCTATGGACGAAGGAATTATTACTCTCTGTGACTACGACTATGGGAGATCTCTTCTTAAAGGACGTTGATGGACTCTCGACAATATGTTAAAAAAAGGACTTCTGCACCTAAAGAAAGAATTAAACAAGTGTTCGTTAAAGAGTTTAGCACAAATCGTGTTAAACAGCGAGTATATTTAGATGCGACGATGACCTTGAGCACATTCGATTGGATCCGGATGAATCGAAATACATAAAAACGCTCCGACAATTCCAAAATGCTATAAATCTCCCTTAAGGCATTCTTGCAAAAATTCATCTTTGATTATACATCTTTACATACATGGAAGCAAATTTTATTAAACTTGGCAGCCCTATCATTATTAGAACTCAAAAAAAAAAAAAATCAAGTAATATTCTAAGCTGATCATTAGTTCCTCACAGCGATTTTTATTTCTAAACTCTTCTAGACTTTTTCATTGCTGCAGTCCATTGTTTTAGGAATATTTGTTAGAAAAGGTCTTTGATTTAAATTCATTTGCTTTGTTGGAGAGTGTAAGGACGTTTGGCAACCAAATTCCACCGTATAAGAGCAAAGCAACTGGGGAACAAAATTCTTCTGTAATTCCTTGTGCGATTCGCTGGTCAATCTGCCTTAAATGGGTATGGACTGTAATCTACACTTAATTTTATGGGGTTAACTCAAGCGTGTGTAACGATTACATGAGTGATCGTTTTCTCTATCTTTTCTATTTTCTTTTAAAAATAAAATTATTTAAAATAAGAACTTATACTACTTTGTGGGGCATAACATTTGAGAGAATTCGATTTCTTTACTAACATTCAAGACAATATTCTGAACTCCTTCCAATTTTAAATTTCTTAAAATTAATGCTTAGTTTACTTAGGACAAAACTTAACTTGTGTGATGTTAGGACGATTTTTAGGAGCTAAAAGCAATTCATTCATTTTCATGCCATAGTTTTTAGCACGGACTCTGACATCAGCCTTATTAGTGTTAATTTAGATCATATATAGTCCAACATGGTGGTTATTATTTCAAAGGCATCTTTAGCTGTTGACTCTATCGATGCACTTGGCAATAAATAGCCATGAACACCATTATCGGCCAATTGTAAAGTATAACTAAAGGGTATACCGGCTTCATAGGCGGCAAAGGCATCAGAACAGCCTGCATAGAAAGTAAAAACAAAATCGTAATTCCTGATCTCGTGGATTAGAATAAAATACAAAAACTTACCCGAACGATTTTCAACCAAATCATTGGATGAATCAATTTTGTAACGAGACTTGCTGCCTTTTTTACGCAAACCATCGGTACCTACCATCGCCACATCTAGCAAATCATCCAAACGCTCTGAGTCATAAGTGGTATTGGCTTTATAAGGATAACTTATAATCTGGCCATAGGCCTGCATGGAAATAAACAGCTATTGGGGAGGAAGGAAAATATATTTAAAAAACTATTCCTTAACAAACAAATTGTATGTGTTACCTTAATCTGTGTACGATAATCCATTAAGAATTCCGATAAGGCCTTGGTTTCCGGTTCTGAAAAAGGTGTTGGCCCCGCATAGAATTCATTACAAACTGACTTTGAACTGCCACGTTTACCCCACTGATAATGCCAGTTACGATCTAGATCCACGCCAAAGCAAACCTTTTCCTTGGCCCGTTTCTTTTGCAGCCAAGTCATGGCGGAATTTAATATACCCGAGGGTCGTGATATATGACGGGATCTGGATTTTTTCCAAAAACGATCATATTCATGACTATAAACGTAACCGTCCGGATTTAAAACCGGCATGATATACCACGTTGTATTGCGTATGAAACTCTGGTCGTCACTGACAGTTTCTATAAAAATATTCAAACGAAAAACAGAAAAAATTTAAAAAAAAATTATACGAAATTCGATGTCCAAATTACAAAATTTTTCAAAAACTACAAAAAAAATTAAATTTTCTTAGTGAATATGAACAATTGTGAGTTTGCCAAGCCGCCATTGTGTTTGCCATGCGAATTTCAACCCTGCAACTGTAAAAAATGCAAACTCTTAAGATGTCAAGGGAAACCAGATCGAGAAGGTATCACATGTGCCGAAGCCAAGGATCCATGCAGCTGTAAACAGAAATGCTGTGAAGATGTTGGGCTTGAAAAGCCCGATTGTGGTGGAGCCAAAGATGGCGAACTTCTTTTGGTGATAACAGATGGACAGAAGTCACCAACAAATTTCAGTTCCATACTTTTCGATATTGTAGGCATTACCTCGTAAGTATAAAGAATGAGACCCAAAAAAAAAGAAAAAAGAACATCCATCTTAATGTTTTTAAAAATAGGTTCTTCTTAATGGCCACCGCCATGTTTTGGATGCAGGTCTGCTATTATCTGTGGCGTTTTGTCATATTCATCATAAATTCTGGAAGGTATTGTTTCAAAACAAACCAACATATGAACGATATTTACTTCTGTTTACACTTTTTTAGGAAAGTCCAAATAACCATTTTAGTTTTATTGATACTGTTGTGCTGTTGCATAACTTTCCATGCTATCAAGGGACGAAAGCACATACGTGAACTCGAACAAGCGACATTTGCACAAAATACTACAGACACAGCTATTGAGCCTCCATTGCCTCCACCACCGCTACCATGTGCGGCGTCCAAGTGCGCGATGCGCAAAAAATGTTGTGGTAAAAATAAAGGATCTTGTGTAAGTCTTTCTAATTCGAATAGCTGCCTTAAAATGAATTCAAATTCAAATCTCAGTCTAAACGACGGCGAAGACAAAACGCCACCCAACTTGTGTAAACTGTGTGGCAGGAAATTAGAAGACAGTACAAGTACGAATTCGGATACGGAATGGACCGATGAGGCAATACGTGAAATGTATCAGAAATTTAAATTGCATTCTTTGCCAGCGGAAATGAAATCACCACCATCTCCTGACAATCTTCTTGGATTCTTATCAAGCCTCTATAATGGCATCTCAGGCTCATTGGCAAATACACTACCATAATCCCTTCTACCGTGCTGCCAGATCCTTTGAATTACATCTTGAACTCATGTTATAATATTTTCGAAAATTTTGTTCGATTTACAAAATATAAAAAAAGTGTTGCGAAATCTGATAAAACGATAAACATTTCATTAAAAATAGTTAACACTTTATGGACGGACCATAGATCCTTACTTACGGCGGGAATACGAACATTAAAGGAGAAAAGAACCGAGGCCTTGCGTCCACATGGTCAAGTACAAGAGTAAGTCACCTATCCTGGATGCGATCAAGAATTCTCAAAATAACTTCGTATTGGATTCTTATTCCAAGAAATGCCTTCCACAAATTGTTGTTGAAATTGTTCCTGTTGATATGACGTCATTCGTCCCAATTTACAACAAGCTTGACCTTATTGTCATAGACATTTTAATCACAAATGTTGATGTGAACAGTGAGTACCAATGGCAACAGCAAAAGCAATAAATTTCCATAAAAAAAGAATCTTGTTATAGCCTATCAAACCCACCCACACTGTTCAATGGATTGATTTCAACTTTCGGAGAGTAATTGCCAACAGATCATACGTAAAACAATGTCGCATTTCACCAGTGAGTGGTGTGATACTCATTCAAGCAATAGTGAGTGAAGCAATTATTAACTCTCGTATCCTCTTTTGACTTTTCAACATCAGATAAGTCTGAAAATTCTTTTTAAATTTCATTGATTGACTGGTAATAAGTTTAACACAAAAGAATTATTAGAGAATGATTTTGTTTTTCAAATAGATTTCAAACCGTTTACAATTAACAATCAATACTCACTTTTCATTATTCTCAATAATTCATTTATAATCCAGGTAGCTGTGGCCGGACCAATCCATTCTGTGCCATGTGTGCCGGCCTCTATGAAAACAGCATTCGCTAAGCCAATGCGTTTTCTGTGTCTTAACTTATTGCGCTGATGGGCATTATAATGTGCTGAATTCACTGCTGCGGCCTCTTTACTTTCGATTTTCATAACAATTAAAGGTCGGCCCTCATAGGAGCGACCAATGTGTATCAGTTCGACCAAATGGGGAAAACGCATGCGCATGGTTTCCAAATACTTGATGATGTCTTCGTATTCGTAATACCTACGCCAAGTGATGCCTGCTGTTATGGCAGACGGAGGAATTTTGTTTTGATGTTTCTTGGGTTTTTGGGTGGTCGTAAAGAAATAATCCTCTTTCGTCTTTTCATAGTTAATAGCTTTGCCAACATCGAATATAAGAACCTCATGATCGATTAGTTCAAAGGTGAGAGAAGCCTGAAAATCAACCAGCATTTTTGGTGGCACCAATACATCAGTTAAACCTCTTGAGGGAAAATAAAGGACAAAAAAATAATCAATATTCAGTTGAATTCAGTTTCTAGTTTTGAATTTTTACCTTAGACTGGGTCCTTTAAGCCATTGAAGCTTTATGCCGTCTTCACTTTTCTTGTACTCCTCCAAAGCTTTGACTTGACTATCATCTTGTGGTTTCAGACGCCATATCTGATACTTTTCATAGTTGATTTTACGTGGTATCTCAGGATTTTCAGTGGTGGTTGTGGTCACTTTCGACCATATATCCTTTAAAGGATTTACTGTCGATGTGGCAGTGTGATTGATAATGTGATGAGCCAATATGCCAATCCAATTTTGTGGATTTTTCATTGGATCCACTATGGTGAGAATGGGTACATGGGGTAGTTGTGTGGTGGTCGTTGTTGTTGTCGTTGTCCTTTTGCGGGCTTTCGGTTTGGTTTCACCAAACCAGCTGGCAAACCATTCTAAAATTGTAAACAAAATCAAAATCAATTTCAATAATTCCAGATAAATGAATTTTATTAAGTATGTATGAATGCATGCATGTAGCATTTGGAAGATTGTTTTTTGAAAAATCATCTTGCTGAGTCTTTTTAGAGTACTTTTGGCGATCAAAAACTTACTAGTCAGTTACACGATTAAAAAAGGACTCATAAATGATTCGCGCCAATGAGTAAAATAAGTTCGATTTAAAATACAATAAAAAAATGTATAGCAATCGAAAATTAATCATTCAGATGTTTAAAATGTGACTATTTTTTACATTATTTATTATTATATTCTACTTATACTGTAGATTGAAAAACGATTAATCAAACACACATCATGAGGTGTTTGAAAAGTGATTAAAAGTATGTATTTATGATCATATTTTGAACAGATGGATGATTAAACAATGTTTTTTTCACGCTCTCTATATAAATTTTCATTAATGTAAAAAGATGGCTATGAAATGAAGTACAATTTGTTTTTAAATATAAATATAATATTCTTTCTTTGGTAGTCGCCAACTTCCTTCCAGTTTAGCTTCTCAAAAATCCGTCGTTCGGAGTCGACATTAAACTGTAGGTCCCGCCACTCACGTATAAAATTAACGAACACTGCATGAGTGGTGTGAGAAGCTAGGTCGTAATCATGACTGAGGGGTTGTAATGGCCAATTATGTATGTCCGTATGTATGAAGCCCCAAGCTTTTATTAGCGTGGGGGCTAGGCTAAAGTCGGATTTTAACAATCTTTTCGTTGTATGCCTTTAAAGATGTATTTTAATTTTTTGCCACCTTGATTAGTCGTTGGGGTCGGCTAAAAACACATTTTGAAATACGACTAATAAATGACTCAAATTATAATCATAAATGAAGCAAAAAGGAGTCCAGATTAATACAAACATGACTGATAAATGACAATAAAAGGACTCCTAAACATACTGATAAATTACTCATAAAAGACTCGCTGGCGATTAAACAATGACTGAAAGACGACTCGAAAAAGAAGCATAAACGAAGTTAAATACGACTAATAAATGATCAGAAAGCGATTCAAAAATGATCACAAAACTATTCGAAAACGCATCGAAAATGACTCGAAATTAATATAGAAAATGACTCATAAATGATTTTTTGAAAAGAGTCGCCCGTAGTAACACTTTTCTCCCGACAAATGAGTCTTTTATGATCAGAAAATGAGCGCATATTCTTACTTTTCAATCGTGCAGAAGAGTCAAAAAAGACTCGAATTTGATTAAAATTTTCAAAAAATGCTGGCTGGGTATGTACGTACATACATATATATGTATGTATGCGTGTAATACAATATTAAATTTATTACAGTTCTTTACCGCTGTTTAGATGCTATTCTCATAACAATGAAAGCGTAACCTTTTCTTCTCTGTTTACTTAACCTCAGCCATGCTTGCTAAACAAAGCGACATTGAATGTGCAAAAAAATAGAGAAGAAAACATTCTTCCGCCAAAGAATAAAGAAAAAAGTTTTATTTGCTGATTGGCGGGACAGACCCGTCTGTCCATCCGTCCGTAAAAAATTATTTTTGTTCTATGAACTGGTTGGCTCGTTTTATGGTTTAATGTGTCAATGGGAATGTAATGCTGCAAGAAGGCAGACAGACAGACAGACATGATAAGCTCAGGTAAGTATGAAAGTGGTGGATAATTTCATTACATTTACGGTTTATATACTGTCTTAACGGATTTTTACTTGATGTTTTCATTTATGCAATTCACTTTTGTTACGCTGCCATTATAATAATTTTGTATTCTTTATTTTTGTAAACCCCGTTAAATTTCAAAGTCAACAAGAGTGTCTAGAAAATTTTAAAATAATTGCCTGTTGCCATGAAATTATTAAATAATGGAAGTATTTGCAAGCGAATTTTTAACAGGTAAATAAAGAGGAGTTAAATAGGCACATGCTGAAAATATTTTACTTTTTTGGTTGGCCATTACAA
Organism: Sarcophaga carnaria; assembly: GCA_958299815.1. Taxonomy (NCBI): domain Eukaryota; kingdom Metazoa; phylum Arthropoda; class Insecta; order Diptera; family Sarcophagidae; genus Sarcophaga; species Sarcophaga carnaria. Next base: position 156,877,853 of record OY283149.1, read on the forward strand.
TCCTTTAGTTAGGATTACGATCTAGTTTCTCACATCACCCATGTTGTGGGTGTTAATTTCATTCATTAGTGGTGGGACCTACAGATTTTCATGTCAATTTTATTTTATTCTCACAGCTTTTGCTAGAAGACGCTGAAAGAAATAATTTTGTCCATATTTCGTTTTGCTCGAGATGTCAGAGCCGGTGGTTGAACTCACAAGCTCGCCTAGTAAGCCAATACACTACCTACTAGATATTAATCAAACTTCAAATGCAGCATACATACATACATACATAATTGGTCATTACAACCCTTCAGTCAGGATTACGACCTAGTTTCTCACATCACTTATGTTGTGTGTGCTAATTTTATACATGAGTGGCGGAACCTACAGTTTAAAGTCGACTCCGAACAACAAATTTTTGAGAAACTTTTCATGGCAATTTTATTTACTCTCAGAGTTTTTGCCAGAAATCTACTGAGAGGAAGACGCCGAAAAAATACTTTTTGTATTTTGTTTTGAAGTCTGGCCTGGGGATCGAACCCTGGCTTTACGTCTAATAAGCCAACACACTACCTACTAGACTACGGCGACTTCACAATTCAAATGCAACAACCAATATATCTCGAGGAAGACATAGTTTAGAGTGCTTTATTATTATGGTTCACATATCTTTATACACACGATTATCATTAGACTATTAGAGTGGATTGTAAACGATGTAAACAATTCGAGTACATTGTGCCAATTGAACCCAGGTGCCGCATTAAAATCTTAGATGATAAAGCCCGTTTCATAAATATATATAAATATAAGGTGTAGTAAAAATATATCCTTTTGTTGTCCTGCACTTCACATGGAAAACAAGTAAACAAAAACAACAAACACTACAAGAATAAACGTAAATAAAATACATAAACAACAGTAATGAAACAACAATGTTTACGTTTATAGAAAACTCGAGAAGGCGAAGTCACGAACACTCGCCTTCAAGAACATTCATCAGACTGTTTACGTTGGCATATAAAAGGCCAAGCAAAGCAGGCAACTGGGTTAGTAAAAGTTCAGTCAGTCTTGTGTGAAGACATGGTGTGTTTGAAGAGAGTGATCGTGGTTTGAAGATCTCCGTTACAAAGATCTGTCGAACAATTGTTTAGTGATTGTTTATGCAAAGGGTATAAACAGAGGAATAACAAACAAAACATTTCTTGTTGTTTACATCAAGTTGTGAACAGTGACACACAGAATTGAGCGAATAATAAAGAATTTTAATTAAAACTAAACACCAAATTTATTTTTATTGAATTTGCAATCTATGAACTCATATTTTAAACGTTTTTAAAAAGTAAAAACGTAACAATATTATACTGAGTGAGGACGTTTATTGAAATCAAGATCAAATTTCTGATATGTTGAATCAGCCACAAATTTTTAAGTGTAAAATTAATGTGCGAAATTTCAGGGTTCATCCACTTCTAATTGTAAAGACACTGTAACACAAAAATTGTATTCATCACTGATCAATTAGTTACACACTAAGACTCTTGTTATATTACTCGTACATTGAAAGGATTTTAATCTCTTAGCATGGATCTGTTTGCCAATACAATTGGTAATGAAAAGTGTTCAATTAAATTATTTTCTTTTAATTGACGCATGAAAGTGTATGCAAATCATAAGTGAAATGTGTTCCATTTTAAACCGTTCCTAACAATGCATAATTTTAATGGCTTTAAACACGATCCCAAGCATGTACGTACATAAATAGCGACCCAATTAAACACATGTTAGTTGTGATATTCCTATTGTTACATACATAAGCCTCTAGTAACTTAAGGATCATTGGAATGATTTCAATTTCTTTCAAGCCAAAGAACACATGCTGCTCTACTATACTATGGTCAAAATGGAAACCAGTTCCTTATCTCTCGTATCTTTCTCTTTGTTTCTTTTGTTTGATTTTCTATCTGAATGGCTTAATGTTTCACTAACGTTTTCATTTCTTCAGTTTAATGACACTTCCTTTCAATTACAATAATTTTCTTTACTCCACTTAAAACACAACAACAACAAAAAAGTTCAAACAAAAGAAAGCAAAACTTACTGTCATATTCGTCATCGTTTTCAGTGGATTGTGATTCTGTGGAAATTCTATCGTTGTTAGCAAAACCCAGCCAGGAATACAGCCAACTGGATGATGATTTCGTTGGCTTGGGCCGTACAGGTGCCACTGTAGTGCTGCTAATTTTCTTGTTACGCCGATTTAGGCCAAACCAAGAACTAAACCAACTGCTTAAGGAAGATGCAGAAGATTCATTTGAATCATAATCTTCATCATAATCATCAGAAGCTTGTTGCTTCAAAGTGTTATGATAGGAAGTATACTGGGTATAGGGATTGCTTGTCAGGCTATTGTCTTCATCATCTTCAGCATCTTTACCGCCAGCCAATGAATCCATAACATTTGACATGACCACTTGTATGGGATAGAATATCATGCGAAAAAAGCCACCCAAATTAGAGCCAATACCGTTGCTGTCCTCCTCGTCATCGTAATCATAATCATCACGATCGATTTTAAGTTGTGGTCTACGACGTATGCGTTTCTTATAAAGTCCAGAAGGAGATGATTGCGATTTTAATTTATGCCGATTTCTCATATCATAGTCCAGCACAGCTGGTGCTGGTGCTTTGAATTTAATCTGTTCGATTTGTAAGGCAGAACTGTCGTTATCTTCTTCCTCATAGGCACTCTTAATATGTTGGATAACAGGTTTCTCAGTTACATCTTCTAGAGATACGCTTAACTCACTTGTGGGTAAAGTGGGTGTGTTATCATCATCATCCTCATAGGCGAGAATATCATTACGATTAACTAGTTCCTGATCTTTGTCTTCTTCCTCATCATCATCGTCATCATCATCATCCTCATAATCTTCATCTTCATCCTCATCTTCCTCTTCGTTATCATCATAATCCGAGAAAAAATAATATTCCTCATCTGCCTTTTCTCGATTGGATTTCTTCCCCAAATTTTTATGTTTTTTACGAGTTTTGTTAGCCTTTTTTATAGTCCGTGGAGTTGTGGTTAACCCGTTAGCTATGCTATACATTTGAGAGGAATTTGAGTTTGTCGTTATTGAATTGGATTTTATTTTCGAGTTTCTTTTCCGTTTTCTTAAGCCATTGGCTAGTATTGGAAGTTTCGAATTTAATTTCGAATTTTTAAAAGCATTCTGTGCCGTTATATTTTCCGATTTTCGATTATTTTGCTTGAGTCCGCTGATACTTCGTTCTGAATTTTCATTTGCCGCAGAAGAATTTTTTAAATCCAGTTGATGAACGGTCGAGTTTGATTTTTTAATAAACTTCGGTTCGGAATTATTCAGCGATCGCTTATGTACGTGATGTTCGTGTTCAATTAAGGCGGAAGATAGTAAATTGCGGCTGAGATTCGTCGAGTCTCTTCTACTTTTCAATGTTTTAAGGACACTTTCTATTAAACTTTCTGGATTCATTGTGAAATTTTTATTTAAAATTTTTAAAACATTTTCTTTATCCACTTCATTAGAGGAAACCCCTCGTAAAACCCTACCTGCATTGTCCTTAAAACCTTTAAAAATATTGGAAGTTTTATAACTTCTTGGAGGGGAACGCTTCTTAACTTTATGTTGCTGGCCGTGAGGAGCCGTTGCACTTGAGAAAATATCGAAATTGGGTTTCTCCAGTTGCGTGGATAATTTCTCAATATTTAATAAAGGTTTCTTAGTAGTAGAGGACCTGGTGCCCATTATAATAACCGGACCATTGGATTGATTTGCTAAAATAGGCCTCAGAGTTGTACGCTTATGACCTGGTGGATTACGTTTCTTTAGCTTACGTTTTACTTTTGTTTTCTTCTTCTTTTTCCTTAAAGGCCGCAATGTAGAGGTGGCCGCCGGTTTATCCTTGACAGTCAATTCCGTTTTCACAACAACCGAAGGAGGCTTTTTCAAAGACTGCGGTGGCGCCAGTTTCGTAGAGTTTATAGGCAAAACGGAAGTCAAGGGTTTTTTTAAAATTCTAATAATTTGTGGGCGTGGCGTTGTATAGATTTGAGGACATTTTTGTTCATAAGCCTGCTTCAAATGTTTAATATCCCTTTCGTATTGTTCTTTGGTTATGAAAATGGGTATGGAACCATTGGTGGCCGTAAGATTCTCTTCTGTTTTACCCACTTCGGTAATGGCATAAACTATGCCTGTGGCAGGATTTGTAAAATAAATGGGAAAATGATCTTGGCTTGAGTTTTTCGAATTTGTGTTTATTTGGGGTTTATTTATGGGTTTCAAATTAATTTCCGGTAAACTAGGGCTTACGCCAGCATAATATTCAGGAGGCTTGTAAGTCGAAGTGGGCGTATTAAACATAGGCTGGGGTAACTCATCACTGTAATAATTAAAATCCAACGAAGAGCCTACATTTTTCAAAGGCACTTGAGGTCGTTTATTACTAGCGGCTGGCTGTTGATCCGCATGTGGATTAAAGGAAACCGTGTGGAATTTTTTCATTTCGTTTTCATATTGAAATTTTGGCACAAAATATCTGGCTTCTGTTTTAAGGGGCTTCGGGTTTTGTAAATTGTTTGTTTTATAAGCCGAAATGGGCTTGTTTAGTAAATGATCACGATCGCTTTTAAGGAAATTATATGTCCAAGTACGACGCGTTTCACGTAAAAGATTATCAAACTCTTCGGCACTAGGATGATAACCATAATCGTATTGCGTGGCCGTAAGAAGACCCGTTAAACTGGCCAATAGGATTTTTAACATTAAGAGGCGGAGCACAATAAAATAAGGACACATTTTCAAACATTCACTGGGTTATTGCAAGGCAGGCAAACTTTTCATTTAATTTTTTTTTACTTCCTTTCTTTGTATTCTTTATTCTTTATCCTTTTTCTCTTGATTTTCTTTAAACAATTTAATTTTTTTTTTTAATTTCCCGTTTTGTAACCGTTGAGTTTGAGTTGTTCTTGTCAAGTGATTTTGTAAACTTGAAGTGAAATTTTTCATAAGTTTCAAAATTGTTTCGACAATTTTTTTCTTTTCCTTTCTTTCAGTTATTCATACGGCTAAAAACGCCGCCTTCATTCTTTAGGTCACAATGGTAATGGTAATGGCAGCAGAAGAGGAAAAACTTTTTAATGGTTCAGTGATGATACGAATGTCACAAAACGTATGATTTAATGTTTGTTAAACGATCACATATACACGCATGCCTACCAGCCAACCACTTCCATCATAAGCGATGGCAAGCCAAAAAATATAGATCAAGCCTTAGTAAATGCTAAAGATTTCGATATTAATCGAAGCATTACAAATTGTTAATAAAATCTAATCATTATTTCATATGAAAAAAACAACAACAACAACAAAAACAAACAATATTTATATGAACGCACCGCACCATACGTTTTCTTCTTCTTTAATTTGAATTTTCACAGTAAAAACTTTTACTTTTTTTTCTCATTCCATTATTATTAAAAAAATTTTCCTTTTTTTTTTCTTCAAAACCAAATTTCTTTTCTTTTATTTAAAAATCTTTTAATCTCCTGATTTTGTTGTTTTCTTTGTTGGTTTAATTATTGTTAGATTTAATGTTTCACCACACTAACCAAGTGAATGTGTTCACTTTAATACCTCCAAACGCGTACTGAAGACTGTCTTCATAATCATTTGCCAAAGCCTTGAGATGTTTGTTTTCTATTGCAAGTGGCTTGAAGAACGTTTACAGCTTCCTTTCCACGTATTACTCGTTTTTTTGTTGTTAATGTGTGTTATACACTCTAAGCAATTCGATTAGAGTTACGCATGTTAAGCCGGTTTTGAAAAATCTCTAAAAAATCTTTTAAGCAACCGGATAGATTGGTTGCTTAGGATAACATTATGATATCTTTCACAGAAAATAGTATCAACCCGAGTAGCCTCTCAAGTCAAGGAAAGATGGATGATAGTATTGCGAAGTTGGAATCAAAAAGCATACTTAGAGTGCCCTCAATATGGACTTTTAGACTGAAGTACCAGAGTTTACAGATGGGACCCTTGAAATCTACACTAGTGGCACAATTATGAGTAGCAGGGTAGTCTGTGATTTATTTATTAAGGGTTCTGATGTTAAAATTTCTTATAGGTTTCCTGGGCCCGGTTGAGTGGCTTGAATTTCCCTGAAAATCTCTTCATTTACTCGGACAGAAAGGCTGGGGTTAATGCGTTAAGGAACATCCTTGCCTATAAATGCCGAGGATTTCTCAGAGAAATTTCGGGACACAGAGATATTGGATATTGCCTTTCTGATGAGCAGGCGTAGGTTGGTACAGAGCTCTCAATCTCCGACATGTTACAGGGCATAGGTATTCCGATTACACATAACATACATACATAATTGGTCATTACAATCCTTCAGTCAGGATTACGACCTAGCTTCTCACAGTCAATTCCGAACGACAAATTTTTTTTTTGAGAAACTTTTGATGGCAATTTTATTTACTCTCAGAGTTTTTGCGTTGGGTATTCCGATTTGCTTCAGATAATTTGGATATTGTCCACTCGTTTTTCTGGGAAACTCAATCTTGTTAGGGGCAGGAACCTGCTTGGCAATTACTGGGAAACTCAATCTTGTTAGCGGCAGAAGGGTACTGGTGACTCTGCTGTTCACCTATGGATTTCGATCTTTAAGACGCAGGGCCATCCATCCCACAAGTAATTGGCCACTGTTCTTTTGATAGGCATTACGAAGAACTTGGCATTCTGGTAAACGACTTCTGTATGAGCGGTGGTTCCGGGGAGGAGACAGAGACCTCATGTGTCAATGCGCTGCTCTTATTATAAAGGGACGGAGATTTTTTACCTCTCATTTTCCGACATCTTTAACCGAGCTCTATAATATAAAGATTACCACGATAGCAAGACTTATTTTCGGGATAGTTTCCTCAAGAGAATGCTTGATTCATGGGTAGAATTGAATTTGTTAACACAATGACTCTTCTAAGTGTTGGTCTAAGCGGGACCTCTTCCTTTAAGGGAAGTTCTCCACCTTACCTCATCTAACTTAACCTAGCATACGCTTGTAAATCTGCTAAATATTGCGGGTACTTAGTAAAAGAGCCACATTTGCAGTCAACTGATTGGATAAATACATAAGTTAGGATGTCGTACAAGAGCATAGTGTAAGAACAATGTTCCATTCCACAACTACGTAGAGCAAATATTGATAAAATTCCCAATATAATCTAGAATATGCCAACTCCAATTAACATTTAACTTTGCTTTAAATATGCTATGGTTACCCTAATCAATTTCTCCTGAGCATAAATACATATTACAGCCATGGATTGGCGTTGGGAGAAAAAAAATCGTTTTGACTTGTTTAAATACTGTTGAGGCCAATGATCATAACAGCGAAAAAGTTAGAAAAATTCTAAATTGTTTTGAGACAATCAACATATGCAAACGTATGTACGTAACGATGTATGAGGGTTGGTCGAAAAAAAAATTATTTACGATGTTTTGCCATTCTTATACCAGATAACTGTTAATTGTAATAGTTAACGTCCCTCGTATATGTGAACCTGCTTGACAATTAGCACTGATTTCATGTGATGGGAATTTTGTAATGCAACAACAGCATGTTTTTATCATAAATTCGAGAACTTTTAATACAATCATGTTGTTTAATAGTCTCTAAAAAATGTTTGTGGCCATTAAAATTAAAATCTGATCTTAAAACTAAAATTATTTGATTGGAATTTTTTCAAATTGAAATTATTTTGTGTCCTCAAATTTGTTGTCAAATGTAACTCAAACAAATCGAACTTCTTCAACAAACTTGTAAAATCAGGTCAAATATGCATCGTTTTGTTCGATAACTTGTTGCAAACAGTATATATGGCTTGCTGCTCTTCTCCTAACGGTCAAAGGGCCTTACTGTAGGAAAGCAACAGAACGAAACGTTCGAGAAAATCTTACTGATCATCAAGCATGATTTGACCACCATTTGTCCAGGCATACGTCACGACCATGGCCATTTTTTTCAACATTGCCGTAACTGATCTTTTGTCCGCTTAAAAAGGGGATCCATTTTGTTAGCAAAGAAGAATTTCGCTCAAGAGTTTGATCCGCTTCTATGGGTAGAACCCAAAAATAGAACTCCTTTTTGCGTTCAGCGTTCCTTACACAGGGTGACTATGGCCTTCTAGAACATGGTAAAAAAAATTACGTGCGATTTGCTCTCAGAACCCAAACTTTGTTAGGGCTGTCAACTACCAGGCAAGCATTTTGTAACAACCCATGCAGATTAGAACGTAAGAGCTTCAAATGGGGATAAGAAGCTGCTTATTTAACACGTTCACACCGGCGTGAACCTCCGGTGGCCCGCACTAGACTGCCTTATCGGGCGTCGCGTACCACCGGTGTCCTGCACTAGACTGTCTCATAGGGCGGCAAGTACCGCCGGTGGTACGCAATTGATCATGCTATTAGGCGATACGTAATACCAAATATTAAACAATCTTAAACACTTCGACTGCCGAAAAAAATACCTGAGACTCGCGTCACGATAGAGCGAAAAGCATTAAGTGGAGCCGCCAGTAGGCGACAATCATGAATTAAAGTGCCGACTTGAAAGTGTAAAAAACCTCTATCAAAGCCTTTATAGCTCTATCTAGGTTTGATAGCCTAAATCTATTGTCAAAGTGGCTTTAAAGAGAATAAATCACAATATCAGGTGATCATACAGAGTAAGTTTTAAGATTTCTTGAACTAATCTGCAATGATTATGCCCTTGTGATATGCATATTTGGGCCTTAGCCTGGTAACAATAATCGAAATCTTAATCTTTTATGCCATAATACGTGTAGCATGCATATGAATCGGTTAAATGGATTCAAGAAGAAGTCACTCAATTATCTTTCATTGCTTGAAAACTGGCTGTTCTTAAAAAATATGCGACTGATAATGGATGGCAACAATTCATAATGTGTGCGCCGCATTCATCTTCATGAAGTGAAGCAGCTTGTTAATGCCAAGCGAATACATTTTTAACAAGCATGTCTTACCGTGAAAAAGAAGAAGATGCGCTGCAGAATCACTGGCATCAATGAAAATAAAAGTGGCCAAAAACATGTTGTTATTGTTGTTGGATGTGTGCAACTTTTTTGTATGCTTCTGTTGCTTTTTCTAGAAAATAAAAACAAACTACAATCTTAACGGTTTGCTGGTGTTTATAATTTTTTTAAAGCCATAATTTTAACTTGTTTTTTTTTTTGCTGATGCTCTACTCATGATTTTGGATTGGCTTAAAAATAGTATTTTATATAATTGTTGTTATTGTAAAACGTAAGAAGATCGTTAAACTTTCTGATTAATACATAATGAAATTGTTTAAAATGCTCATATACATACTTGCATACTTGCATACATATATACACTGAAAGATATACGTTTATATGCATTATTAAATTTTTCTTTAAAGTCAATAATTAAAATGATGGAAAATACTTAGTGCTGCTAAGCAAATGTCTACCACTGTGGGCGTCGTATGTACGTTAATCCATTTATTGTTTTTTTCAACATTAATTGTATTGTAATAAAAATCTATTTTATCCTGAACTTTAACCTCTAGTTTGTCATATTTCTCGCTGATGTCGTATTACTGAAAAGCTAAGAAGGAAAGTCACTGATTACAATCGAGTTTATGTAACATTGAATAACGAAATATTGCAATTAAAATGTTATACTTTCTTAGTCTCATGTTTTCTTAAATTATTTTTAATACAGTTTTTTATAATTTATTATACAACAACAATTTCGTTTTAGATTTTGTTCATCAAAGAAATTTTAAAGGTAATATTAGCGAAAGAGCGATTCGCAGAAGGACGGTAGATGCCGGATTATTCAGTCGCCAACCAGAAAAAAAAACTTTTATATCGTCAAAAAATCAAAAAGCGAAACTTGAATGGGCCAAGGCCCATCTCAACAGGAGTGTCAAAATATGGAGGATTGTACTATTTTCTGACGAATCTAAGTTTAATTTAAAGGATTCAGATGGCATAAGGCGTGTGCGCAGACGATATGATGCGTTTCACGATATGAAAGGTTTTTTGCTGGTCGTCGACTGAATAATTCGGCATCTACCGTCCTTCTGCGAATCGCTCTTTCGCTAATTTTTAAACATAAGCGGTTTCGTATGTGACTAGTATATGCTGTGGGATCATTTTGGATTGTCCTTTTAATTAGGGAGACTTCATATCGCGAAGTTTCACGTGGTCTTCCTCCAGGATGAGTAGAAGATGTGCGACCAATCTGCAAAAACTTTTTAATTAGCCTAGGAATAATTGATCTGTTGATCGAATATCTTGCACTAAATTGATCTTAACCCAAACGAGAACTTGTGGGAGATCGTTAACTTAAAAATCAACCGAGAAAATTAGAAAACTAAAAAAGATTTATTTGAAGCCGCAAAAATAGCCTGGGAAGCAATTTCACCTGAAATAATTAATAATTTAAAATCCTCTATGCCTTAAAAGAATGGCGTGTGCCATCCAGAATAAAGAATTCGCAAAGAAATATTAATTTCAATAGTTTTTATCTGTACCTTAAATTGGGGGTGCTTTAGTTATGTCCGCTTATATTTTCGACTTAAAATGTATTTTGAATCATAACTTTTTTTTATTGAATTCTGAATTCCTTAAGTTTGTGTTTTTCAATAATAAGGATACAAATAAATAAAAAAATAAAACATTAATAACTTTGTTTTCTTTAAAAAATAATCATTTTAAAAAAATGTACTGAGGGGGTGCTTAGGTTTTGTCCGATACTGTATGTATGTTCAAGCGAAGGCCTGTTGCATAATGTCAAACACAACGAATGTCATTGACGATATATGATCTGACTCTGATGCCACACTGCAGTACACTAATCACAGTGTACATGTTAACAAGGAGAGCTCTGAGGATATTATCTTGTAACTCCTGAGCAGTACTTAAGAAGCAGTAAAGAAGCAATCCATGCTGGACCTGTTTCAAAGGAGTTCACTTTCTTATAAAGGCGGAATTATAAAAACAAAATTTTTAAAAGAAACGACAAAGAAAAAAAAAAAACATTTGCGGTCACAAATTAAAGAAGAATCAACTCTTTGACCTTTGAGTTTAAGTTCAATCCGCTGGAGAGAATGCACATTTTGCTTAAGGATGCCGATTGTGTCTTGAACGTTTGTTATACAGAAATAAAAAGAGGTTAGTTAAAATATCAGAAATTATACAATGTTGATTTAGGGTGATTTAGTATGTGGATAAAATTAAAAAATTTAAATTATTTATCAACTTAAAATATTTTTTAAAATTGAATCAAATGAAATAACGTTCGCCCTTGGGCCACAGAGGAAGTATTAGTATTACCGAAGATTTACTTACTTGCTTACAAATCTTCCAACACCATCCACGTTGTGTGTGTGTTAATGTTGTATTTGACTGGCGGGACCGATTGTTTAATGTCGACTCCCAACTACTCCCGGCATTTTTATTTACTCAGAATTTTTGCCAGAAGGCTGACTGCTAAGATGAAGTCGGCGAAGAAATATATTTTCATACTCCATTTTGTTCGATATATCTGACCTAGAGTTTGAACTCCGGGCCACGCTACCTTCTAGACTAGTGCGACATTTTATAATTTAAATAAATTTAGTTGCATATTCCAGCGTGCTGTTCCAGGGAAAAGGGTTCTAGAAACAGAAATTGGACATAATTAATCCAAATGTTTAACCCTTTTCCTTGTATCATACGAACTATTTGTGACCACAGTAGACCCATATTCCGGTGTTCAGCCTTTACTGATCTGTGACAGGTAGTCTGTGCAATGTCCACAATAATTTTTTGGAGGTATGACCGAGTCATGTTCAATTCCTAAGCCGAATTTCTAACGACATTGAGTTTTCCTTGTTATTGATAAAACGCCGATGAATTTTTCAATTGGTGTTTTCAGTTTTATATAAATTATTCACTTTGTTTTTTTTATTTTCATAAAATCTATTAAAATCTGCTTGCGATTATATTTTACTATTCTCTTCATTTTAATTTTGGAAAAGTCAAGACATTCATTAAAAAGTTATCTCTTAAACAGTTTGTGTACGCTTTCCATCAGGCGTCTTGCTTACCATATAAATACTATTTTCTCTTAATTTAACAAGCAAACTTTAAAAGCAACAACAATATTTATACGAAAGTGGTCTCTTAAACAAGTAACCTCTTCGTTGATTGTACTCTCTTCGTTTGTAATGTAAGGCCGGGTTCATCCACAAGTTTCTGAAACATTTTTGGTTCGGAGAAATTTCTTGTTTACTGAGAGTTTTCTGCAGCATGATTCACCCATTTCAGAAACTTTGTTCGTAAAAACAGTGCCGCCATATTTAATTGAAAATGAAGTAAATACATATGTGCATAAACTTAAGAAAGTTAATTATATTTGTGTCAAAATAAAGAAATAAAAAATTAATATTTATAACAAAAAATAAACAGTATTTGTGGTGAATTATTTGGTAAGAATAAAAACATCTTGTTCTGCGATGGATATACATAAATCATTTGCTACTTCTGTTCGCCATTGAAGTGACCAAAGTAAAATTACTTGCAAAATATATTTATGAAAAACGAAAATCAAATATAAACAAGAAGACGGCTGTAAGACCACTTATGAAACAAAGAGAAGCTTTGGCTTTGGGTATTTTCACTCACTAGTTTCCAAAATGCGTTTAAATGACGTAGATTCATTTATAAATTTTCATCGCATGAACCCTGGGAGTTTCGATGAACTTCTGCAAATATTTGTGTATTGTATAAATTTCATATGGTGTGGCAACCTTATCTAAAATGGTTCGGACCAAATTTAAAATTAATTTAATTCACACTGAGAGTTGTTCGCACAAAATAATTTCTCTCACTCTCTGAGAGAAACGTCAAACTCCATATAAAAAAAATTTTGTGCGAACCAAAAATGTTTCAGAAACCGGTGGGTGAACCAGGCCTAAACAAACAAATCGTAAAATCACCTGAACTGCTTTATTTGATCTCTCTTTCTCTTCTCGTAAACTCTTTATTAGGAACAGTGTTGCAAAATTGTAATTTTTAAATAGTACTGAACAATAACTGAAAGAGTACCTTTTTGCATCAAATGGTAGTTTTATAAAAATATATTTATTTATATTTACGTACGGAATGGAATAGAAAAACTAACTACATGTTTTCTCATATACAAAGCAAAAATAGTTGAAACGAAAGGTTTAGTCAAAAATGTCGACGCAACAATTCATTCAGCATTCTCATTGCTTTTCGTAATCTAAAAGCGAACATTCATGCTTTAGCCCCTGGCTAAACGGGGATAAAGACCTTTCCCATTTATAGTTGAAAAGCGCAAACCTCAAAATCTGTAATAATAAAAAAGTACTGAAATGTTTTGAAATTGAAATTTTGCCAGGAAACTAAAAATCTGTAACCAACTTCTTTAATAAAAAAAATTTACAAAATTTAGACAAAAAAATTATAAATATTCCAAATATCCAAAAATTCATTTACAAAATAATTTAAATTTAATTATTTTTTGTATGCAGTTTTCTAATTTTAATTTTTTAGAATTTTAAATAGAATGACACAATGGCAACATTGCTTTTTAATGCAGTAACCAGACATATCGGTGAATGCCCCCACTAACAGATGTGAAAATTACTTATTCTAGACACGCACCGTCCAAATCACGATCTACCGTGCATGTATTTGTGGTCATACAGTACCCATTTCAAATAGCGGCATTTTTGTGAGTTTCGATTTTATTCACCACACCGGATAAATTCACAACATTTTAAAAACTCACCACATTAGAAAATCACCACAACTACAAAATTCACCACACTTCAAAAAAAACATTTTTTTTGCTTTTCTTTCCAACCAGCAGCGAGGAAACAAAAAACAGAACAACAACAACATTCAACACAACACCACACATTATGTTTTTGTTTTCGTTTTGTCCGAATCTAGGTTGAACTGTGCCTTTTTTTGGCGAGCGAACAACTAACCTTTTTTAACCTACAACACACATATTATTACGCCGTTCTGTTTTTTTGAATAGTGGCCTTTGGGTGTCTAAATAAGGCTACTTTAACTTGTAACTACCTATTAGACAGACAGACCACAAAACAGTACATTAAACAAACGGGGCTTAATTTTTACTTACTAAACCCAGAAACGGAAAAAGAATCTGCGAATTATTTATTAAAATATATATTTATTTTTTGAACGAACTAAAACGAATTTGATGAATGAAAAAAGTACTGAAAGCTTGGCGGGGGTACGTACTGCGGTATTTTTGAAATGACAAAGTACTGGAAAAAATACAAAAGTACTGAATTTTTCAACACTGATTAGGAACAATTTATGGGGGATCTCCTTCTTGCATTAAAATATACTCTTCGAGTTTTAATGCATAGACCAGCCCTGTAGAAATTTTTGACGTCGGAAAATAATGTTAAAAGAAATATTTTTAATTATCTGAAACGTGTAATGAAAGATAATGAAAGCAGAACACAAAAACCTATTGTGTATGTGTAATGGAAACAATTAAGTAAAAGTAAAACAGAAAAAAAAAATAATATTTTTGAAGAAATGTAAATAACGGTTTGTAGGTAGTGTGCTTGCTTGTTTAATCAGTACGTTGTTACCAAAAGTTAAAACAATTACAAAAAAATTTCGTGGTAAACAATTGGTCTATTAATAAAATAATAATAAAAAACAAAATAAACCACCATAATAATGGTAATAATAAATTTATAAAAAGATAAAAAAAAATAAAATTAAAAAATAAAAAACAAATTGAATTGTATGGCAAAAGAAGTAGAACAATTTGACACTGTATGTATGTTTTGGCTACAAACGCCGGCTACAACAATTTTTTTTAGCAACAGTGTGCACACACTCTATTCTATTCTACTCTACAATGCTCTAGAGCTAAATTCTAGTGGCTTTATGGTTTGGTTTGTTGACTAACTGACTAGCTGGCTGGCTGGCTAACTAGCTGTCTGACTGGCTGGTTAATGGTTTTACGATCGAGTCTGTGTGTTTAGCAGCAGCATCAGCGAAAGACTGGTAGGGGGGCCAGCTGCTGGCCAAAAAGCAATACAATATTCGTACTCTGCTGTATTTTATTTACTTACTTTAGCGTCTACGTTTCATGAGACAATCAGTCTTAAAGATTTCGTTAAACGATTAACAGCATTGACAGCAGAACTTTAAGATAAAAAAACAAATTAATAAAAAATTTTGAGATAAAATTATTTAAATAATTAATAAAAATCAGAAATTAACTAAAAAAAATACAGTGTTTGTGAGAGAATTAAAATATAAAAAAGAGACACAATAGTAAATCAATATTAAAAAATAAATAGAATTAAAAAAAAGTTTAAATTTTTAAATTCATGATAAATTATATAAGTTTATAAATTATAAAACAAAAAAAAATATTTTAAAAAAAGTGTTTTTTTTTCATCAAATAATGGCTCAAACTGCAGAGGTGTGTGTGTTAACATTTTCAAATCTACTTGTATTCTATATTAATTATTTATGATAAACATTAATTATTATTTTATTTGAATACTACATGCATTGTTTATTTATATATTGTTAATTAATTTAAATTTTTTTTGAAATATTTTCTACAAGTGTTTTTAAACGTGTTTTTTTCAAGTGGATTTTGCTGTTCGTTGACCCACTAAATTTGCGTATCTTTACGATTTAAAACGTATTTATTTTATTATTTCGTAATTTTTTTTTGTTGTTAAACATTTGGTTAATATTTTAACCAAAAATCTTTTCTCTTCTCGCTGAAATTAAAAATTTTATTTGTTTTTTTGTTACGTTGTGCCAGTGTATGTTGGCTTCTTGTGAATGGTTTGTAAAAATTTACGGTATCGAGTGGAAAATTCCCACAACTATAAATACTGCTGACTGCTTTGCTTGCATATGAATGCATACGCATAAAATACAGCAACAACAACAACATTAATGAAAGGAGCAAAAGCAACAACAACAACAACAGCCACTGCTACTACAAATAACAAACACTAAAAGGCAACAACAAACAAACCCAAGAAAAAAAAAAAACAAATTATAATCGGTCATAACTAACCGCATACAATATGCTACACTATCCCAGCAAACATTATATTGAAATTGTTTGTAATATAAGAAGGTGTAGGTAGATTGTAGCAACATTTCTGTCTTATTAAACACGAGAAAGGTTTCATTTCAACATGTAAAATTATTTTTTTTTCCTTCTGAAAATGGACATCGAACAAGAATGGTTTCCATATAGTCATTCGAATGACCTATGACCCTAAACCAGTTTCAGTAAAAATGAATGCAGTTCTAGTACTTTTGTATTTTTAATAAAAATATGGAATTAATTTTTAATTTTGATTACAATTATGAAAAACCAATGGAAATATTTAAACGCCATTAATTGATTTGATTAAATGCCACTAAGCGCTAATAGTTGCTTTGTTGTTAGTGTAGGGTGCACAAAAATTTAACACTTGTTGAGTATTAGCGCATACAAGAATAGAATTGAAAAAAATAGCAACAAAAACCAAAAGAAGCACAATAAAATTGTTAAAACATTTCTAATACAGTGGAGTATCGATAAAAGAAACTGTATAAAAATGTTTGTTGTTTTGGCAAGAATATTATAAAACCATAAACCCACATAATACTCGCATACAAGCATACATACGAGTACATATTTTATTACGGCTTTCATTTATTTGTTTTCTTATTTTTAATTAATTTACCCCGCCAGTAATAAGTTGGCCATAAAAAGTTTGGATTTTTTTTACAATTTTGGCTCTAAAGCTCTTCGAGTACAGTTATGTTACTGTTGTTTGATAATTTTATGGCATAAGCATAGGTAATAAGCAATCACAATCACATTTATAGAGTTTTGAAGCACTTAAGATTACAGCTTACCCCTATGAATACAAGTTATATGCGAGTTCATCTGGAGATTTTTGGGCAGAAAAAATAAATTTTAATTCTCAGAAATGATTTAGAATTTAGAGGATTGTATAATGGAATATGTAGAGTTATTTAGGCTAGTGAAAGGATAAGCATATGATTTGTTTCCACATGATGTCCTTTAACCGTTTCGTTTTATTTAGGCCGACATTTTTTGTCCAGATAGTGGGTCTGGCCGCACACTCCTCATGGATTTGCTAAAGGTCAAGTTCAGCCTTTCGAAAGATGATATCAAACATGTCGATGACGTTCATTCAATCTTGTAGAGTTTGATGATTGTACCATTTCTACTGCTGGTAAAAGACGTAGGCTTCTGTCAGATGACAGATGTAATCAGAATCAGAAAAAGAGGTATCAATACGTGGTTCCAAGTAATTTAGGAAGCGACGAAAAGAAAGACTTGCTTCTTCAGAAACTAAAGAATATCGTGCTAGGCCCGTGTTAAGTAAATACAACTCGTAAACGAGTAAAGCGAAGCTCGATTACTAGATTTAACCGTTGGCTACTACAGGCTACTACTACAGCCTGATATATCACCTTTTTTCACATCAAAAGTGCTATCTCATGTGGAGTACAACTCCTGAAGAGAGGAGGTGAACAGAACATATATGTACTTCGTGAAAGTGTTGCACTGGCAGACATTCAATTAATATTAATGGTCTAAACAGTTTCTCTAACTGACCACTAGGACATTATGGCCTTCATACAAAGGACCGAATCTATTCATTTGGAAAACATATCGGATAAAAAATCAAACGTATGTAATTATCGTTCTCTAGCAGATTATATGGGCATTGCTCTGTTTGTTTGCCACTAATTATTGCTTATGAGAAAGCGGGTTTGAGGTATTTTATCTTGATCTTCAAGTTTTTAGCTCAGCATACCTTTAAGGTGCTTATCAGAGATCAGCAATGAATCGTTTTCTTCGCTACTCTAAGCACTCAAGAACTTTTTAATATACATAAGTGAGTCAGCAATATTGAAATTTAACTATGTACTCTGATTCATTTATACTCATTACAACGTTGATTTATAAGTACAGGTTGCAATGAGTATGCGTGCAACGTTGACATCAAACCCATACCATTCGAAATATGTTTGATTCATAAGCCAGTCTACTCATTTAGACTCATAATTTGGAAAAATACTTGAGTCATTTATCAAAATGTACAATCTTAGTTGTTGTTGCATTTACAACAAAAGAAAAAAGACACATAAGCAAAAAAGGCAGAACAGCAAGCAGAGCAAACACATAACCTTCTAGTGAGTATTTTAGTGTTCGTACGCGATTCATACTTATTTTTTGATATTCGCATACATGTTAAGTTATGTTAAGTCGAAATCAACAACATCATACGTGTTGTTAAGTATGAACATAATGATGAGTACTTCAATCTTTGATGTATGAGTAGAGGTTCCATGATATTAAAATATGTATGAATGCGGATAACTATTAGAAATTATGAGTATGATAAGATCCTACTCATATTTTTGAATACTCATTGCTGATCTCTGATGTGAATCTAGCTTTTACAACAACAATAATTTTAACAGGCCTACCGGTGCGTTGATATCGCTTTCCAATAACCGTGTCTAAAATGTAGCTTTCCAAACTCTTTTTAATGCATTTTCATTTCCATTATGCAACATTAAATTTTGAATATTCGAAACGACTTTAAGCCACAGTTGCTTATCGTACGAAAAAAATTTCAATTCATTCTCTAAACATATTGTTTTTATTGAGGCATCATCTCCATATTTAATAAAAAAAAAAAAAGAAAAACATTTAAAAAAATTTAATTATGTCAACTTTAACAATGAAACTTATATGTAAACTGTCAATAAATCACAAAATCTTTTAATAAATACCGGTGAAATTAAAATCGTGCATCAGATGGCCTTGTAACACATATAAAATAAATGAAAAAAATTAAATAATAGTTTAGCTTATAATGGTATTTAATGAAAACAACAACTATTTTATGCATCCGCCGTTTGTTTACGAACGAACTAAAGAAGAAAATGATGAGAATATTAATTTTAAAATATGTATTCTATTGTGTTAATTCGTTCTCTTCATTTAATCAATTTTTTTCAATTTTTTTTGTTTATATTCCCTCTTCTTAATATAATTTTATTTATTTATTTAATTTTTTTTCTTTCTATTAAAAATTTTTATCGCAACCTGTTCGCTCATCATTCATCCATCTATTGAAGTATGGCCCTCTGAATGGGTATTAATCTTGTCCACCTGTCAAATTGATTAAATTGCAGGCGAATTGTTGTTTCAAATGGAATAATATTTTCTGAAACAAATTTTTGTTTACGTTTTGGGTCATGTGCATGCTTTCGTACTCAGTGATTTTGGAATATTTCCTCTGCAATACTAATCAAGTTTCAATTATTATTAATAAAGTGTTAATAATATGAAATTAATAATGAAATAAACGATATATTTTATGTATGTATGTAATGTTATATGTGTATATCTCGAATCGAAAATCTTTCTCCACGTATGTCTTGATCTGTTGCACTTCCTTTTTCTTTTGCTTTGAGGATTTCAGCCAACCGTTGTTCCTCAATTTCTCTTTGAATTGGTGTTTTCCTTGCTCTTCGAAACTACATTCGTAGACTGATCAGTGCAAAAACGCATTGTTTTGAAGTTTGTTTCGTTATTTAGTAGATTTACTGTATACATACATATATATTCCCAAAGTCCCCAATAGGGACATAGGACCATAACAAAATCATTCCGCTTAATTCTGCATGTGCTGCAATTGTCAGAGCTTCAGCATTCACCAGGAAGCTCCACGAATTTGCCGTCTGCCTCTTCTGAGGCTTTTTTGTGAATTCTAGATTGGAACTGTACGAACAGTATCATCCTGTGGCTTTTTGGGGGTATGGCTTAGCAACTTCCATTTGCGATGTCGGGTTTTCCGAATTATAGGTTATTGCTTTCGGTTCATACACAGGTTCTAGACACAACATTCATACTTTCTACTGCTTTCATATCGTGTCCTTTTTTACCATAATTTTTCTCACAGGAATTTTTCGTAACCTTTGCCTGCTTTTTTATCTTTTTATTTTTTTCGAATAAAATTGTTTCGTTTAAATTGAGTGTCATGTTAATCACGTATTTCACGCCTAATACTTGATTATAGTATTTTATTATAATTTTCATATCTCGTGCTATTTATTTTCTGTCAATATTTACTTTATAATTAGCGTTACTATCCCTATCTTAATACAGGGTGAAACATTAAAGGGGTAGCTTTTAAATAAGATATTTTGATTCATATTGAAATGCATGCCCAAATAAGGAGTTACAACTCGGAACGTGCGATATTATGAAGCTTTTCATGGAAATTTTATTTACTCTCAGAGTTTTTAACAGAAATCTGCTGAGAAAAGGTTGACTAAGAAATATTTTTTGCCATAAGACTTGAACACCTTTTTTAAAAGAAATCTTAAATTGTTATTAAATTAACGACAGTCACACTTTACTATTTATTGTAAGTGTAGATAAAGTAATTGTAATAAATTAATAAAAGTTTTCATAGCGATAAAATTTAACAGCATAATTAAGTTCTATGCCCTCTCAGAGTGGCTGGATAACGTTATCAGGTAAAAATCCATTCACTCATGAAAATATTGCAATGAAATTGCTTTCTAATCTTTTATGAGAGTTCTTTAATACTTTTCATAAAATAAGAAAGTAATGAGAATTAAAATCGGACTTGACTAGAATTTTGATATACTCGAACTAAACACAAGCACGAAACGAGGGATGCATAGGCATTAGATCCTAAATAATATTCCAAATTTAAAACGGCGGAGATCTTTGGAAGATCTAGATCTGCTATAACTATTATAATATACATAACATACATACATAATTGGTCATTACAAGCCTTTAGTCAGGGGTACGATCTAGTTTCGCACATCACTCATGTTGTGTGTGTTAATTTTATACCTGAGTGGCGGCACCTACAGTTTAAAGTCTACTCCGAACGACGGATTTCTTTGAGAAATTTTTCATGACAATTTTATTTACTCCCAGAGTTTTTGCCAGAAATCTGTGGAGATGAAGTCGCCGACAAAATATTTTTTCATATTTTCGTTTTGATGTCCGACTTGGAGTTTGAACCGTGGCCTTATAGCTAATAAGCCGACACACTACCTACTGGACTACGGCGACTATATACTATTGTAATATATGCTGATTTATTCCTGTTTTCCACAAACATTACACAAAATTTTCATTATAAATTTATATAAAAATAAAATAAAAATCCAATCTGATGGAAATATTTTGTTTTTAACAGTCATTCTCAGATCAAAAACCATTTCAAGAGGGGCTAAAAGAAATATACGCGGGAATCATATGAAAGCTATGAACTATCTTTGACTTTCATCGTGTATTTAGAAATAACAGTTGCTGTCAATTATACAACTCTTCACACTTGAAAGCGATAATGTTTATAAATTAATATATCGTGGTTAAATATTTATTTTATAATTAAAAGAAAAAAAATATATACATTGCCGTTGAAAATTTCATTCTATAATTACGTTAATAATTATCACAATAAATATTTCAATACAACAATAAATTAATGGCCAGAGATAATAATTTGTGATAATAATTGTATTAATTAAATTCATTATAAAGATATATTACATATGTATGCATGTATAAAAGTATATTGTATATACAATATGTTACTTTATAATAAATTTAATTATTATTTTACAAAATAGAATGAATTTTTAGAATAATTACAATAGAAATTGTCACAAATATTGCACAAAATCAAAAGAATTTTAAAAGACATAAATATTCACCAGAGATCAGCAATGAATCGTTTTTTCGCTACTCATAAGCACTCATGAAATTTTGAATTTAACTATGTACTCTAATTCATCCATACTCACTACAATGTTGATTTATAAGTACAGGTTGCAATGTGTATGCGTACAACGTTGACATCAAACTCATACCATTCGATATATGTTTGATTCATAAGCCAGACTACTCATTTAGATTATGAATGATTCCAGTGACTCGTCGAATCATTCATCAAAATTAACAATATTTGTTGTTGTTTCAATAAAAAAAAAGAAAAGAGCACATAAGCAAAAAAGACAGAGCAGCAAGCAGAGCATACACGCAACCTTCTAGTGAGTATTTTAGTGTTCGTACGCGAATCATACTCATTTTGTGCTGCGTGTATATGTTGAATTATGGGAAGACGAAATCAACAACATCATACGTGTTGTTAAGTATGAATATGATGATGAGTACTTCAAACTTTGAATATGAGTAGAGGAGGTTCCATTATATTAAAATAAGTTTGAATGAAATTATGAGTACGATTAGATTCTACTAATCTTTTTGAATACTCATTGCTGATCTCTGATCTTCATACAAGGGTATATGTACACTTTTTTCTGTGACTGTATATACATACATACGTTAGCTATTTGCGTATAGTTTTATAGAATAAACATTTGATTTATTATTATTTTTTTTTTTATTTAGTGGACGTGACAATTTTTAATTAAAATCATAATATTGCCATAATTTTTCCATAAATTTTTGTTTATTTTGTTTATTTTTTCTGTGGGAACTGTTTTGTCATGTGTTCTTATATTGTGGTAAGCATTGTGATGTTATTATTGGATGGACTTTATGCCAATTTTAAGAAAATTTTCCATTTCTGTGGATTGGCGTCATTTTTTTCTATTTTTTAATACAGTTTTTTGGCAACCGCTTTTATTTCTTTTTTAATCTAAAAGGGTAACAAGAATTCGTTTAAAACTAACTGTAACAGACAATATACATACATATGTATGTATATATTTTAATTGTTATATATATGTTTGTATGTTAACTTGTATAATATAATTGCCATTGACGTTATTTTAAGCATACATTTTTTGCCTCAGAATTTTGCCAATTTAAAAGGTAATTGGCCTTTTACATGCTTAACAAATAAATATAAATAATAAAATTCAAATACAATTAAAATATAAATATAATATAATAGAAATTA
The DNA here is from genome assembly GCA_958299815.1 of Sarcophaga carnaria. NCBI lineage: Eukaryota > Metazoa > Arthropoda > Insecta > Diptera > Sarcophagidae > Sarcophaga > Sarcophaga carnaria. Next base: position 156,900,980 of record OY283149.1, read on the forward strand.
ATTAGTATTTATATATGCATGTAGAAATAGAAATCATTTAGGCTTGAATGACTTAAAGAGAAAAAATTTAAACATTTTGCTTGTAATAAAACTTTGTTTCAATAACAATGGGCGTTTATTGAAATTTCTATTTTATTAATAGAAATAAATAGTATTTCGTTTTTAATTTATTTTTCTATTTGTAGTTCTGCGTTTTGTTTAATTTTTATAATTTATTTTAATTCTAACCAGATATCAGCAATGAGTACTCATAATTTCTGATATTTATACGCATTCATACTTATTTTAATATCATGAAACCTCTACTCATATTCAAAGTTTGAAGTACTCATCATGACGTCATACTTAACAACACGTATGATTTTGTTGTTGATTTTAACTCTCCATAACTCAACATATACACGAATCAAATAATAAGTATGAATCGCGTACGAACGCTAAAATACTCACTAAAAGGTTGAGTGTGTGCTCTGCTTGCTGGTCTGTCTTTTTTGCTTATGTGTCTGTTTTCTTTTGTTGTAAATGCCTAAAAACTAAGACTGTATGCAAGTACTCTAAGTATTTTTCTAAAGTTATGAATCTAAATGAGTAGTCTGGCTTATGAATCGAACATCTTTCGAATGGTATGAGTTTGATGTCAACGTTGTACGCATACTCATAACAACCTGAACTTATAAATCAACGTTGTACTGAGTATGAATGCATCAGAGTACATAATAAAATTTCAATATTGTTGACTCACTTATATTTAAAATTTCATGAGTACTTATGAGTAGCAAAAAACGATTCATTGCTGATCTCTGATGTCAATTCCTTACCATTATGTAGAGAAACATTTCCATGAATTGTTTGGATAACAAATACGAACATAAAAATCCTCAACTATACTTTGTCCCAAGTGATTTTTTTTTAAAATAGCTCTTAACTCTGCCTTTACTCTCTGGAGAAATCAAGCCATTTGAAATGTGTTTTAATCACTGCATCAGTTTTATTCTTACAACAGCTTTTCAAAAACAAAAAATTATTGTGTTATAGGGTGTCATATATAATCAGCCTTTACCATTGAATGGCATTTCCTTTTATGTATTTTGTTTTTAATCGTGGCTGAATGAATAGATTTTTCAATTCTTATGATTTTCACTGTCAATGTTAAAAATATATTCGTATTGTTTTTCTACTATTGTTGTTGTTGTTATTTTTAGGAATTTCATTCAAAAGCATTTTTAATTCGTTTTTGTTTCTTGCATTGTTTTTGTTTAAATGATCTTGAATTTGAAAATTATAAAAATTTTTTAAATTTTTTCCTGTTGTGTGTCTGGGTGTGTATGTGTAGAAATTAAGTTTTCAATAACAATTAAAATTTCAATTTCAAAACAAACAGCAGCAGAAAAAAATTACAATAAATGTCTATTACAATAGAATGATGATGAATGTTTAATGCAATTGTAATTGTAATTGTAATTGTAATTGTAATTTAAAGAAAAAAAGATTTTATTTCTATTTAAACAATTAAAAATACCGTTTTTCAAAAGCGGCCAATTCAATTTAAGACAATTAAGATTTATTTGTAATTCAAATGCATCGTAAACAATGAATACAAACTTTTCATTTTTCTTTTTTATTCATTCTTTTCTCTTGCTCATGTTCATTTTTAATGTTTTTCTTTTTTCTTAATTAAAGAACTTTTTGAATTATAAACACAATGAATAAAAAGTACTTTTTATATGAAAAGTTTTCAGGCTAATTGTGTTATTGGTCGCCACAACCCTTCAGTCAGGATTATGGACCTAGTTTTTCACGCCACTTATGTTGTGTGTGTTAATTTTATACATGAGTGGCGGGACCTACAGTTTATAGTCGATTCCGAATGACAGATTTCTTGAGAAATTTTTCATGACAATTTTATTTGACGCTCAGAGTTTTTGCCTGAAATCTGCTGAGAGGAATTTGCCGAGGAAAAAATTTTTCAGATTTTCGTTTTGTTAGAATTGTCTGACATGGAGTTTGAAGCGAGGCCTTATGTCTAATAAGCCTATACACTATCTACTAGACTACGGCGACTTCCACATGGTATGGTTGAGGTTTTCTTTGTTCGTATGAATAAAAAGTAAAAGTTTTCAGGCTCATTGTGTTCATGATAGCATGTTTGTTTGGAATAGCAAAAAATGTACAAAAAGTACCTTAAGCAAAATGGCATAGTGCCATTAGAGTGGGAAATCCAAAGTTTTTTAATCAAAATTATAAATTACTCGACAAATTTAAAAACAAAATACTGTTTTCATAGATTTTGTTCGCATTGCGGAATTCATAAGACCACTTCTATTTTTTAAGGGAAAACAATTGTTAAAAACAACAAAATTTTTTTAGCTCAAACATTTATTCATGTCCAACACGTTGGACATTTTGGCATACAAATCAGAGATCAGCAATGAGTATTCAAAAAGACGAGCGGAATCGAATCATACTCATAATTTCTGATATTTATACGCATTTATACTTTTTTAATATCATGGAACCTCTCTCTACTCATATTTAAAATTTGAAGTACTCATCATATTCATACTTAATATTCGAGTCACTCGAATCATTTATAAGTATTAAAAAGTATTTTTCTAAAGTTATGAATTTAAATGAGTAGGCTGGCTTATGAATCAAACATATTTCGAATGGTATGAGTTCGATGACAACGTTGTACACATACTCATTGCAACCTGTACTTGTATTGGCAATATTTTTTTAAATATTTCATTTGGTTTCATTTCTTTTCGAAAATTCTTGTTTGCTGGCTAAACTTTTCCATTAAGCAAATATACCCTCCTTTGTATAATAGAGGTCAGCCAGTCAGCTAGTGAGATAGGCCGACGTTATGATGAGGCAAAAAAATATATTGCGTAGACTTTTCAGTTTTGTCATCCACATTGAAAATATTGAAAATATTTTTTCTTTCAATATTTCATTTTTTTAAGCTTGGCAAACATTATTAAAAAAAATAAAAAATGGAACATGTTCTGAATTTTTAAAAGTATTTTTTTTGTTATTTTTTATGAACTTGTTTTTTCCGGCTCAATGTATAATTTTTTTTAAAGGACTTTAACAAAATTCCCACGCCTTTTCCCATGATATATAATGATAAGTAAATTACAGCTGTTTTAAAATTCTTCATTTTTTTTTAATAAATTTAAATTTTATTTTTTAAGGCTTTTAGATTTCGAATACCGCCTCCAAATAACGTCATAGCATTAATTGTGATTTTATATTTGAATGCAATATTTTCTTTTCAATATTTTGTTCGTATGGAAAAGACCTTTATTTACATACTCTAAGGAACATACGATCTCAATGATCGTGTACCATTGCCGTCTATCTGCTACTACCGCTCTCTTCTCGTTGATGGTTTTATAAAGCTTTGTTGCATTTATGTCAAGTTACCGCCTTCATGGGTTATTAAGTCTATTCTTGCTTCGGCTAATCTGTAAGTACCGTCAGTCTGAAGTCGCCATAGTCTAGTAGGTAGTGTGTTGGCTTATTAGACATGAGGTCAGGGTTTAAACCTCAGATTAGACATCTTCAACAGAACGAAATATGAAAAAATAAATTCTTTGGCAAACTTACTCTCAGCAGCCTTCTGGCAAAAACTCTTGAGAGTAAATAAAATTGCCATGAAAAGTCCTTCAAAAAATCTGTCGTCGGAGTTAAATTGTAGGTCCTGCCACTCATGTATAAAATTAACACACACAACATAAGTGGCGTGAGATGCTAGGTCGTAATCCTGATCTCAAGGGTTGTAATGACCGCTTATGTATGCATATATGTGAGTACCGTTAATACAAGAGTTTAACACTTGTTTGTGTTTATAATAACGAATGGAAAGTTTTTAAATTGTTTTTTTTTAGTTTTTTTTTTATAAACATGGACAAGAGACGTGTTGTAATGGCGCATGGCGACGCATCAAATTTAACTGATCAAATTTGCATATGTGTTGGTAATATTTGTTTTGCTTAGCTCAGCAACACATTAAAATTGAACCTTGAAACTGCATTGCATTGTTGTTGTAAAGAAGAAAGAAAGAAAAGAACATTATGCAACGTAGGTAGCGAAAATCAAAAGTATTTTGATATTCTTCAAACTCTTCTTAGTCTATACGTGTGATTATAGTTTTACTAACACATTAACAAAAAAGGCGAGTTTGATCCATTATTTAATGCATGGCCGTGCGGCTTAAAAGATGAATAATGGAATAAGTTACCGAATAATACTACCTATATTTGATCTGAGTATCATTATCAATTGTTATCAATCAGTGCTGAAAAATTAAGGGATTTTTATTTCATCTTTAAGCAATATTAAAAATGATCAAATCATTTATCAAACAAAATCAAATTGACAGCTCAAAGACGTAAGCCTATTAAAAAAATGTACTTTATTATACTCGACATGACAAAATTCCCCTTAAATAATAGAAAAAATCTCTTCAAATTTAAATCTCCACGATTTTATGCAAATTGGATAATAAAACCCTTATTGCAAATGTTAAAATCTGAAATTTATTTTAAAAAAAATAAATAAAAGTCAAATACACGATTACAATTCCGGAGGGAACATTTAATTTGATTTTAATTTAAAATTGCAATTTACGTAGACATTAATTACCGTATTTACTGGATAACCAACTGACTTGTAAAAACCTTAACAATTGCGCAGTAAAACTATTAAAATATGAATGAATTGAGTTGCTTTGTATTGAATTGAATTGTTTTCCGCCTTTATAGTTTTCTTAGAAATAAATTTTCAATTTTTATTCATATTTAAGCATTTCATTATAATGTTTTTTTTTCTGAAATTTAATTATAAATTATTTACATACAAGTAAATCTTCTTATGAGGGAAGAAATAAAAGTTGTTTTCATACTTACTTCAGACATCGTCTCAATTACAATCCACTATTGAAATTGTATGAACAGACATGTATGTATGTATGTATGTGTGTACATTCAATTTTATTCGAGTGTAAATTACAGTGAGAAACAGTTGAAATTGCACAAGAACCTTATTTGTATCAGAGATTAGCAATGAATTGTTTTTTCGCTACTCATAAGCACTCATGAAATTTTGAATATAAGTGAGGACAACAATATTAAAATTTAACTATGTACTCTGATTCATTCATACTCACAACAACGTTGATTTATAAGTACAGGTTGCAATGAGTATGCGTACAACGTTGACATCAAACTCATACCATTCGAAAGATGTTTGATTCAAAAGCTAGCCTATTCATTTAGATTCATAACTTTAGAAAAATACTTTTTAATAGGTTAGGTTAGGTCTGTGTGGTAGCTCTGATTTCACAAAGCTCACTTGAGCACGCATAGCGGCCCGTTGTGATGCCACGTATTGACCAAGTTCCACCAAAATCAGGGAAGAGGAAGAAGATGGTCAGCGCAAGGGCTGCACTTTTTAATACTTATAAATGATTCGAGTGATTCGAATCATTCATCAAAATTTACAGTCTTTGTTGCTGTTGCATTTACGAAAAAAGAAAAAAGAACGCATAAGCAAAAAAGACAGAGCAGCAAGCAGAGCAAACACACAATCTTCTAGTGAGTATTTTAGTGTTCGTACGCGACTCATACTTCTTTTGTGCTTCGTGCAAATGTTGAGTTATGGAGAGTCGAAATCAACAACATCATACGTGTTGTTAAATATGAATATGATGAGTACTACAATCTTTGAATATGAGTACAGGTTCCATGATATTAAAATAAGTATGAATGTGTATAAGTATTAGAAATTATGAGTATGATTAGATTCTACTTATGTTTTTGAATACTCATGCCGAAATATGCCTTATAGCTGAAGATGCTCCTAATAGTCACCACACGAACTTCTATTCATTAATGGGTGTTGGAGTTGTACGGCTTAAACAGTGAAGCGAGAAAGAGAATTAAAAATAATCAAAAAATTCGTTTACTTTTCTCACCAACTGTTGATTTCGATTGATGATGTGATTCGCTGAAAATCTAAAATATTCTCAAGCGAATCTTACAACAGTAACAGGTTTTTTTTTCATTCGCTTCGTTTAAAAGATACAAAGAAATCACTGCCATTGTCGTCGGTGTCAGTCGTGTAATATTTATGACGTTAAATGGCATTCAATACAACACTCCAAGACACGTTAATTAAACAAAGAGTGTAAGTCTGTAAAAGCAATTACGTTGTTAATGAAAAGAAAAAAAAACTACTTTTCCCGTTCATTTTATATTCAAAAACAGACTTGGTCTCTTTTACGATGCCGATCAGTGCCAATGGATATATTAAGCGTTTTTTTTTAATATGGAAAGTGTGTCGGCGTGTGAATTATTTTCGTATACAAAAGTTTCTTTTTTTTGTTTGCCTCTTAAACTGCAATTAAGGATCGTTGACTTTACGAGCTTCATTGGATGCTGATGGAGAAAAGAAAAATTCAAGAATAATACCGACTGGCGTTTTATGTGTTTTTTTTTGTACATTTTTTTACGTCTTCAATTAATTAATAAATAAAACGTGATAAGTTGGTAATTTATAAGAAGACATTTATTATTATTATTTATTATTCGATATACAATGAAGATCTATTAATATCCATTAAAGAAAAAAAAAAACAAAAAACACAAAAAAGAATACAAATTTTAAATGAATTTCTTTTTTTCATTTCATAAATATTTTTTATCAATGTCGTGTTGTTTCTTAACAAATCGTGACTACATTTTATCAGTTTAACAAACGTGTCAGTCATTTTTGTTCGTTTCAATTAAATTTCTGAACATTTTCGTAATAATTTTTCCATTTGTCAAGTGCTTAATTTGTTTGTACATTTTTTTATTAAAAGAAGAGAAAGACACAACAAATAGAACGAAATGAAATTCTTTTATAAGAAATAAATATGATTTATTATGAATATACTGGCATGTAAACCGCTACTGTGATTTTTATTTTCCATTACAATTTATTTTACATTACAATGGTCATGAATAATCATCAATAAATTATGAAAGTACCATAACAAGAAGAAAAAAGTACGAATTCATATTTCCCCATCCTTTTGTATACACAAAAGTACTTCTGTAAACGTATTTAATTCACACAGATAGTTTACAGAGATCACCAATGAGTATTCAAAAAGATAATTAGAATCGAATTATACTCATAATTTCTGATCCTTATACGCATTCATACTTCGTTTAATATCATGGAACCTCTATTCATGTTCAAAGTTTGAAATACTCATCATATTCATACTTAACAACACTAATGATGATGTTGTTGATTTCGACTCCCCATAACTCAACATATACACGCAGCACAAAATAAGTATGAATCGCGTACGAACATTAAAATACTCACTAGAAGGATGTGTGGTTGCTCTGCTTGCTGTTCTGTCTTTTTTTGATTATGTGTCAGTCACTCGAATCATTTCTAAGTATTATAAGTATTTTTCTAAAGTTATGAATCTGAATGAGTAGGCTTATGAATCAAACATATTTCGAATGGTATGAGTTTGATGTCAACGTTGTACTCATACCCATTGCAACCTGTACTTATATTATCAACATTGTAGTGAGTATGAATGAATCAGAGTACATAGTTAAATTTGTTGACTCATATTAAAAATTTCATGAGTGCTTATGAGTAGCGAAAAACGATTCATTGCTGATCTCTGTCGTCAAGACAGCAGTTTCAAATTTTAATATCCCATGCGCTTAGCTTTTTACAAAGGCCATACAGCCAAGCCTGCAGATTGTGATATTGGTTAACCACCATGATTTATTTTTATTGTAAGCCTAATTGCATTCAGCCAGATTTAAGCATTTTTACCAGGATCAGATCTCTATAATATTTGTCTTATTACCATAATAAACTAAAGTACGTCTATTTAAATTATTCATATGGTACTCGATTCAGTAACTGAATGCAGTTGTATATGAGCCTTAATTGCTTTGAGCTTTGTTGTGTTAGGAAAACAAAATTAGATTTAAAAATTCAATAGATTTGGGTGGATATGCCACCAACCATTTCCATATCCATCGTTAATATTATGCTTCTGTCCTCCAATCTCTTTGAGCCCTATTGAATCACGGTATTACGAGTAGAGTATTTTTACTATCGCAATAAATAAATTATTTTAATGGGTCAGATTTCTGTTGAACTCAAAAAAAAATCCTTTGCATCACATTATAAATTTTATGGCATTTTATTTTATTTAAATAAATATTTAAAGCCGCTAAATTAAAAAAAATATATGAAATTCATCATATTTTTTATAGAAAGTGAACTGATTGAGACAGATAGAAGAGTTTAATACATACTTCCCTCTCACTACGATTACATACATAATTGGTCATTACAACCCTTTAGTCAGCCGTTTTATGTCGACTTGCTTCATGGCAATTTTATTTGACGCTAAGAGTTTTTGCTAGAAATCTGCTGGGTCGCTGAAGTTGCCGACGAAATACTTTTTCGTATTTCGTATTGGAGTCTGACCTGTGGTTTGAACCGTGACCTCACGACTAATAAGCCAACACACTCCCTACTAGACTACGACGGCCATATACGGCGACTCACTACGAATACCAGGCGATATTGTATGTCAATAAGGGTTCCAGTTCCGTTCAGTTCATTTCCGAGAGTGGTTTCGACTACATGGCATTAGTTTCATCTGTTTGAGGCCTTCAGAGCGGTCTCACTAATTGAAAAGAGTGCCTTAAGTTAAGACACACTTAGCACTGATACCCAGTTTTTATGCACAATCAAAACGAAATCAAAATTTTTCAATAAAAAAAAATTTTTTTTCTATTTTCCAGAAAAAGAAACCCCCTGCAAATGATGTGGCCCTTGCGGAAAGACGCGATTTCAATGTGGACGAACACATTGAAAAGGAAATACCCACCAGGTAAGATTATCCATTGACATCGATGTTGATTTTGATTTGTTTTTTTCCTTCAAATGATAATTGTTTTTATGACGTCATCATAATTTCACAGTTATTTTCAGTCTATTATACATCTCTTTAAGGGTAACATCGGACCTGGTCTTTTTGCAATGGGTTTCGCTTTTAAACATGGCGGTCTTCTGGTGGCTCCCATACTTACACTCGCCATAGCCCTGATCAGTGTACACTGTCAGCATATGCTGATTGACTGTTCGATTAAAATGAAAAATCTTAAGAATACGGAAAAGTATCCCGATTTTGCCGAAACAGTTGAACAATGTTTTGAAACGGGACCAGAGCGCTGTCGAAAATGGTCGGGTTTTATGAAGACTTTGGTAAACTATTTCATCTGTGTAACACAATTGGGTTTCTGTTGTATTTATTTCGTATTCATCAGCACAAATATTAGGCAGGTAAGTAAGTGAGTGAGGGAGGAATTAGAAAGAATCAATTCAATTAAATTTCTTCTCCTTTTTTTCATTTTGTTTTCGTTTGAAGATCTTATTGGCCTATCAAATTGATATTGATGTCCATTATGTGATGCTGATTTCGTTTATACCCATTTGGTTGAGTTCTATGATTACAAATCTTAAATGGTTGACTCCTGTATCGTTTGTGGCAAATATTTGCATGATTTGTGGCTTGGGCATTACCATGTACTATGGCTTGAAAGACGGTTTGCCAGATGTATCCGAACGTAAACTATACACAGAACCCTTGCAGTTGGCTTTGTATTTTGGCACTGCCATTTTTGCTTTTGAGGGCATAGCCTTGGTTTTGCCGCTCAAGAATGCCATGGCCAATCCCAATAATTTTGATCGCCCCTTGGGTGTTTTGAATGTGGGCATGTTTTTCGTAAGTTAATATCGATTGTGTGAGAAATAATTTGTATTTCATATGGATTTTAAATGCAGGTTACTTTTATGTTTATGGCGGCTGGCTTTGTCGGCTACATGAAGTGGGGCGATAAAGTTGCAGGCAGTTTAACTTTGAATCTCGGTGATACCATGTAAGTTTAAGTTAAATCGTTTGCTTGAAAATTTAATCATATGATATATTTTTATTTACATTACATTTTTTGCTTTTTAATAGAGGCGCTCAAATCGTTAAAATTATGGTATCGATGGGCGTTTTATTTGGCTATCCCTTGCAGTTCCATATTGCCATACAAATAATGTTGCCTACGGTGATAAAATGTTTTAAATGTTACAATCATCCCTTTATGGGCAATCTAACATTCCGTACTTTCTTGGTGTTCATTACATGTAAGTATTTCAACATTTGTTTCAATTGATTTTGTTAACATTATTGTTTTTTTTTTGTTTTTGTTTTAATGCAGTGGGTATTGCTGAATTGGTACCCGCTCTGGGCTTGTTTATATCGCTGATCGGTTCCTTATGCTCGACAGCTTTGGCTTTGGTCTTTCCGCCCATCATTGATATCATTAGTAAACGCGATGTGTCCATTAAGGCCTTAAAATATAGCATCTACCTTAAGAATGCCATCATATTGATTGTGGCCACATTGGGCTTCTCAACGGGTACCTACGAAAGTTTATCGCAAATCATTCAGCATTTCGGCAAAGAGGAGCAAATCACTAATTTAGATTCATAATAAAGTTTTCAGTTTAGTCTATAGCCTATATGTAGATGAATTAGTTTATTTTTAGTTTTATAAACTTATTTAGATGTTAAGTTTAAAATACAAAAATTAAATTAAAAAAACAAAACCCCTTTTACAATGTAAATATCGAAAATTACCTCAAATATTTAAAGTTAAAAATATTTTTTAAATACAATAAAATATGAAATGATTACAAATAATTGTTTATAAAAATCAATTAAAAATGTTTTAAATTGTAAATCTAGTTTCAATCAATTAATTTTGCCTTGAAGCCAACCTCTGTTCCCTTCAATACACTCTAATTTTTTTAATTTTCTTCCGCAGTTACAGACATTAATCATCTACTGAATCTGAACTTGCCTGTTTGCAAGCATTAATTAATTGTTTAATTGAAACAATGACTAAACAATTTCATTAAATATTTTAAATGCATTTCCAGCCTATAAAGATAAAGATCGTTTATTGTATGTGATTTATTTTTATAAATCTTATTAAATTATAAATTAATTGTTTAAAAAACAAAAACACAAATTGCACAATATATTGCTTTTGTATTTGTTTTGATTAAAAACGATTATTTAAAGGAATTTATGAGATTCATAATTGGTCATTACAACCAGAGATCAGCAATGAGTATTCAAAAATATGAATACAATCGAATCATACTCATAATTTCTGATACTTATACGCATTCATACTTATTTTAATATCATTGAACTTCTACTCATATCCAAAGTTTGAAGTACTCATCATACATCATACTTAACAACACGTATGATGTTATTGATTTCGACTCTCCATAACCCAACAAATACACGAATCACAAAATAAGTATGAATAGCGTATGTACACTAAAATACTCACTCGAAGGTTGTGTGTTTGCTCTGCTTGCTGCTCTGTGTTTTTTGCTTATGTGTCCGTTTTTTAACTAAGAGTGTAAATTTTGATTTTTTTTTATGATTCGAGTCACTTGAATAATTTATAAGTATTAAAAAGTCTTTTTATAAAGTTATGAAACTAAATGAGTCGGCTGGCTTATGAATCAAACATCTTTCGAATGGTATGAGTTTGATGTCAACGTTGTACGCATACTCATTGCAACCTGTACTCATAAATCAACGTTGTAGTGAGTATGAATGAATCAGAGTACATGGTTAAATTTCAATATTGTTGACTCACATTCAAAATGTCATGAGTGTTTATGAGTAGCGAAAAAACTATTCACAGCTGATCTCTGATTACCACCCTTCAGTCAGGATTACGGCCTAGCTTCTCACACCAGTTATGTTGGGTGTGTTAATTTTTACACATGAGGGGCGAGACCTACAGTTTAAAGCCGAACGACAGATTTTCGAGAAGCTTTTCATGGCAATTTTGTTTGCCATTTTTGTATCGTATATCATACATACATACATACAAACATACAATAATTGGTCATTACAACCCTTCAGTCAGGATTACGGCCTAGCTTCTCACACCACTCATGTTGTGTGTGTTAATTTTATATATGAGTGGCGCGACCTACAGTTTAAAGTCGACTCCGAACGACATATTTTTTTTGAGAAACTTTTCATGGCAATTTTTATTTACTCTCAGAGTTTTTGCCAGAAATCTGCTGAGAGGAAGTCGCCGAAAAATACTTTTTTTGTATTTTGTTTTGATGTCTGACCTAGGATGGTATCGTATATCAAGCAGCTAAAATAAACATATTCAATGAGAGCAGAACAATTCATTCCAAACTTTAGAATCTTATTGTGTTTATAAAAACGCCTCAATTGTCGTTTTTCCAATAAAAAGAAATGATTTTTCGTGGCATCTGCATAAATACTTGAAAGTATCAAATTTAAATTTATAAAACATTTTCCAAAGTGTAGATTTTATCAAAAATCCGGCAACATTGAATTCAATAAACCCACAAACGATTCTTTGAACTTCAGATCAAAAAGCTTTTTATTTTTCAAACGAAAGCTTGTAACGTTTAAAACTAAAAAACAAAAGCCAACAACAACAATATTATGTTACTAATTATAATACAACAGCAGTCATTAAATTAATTATAATTAGTATGTAAGACATTATAAAGCGACGACACAAAAAAGGCGAAAAACCTCGAACTTGAATTGAAAAAAAACAAACAAATAAACACGATGAAACAAAATCAAATATTTGAATTGAACTGTTTTATAGTTCAAATAAATGCTTGTGTGGTTATGAGTGTGTGTTTGTGACTCTTATCGAACATGTTGCAAGCACGTTGTATTGGGAAAAGGCGCTTTAAGTTGAAGGCAGAACAAATAGTGGCCGATCAATACAAATGTTAACGATGACTTCCGCTTCAGTGACTAAATGCCATTTTATAGAGAATTTATAAGCAAATATTTTGTTGTTGTTGTAATAATTAGTAATGAATAGAAAACATCTTCAATAAAGGTTACCTTTGTTAATCAACTAATATTAATATTATTTTATTTATATTATTATTATTATTGTTAATAATATTGTGGTCTTAAAATTTCTCATCAGCTTTAAGAATTGATTCATATTTTTTTATTCTCATTTGAAATCTATACAGTTTTAGTTAAAATAATAGAAACTTCTTAAAAGTGTAATATTTTCTTAAATTATTATTTATTAAATGAAAATCAACATCACAATTTTTTTTATTAATTTAAGAATTCAATTATTAATTTATTATTGGGTAATCTTTGTTTACTTCTCATCGACACTTCACCGAACTCACAACATTGACAAAGACATATGAAGATATGGAATAGAAAGCTTTCCGAAGCGGTCTATTGAATACTAGTACTGTGCTTCCAATGCTCATTCTATAATAGAAATTCGATATTTTTGCCGACACAATTTTATAGTTTGGACGTAATATTTAGGATCACATGCATGATTTCTCAATCAGCTGATATTTTTTCTTCAGTGAATGACAGTATTTTGTTTCACAGTGTATCTAAAAATTCAATGTATGCGTGCGGGTTTTCTGTGCCCCAAATGCGACAATTTTGCTTGTTTACATATCCGGCAAGATCAAAATGCGCTTCATCTGAAAAGATGATTTTTTTTCCCAAAATCGGCATCTTCTGTAAGTCGATCGCAGGCCCACTTAGCGAAGCGAAAACGCATTGGATGGTCAATTGGCTTCAACGTCATACCAAGGTCTTTATGCAAAATTCGTCTCAATGATGTCTCAATTGTTGAGAACGACGGTGAATTGATGTTGATGGCGCTTCACGCACACTTTCTGCCACAGCAGCGATATTCTCGGGTGTACGCGCTGTTTCATGATTTTCCCAGCGTTGTTCAAGCGTATACACAACCATATTCGTTCAGCGGAAGGATAAAACTAATTATCTGTCAAATCAGACATGAGCTAAGTGTTACCATTCACGAAATAAGCACTAGTTGAAAAAAAAAAACATTAGATGGCGGACCCGATATTTAATTTCTTTTTAAGGCTTCGGAGCTAAAATTAGAATTCGGAACTCTTGCTACTATATACTGTCTATTAGTCTATAAATAATAAAGATGGACGCTACTTAAAAAAAATGCTCGCATACAAGCTCCCTTTATTTCTGTAGAGCACATTCCCTTGTTATCTTGATAAAATAGTAAAACATAGACTTATTGAAACGCTGCTTTAAAGAACCCGTAGAGATGCATCTGAAACTATCTCAATTAGGTTTTTCACCTTTGTAATGTGTGAATGGTGAACTTGAAAATACGCTGCAAGTAGCAATACATACACGAGATACCAACCTCGAATTTAGCTCAGGTATAGGCGATATATGTAAATAGTAAGAGGATTCCATAAAATCAAGTATCGCTTGCCAAACCCTGGCATTATTCTTTTGACATACGGCGACTGCTATAAACCACCCGTTGGATTTGATTAATCTGGACATTGGAGGATTCTGAGCTCCAAATGTTGCACTATTCACAACCATACTCTGATGTGATACCACTATTAAGTCCAGCGCGTCCCGTTCGTCCCTATAATTATTCCCCACACTGTATTTGTACATGTAAATGTAAATCTATTAACATTTTTATTTTGCCTTACATTTGTATTGAAAATATTTCAAAATCTCAAATAAGAGTAAAGATTTGTTAGTACGAGTATGTGTTTGGTTTAAAACAAAATAATTAAACATTATTGGCGGTTTATGGTTACTGTGTTGGTTAATAAAAAACAACAACAATTAAAATAAAAACAATCTCATATTGTTCTTTATGATTTTAGCCAAGTTTTTGTAACACTGTTTGAGTCTGTATTAAGTTCTCATTGCGAACGGGTCGTTCAGTGGTTCAGTGGAAAAACGGAAAATTATTTGAATTTTTAATTTAAAAACCGAACATAAAAACAAACAACCAGTAATAATACTAATAACAACAACAAAAGTAAATAATAATAATAATTAAAGCTGCAATTACAAGTGTTATAAATAATATTTTGTATTTCAATATCATCGTATTATTTCGATTATTATTTGTGGAATTTTAATTCAAAAATATTTAAATCACAGCTAATTATAGTTGACAGCTTAGTTAATTAAATAAATAATAAATTTAATTAAATTAAAAACAAAAAATAATATTAAAACAATTATTCCAATCAAATATTTCCAATTGTTTTGAAATTTACTGTTTTTTCTTTATTTCATTGTTCCTTAAATGAAAAAACAAATACCGGAAAAGGAAATGCAAGTACAGATACGAGTGTTAATGGAATTAATTTTAATTTTGGCAATACATTTAAGTCGGCTTGTAAGCTAATATCTTAGCCAAGTTGTTTGTGAAACAGTAAAACATACGACTACACTTCTATATTGGCTGACAGATGCTCTATTACCAGTGGAGTATGAAGCCTAATGGGTTTTTCTTCATCTTCAACGTTGCAATGTTCCTTTAGCTGATGTAATTGCAATTACGAAGGCAGTCAACTGGCTAAGGTGTTGGCTTATTAAACGTAAAGCCATGGTTTTGCTACTCATGTATAAAAATTAGCGGACGCAACATGTAAGTGGTGTGAGAAGCTAGGTGGAAATCCTGACTAAAGGATTGTAATGAACAAATTTGTATGTATGTATATATTTGCAATTAGTAAGGCTGTTAACTAGCAAAGGTATTGCCAAATGGTCTTAGTAGTCTAGTTGATTGGCTTATTAGACGTAAAGCCAAGATTCAAACCCCAGCTCGGACATCAACAAAATGAAATACAAAAAAATATTATTTCGGCGACTTCCTCTCAGTAGTCTTCTTTCAAAAACTCTCGGCAGTAAATGAAATTGTCATGAAAAGTTTCTCTAAAATATGACGTTCGAAGTCGATTTTAAACCGGAGGTCCTGCTACTCATGTTAAAAAACTCATGTTAAGTGGAGTGAAAAGCTAGGTCGTAATATTGAAGTGGTGTAATGACATGACTTATTGTCCATGGAACACAATGCTTAAATTCTCCCTGACCGTCAAACTTTAATGGGTCATAATTGTCTTTATACAACCACAAGCATTTACGCTTGACGTTGTCCTATGTAACCTCCGCAAATAGAACTTTGGATACAATTCCTCTGCAATTAACTAAAGTGAGCAGCTTATCGGCGATTGCTTCTTTCGTATGGTTGCATTGAAATCGTCGTAGTCGAGTAGGTAGGGGGTTGGGCTATTAGAGGCAAGCCCGACATTCAAATCCCAGCTCAAGCATCTCAAATAAAACGAAATCTGGAAATATATCTTTTGGGCGTTTTCCTCTCAGCAGATTTATGGCAAAAACTCTATGAGCGTCAAATAAAATTGCCATGAAAATTTTTTCAAAAATCTCTGTTTCGGAATCGTCTATAAACTGTAGGTCCCGCCACCCATGTATAAAAATTAACACACACAACATCAATGATGTGAGAAGCTAGGTTCTAATCCTGACTGAAGAGGTGTAATGACCAATTATGTATGCATTGCAATGAGGCATTTCGGTAGTCTATGGTATGCCGTATT
The DNA here is from genome assembly GCA_958299815.1 of Sarcophaga carnaria. Classification (NCBI taxonomy): domain Eukaryota; kingdom Metazoa; phylum Arthropoda; class Insecta; order Diptera; family Sarcophagidae; genus Sarcophaga; species Sarcophaga carnaria. The sequence goes on from OY283149.1 coordinate 156,917,569, forward strand.
TAACCTAGTCAACAATTAAATTTAATGCACCGATGATTTCAAATAATTTTCACATTTTGCAAAAGCGATTAAATATCAAAAATATTATGAATGAATATCCCAGATATGTAACATATTTGGATACATTTTTTTAGTCTAGTGCAGTGTTTAAAAACAATGCGATTTCTATGAAAATTTAATTTTATTTGTTATTATTTTCTTCGTTATTTTATCTGCAGGAAATATTTATGAAACATTCAATTAAATATGCTTTTATTAAGCGATTGTGATAATAAATTAACTTTCACTATCTTTTTGTTTTGTTATATTCTATACTGTATTGTTGTTGTTTTCTTGTCCGATAAAAGTAGGGATTATAGAGTCTTACGTCAAATCGTGGATGTCAAACTCAAGTGCCAATGACTCAACATAAAGAAGTATGCCTTGCACCACAAGCGAAGTGAAGAGTTTATTTAGAATGTAGAAATCTATTGCAAATAAAATTAATCTTTTAATGAAATGATTTAATAACGATTAAATTAAATTTCTTTCAACCATAATTAAATAAATGCCATCGAATTCTTGGAAATTAACAACAGTGCGTACACTTGAAACCTTTCCATTTGAAATAACAAGTCACGAGAGAGAGTGATAAATTTCATTCAATTTATGTACATATATCGGCTCTGTACTGTATGTATTATATTGTATTGTATGCAGTACTTCGAGAACTTGTGCCAGTAAAGAGAATTCACTTTGCGATACACTAGCCTATAGACCGTCAACTAATATTTTTTTCTTTAAATAAAGAAACCACTATTCGTTTCCAGGTTAGTAGTCCCTCTCAATCAGTTCAAAAGTCTCTTCTTCTTCGGTGACTTCCTCTCAGCAGATTTCTGCCAAAAACTCTGTGAGAGTAAATAAAATTGCCATGAAAAGTTTCTCAAAATCTGTCGTTCGGAAACGTTTTTAAACTGCAGGTCCCACCACTCATGTATAAAAATTAACGCACACAACAGAAGTGGTGTGAGAAACTTGGTCGTAATCCTGACTAAAGGGTTGTAATGACCAATTATGTATGTATGTGTATATGTTTATTACAGGCACTATAAAATTGCTGCCCCTATCTAGAAACACTCCATGTCTTTCGCTCGATTCACTCAATTTAAATTTGCATTGTTTTTAATAATTTCCTAAGGTTTCTTTAAATTTCTTCACAATTGTTTTCCATTTTGTAAACAAACTCGTTTTTTTTATCACAATTTTTACTCTCCGTGTTACCATGGCATCGCGGAAATTGTTTATCTTTAGAGTACCGTATAGAAGGCCGTATTATCTTGAGATTATTTAAGCAATTAGTTTTGAATGTGAAACCGCTCATACAAGCAATTATTTTTCCTTTAAACATTTGCAATCTGACTTGGAGCCGTTTAATCTTGAAATGATTAAAAATTCCCGCGAAAAATTTCTTAAACAATGCTACACTGTTTTACCAAAACAAAGTGATAAAAAAATAAAAAAATAAATAAATTCTGAAAATTTTTATAGCCAGTAATTACCGGATTTAAAAGAGATATGAAGGTGTTTTCCTAAATAAATTAAATTCTGTTTTACTGATTTCGATCTAAATTAACATCTGTTATGGGTTTTAAAGTGCAAAAAAAAAAGATTCTTATCTCAGGAAGGGTAAGACTTTACTATTCAAGAGAGGAGGAGGTGCCGGTGGAATTGTTTACAAATAGTTTCGGCTGATAATCTTGATTGCTTGTTAACATTATTTATTACAAGAAGTCTGATCGGTGGATCTGATATGGTGGTATACCTGATTATTTGTTATCGTGTTTCTAACTTGTTTAAAGTGCAATTTATTTTGTTTGTAATTACATTGTCTGTTAAGAATCGTATACATTTGCTTTAGGTAATGAGTAATTATTTAAACTTTTTTTTCGAAATATGCAACGTGCTTTAAAAATACACAAAAAAAACGAATAAAATTCTCAGAAGGCAGGGAGGTGTGACAATTGAATTGAATTGAATTTTATCAGTTTGTCGACTCCATTTATTTATCCAATTTTTTTTTTTAAACAATAAAACTGGTTTAATTGACTTAAAATTTTAATGATTAACAAAAAAAAAAAGAAATGTAGCAGCAGAATATTTTCAAGATACATTATTTACACAAAATATTGTGTGAATATTGTGAGTGTTTGTAATCGTAAACACGTCCAAAAAAATTGAATGCAAAAATGCAAAAAATGTTTGTCTGAACCACAAACTCACATGATGAAAGCACTGCTCATATTACCTCCAATAAATCTAGAATCGTTTCGCTTCAACGGCTGTTGTTCACTTGTTTTCAAACAAAAATTAAAACAATTTATAACAAAAATCTAATTAAGATCCTGAAGTCTCTCAATTAATTACAGGAATTTGGAAAAAAATACTAATTTATACGCAGAGCTATTAAAGAATGTATTCCATTGGAATCCAAAGCTATGTTACAAAGTGGATTCAAGGTAAGAACAGGCGCTTCGTTAACGAAAGGAGAATTTGTTAATGACAAAATGTTCGCTTTTTTTAAACAAATAACAATTGTTTTCTGATTAGTTAAGTTTATTATTTTATAGAGTAGCACTCATTCATTTTTGTTCAAATTTTTATCAAAATAGTGGTTCTGTTTGCAAAACTTATTGTGCACGTCGTTTGTTTGTTTTGTCGCCGTATCAATTGATGAGCATCCGATCATTAACGATCTTCTTTCCTTAACTTTTGTATTCTTTTTTTACTCTTTTGCAGATGACAGCAATATTTGCCATTCATACTCTTTTAATGGTAAGCCGAGCCGTTTGGTGTTTGAGGCAAAAAGCCTTAATATGAACAGGATTGATTTTAGCGCGCGAAATACGCAATTTAGTTTATTGATACACAAGCGCAGCAATAATATTGTCTCATCTGATAGCCTATTTTGAGGCTTATCGACTACGAACAGGAGAAGATAGGTTTAGGTTAGAGGATGTGTACTTGCCAATTCGGTCTGGTCCAAAAGTCCTTAACGACGTAATTTGCACCAGACAGACACAATGGTCCTTATTGCAGCTTGACTATCAACGAAGATCATAAAAGAATCTGAATCTGAATCCGAAGTAGGCCTACCAGCTATGGCCTAACAGGAGGAGATGCTTATTGTTGACAGTAAGTTATCCAATTTTATTGATTGAAGCATCGTCGCAATGTGACTTGCGTTTTACTGTTCTATTGCTAAAAAAGATTCATACGTAATGCCCACAAACACTTTTCCCTCTGTTCTCCCTTCCAACATTTTTTCCTAAATCCAACACAATGCACTACATGAGTAGGGGACATCCCGTAAGTATTGTTCTTAAAATCGTATCTTAAAAAATAATAAAAATAAAAGACAGTCTGAAATAGCAAACTATAAGGAGTTTAGCATAAGGCATGTCGCAAACCAAGGCCAAACCATTTTAAAAACAAAAAAAGGAAATTTTACAAATATCGGAGATTTCAAAGGCTCTTAGATTGAAGAAAATTGTGTCTCTTTAAATGAAAAAAAACAGGAAAGACCGGATATGAGATGAGTATGTTAGAAAAAAACTTCTCCTAGCACTTAAAAAGTTTCCATTGATACTGTCACTTTGAAGTCGTCGTAGTCGAGTAGGTAGTGTGTTGGCTTATTAGACGCAAAAGCCTGAGTTCGAGCCCCAGGCCAGGCATCAAAGACAAAATACAAAAAGTATTTTTTCGGCGTCTTCCTCTCAGTAGATTTCTGGCAAAAACTCTGAGAGTAAATAAAAATTGCCATGAAAAGTTTCTCAATAAATAAAAATCTGTCGTTCGGAGTCGACTTTAAACTGTAGGTCCCACCACTCATGTATAAAATTAACACACACAACATAAGTGGTGTGAGAAACTAGGACGTTGTACAATGGGTCAATTCGACCTCCGGGTACTGTACTTGTCCTAATTGACAAGTACACGTTCTCTAACCTAACCTAACCTAACCTACTGTCACTTTTAGTCAAGGGCCATTAAGGAAATTCACAATAAAATCAATTTGAGAGAAGCATGCCAAATCACAAAAAAAAAGTTCCTTTTCTAGATCTTTCGATATCGTCAAACACTTGACGTTGTACATACATATGTAGTAGACTCAGATGACTAAAAATGTTATCACTTGTTGTCTAGTCACGCAATAGAAATTATTCCGTTTCGTAGTTTATGCCACTAATTGATACGCAATAAAATTTTATGCTCGTCGAAAAACTAAAGTAAAAACAAAACACACTAAAAAACTTTATCTAATGTTTGATAGTTTATGATGCGTCTCTAAATGCTATGGTAATAGAAGAATGCAATTTATGACTCAAGTCTTATCATAACTGTTTACTTAATCGAATCAACATCAAGGTTTAACTGGAAAGTTTGTGGTTCTTTTCAAGTTCTTATTGAATAAGAATTCACCTACGCATACGAGCCGTATAATCTTATCGATTAATTGAAGTGTTTCAATTTCTTTTAAAGGCAAATAAAACAAATAATATTGTACAGAAGCGGTTGACAGCTGAATGATGGACTTACGAAGATGTTAAGCTATGGCAAGATATTAATTAGTCAAGTCATTGACGCAACGTGCTAAAAACTGTTTTACGGACAATGTTAGTCGGAGTGAAATGTTAAATTAAAGAACTTGAAGATGCCAATTTGAATTACCTGAACAAAAACGAAGGGACTAGATAGATCACATTACTTATGGTATGTGGTAAAAAGTATTCCTTTTTACTATACCTTATAGTATAAATTATTGAGACCTTTCTTACATACTTACTTTACTTAGCTACTTGGCTATTAACAACCCGATTAACGGATTTCGGCCTGCCTTAAGACATTCTTCCAGGCGCCTCTGCTTCTTGCGCGCCTACGCCAGCTGATCACAGCAATCGATAACAGGGCTTTTTCGATTTGATCTTTCCAACGCAAACAAGGTCGTTCTCTTCGCCGACTTCTGCAAATCCCCGCATCAAATACCCGTCTTGCCGGAGTATCCTCCTCCATTCGAACGACATGCCGAACGAGCCAGCACAGACGCTGGATGTTAATACTTTGCACACGTCCATGCCGTTGAAGAGCTCATACAGCTCCCTGTTGGATCGGATGCGGATATCATCACCAACTCACACTGGACCGAAGATCTTACGTAGGACTTTTCTCTCGAGTACTCTCAAGGCTTCTCAAGCAGTGCTTAATAGTGTCCATGTCTCTGCGCGATAAATAAGCACTGGGAGGATGAGCGTCTTGTAGAGTATTAGTTTTGTAGAAGGGAGAGGTCTCAGCTACTCAATTGCCTATTGGGACCATAGTAGCACCTGTTGGCAAGAGTGATCCTGCGTTTGATCTTCAGACTGACATAATTTTTTTGGTAACGGAGGGTTCAAGATAAATAAATTCCTTGACTATATCGCAAGTATAGCTGTTGGCCGTTATCTGAGCACCGACACGCCGCACGTCTCTACTTGTCGTTAACATATACTTCGTTTTGCCCTCATTTACCAGACCCATCTTAGTGTTGTACACCTTACTTACTCAACTTAATTGGTCATTACAACCATTTAGTCAGGATTACCTACTTTTCACACATCACCCATGCTGTGTGTGTTAATTTTAGCTATGAATGGCGGGACCTACACGTTTAAAGTCGAACGACATATTTTTGAGAAACTTTTCATCACATTTCAATTTACTCTCGGAAGTTTTTGACAGAAAACTACTGAGAGTAAGTCCACGAAGAAATATTTTTTCATAGTTTCGTTTTGATGTCTGGTCACGGCCTCACGTTGAATGAGCTACATATAGCCTACTAGACTACAGCGATATATTATTGAGACATTCTTTATATTAAATTGGAGCTGTTGTCTTGATCTAGGTGATGTTAGAGCTGAGTTCGATATTATAAAGATGACTTAATGAAATTAAATGCAAAATGAAAATAAGTCTCCAATTAATTTATGTTAGACCATGACGTACTGTAGCGTGTATGAATTACCAAAATCTAAGATTTTCAAGTACTTCAAATGGAGTGTTCGAATCATATTTTTGTTTTAGGCAGTTCAGCAGGCAGATAACTTAACACTGTCAACTAATGATTGATATAATGAATGCATGAATGAATTCCTTTCCATACAATTATTTTGAATTTATAAAATTCAGTCTAAAATATCACGTCGTCGTGTGCACAACATAAACGTTCCAGTAATGCATTCAAGGATTAAATAAGAAAAAATCCTGTATAAAAAATTTAAAAAAAATAATTTATTAAAAAAATATTTAATATTCAAAATAGAAAGAATATTTCTTTTATATCTTTCAATTGGTAATTGTTTAATTAATTAAATTGTATAAGTAATTAAGTATGATGATGTTTATCTATAAATATAAATACAATTTAATTCATTTAATTAATATTTTTAATCGAATTGATTAAACAATTCATTGATTGTGAAGTGTTCGTAAAATATTTAAACAGTGATTATTTTTATATAAAAAAATTTAAATATTAAACGATTATTATCGATATTTATTTAATGGATACAGTGATAGCCAGTTAGTGTAAGAGATCTGTTACATTACATAGAGTATATACTCTTTGTCAATACGTCGTTATAATAATTTCAATACAATGTTTAATTCAATTTTAATAAAGAACAAAAATAAATGAAGTAATTTATGAATACATTTGTTTATTAACACCTTACTGTCTGCATGACTGAGTCATTAATGTGCGGGCCAAGATCGTCAAGTTATAAATTTGATTTTGTACTGTAAGTTCCCTCCATGTTTTACAGAATCGATAGTTTTGTGTAGATTTGGAACCTGCCTACTATAAATATAATATTGTTACGTTTTTACCTTTTAAAAACGTTTAAAATATGAGTTCGTAGATTGCAAATAAAATTAAAATAAATCTGTGTTTAGTTTTAATTAGAATTCTTTATTATTCGCACAATACTGCGTGCCATTGTTCACAACTGTATGTAAACAACAACAATTGCTTTGTTTGTTAAACAATAGTAATTACTAGACAATTATTCGACAGATCTTTGTAACGGATATCTTCACACAAGACTGACTGAACTTCATTAACTCACTCGCCTGCTTTGCCTTTCCAGAGTAAACAGTCTGATAAATGTTCTTGAAACCGAATGTTCGTGGCTTCGCCTACTCGAAATCTTTATAAATGTAAACATCGTTGTTTCATTATTGTTGTTTGTGTATTCTGTTTACATTTATTCTTGTACCATTTGTTGTTGTATTTTTGTTTACTTGTTTACCATTTTTTATGCTTAAGCTATAATTTTAAAGTTAAGCGATGTAAAATCAAAACGCCAGTGTCTAAATTCTTCATTTTCGTCACAATATGAAATATCTGATGCTTTTTGTAGAAAATCTCTTAAAACCCTTGTGTTAAAAATTGAGTCCAATAATACCCGGTGCATTCCAATGCCCCATTATTTCAAGGCATTCCATGCCACTCTTAGACTCTCTATACCAATTTTACCATCTGCACCTACATATGTATTTGCAGTTATTCCAGGTGTCCTAAAACCTATCGCATTACATTTACAACTTGTCGACTTACACATGATATTCACAAACTCATTCATTACGTGTCATAGCTAAACTAATTAGTTCATGCGAATAAGGAACGAACAGTGTATTCCGCCAAAGACACCGATTTGTTGTTACACTTCATTAAAATCAGTGAAATATTAATTAAAAAATGAATGCTAAGCTGCAACTCCTATAACTTACTAGCAAGTGTTTCAAGCCAATGAATGCACCACATGAGTTAATTAAATTCTTTATTGAAAAAAATCTAAACGTGCTAATATTGAATTTGTTTTCACGATTTTTTTTCTCAATTTACAAGTTTTAAAATTTCTTGTTTTCAATCAATTTATTAAATGCGTTTTTAAATTCTGATTTTTACAATAAAAAAAATAAAAGCAAAAAAAATTTAAATTCAATTTAAATATGATGAGAGAATGAATCATTGCAAATGGTTTAAAATTTAAATTTAATTTAAATTAGTTTTCAATACATACATACATATGTATGTACATAATTAGGGATTACAAACCTTCAGTTAGGATTACGAACTAGCTTCTCACACCATTTACCATTAAGTAAATAAAATTGCCATGAAAAGTTTTTCAAAAATCTGTCTTTCGGAGTCGACATACAACTGTAGGTCCCTTTACTTATAGATAAAATTAACACACACAGCATAAGTGGTATGAGAAACTAGGTCGTAATCCTGACTAAAGGGTTGTAATGATCAATTATGTATGTATGTTCCAGTGTTCAGTATATAATGGATGTTCTAAATGGTCAAAAATTTCTTGGTCATTAAATTTTTATCATATTTTCCCTTTGAGCTTTAAGTGATAAAGCCATTTAGATTACATAACAGTGGTGATACAACTCGACTTTGATAACTTGTTATCGTTTTATTTCCCGAGTGCCCATGTTCTTATGCACATTTCAAAATGGCTTTTAAAAATGGAAATTCATTCGCAATTTTCAAAAAGTTTTAATCGAATAATAAATTCACTGAGAAGCACTCTCAGAGACATTGTTGAAGTCATTATAGGCACCCATGCAAGACATGTTGGACTTGGTCATCTAACCAATGTTTTTCGCAGAATTTGCAGACACGAAGAGAAAGGAAAGAAAAGGAAATAATTAGTTACATACTGAATATACATATGCGCCTCGTCATGTCGCAGAATAAATTAGCATAAATAAAAACAGGCTCCTACGAACCTTCAAATCGGATTCAGAGGAAAAAGAGGTCTTTTATGGGTTAGTGTGCAAAGCTTAAATGGTTGTTATCACTACATTCGCCAACAATTAACAAATTAGCCACCCTCTTATTGTTATCATAGGTGCATAAAAGTGGCTGACATCTTTTGTTAACTGATTGCATTAATTGGTTGCCATGATAAAATGTTTTTCCATTCATTTGTATTGTTTAGTTAACACCGTTTTTTCTTTTTTTTTTTTTGTTTTTTGCTCTGACGTCTGGATTCTCGATGGCAATCAAATTATTGAATTGTTTTAATCGCTAAAGATTAAAATTCTGTTTAAAGTGTATAAAAATTGATAAAATAGCAAAGAAAATAAAGATATTCAAAGGAATTCATTTAAAAAGCAATCATTTTCATTTCGTATACAAATCAACAAAGATAAGTTAATGAATTCTTTTAAAGTACTGACTGAGTACTGAGTTAATGGAATTATTTGTTCAAGAGAAAAAAAACAACAACACTTCGGTTCATCAACATTATGTATAAATACCGTTAACGGTATATTCCCATAATTTAGTCTGCTGTTGGACTGTTTTCAGTCAAATTATTAAAAATTTCATCTTTTTTCTTTCATTTTTTCAGTCATTTTAAATGTTTAAATAAAGGCTGGTCCTTTAACAAATTTTTACAAACAGAAACATACGGAAAAAAGAAACAAATATTTTTTTAATTTAATTTTAAAAATAAAAACAACATAATTAACACAACATAACCTAACAAAAGATCTTAAAAGAACTGTGATAGCTTTAGATAGATAGGAGACATTCCATAGATAATTAAACATAAATAAAGATGGGCTTGGCGGTAGAAGAACAGAATACAGCTACACAAACTCCTGTGGAATTACAAACCACAAAAGCCGTAGAGGCAAATAATGATCAACAGGATAAAGATAAAGACAAAGATGTTGAGAGCACTACAAAGAAAAGTCACCGCACCAGGTATATACAACGCAATGGCCATAGCGTTTACATTATTAAATTTGTGTTCCTTTTTATTTTCAAGTCAATTCGAAACTGCCACACATTTATTTAAAGGCAGTGTAGGTGCTGGCCTCTTTGCCATGGGAGATTGCTTTAAAAATGGTGGCATTGTGGGTGCCACCATATTTTTGCCCATCATTGCTGTGATATGTGTACACTGTGAACAAATGTTAATAGCCGGCTCTATATTGGCGGTGGAACGCACAAAAGGTGCCATATTTTATGATTATCCCGATACCGTGGAGAAGTGTTTCGAATATGGTCCCAAGCCATTTAGGCGTTTGGGCTCCATCATGAAGCTTATGGTGGAAACGTTTTTATGTGTTACACAGTTTGGCTTTTGTTCCATATACTTTGTATTCATAACAGAGAATTTACATCAGGTAAATAATACTTCGTTTTCTATATAGAAAGACAAACAATCAAGAATTTATTTTCTTAATTCCCCTTTTTTGTAATTTTAGATTTTAGAAAGTTATGGCGTTAATATCAGTTTCAATCTCACCATGGTATTGTGTTTATTGCCTGCCATGCTGCCTTCATTGCTAACCAATCTCAAATATATATCCCCAATATCGGCTTTGGCCAGTTTTTCGCTTTTATTCGGTATAGTGGCAACATTATCTTTGGCACTTAAAGATGGTAATTTGCCTTCGCCCAGTGAAAGACATTATTTCACCAATGGTTCGCAAATGTCTTTGTTCTTTGGCACGGCCTTGTTCTCCTTTGAAGGCGTGGCCTTAATTTTACCTTTGCGCAATTCCATGAAGCAACCCGAAAAGTTTAATAGTCGTTTTGGTGTCTTGAATGTTACCATGGTGGGCATAACAACCCTGTTCATAATAACCGGTTTCATAGGCTATCTAAAATGGGGCGAAGATGTTCAAGGCAGCTTAACTTTAAATTTGGATCCCAATGATATGTAAGTTTAACGAAATTTTTCCAAATCTTATTTAAAATGTTTCTTTTATTTTCTATTTCATTATAGTTTATCACAAGTGGTTAAAATTGCCGCCGCTTTAGGTGTTTTCTTTGGTTATCCCATACAATTCTTTATAATGATTCGAATCCTTTGGCCGAATATTAAGCAGAATTCAACAAATGCCCAAAAATATCCCATAACCATACAAGTTGTTTTACGATTTTTCATGGTCTTATGCACATGTAAGTATTTTCTCTTTTTTAATTCATAGTTTTTCAATATCGAGTTTCGAAGTTTCTTTTTGGAACAAAGTTTCCTTTACTTCCTTATTTAATTGTTTATTACAACCCTTTAGCCAGGATTACAACCTAGCTTCTCACACCACTTAAGTATATTGAGTGTGTTAATTCTATACATGAGTGGCAGGACTTAAGAGTTTTAAGTTTACTCCAAACGACATTTACTGTCGTAGTTTTCGCCTGAAGAATTTCTTTTTTCAATTGTCCTTTTGTTTGAGATGTCTCGGCTAAGGTTTTGAACCACGGTTTCATGTCTATAAAAGAGTTCTTATATTATTTCCTTATTTTCTTTATTAATTTTGTATCGTCCTTGAAATTGAAATTTTTAAACCTAAAAAAAGAAAAATTTATTAAAAAAATAACTTTCCAAAAAAAAAGAAACTTAAACTTGAAAGACTATGTATTTCATACAGAATAAAAATTTAACTCTTTTTTCTCTACTTTCAGTTGGCGTTGCTTTATTGGTACCCAATTTAAATTTATTCATTTCCCTTATTGGTGCCTTCTGTTCAACATCCTTGGCCTTTGTATTTCCCGTCTTTGTTGATTTTGCCATAAGGGCCCAAACACCCAAGGGCCTAAATACTTGGGTTTATTTGAAAAACATTTTAATTCTGATCATTGCCATACTGGGTATTATAACGGGTACATATGAGAGCATACAGGAAATTATTAAAGAGTTTAAGTCTTAAATTATCTCTTTTAGTTTTATTTATTCGTTGTAATTTTATTAATTATTAGAACACTGTCGTCCATGATATTTTTTTATTATAATTTTAACTGTACTGTTAAACAATTATTTGTTAAGTTTGTTTGTATGTATTTATGTATTGTAGTTATTTTAATTGTTATTTTAAACTTTTAATTTTTAAAACTGGTTTTTATAAGTATTACACAAAAGAAAATCTAAATAAATCTCAATATTTAAGTTTTTAAAATCATTTAAAGAAACAGAAAAAAAACAGCTCCAGCGTTTGTTTTATTATATGTATGTTGCCATTACAGCCATTAATAAAATGGCCTTTACTAAACGACAATATCAATTGTAGGTAAGTTATTACAAGAGCAATAACATTTGAAACCAGTAGTTGTTAACACCACAAAATACCAGTTTTATTTGGATCAAATCACGGCATACAATTCAAGAACATGTTGTCCATGAATCTATCAATGCACATAGTCTAGGTATGGCTGATGTCATTTAGTTTTTTTTTCTATAAATTCCTATTTCAATAAAAGCAAAAAAATAATTAAACAATCAATTGTTTTCTTTTTTTTGTATTTTTACTTCCTTATTTATTTAGTATTTACACAACATTCTCATTCCCCTGTTGTTTTTTCAATTTTTTAGCCTCCATTTTTTGTTTATTCTTTTCTTTTTTCCTTATAAATTCACTTTTATCCAAATTGTTTTGGAAGAATGTTGTCTCCTTGCGCGCTTGTGACACTTCAGTCATTAGACGTTGCTTATGTACAGCCTGTTCGTAATTCATACGCTCCGTTAGATGGCACCATTTGAAACGCGGTAAATACTTCATGCTCCATAGATAATCATAGAACTGGGATTTTTTTCGTGTGGAAATTTGTTTATTATTCAGCAGCGGCACAATTTGTTTAGCAACACGTTTCGATTCAAACTCCACCCATCCCTCGGTGAAATGTCTGGCAAAAGGTTTACGTTTCTTCTTCTTCTTCTTGTCATCACCTGCAATTAGAATAAATTGAATTGATTATGTTTTCAAAATGTTACAACAACATCTTAATTCTACTGTAATGAAGCTTTGGCATTTGCAAAAAGACAATAAAAATTCACACATGATTCAATAACTAAAATTTTTATATTCCAATAAAATTGTACATTTTATGGTAAGAAAAAAAGAACAACTTTAGTAAGCTATATACGAACATATGTGGCAAGCCATGTATTGAAACTGGTTAACTAAAAAATAAGTGTTTTCAAAAATTTATATATCAACATAGTATACTACGATGGTGTAGCTAAATACCAAAAATATATTCTTATTCTCTACGCAATATTGGAATAGATGAACTGATAATAAAGGTCTTTACAGCAGTTCTCCTCGGGGTGGTAATATATCACCACAGTAACACATCTTATCAAAAACAAAATCCTTTACAGAATCAATAAGAAGAATAAAATAAGAAGAAGAATCCGAAGAACGATAGCTTTATGGTCCTTATAGAATTTACTGTAGAAATTTATGCGTCTGACACAAACAGAGTTAGGAAGCAAATTTAGAGATTACCTCCCGAGTAATTTATACTGAAAGTTTCAAAGGCATAAAATTGAAATCAGAATGCCAAACAGTTGTAACAGTTGTAATCGCCGTAGTTTATTAGGTAGTGTGTTGACTTATTACACTTGAGGCCACGGTTCAAACCCCAGGTCAGACATCAAAACGAAAATATGAAAAAATATTTTTTCGGTGACTTCCTCCTATAGATAGAAGTCGCCGTAGTCTAGTAGGTAATGTGTTGGCTTATTAGACGCAAAAGCTTGGGTTCGAGCCCCAGGCCAGGCATCAAAGACAAAATACAAAAAGTATTTTTTCGGCGACTTCCTCTCAGTAGATTTCTGGCAAAAACTCTGAGAGTAAATAAAAATTGCCATGAAAAGTTTCTCAATAAATAAAAATCTGTCGTTCGGAGTCGACTTTAAACTGTAGGTCCCACCACTCATGTATAAAATTAACACACAGAACATAAGTGGTGTGAGAAACTAGGACGTTGTACAATGGGTCAATTCGACCTCCGGGTACTGTACTTGTCTTAATTGACAAGTACACGTCCTCTAACCTAACCTATCCTAACCTCCTCCTATAGATTCCTGACAAAAACTCTGAGAACAAATAAAATTGCCATGAAAATTTTCTCCAAAAACCTATCGTTTGGAGTCGACTTTAAACTGTAGGTCCCTTTACTTATAGATAAAATTAACGCACACAACATAAGTGGTGTGAGAAATTAGGTTGTAATCCTGACTGAAGGATTGTAATGACCAATTATGTATGTATGTATGCCAGACAGTTTATTCATTATACAGATTATATATAAAAAATGAGATCCTAAATCTTTTGTTAGCACTTTTAATTGTTCAGTTAAGGGAGGTAAATACATAAGTCCTATCTCTATGTTCTGAATAAAGTTCAAAACTAGTCTGTCGTGCAGTAACAGAAACGTTGAAATTTACTGTAAAAGCTAAACAGGAGCCAATTTTTTTTCTGCCACCACATTAAGATCTGGAGAGGCTTGTGATTTGCTATAGAATTCTACAGGAAACGTGACCATCATGCTACTCCACCATTGTTTTGTCTATCGGTCAGAAACTAATATAAACCATAAAGTCAGTGTTGAGTTTTCAGGTTAATATTTTTGACTCTTTCCCCATTAGGATGAAATCCGTTTAAACTTAAAGTCTAAAGTCAACAGTTAACATATGAAGAATCTTCATGTTTTTATGGACTAGTCAGAGGATATGTTCTATCATCTCAATTACGAACATAATTTTAATAGTACGTCTACCAATATTGGAATACTTTAACAGGAATCTGTATACAAACACTGGTATTAAACTCACAAACGACTCTCCTACGCAGGATACTCTCAGTTACTTGCAGGAGGTTATTATGTATTTCGATTCGTTAGAAATTTCATTCGAACCTTTAGAATGAAAATTCTTCTTTTTTTCCTTTAATAGTATTAGAGCACGTTATACATTCCTTAAAAAAAAACTTCCACCGCCAATAAAATATTCTCTTATTCTGATTAATCTGACTTACCTCCTGGTAATTTTTCTGGTTGCAAATACACTCGGCCAATTTTACCAAATTCTCCTAAAATCTCTCTAATGCGGGTGACATTCATATGCTTGGGTATATTCGATACGTAAATAATGCCCTTCTTGCGTTTCTTTTTCGGTTTAACTTCACCCGATTTACGTAAACCAGCCAAATCCATTTCATCATCATCATTATCTTCTATAGGACTTTCGTTGGCCAAACCTGTACCATCATCAACCTGCTCTACAGTCATAGAGGAATCATTTTCTTCATCTGCTGTAGTTTTTTCAACGCAGTCTGTTGCTTCTATTTTCTCTTCTAAGGGTACTTCTTTAGATTTTTGGTTTGTGAGAGTTTTAGTTTTACTAACAGAGGTTTTCTTTTGTTTCTTTATTTTCACAGACATGTTGTTCTAATTATTTTCTTAAGTTTTGTTTAGTTTTATGGAAGAAATTCTTTTATATTTTGCAAATTAAACAAATCAAAACAAATGTTATTATTTGACAACTTATTTCACGTGCAGTCATAAGAGTTGCCGTATTGGTTTACATTAACAGGGTGTCTCGTGTTTTAATTTGAAGGTGTTCTGACAGTGGCAAATTTACTTAAATGAAATACAACCGTGTTTAAGCTACAAAACTACAAGAATGAAAAGGTATAAGCAATGTTGCCAGGAAATACAGAATTTCTGGAAAAAAATCACCAAAGAGGGGAAAATAATAACCAAGCTAATTTAATTATTCATAATTTTTAATAAGTTAGTTTAAAAGACTGAGAAAAATTATTCAAAAATGTATTTACAAAATAATTTAAATTTTATTTTTACGCATTATACAATATTTTTTGATTTTAATTTTTTTTTGGATCCGTAATAATTAAATTTTTCTAATACAATGGCAACACTACGTTCGTTGAGTCTCCCATTCACTCAGGGTGTGTGACTCCACTAATCACTAATATACTTTTTATCCGGACACAAACCAGACAGTTGGTAGTGCAGGCCAAACGAGAGTACATCTCGGTAGCACCGTGTATGTTTCTGGGTAACGGTGTAGTGTGTCGAATTTAATTTTTATTCACCACACCTGAAACACACCACCAAAAAAACATTTTTGTCCACTTTTTTTGAACTCCCGCATACGCAACAATCAGAAAGAAAGCACCCCGCCATTCCACCACGAAAGATAGATACAACACAGAATGATAGCACACTACGTAATCTTTGGCATAATTTTCATTTAAACAAACCGAACTCGAAAAAATAATGTGTGAATTTAATTACAAACGTTTGATATTGCTTTTTAACGAACAAGAAAGAAGGAAGAAAGTAATCAGTAATTTTTCTAAGAATTTTTTATTTCAGGAAAGAAAAACTTATTTTATTGGACAACAATTTAATGAAAAAAAAAACTTTATTAACGCGATAATTTGGTAAATGGCAACGCTGGTTAGAAATAACCAAAGCCGGGCAACTCTGGTTAGAAGTACATTAAAGCGGTAACATTGGCCGGGTACAGGTAAGCAAAATAAAGAAAAACTAACAAAACAAACTCTAAAAAATACGTTACACGACAAACGAGTTGTTGACATGAACGTGTAAACGTCGTTAGTGAGAAGAGATCGCGCGCGCGTTACTGTTTGTTTCCCCCAAAAAAATGTAGTTGAGCAAGGAGTTGTTATTTCATTGAATTAAACAAAGTTAATAATGTTTAATTATACATAACAAAGGGAAAATTATTAATAATTAACGAATATATATGAAAATATAACGACAAGTATTATAAAAATAGAAAATAATTAAACCAACAAACAACGAATTGTAAAATAAAAAGAAGTATTGAAAATTGAATATAAAAGAATTTACAATAACAACGACTTCAAACAAAGTGCAAAAAAAAAATACAACAAACATAAAACGAAACAAAAAAAAGAGAGAAACAAGTTTTAGTGTTTGAGTAATAAGAAAAAAAATACAACAACTGAATTAATTTGTTGTACTAGTAAAGAATTGTTAACAAAAAACGAAAAATAAAATAATTATGGATTAATAAAAATCTCCACTAAAAAAAAAATACAAAGATTAATAAAATATTGAAAAAGTTAAATAAATGCATGAGTGAGTGGTGCGTGCTGAAGGCATTTTTCTTTACTTTTTTTTACATTCCTTAAAATAAATTTCTCAGAATACTAAAATGATTCATTAAATGTTAGAAAAAATGACACAAGTATTATTAATCGACAGAAATAACAAGATAGCTACAGTTTAATTACCATAAATAAAATACAAATATTAACTTTACTTTTTCGAGATCATACCTACATACATACATGCATTAACTAAATTTATAACTAAAATTCTAAATAACTCAAAAATTCTCTTCTCAAAACACTGAGTGCTCAATATATGGTGTTCTCTTTCTAACTAAAGGCTGAAGAAAAAAAAAAAACAAAAACAAACGAACAAAATTCCCCAAACTGATCAAGTGTCCTTTATTAAATGTTAAAACTGTTTTACTTACGCTCTTGTTTTTCTGGGTTTTTCTCATTTAAACATGTTAGCAAACATACATACAAATGCAAACTTCCTTTAGAAATTTCTAATAGCAACCCTGTAACGTTGTAAAAATAAGCAAAAACAATGCAGCTGCTGTTTTATGGCTTTTCGTATAGTAAGTGCATAGACAACACAACAACAACAACAACAGCCACCACTCTACTAACATTATGTGAGTGAATGTTTAACATGCAATTCTAAAGAAATAAAACAAAACCATTATTTCTGTACGTTGTTGATAAGAGTGACGAACAATAGAAATTTATAAGGAAAATTATACAAAAAAAAAAAATAATAACAAAATAATAATAATTAAAGTGAAATTATTAATAATAATAATCCATTAAAGTGAAGAACAATCATAACAACAACAACACCAATACAACAAGTGTTTTTATCTTGTGTTATTTTTCTTTTTTTTTTTACTTTTCTTGGTGTTTCTCTTGCGCTCTGTATCTATCTCTTGTCATCTTAAATTAATCTCTTCATAAATAGAGCACGTTGTTGCTAATGCTCTTGTTGTAAGATTGATTGTGTGTGTGTGTTTGATTTGATTTTGTTGTTATCGTTGTTGTTGTTTTGAAAAAGAAAGTCAATTAGAAACGTGAGTTTAGCCAATAACAACAATGAAAGTCACGGTTTGTTTTGGCGACATACGCATATTAGTGCCTTGCGGTGATGGAAATCTCTTGGTAAAGGATTTAATCAACGAAGCAACGAGACGTTATAAAAAAGCAGCAGGAAAGGTAAGTGATGAATTTGGATGAAGAGTACATATAATAATGTATTTAAATTTTAAAATAACCCAATTAATGCATATGGAATTAATTGTTTGTCAGGAAAAATAAAATGGTTATCAGTGTTACCCTTGTGTACAATTTAATTGTCACAATATTTGTAGTTTTTCAAATTTTTTTTACTTTTTTGTTTTTTAAATTAAAACTATTAGAAAATCTGTTATCGCCTTTCACGGTAGAGCTCCTTTTTCAAAAGAAAATTAATTACACAATTGTGGATGGCAACTGGCAATTAAAACTTTAAAATTATATTTGAAAATATAAATTTTTTTCAACTACAAATCTAGGGTGGCGAATGTTGACATCAATAATCAACCCATAAATATCCTTTTGTTTGGAAGTCCACTAGGTTTATAGGTTTAGACAGTAGGAGAGTGTTATCACCGTGATTTCTCTTGTTCGAGTTCGATTTTCAAGGCAACTGTGGCTCTATGCCTGTAATTTCATACCGAATTCTGCCTTCTAATGCATAAATTTAATTTTTCTATTGTTTTTCAAAATAAACTGTATCTGTGAGATATCTTAGAGCCAGAAAATTTTGCTTAAGACTTGCTTGAAATCGTTTTTCTTTGGAATTTGTTTTATTTTTAATGTCTCCAGCATATCTTCTGCATCTTCTCAGTTTCATTAAAAAAAGTGAGCAAATTTTAGTTTTTAATCTGTCATGTGATTAAATGCAAACAAAATTACTTGTAAAGAACATATTGGTTG
The DNA here is from genome assembly GCA_958299815.1 of Sarcophaga carnaria. Taxonomy (NCBI): domain Eukaryota; kingdom Metazoa; phylum Arthropoda; class Insecta; order Diptera; family Sarcophagidae; genus Sarcophaga; species Sarcophaga carnaria. The sequence goes on from OY283149.1 coordinate 156,936,496, forward strand.
TAAAAAAAATTGTTGCCAACTTTTGAAAGCTAAAATACAACACTCCAGTTATTGAAAAATAAATCCTTTACTTCAAAAGCAATCAAACCAAAAATTAAATCGACCAAATCCCTATAGAAACTGAAGGTATTAATTTTTCTTTTTAGAATTTCATTTGCCCTTCCCTATCATATACATTATGTAACAGCATTTAAATCAAAATTCTAAATCTAAAAATCAAGCTCTTCTTTAACAAGCCTAAGTTTCAAATTTAATCTCTCAATTCTTATTTAAATGCGTGACATAAAGCCAAAAGGGATTATTATTAATAGAAGAAAGATAATATTTCTTACAAGAAAGAAATTGATAATAATACTCATGCAACAAGAGAAAAAATATTGTAATCCATAAACGAGGGAATAAATAATTCACTGTGACACACAATAAATATTTTCAGAATCCATGTTCTTACTACAAGAAAAAAGAAAAACCCATAAAAAAGGTTTCAAACTAATTTTGATTGATCATCTGTGCTGTGCATCATCATCCTCTTCTACTCTAGATCATCGTAAAAAAAGTCTTGTGGCTGTTGTTGTTGATGTTTGTTACCAGCTTAAAAGCAATCATTTAAATCCAGACTTTACTACACACACTACAACCGAAGACAAGAAAAGAAAAACAAAAACTGGGAAAAGGGTGTGCCACACTTCAGCTTTGAAAGATGCTTAAGAAAGGCATTTTGAAATAAGAAAAGAAGAAAATAAAAAACAAAATAATCATCGTATAATAACAATAATAATAATAATGCTCCAATTTGATAATAATAGCCATGTTACTTACTTATGTACTTACATACATACGAACAGAGAGGATGAGTTAGAAGATTCTTATGAAAAAATTAATCTTTGTGAGAATTACTAATGATTCTTCAGATTTTTTTGAAAAGCGATTTATTATGGATTGTTTTCTGCGGCTTTAAGTGGAAATGCTAGAGTATAAATACTTATTTGTTGTTCAGACATTGTGTGGGCCATTAGAAGAGAATAATTTTCGAAATTGTATCCAAAATAGGAAAATAATTTTCTAATTAGCATGAAATTGTCATGGAATTAATACGGGATTTTTAAAGCTTGAAGTTCTTTTCCAAATCCTTACTAAATACACATTTTGAATAGGCAAATTAATATTTTTATTAAAGAAAATATGTACTGCCAGTGTCAATAATTTGTGATTTATTAATTGCGCCTCCGTAGTCTAGTAGATAGTGTGTTGGCTTATTAGACGTGAGGTCGTGGTTCAAATCTCAGCCAAAACATAACGAACAACACGTAATGTGAAGGAAAATATTGCTTTCGGCAACTTCTTGCAAAATTTCTGAGACCAAAATAAAATTAACATGAAAAGTTTATGTGTGTGAAAATACGTTTGAATTTAAAAACCAAAAACGCAAACCCACTCTTTTAGCAGCGCTACTTCTTGCCTTTAACAAGGTAAACTTTGCATTAATAGAGCACCGTTAACTGTTTAACAGTGGCAACATTAGATTATTCTTCTATTTTGCAATCATTGCAGACTATTGACATAAAAGTTAATTCTCATTATGATCATTATTCTTTGTGAAAAAAAGTGTTGAAATGTAAAGGATGGCTTGGGGGATATTTACTCCACTCTCAAAAGTATTCCAGATAACCCACTACCACGGTTCGAAAGAGAAGACTCTGGACTACCATTTAGATATAGTCTGTATGGTGTAATATTTCTTGTTCCAAAATGGCCACTTAGAGAATTTTCAAACAAGAAATTAATATTTTCAAAGCCAATTTTTTCAATACCATATCACTTTATATGTGACTATATTGCTGATTAAGAGACCTTGTAACCTTCCTTTGCATATAGTATGGTACTCAAAGACCTGGAGTATTTCCCAGAATGAGCTCCTAAACAAGTGGGCATGTTTAGATGGATACTGTTAAATAGCTAGCTAACAGTGCTCTATCAAGGGCAAATTTTGCTCTGTTAACGCTAAAATTTATGGATTACGTCTTGGATTTTCAAATTCGAATTTATCTTCACACACATGAAAAGTTTCTCAAAAATCTTATCGTTCGGAGTCGGCTTTAAACTGTAGGTCGCGCCACTCTTTGGTAAAATAGTATGTGTGGTATGAGAAGCTTGGTCGTAATCCTAACTAAAGGATTGTAATGATCAGTTAAGTAAAGTAAGTAAATATTAACTGACAAATGTTAACTGCATGTGATAATCACAGAAATATTTCAACAAATTCAGGTTGAGTATTCTTTTTTTTCTTTTTTGAAAAATAATTTTTCCTTGGAAATAAATTTATTTTTATTTTCCTAGAAATGCATTCTTAGGCTCTTCACCACTGTAAAGTTCATTTTCCCCCAACACAATTTTATCTGTTTCCTGTTCAATAGATTTCATTTGATTGATAAGAATGCAATCACTTAACAATTCTTGTTTGATTTCTAACAGAAGAAAACCCTCGTCTTTAATCTTTACATTGTAACAAATCAATCAAAATATCGAGATTATCTAGAAAATCCAATCACTATACCTGCTTTACCCCAGTTGATCCGCGCAACATACGTGTTAGAATTTTGGTTGGAAAATTTTTCCATTTATTTTACATTTTTCTCTTCGGTTTTCCTTCGTTTAACCTTTTACGTGTGATTAATTACTTTTGATATCTCAAACATAGAATTTATTTTGTTTTCTATTCTTATTATTTTTTCTTAAAAAAGAACGAAGAATTTTATCTTCAACGTGCAACGTGTGCAACAAGTGTAAAGTAGAGGCGTCACTTCTCTTAGGGCAACCTTAAGAGTTTCACGTTTTTCTTATTGAAACAGAAAAATTGAAAAAACAAAAAACGAAAAAAAAATCCATTAAGATAGCCAGGGGTTCGTTCAGTTTTCAGGTTTTCTTTCCATTATATCATACAACAGGGGTCACTTGAGTTCATTTTGATAATAGTTTTGTTTCAAAATGAATTTACTTTTCAACCTTAATTTAAAAAAAATTTTATGAGAATTTTTCCGGTTTTTCTTTTTTTTCTCAAAATTTTGTTCGATTCAAATTGGATTTTAATTTCAAAAATATTTTCCAAAAAAAAACATCTTCAAGCATAACAAGAAATTTCCTTCGTGTCATTAAACAAATAAAAAAAAAAAAACAAAAAACAGAAGAAGAATAAGAAGAAATTCATGGCCTTTCATGTTCGAAAGAACAATTTTTATGGGAAGAAAAATATTGAAATTCTAAAAATCTTATGATCGAACTTAAAACGAAATAAAAAAGGGGAGAGAAAATTCTATTTCGACCTGTAAGATAAAGCAGAAAGAAGATAAAAGTTAATAACCAGTCGGTAAACTTAAAAACTGTCATGCTATCAGTAATATCCGCTTAAGTACATTTAAGTGATCATAATCTACCCTTACTGTGGTTAAATCAGTTAATTTTTTTTGGAATATTGTAGACCTTTTGAATGCCTTTATTTCGGTAAAATATTGGTACGTTAAAAATATGAGCTTGTAGATTGCAAATAAAATAAAAATAAATTTGTGTTTAGTTTTAATTTAAATTCTTTATTATTCGCATAATTCATGTGTGTCACTGTTCACAACTTGATGTAAACAACAACAATTGCTTTTCTTTGTTATTCCCTTCGCATAAACAATAACAATTACTAGACAATTGTTCGACAGATATTTGTAACGGAGATCTTCAACGCACCGCGTCTTCATACAAGACTGACTGAACTTTACTGACTCCCACGCATGCTTTGCCTTGCCTTTTATATGCTAACGTAAACAGTCTGATGAATGTTCTTGAAGGCGATTGTTCGTGACTTTGCCTTCTCGAAATCTCTATAAATGTATACATCGTTGTTTACAATTATTCTTGTAGTGTTTGTTGTTGTATTTTTGTTTACTTGTTTAACATTTTTTTTTTGCTTATGGTGTTTGTTGTTATATTATGCAGTGTGATAATTTGTAAACATTGTTTTGTTTTTGTAGCTTTTGTTTATAATTTTGATGTTAAATGATGTAAAAGCAAAATATCAGTACGTTTACCATCTATCGTTGCTTACAAATAACGCCCTCTGTGAACATGTGTAGAGTTTAGTGATGAGGAACTTTTATTGATTGTTCTCTTGTTTTTCGTAGTTACTGTCGCCTGATCTTTCTACGATCTTCGTTAGTGAAATTATACTCTCTAAGTGTAGTGGTCCGAGAAGGCTTCTAGCCTCTTTTGCAGCCTCTTAGTTTTAGTTTAGTTTTTATTTGCTATGCCTCTTGAGCGTGTGGCATACTTAACTCTCAGTGTGGTACATTAGCACACCACTTACTAGATTGTAAGAAAATTTGCATTCTGCTATAAACACATAAGAGACACCAAATGCTGCGACTCAATTTTGCAATTATTTCCTTAGCCAAGCAGCATGCGCTTTAATTGGCATTGTTTGGTTTGTGGCATGTACATAGTTTTTGCGATGATAATGATCATGCATGAGTTTGCAAGGTTTGTAGAGAATTTGTTTAATTTTCACCAGCAAATTTGTAAAGCCTTGATCCTCAGAATGGACGAGTGGTAAGTCAAGTACGTGTGGTGTTACTGTCGAAACTCAAAGCAATCGTACTTAGGAAAACTTTCGGAAGAAGACAAATTTTAAACAAAGTTCAGGTTTCTTGCCTGGAGGTCATATCTCAAGCTTCAGTACCTTAAGTTATACGCCGTATAAGTGGTGATTAAATTCGGCGACTGTAGGGGCGACTGTAGGGGCTGGTTCGTAAAAAAATGCAAATAAAGAAAAATGTTTTCTTATTCAATCATAAATATTATCTAAAATAAGTATTTATGTAAGTATTTATGCATGGAGTATGTGCATACATACATACAGTCAAAGAAATAAGTCTTCATACACCACTATATGTACACATTTTCCAATTTGAAGAAGATTTTATAGCGTTGTTAAATGCATTTACAATTAAAAATGTTTAAAGAAAAAGTGAATTTGAAAAAATTCAGTGCTGTATGTAGACTTCTTTCTTTGACTGTACATGCTTATAAGCAAAAAATGTATTATCTTAAGAATGTCTAAAAAGATGCCGAGGAGAATTCATTTTATGATAAAAAAAACAAATTTTGAAATTCTTTTTCGTTAAAGAAAACCAGGAAAGAATTAAAAATGCATAAATCTTAAACACATATGTACATACATACATATGTATTGATAAGAAATTTTTTTTTAATGTTAAATATTTAAAATTTTACTGAATTATCAGTTTCAACAAACAAAATAAAAAAAAATGTTTTCTCTGCTTTGCTCGTTCTTTAACAAAAAAAAATTAAAAAAAATTATGAGTAATAAATTGTAAGGGGCCAGTGTGGAACAGTGTACTTATGGTGGTTTTACGGGCCATAAGTGCGTATGTAAACTTAAGCTGATGTAGAGATAACAACTCTGTTGTGATAATCATGTTTAAAAATATTTTTAGGTTAGAATCATTTAGTTTCGATGATTTTATAGCGAAACTTCTTCTGTTTCCATGCTGTTGCTTCGAAAAAGTTCTTTATAATGAGTAAAAGTTATTAAAATGTAAGAAAATAATATTTTTTTTTAAATTATTTTCATATGTGTGAAGATAAATTCGAATTTTAAAATCCAAGACGCAATCCATAAATTTTATGCAGCGCCATATTTGACGTTAACAGAACAAAATTTGTCCTTAACAGAGCATTGTTAGCTATTTAACAGTATCCTTCTGAACAAGCCTACTTATTTAGGAGCTAATTTTGGGAATAACTCCAGGTGTATGAGTACCATACTATGTACATACATATATGCAAAGGGAGGCCTCTCAATAATAAAATTTGTAATAAAATCATTTTGATTTTTTGTTGCAATAATTACAAAAAAAGCACAATCATATGTACATACACTGCGTTTCACTTGAATAGCACACCGTACAAATTGAAATTCTCCCCCCTATATCTTTGTAAAAAATAAAGATAGCGGATTGATTGTGGATTGCAATTGTAGTGTTATTTATAGCTTTTATTATAAAATAAAAAAATATTTCTATATATCAAGTTGTTTTCAAAATACAACATAAAAAAGAAAAATACTCAAAAAATAACAATCAAATTCCGTTTCACTAGAATAGCACATATTTTAATAAATGTAGGAAAATTACTTTTTATAAAGGTTTTTAATTTTTTTCTTATTTTTTATTTATTTTTATATAAAAACTAAGATTTAACTATGGATTTCTAGTAGTGTGTTGGGCCTCCCTTGTTCAGAATAACCTCGTATATCCTATTAGGCATTGACTCGTACAAATTTTTCAAATAGTCGAGAGAAATTGAAGTCCATGCCCGTTGAATGGCCTCAATCAGTTCTGCTTTGGTTGAAAATTGTTTTTTAGACCCGTAAACTTTTCTGGCCAGCCTATTCAAGTGAAACGCAGTGTATGTACATATATATTCATATTTTCTGTTTTCGATATTTCATTTTTCCATTCCAATAATTATTTGCTTATTAGAAAGAAAGAAAAGAAAAGGAAAAAAACTAAAAAAACCAGTTAAATTCCATTATCCAACAACACATCATCGTAATAATGGAGGTTGTAAAATTGTTTTATTTTTTCTTATACTCGTATGGTTTAATTCATTAATTTATTCTCTATTTAGAATATTAGAGAGACAAACAATATTTTAATATTTCGTTCAGGTGTTTCTGTCTGGTATCACAAAACGATACATTATGGGAGGAGTGTCAAGTAAAACTACTTTAAATGAATAACAATTGACGTGATTTTTACTTCTTTTTTTTTGTTTGTTTATTTTTTTAATTCTAAATTATTAACAAATTACGTATTTGCTATTAAACATTATATAAATTGACAGGCAGACAGACAGACAGACAGACAGACAGACAGACAGATACACTGTTGTGTACTAGAATTAATGTTCATAAGAAATGTAGAAAATTTACACGTACTAAGTTGTGTGAATTAGATGAAATATAATGGAATATTCAGGGAAATATTTTAAATACATGTCTAGAAAAAATTATAATAAGATTAATAAACTGCGTTTAAGTTAAAAAGCAACAACAATCTCTAGACTGACTAATTTAAAAGTATTAAAATTGTTTTAAAACGAAAGGAAATTATACGTGTGTGAAGATAAATTCGAATTTAAATACCAAAGACGCAAACCCACATTTTTAGCAGGGCCACTTATTGCCTCTAACAGGGTAAACTTTGCTATTAACAGAACACTGTTAAGTGTTTAACAGCGTCAATAAGTAGATTAGTCTCCCTCTTTGCAATTATTGCAGACTATTGATATAAAATATCATTCTCATTATGATCATTATTATTTCTGAAAAAAAGTGTTGAAATGTAAAGGATGTTTGGTGGGGATGGAGGCGGCAAACTCAAATTATTCCAGCTATCCCACTACCACGGTTTGAAAGACGTCGCTCTGGAAATTTCAATTGGATGTGGCCCAATCGACAAATCTTGATCCTAAACTATCAAAATTATTCCAACTATTCCACTACCAAGGTTCGAAAGAGGACCTTCTGGACTACCATTTGCATATAGTCTGTACGGTTTACTATTTCTTATATGTTCCAAAATGGCCACTGATCATCTAGAGAATTTTGAAGCAAAAAATTGATAGTTTCAAAGCCAATTTTCTCAATAGCATATCAGTTTATATGTGACTATGTTGCTGATTATATTAAGAGGACTTGGAATCTTCCTTTGCATATAGTATGGTACTCAAAGACGTAGAGTATATCCCAAAATTTGCTCCTAAACAAATGGGCTTGTTCAGACGGATACTGTTAAATAGCTAACAGTGCGCTTTTTGCAAATTTTGTTCTGTTAAGAGGAAATTTTGCTCTGTTAACGTCAATTGTGATCCTACATTCTTTTTTAATTTGTGATTTATTTTCAACATGATTTTATATTTTTGTAGCAAAACATTTATCTGTTGATATTACCAGTTTCTTAGTTTTTAAGTTCATTTTTAAATTGTTTAAATAACACATTACGTGCCGTTAAATAGGACAGCAAATGTTGCAAAATATTTTTGAAAATAAAAATTTTAAAGAATAGTTTTGCGGAAAACATTACACTCCAGCAGAGTAAAAAAGAATTATTTTTGAAATGAAACTGGCTTTTGTAAAATATCAAATGAAAATTAAAAAGATATACGCACGTTTGTTCTTTAAAAACTGTTAAAGCATAAAAAAAATGCAAAAAAAATTTATTTCGAAATACCACGGATTCTAAAACTTGATTTAATTTTGTATGTTTTTTTACTTTCAAGATTACAAAGTTTCTGTTGATCTTTTTCGTTTACAAGAACTTGCTACATTTCTTTTTCTTGCATTTTTTTTTCTTTCTCTTTTATCAGGTTTTAATATTATTTTTTGGGTTGTATTAAATGAAAAAATTTAAACATAAAAACTGAATAAAAAAATAAATAAAAAAGTGTGGAAAAAATGAAAGAAAGAAAGAAATAATATTTTGACACACTTTTTGTTTTGAGCAACAATACCCCACCATCAGCAACTCTGTCTGACGTTTTGTCTGATAGCCGATATATTTGCCATTGTACCACTTTGTTTTTTTGTTTTTTTAATTTTTAAACTTTTATTGTCTCTTTTTTTTAAAATTTTTTTATTATTTTTACCCAATTTTTTTTTCTACTTTTTTGCTTATTACGAAGTTTCATTTTTTATGAATTTTTGTTTTTAAATAACATGAGCATTTCCTGCTCTGCTCTTATTGTTTGTTTTAAAAAAAAGTTACACTGAGCAACATATTTCAATTCCAATAGCGTGTGCCATCTGTCAAGGTTCAAACATATGCAAGAATTAATGGTAGAATAAATACCTCCTCCCAGATTAAGCCATATTGACTCACTGTTTACTACACGAATCTTCTTCGGGACATCCAATTTCTTTTCACAATCAATTTCTAAAGCCTTAAATTCAAATGTATACAGTTCTCGGTACAGTATTATTTATAGCAGGAGGGTACATAGTTCTTAAGACTTTCGTATTCTAAATCAAGCAATAATTTTCCATGAGCAAACGTATGCCATGAAACGACCAATGGATCTATACAGTCTTTTGTTGATTGAAATGATCCTGGTTATCTATTTTAGGTTTCTCTAGATCTCGCAGCAATCAAAATTTTGTTGATCCTTCCCACCATAAGAACACAGCATTACATATATACATATGTAACATATTTGGTCATTACAATCCTTTAGTTAGGAATACGACCTAGCTTCTCACACCACTATGTTATGTTAATTAATTTTATCTATAAGTAAAGGGACACCCACAGTTTAAAGTCTACTCCGAATGACAGATTTTCGAGAAACTTTTCATGGCAATTTTGTTAACTCTCAGAGTTTTTGCCAGAAATCTGCTGAAAGGAAGTCGCCGAAGAAATATTTTTTCTTCTTTATTTTGGGGTTTGACCCTAAGGCTTTACGTCTAATAAGCCAACACACTATCTACTAGACTAAGTCGACTTCTATGCATCGCATTAGGGATCTGAAAAAAATGAGTATCTGAAAGCATTTTAAGACTTGTTTGGTTACTATTACACGAGGATTTTTGTGATAATGAAACGGCCTGGTCATAACAATATTTTAGTCAGGATTACGACCTAACTTCTGACCCCATACATACAGGTTTTGTGCATTCATTTTTATTTTTAATCAGTTTATATCGATTCTCAACGAGAAATTTTAGAAACATTTCACGGCAATTTTTATTTATTCTGATATTTCGCTTTGTTTGAGATATCTGAGCTGAGATTTGAATCACAGGCTGGTCTAATATGCCAACATAGGTTATCTACTAGATATGGCGACTGCAGGTTCCGAATCTCCTTAATAGTATTGACGATTACATTACATTGTAATGGGCTTCTATGGCAATATCCAGCTTACAAGGCATAATTTGGAAATATTTTCAACGTATTACAGATCGGTAAGTCTGTATCCCAATAACCCAAAATTCATATCTTCTGTGATTTATGTGTGTGAAGATAAATTCGAATTTGAAAATCCAAGACACAATCCATAAATTTTAGCAGCGCCACATTTTGCATTAACAGAGTAAAATTTCTTCTTAACAGAACAAAATTTGCCCTTAACAGAGCACTGTTAGCTGTTTAACAGTATCCATCTGAACAAGCCTACTTGTTTAGGAGCTAATTTTGGGAAACACTCTAGGTCTATGAGTACCATACTATATGCAAAGGAGGGTTCCAAGGTCTCTTAATATAATCAGCAACATAGTCACATACAAAGTGATATGGTATTGAGAAAATTGGCTTTGAAAATATCAATTTTATGCTTGATAATTCTCTAAAAGTTCAATGGCCATTTTGGAACATATAAGAAATAGTACACCATACCGACTATATGCAAATGGTAGCTCAGAAGGTGCTCTTTCGAACCGTGGTAGAGGGATAGCTGGAATAATTTTAAGAGTTGAGATTGCCTCTCCCTACATCCTTTACATTTCAACACTTTTGTTCACATATAATAATGATCATAATGAGAATTACATTTTATGTCAATAGTCTGCAATAATTGCAAAGTAGAGGACTAATCTACTTATTGCCGCTGTTAAACAGTGAACAGTGCTCTGTTAATAGCACATTTTGTTAGAGGCGCTGCTAAAAGTGTGGGTTTGCGTCTTTGGTTTTTAAATTCGAATTTATTTTCACACTCATCTGATTTTGGTTTACCTTATCCAAAAAAGGACTCTTAAATTAATTTTCTTTTATAGTTTTTCTTGATTGAATTGAACGGAGCCCTGATTTATTTCGTAATTTATGTCTCGAATGAATTTCTGTCAGTGTATTGCAAATTATTGTACATGTACATGTGCATGTGTGTTGATATTTTTCTCATTTGTTTTTATGAATGAATAGCAACAGAAATCATTCAGCACATGGGGTTTCAGTTTAACATACACACACACACACAAACAATTTCAGGTTTCCACTACTCATGTTGCGCCTGCGCACAACTGACTCTGTTTTTAATTTTTCTATATAAGTATTGTGTTTGTATGCATGTATGTATGTATGTATGAATATGCATAACAATTTTTAAATTATCATTTTAAAACAGACACACAAAAATACAATAAAAAAAACAATTTAAAATCCATTGAAAATTAAGTCAATTATATGTGGGACATTTAACAACAACAACAGCAACAACAGCTATAACAACAATAACATTACAAGAGAGACGACAGGTTAAAACAAAAATATTTACAAAATACAGGCAGGCAGCCATCATATGCATGCCATGCCATGCCATGCCATGGCGGCGACAGTGTGGGTGCATCATGTACTTGAAATTTTTGTGAATAACAATGAAAAAAGAAGAAGAAAAAAATTGAAATAAGAGAAGTAAAGAAAGTAATTTATGACTTTAATTTGTGTTCTAAGTTTTGTTTTCATAGAAAAATGTTTTCTTTTTCGTTTTTTGTTTTTTTTTCATTTTAAATTGCATCCCTCTTTTCAAGTGAACGGAAGTGTTTAATGGGAATTAGCCTCTGTCTGCTATTCTTATTGGAATAATTTCGTCTGTTTTTTTTAGAAATTTGTCTGCTTGTCATACAAGAACTAAGGGAAATGCCCGAAAACTTTTATCCCACGTTAAAGTAAATGCGTCACAAAGATTTCCCACCACCGTGAATTCGCCCTAGTCTTTCTAGTAAGTAGTACGTTGGCTTATTAGACGTAAGGCCACGGTTCAAACCCCAGGTCAGACATCAAAACGAAAATATGAAAAAAATATTTCTTCGTCGACTTCCTCTCAGAAGATTTCTGGCGAAAACTCTGAGAGTAAATAAAATTGCCATAAAAAGTTTTTCAAAAAAATGTTTGTCTTTCGGAATCGACTTTAAATTGTAGGTCCCGCCACAATTATAAAATCGTCAAATATTAGAAAAAAATCGTCAAAATCATCAAAGATGTTCATTAAATCGTAAGTCTTCAGATTTTAGTTTAAGTTTTAAGGGATTTAGTTTAATTTAAATTTACTTGACTTAATACTCTCTCTATATTAGCTGAAGCATGTGATAATACCAATATATCTTAATAAATTCAGTCAAGGCCTTATTCTCATTTCTGATACTTTTTCTCCAAAAATCGAGAAGTTTTATATAATTTTCGGGAAAAAATTGTTTAAAGTTTAAACAATCTATCCCAGTATTGTTTATTGACACATAAGCCCAGCAATAATATTGCATCATCTGTATCTCTGGTTGGTGTAAATATTAGGTAGTCAGGAGCTCCTAGAACCGACACATTTTGCAGGGCCTTGGCTTCTTAAGACGGCGCAAGAAATATTTCAGTTAATTTGATCTTCTTACTATTTACATCACTTATATCCGAAAGGGAATCGACTACATCTCTCATAGATGGGCCGGTGCCTCAACGTCTAGTTTGAGACATCTGGACCGCGTACAGAAGATGGCGAAATTTCTCGCTAACGACGGTAGGGTATCCCAACTCCATTGATTCATTAAAGCATCGTTGAAATTTGGCTTGTTTCTCCGTTCCATTGCTACTACAGCGTATTTTACTTGAGCGAAATAAGAGGATTTGTTCCCAAGAATCATGTATTCCTACGTAACACTCGTATTTTTTCTGCAAGCACCTTCGTTTGTGGTCGATTGGCCAATGAATCTCACACTGCATTACCGACATAATTCGTTCTTTAGTCGAACTATTCGTATGTGGAACTCCCTTCCTTCAGAGGTCTTTCCTGTCACTTTTTGTACAAAAGGTTTCAAATCTAGTGTCGACAAACACCACTACCTCTTTCCTCCTTTCCATAACATGTTTTCCTTGTTCCAACACGTACGAAATAAAAATATCGTCGTACGAAATAAAAATATTGGTAATTACTTTTGGTCTTCTTAGGATAATATTAGAATTTATATTGGAATCTTTAAGAAATGGCCTTTAAAGATGCTCGACTACGAATTTAATTTCTAAAAATCGTGAAAAAAAGAGTATAAATCGACAAATCGTCAATATGATATTTTTGGGGCACAAAATCGTCAAATCTGGCAATGACCATATGTGTGTAACAATTATGTATGTATGTAACGCCGATATCGTTTCTGAAATTTCTATTACGACTGTACATCCAACCGGTCAGTCGATAAATCTATGAAATTTAGTAATTACTGGACACGAGCGGCACACAAAATGACAGGGAGATAGTGGTGACACACTGTTAAGAAATTGATGCCATTTAGGAAGCGAATCTCTGAAACGTAATTAAAAAAAAAACTTCTTTTAAATCTTTGTTTATTTTAAAATTTGCTTTTGGCTTAGAAATTTCAAAATTTGATTTCCATTGTAAGTAAGCATGTGTATTGCGAATAAATACGAGTATATTCATGAAAAATTAGTTCAACAAAATGCTAAGATTGCAAAAATATTGTATTTAGAATTGAAGTATACGGGGAGAGATCGTATGAAATGCAAGAATATGCTGACATTGTTGTTTCCCACGTTTAAGTTGCAAAATTTACGAGTTATTCTACAGTCGTTGAATAAACATCTGCATATTTTTTTTGCTATGGTTTTGTTGTTGTTGTTGTTGCGTTTTTTTTTTTTATAAAACAAAAATAAATTTTATTTAATTATACATTTTAATATAAAACAAAAACAAAAAGTAGGCCTTTGTGTTATAAAATTGCAAATTTATCGATTTGTTTTTGTTATCGTTATTATTCTTGATTTTATTCTCCATTCGAAAACAATTTGTTTTGAGGTTAAATCTCTCATGTAGTTGAAACACAATGAAGTTGGTTGGTTGGTTGGAGAACAACCATTTACTCTACTAAGCGTTTTTTTTTTTTTGCTAACCTTGCATTGTTGAGATACCGATACCCATACCGATACCGACACCGAGACCGATAAATTAAACGTCCATTGTATCATCCGTTGCCTTAGTTTAGCTCAGCTCAGCACAATTATTTTGTCAGAGATTTCCGTTGCATTAACAATTTGTAGGCGTTCCATTAAAAACAGATAAAAAAATGTTGTTTTTGTTTTAATTTTGAAATTTATAAACACAACTAATGGATTTCAGTTTATTTAATATGAGAAATTTAACAGAGACAAATTTTTTGTTGCTATTTTCCCTGTGCTTATAGATCATAAAAAGTGTTATTTTCAAACAAATTAACAAAAATGTACACTTTTTAGGATAGAATGGAACGTGAGGAATGCATTTAACAAAAGTTATTAAACAATTAATGGGCCTTTTAAACATTAAATTGAGTTTGTCCATAAATACATATGTATATACATACATATGTATACTGAAATGGTATTCCAATGCCCATAAATATTCTTGGTTTTCCTAACTAAACATGTAAATGTCAATACGTTTTTTGTTTGTAAATCATTTCACCTTGACCTTAACGTATTCAAAATATTATTTGAATGGCTTTTAATGTTTCCCACGTAAGTTTAAAGTAATTAAACGCGGCTTTAAACAAAATATTTTAATGTTGAGTATTTTGAAAACTTCTTTAAAGCAACTGAAACGTTGAAACTGAAGTATGTTTGTGGTTTACAACAAAAGCTAAATAAATATGAGAAAGAAGTACAAAAAAAAAACAAAAATTATAATTTTAGGCTTGGTTTAACAAAACTTTGTTCCGTCTCCATCTCCATTCCCAACACCCTTCCACCCTCACCCGCACCCTCATTTGAATTTTAATTTTTATATCAGATTTTATATGCAAATGACAACCCCATCCAGCTCTGTGTTATGAGTTTTAAAACCCACAACAAGTACGCGATTGTTTCACTGCAAATTCATTCAATTGTGCTGTGTGAGCAACACTTTATAAATAGTTTTGAATGTTGAATTCATAAATATTCGAAAAATAAATTTATATACCCAACCCGGACAGCTATTTTTAAAGATTTTTAATCAAACGTTCTTAATTTTTAATGAATTTAAATTAAGTGAAGTAAATGCGTGAAAATAAATTCAAAACTAAAAATAAAAAAACTTGTTATTCTTATAAAAATACTTGTGATATTTAAAAAAATCATCACTTTTCGTATTCTAATTTTGCAAAATTAAGATATTGAGTCATATACCGTTCACGCACGATACGATGGAGTAAATTTTTTTCAATGTTTAAAAGAAATAGGCTTTAAACGAGCATCTGTTATAGAAGTATTCATTTCAAATCTGGAATAATCGATGTAGTGAGCACTTAATGACAGCTCGACACTAATATGGATGCAAAAGAAACTCTCAATCATCCAATCGAGTTCATAGTAAAGGATTCTCTGGACTGCAGTGCGATTCCCTCAAGACCTTTTTCTTTTATCGTAATCTTAACACATCCACTTTATCTTAGAAGTAACCAGTCTCTTGCAAAATTATACGATTGCGTAGTCAGATGAAAATTCGTCTCCTTGTCGTCTGTTCGCCAGATGAAAATTTGCTTCACGAAATTAATTTTTCTTCCGTTATGCATTCTATTGGCTACCACACGCACATAATTGGGTCATTACAACCCTTTAGTTAGGATTACAACCTAGCTTCTCACTGCACTTATGTTGTGTGTGTTAATTTTATTCATAAGCGGCGGGACCTGCAGTTTAAAGTCGTTTCCGAACGATAGATTTTTGAGAAACTTTTCATGGTAATTTTTTTTGATGCTCAAAGTTTTTGCCAGAAATCTGTTGAGAGGAAGTCGCCGCAGAAATATTTTTTCATATTTTCATTTTGATGTCTGACCTGTCGAAGCCGGGCCTTACGTCTAATAAGACAACACACTACTTGCTGGACAACGGCTATTGGCTACCAACTTAGTTGAAATAGGGCGATCGCCTAGTGGCCTTCGAGGACATGATACATATTCGACTAATATGTGCATGTACAATACATGTGTTATTTCTTATATGCTTTTCATGAGGGTTTATAAGGCTACCTTCCAAAATGTTGGTTGCTTTGTGTTTGAACAAAGTGTATAGTGTTTCATAAAGCCGCTATACAAAATGTTTACAATGTATACTATCTCAAAACGTCGTCAATGTGTATTTTTAACGCAGTCAAAACGCAATCAGGCATCGGATTTCTAGTTGATGCATTGTTTGGTTACTTTGCATATCTACATATTTTATATACAGTAGTAGGTAGAACTGCATACAAACTTTGTATTGATACATTTTGGAAGGCAGCCTAATTATCCACTTGCTAAACGAGTCCAAGGCATCCCAGCTGCTGAATTTTTGATGCTTTTTATACTTCATTTACGTCGGCCTAAAGCTCTTACTATACTCCAATGTGGTTGCAAAACCTATCGATTATCTAAAAACAACTCACGTCCACTACGAAATCTTTACCACCCGATGATGTCCACGATAAATCACATAACCTTGGTGGCCAGTTGGCATCAGAATTTCATAAGATAATTTGTTATGGAAATCGTTGCTGCAATAAATCGATCTTTGCAAGCGTGGTGTAGAAACTGCATGTCGTTCAGATTCATGCCGTCCAGTCAAATGCCATAAGCAGTGAAATGCCAACAGCATTATCATGTTCCTGTATCAAACACCGTTCAGAGTCATTGCAGTTGAGACCTTATCTTAAAAAACAAGGTGCCTTCATACCGCCTGATCTTCATTTTGTTAGAAGACTTCTGATAAAGAAGACTTATTCCGCAATCTATTCCTCCTGCTTGAAATATAAAGTGTAAATAAAAAATAAAATTATCGCTAAAAGTGTGACACAAAATTCTTCAACTCTTTTCCTAATGTCCACAGAAAAAAAAGAATTGCTTTTAACACCTTTTCTTCAATAGTTTGTCTTTGTCGTAATAGAAACATCAGTTGTGCTTTCTTTTTTTTACGCTGTTTCTTTTCTTTTCTATTTTGCTAACATAAAATCCATATTGATTGTATTCTAATGTTAATTGGTATTTAAATATTGACTTTTATTTTCTAATGTTAACCCACGGTACAGCACAACACAACACACTCTCTTACAAAAAGAAGAGGAAGAAAACCTCATTGAACTCGTCTCTGGCAATGCTGAAACGTTTCTTATCTCTCCGTTTTGATTCTTGATTCTGTGTATGTATGTGTGTGTGTATTTTATTCTTAAATGCACAATGGTGAGAGAAATGCAGAAAGGCAGACGACAAATAATCATCGCTGTAAACATGTAAAAATAAACATGTCGTCGTCGTGTGTAAAGAACGTGCATAAGATCGTTAAATGCATTTGTATGTTTTGCTATCATTTAATGTGTGTGTATTTTTAATGTACTGTAATGCGAAACATAAACAACTAAGAAAGGAAATACAACAACAAATCATCTTATTAACCACATGTAAACATACATGCATAAACATGTGTAATAATAATACCTACGCTGCTAAGCTACAGTTGAGAGTAAGATTGTTCTTACTTAACCTTGGGACATTGTATTATGCAGGCAAATTGTTCAATAGTGATACAGGTTAAGTTGTTTAGTTGTTCATATTTTTCTAACGCCACTGAATAATGAATTTCCTTTTACTGCACCTTCTGCTGTATTATTTTTGCCTCTCACTGTTTATTTATGTGCTTGGGTATTATATTATCGTGTTTGACATGTGCAAGAGAATACTGTTCCATATAAGAAGATTAACACCAACAACGGAAAACAATAGAAAGCAAAGTATTCTTTTTTTCATTTTCCCTTTTGTTTTCTTCTATATTTCCCATCACAAAAGAAGAAAACCAGCAAAGAAAAGGAAAACTTGTGTTCCTTTTCAAATTTTACAATTTGTTGTGTTCTTAAATCACACACTACATCTCCAGCCATACATCTCTACAGCGCCGTTATAATACAAATTAAAATCGGAAGCGTACAATTACTTCTGGTGCATGTACATATGGTGCATTTGCTTTGCTTTACTTTGAGTATTTAACTATGCACTCCAGTTTACTATGGAGTTTCTCTGTCTCTGCCTTTCTGTCTTACAAAGTGTGTGTGACGTTTGATGTGGATCAAATCAAACTGTGTTTAGGTTACGTTAACTCCAAATAAAAATTAAGGAAAACAATGGAACAGAAATACATAAAGAGAAATAAAACCAATTTAAAATGACAGTCGACAGCAACTGTCATTAGTGTGTCGTTGTTTTCATTAATTTAAACAATTATTTTTCAGTATTTTCCTTAAAATTTTCTTCAAATTTCCTTGTTTGTTTTCCATTTTTCCATTTAATGTTGGTACGCAAACGGAGTTTTTTTATTTGGGTTGTTGGCTGCATATCAGTTGTGATGAATCAGTAGAATAATTGTGCGAGTGTTGTTTTTTTTTAGTTTAAAAATGATTCAATTGTCATTTGAAAAATGAAAAAAAAAGACAAAACTAACCACAGGAATTACTCATACTTAATAGCGTAAACGAACGTATGACTTTGTATTTGTTTTGTTTATTTTTGTTTTGCTTGTTTTTGTTGTTATTATTGTTGCAAATTATTCCATATTTAGATTTTGTTGGGAGTTTTTAATACAGAAATTTATCACGGGCTCTGTTGACAATGAGTAGCGTTCGTATGAGCAGCAGCAGTACACTCACAAAAAAAAATATTAAATAAAGACTCGAACATATTTACAATTTTATATTTTTATTGTTTAATTATTTGCATATAAGAATATAAATTTGCTTTAAATGATAAGAGATCGCACAATTACTTTCTGTTTACAAATCATAATTTTCGAGTGTACACTCATTATATAAGATATGCTTTAACGTAAGCTAATAATACATGACGCACTCAATCTTTTTCCTTGCTATTGTTTGTTTATTTTTGTTCTGAAACTCACTGACTCTCTCTCGCTCTCTTTTGTTCACCCACAATTCTTTTATGTGAGGTATGAACATACCAAATACAAATTATTTGCATTTGATTTCTGCCTCCTTTTTGTGTGTGCGTATGTGTGTAATGTTGCCAACTATTTCAAGCCGTCAAATGGTAACCAATTTGTTCAAAAAAAAAGTAAAAATTGTATGTACTGTTTGGAATTGCGGCAAAGTTGTCATGACAACTCCAATAATTAATTAAAAAGGAATGAAATGAACGTAAAAAACAAAACAAAAATATATATTAAAGGACAGAAGGATAGCAGAACAATAGAAATTCTTAAAGAATGAATAAAAATTATTTAAAATGTTATAAAAAATACGAAATTATCGACAAACTGATTAAAAAACGCACCTGAAAGTAACATGAGAGGATTGTAAGGCTTTTTTCTATACATTAGGGTTTTAAATGTTTATGGATTTCGTAAATATTCAAACAGAAAACAATATCTAGTTATTCTTAAAAAAAAAAATTAAAAATTTTGCGTATTTTGGTGCTGAAAATTTCAATTGGATGTGGCCCAATCGACAAATCTTGATCCTCAACTGTCAAATTTATTCCAGCTATTCCACTACCACCGTTCGAAAGAGGACCCTCTGGACTACCATTTGCATATATGTAGTCTGCATGGTATACTATTTCTTATATGTTCCAAAATGGCCACTGATCTTCTACCATACCATATCACTATTGTGACTATATTGCTGATGGCCTTGGAACCTTCCTTTGCATATAGTATGGTACTCATAGACCTAGAGTGTTTCCCAAAATTAGCTCCTAAACAAGTGGGCTTGTTCAGATGTATACTGTTAAATAGCTAACAGTGCTCTGTTAAGGGCAAATTTTGTTCTGTTAAAAGGAAATTTTACACTTTTAACGTCAATGTGGCGCTGCTAAAATTTATGGATTGCGTCTTGGATTTTAAAATTCCAATTTATCTGCACACACATAGTTTTCCACTCCTTTATTGAAATGAAATTAAAAGGTATGACAAACCACACGTATTAATTGATTTAAAAGTCCATTGTAAATGTCACCTCTAGTACTGTAAAATGAGCCCCTTTTATTTGCCAAAGAATTCTTTTTTAAATTATTCATAAATTCCTTACAGCTGCGCTAGTAATTGACAAACATTAGAAAATAATATTCCACCATAGGCTTGGTTGGCATACATACTTTATAAAAATACCTTTTTCCTGAATTTTTTTTAGACAAATATTGACTTGTACTATTTTAATGTTTTTCCCCCATTACTGACTATTCAGTTCAATTTATTTCACATGTATGTAAATCGATTCATAATTCCCTGCCTATATGTATGTACTGCTGAAGAGTAGTACTTTTGCACTCAACCATAAATAAATAATTGAATGAACACACACACACACACACAAACCCTTATTCATACAAAAACGATAATCAAAAATTTCTATTTTAAAGTTGTCATAGTAATGAAACCGTTATTATGTTGTTTTTTTTTTATCGTTAAAGGTTATATTAACGATGGGGTAACCCCTAAACAAAATGGTTAATAACGCTGTCAATATCACGCAGTTGTATTAAAAATGCAGTTTTTCTTTTGCGTCTGGGGGTAGGAAGTTTATATTTTTTGTTTATTATTAAAGGTGTGTCTTTAATAACTGAAAAGAAAATGCATTTTTTCCAAAATATTTTTGTACCCTTCAAATGTTAATGAATATGAAAATGTGTGTTACCATCCAACTGGTATAGATTTTTCGCTTAAATTGCTGAAAAAAACGAACATATTCGTTTCGTAGCAACCAGGGCTATTTAAATAGCAAAACAATAATAGTTATTGGATTAGTTTTGAATACACTCGAGGAAAATTAATAGTAAAAGATGAATCTTAATAAGATAATTGAATTTTAAAATAGTTTATTTATATTTACGTCGAAGAAATCAATCTAATACACTGCAAGACATGAGTAGCAATAGGAGTCTCCTGGAACTTGCTGCAGGTATCCCGCTATATACAAATTTAAGCCTAAGGTGTCCCTAGTAAAACCCAATTAGTGGTATATCCCAAATAAATTTGGAATTAGAGAAATTTTTTAACTTTTTTTGATGATGTCTTCGATTTTTTTTGAACGATAACCTAGATTTTATTGGTTGATGACTTGAATTTCATCGGTAGATGACTTGAATTTCATTGGAAGATGACTTGCAGTTTTTCGCCGATGACTTGCATTTTATTGGTTAATGACTTGCATTTTATTGGTTGATAACTTGCATTTTTTGGTCGATGACTTGCATTTTTTGATTTTTGTCGATGAGAAAGATATTAGCTTCGTAGCCTGTATTAGCTTCGACGCCTATATCTCCGGTCCCAAGTAACGCCCAACCGTAAGGAAACCTGTTTTGGAATCCTTGATACCATGGCTATGCAGCCCACTAGGTTTCCTCCACAGGCCCATTTTTTATACGCACACACTCTCTACCTTATCTTTTATTAAATTCGCTATTTAGAGACCAAAAAGAGTTGCCAACTAAATTAGTTTCTTTTAAAAATTTTAAACGCAAGGACCTTCAAATCAGCGGGAAGCTTATGCTTTCCTTCCTTCTTAGTTATTATTTAACGTATTAAAGTGTTTTTATGTAAGTATGTGCGCAAACAATGCGGAACTAAAGCCTTATTTTTCATTTTCAGTCATAAACTTGTAAGCGTTACCGTTAATTAATTCGAAGAGAGTGTTTAAATAAAGGGTTATTAAACTCAATATTAGTGTATTGAAACATAAAAAACGATTTTCATTTGTTTTATTTTTATGACAAAAACGTGTTCAATTCAAAATTTCAATTTCTATCCTTATTGTTATTAAAAAATACTTCATCTGATATGAAAGAAGAGAGAAAGAAGAAGCGTTTTTCTTTAAACATTAAACACGTTTAATTATAGTTTAGTTTATAGAATATAATAATAAAAAGGCTAAATAACGAAATAAAATGAAATTAAAAACGTGCTTTTCTTAAAAACGAAATAAAACAGACAACATAACGGTAAAACAGTAAAAAATTTATTAAGAGTGACGGTAACTTCTGACTACCGGCTACAAATAATATTAAAAACAGAAGCAATTGTCACAATAAAAACATCAACACACAACTCAGACAATATTAGAAAAAATTGTATGCTTTATCACATAGTGCTCTGCTTTGCATATCGACTGATTGATGGCCGCTTAAAGCAAAAAAAAACTAAAGCTTTCGAAATCAATGCAAGAACTGAAGAATGAACCAGTTAAAGGTAAAAACAAAAACAAAGAAGAAAAAAATTGTAATAATAATTAAATAAAGCATGAATTAAAACACGTTTCGCGGATTGTTACAACATTTTTAGACAAAGAAAGACGAGAAGAAACAACAAAAATTAAACAAAAAGTTATAACGACCGTTTGTTTTTTTGTTGTTCTTCACAAAAATAAGCCAAATTAGTCAGCAGCAGCGGCACTTGTGTAATATTTAAACGTTTAAACAATAACAAAAACAACAACAACAAAAAACTTAGAATTTCTTTATTTAATAAAATTGTATTCAAAGGTTAGAGCATAAGACCGTGGTATGTATGTATATGTGTGTGCCTGTGAGTGAGAGAAAGAACGAGAGGATTTATGGTTTAACAGTCATGGTAATTATTCTGTAGTTATTGTACAACGAGTGCGATTTTTTTATAACCCCCTCCATAATAGCACATAAGCCAACCATTTCTGTACAATGTTTGCTTGCTGCTGTACTGCTGTTGTGGTTGTTGTTGCTATTGCTGTGTTGTGCAAATTTCAAACAGCGAAATTTATTATGAATTACCAAAACAAACACACTAAAATAATAAAAACGAAATAACAAAGCAAAATCATGAATAATTCCGCTATGTGGTAAGGGAGAGTGTTAGTTTATACCAGTAGTGTAGTGAGAGAACATGAGTAAATAGGCAAGTATTTGATGTGTGTTTACACTCACAGGAAAATGTAAATAAATTGGGAGTTATTCTATCAATAAATAAACAAAACTTTTGTGCGGGAGAAGAGCGCAAGTATTTGTGTATTAGTGAGAGTGAATTTAGAGAGGGAAATTTAAATAAAGAGATTAAAAAGAGATAACATGGAATGGTTTTTCGATAATTTTTACTTTAAATTTTATTATTAAGAAATCAAAGCACCTTTAAAACAATTTTTTTAACCTGTTTTTGTAAGACGAACGATTTCACATGATCGTATGTTTATATGGCAAACACAAACAAAAACACTCAATATATTTTCCATACAAATAGGCGAACGTATGAAATCGTTCGTCTTCCAAAAAGAGGCTCTTTGTCATAACTTGCATTAATCGTAATAACAAGTGTGATAGAGAAAGAGAGAGAGAGACAGAGAGAGAAAGAGAGAGAGAGAGAGAGAGAGAGAGAGAGAGGAAAATGGGGTGTTTAGATTCTAAACTTTAGAACATCCTGTGATGTTGTCAAAACTTAATTTTATTTTAAAGAATTCTCAGCCCATTAAACTCAATTAAAGGTGGAATTAAATTAATACACATTTTTATTGAAAAAAAAATATTAAAAACTGTTTTTTAATTCCTTAAACAGTACAAGTCTTTAAATTTATTCTTGAAATTCTTTCCTGTCTTTTTTGTTAAATTATTTAATTATCCACCACCTACACTGGTTTTAATTCAATAAAACCTTTGATTTTTATAGCCTTTTGTTACAAATACTGTTTTTTAAATTAATTAATTACAGTTCAAATTGAATTACAAATTAATTTTTATTTTAGATTCGTTTTCGTTTTCTTTTTGTTTTTACAAAACACGCCATTTATGGTCATCCATTATTGTACGTATGCGTTGCATGCAGCAATAATTTTAAGTGTAGGTTTCATTCGGAATCATTTTTCTGTCCATTTTATTTTTTCTTTCTTAAAGCGGAAATGTTTAAATTGCAATTAATTGATTTGCGAAAAACGCCAAAGAAAAAGTGATATACGACTTTAGAAGAAAAACAATGATAAAGAAACAGAAAAAAAAACAGAAACCAAGTGTTAGGCCTTTTAGATATTTATGCCAAATTGTTAACCAATTATTGCTGACTCACTTATTCACACTGAAATTGAGATTGTCCGTCCATAGTGTGGCAAATAGACTTTTTTGTCGAGGATTTAAAAAGGAAATCGTTTGAGTAAATATTTAATAGAAAAAAATATCAATCAATTGTTATATTTCTCAGCTACAGGAAGGCAAATTTTTTTGGTTTTGTTTTATAAGACATTAATGCAGACACAACAATTTGCCATATTATACAATCTAAATTTATAAACAAATTTTGCTTATTCTGTGCCATTTAACAAAAAAATGTACTTTTAATTTCAAATAAATAAATTCAATATTATTATTTCCTATTGAGTTTGTCATTTTCTCTTAAAATCAGAATAATTTTGTTACTTACTGTAGCCTTTTGTGTCTTGTTTAGTTGTCCAGCATTGATAGATGCGTTTTAAAATAACTTTTATTTTATAATATGCTTTAATTTAATTATTTAATTAATTTCTTTTATTTCTTCTTTTTCTTTGCAGGTAAGTTGTTAAAATCACTGTTAAAAATCAACTTAGTTTTAAAGTATTGTAAGTAAAATTAAGAAAATTTAACAAACATGTTATCCAACAAGAGCGAATTGAAGTTAAAATTTTTATAGCAAACGTACTCAACTTTTAAGCTTGGTTTTTGATTGATGATTTTGTCCCAAGTCTTTTCCAACTACAAACCATCTTGATAATTTTTTTTTATGTAAAACTTTGTCTCCTCAAATCTAAGGAGTGTTGGTGCAAATCCAAAGATGATAATGTGTTATTGGTCTTATTTCAGATCTTTTATTGATTTTAAAACTTCGTTTTCTTATTAATCATATACTTTTATAGGGCTTCACTCGTTTTTTTGGCACTTGTGCTTTCATCTATTAATACAAATAGAATTTATTTTCGTCATTGTCACCATATGTCCCGAATTCGTCACAAAAATTATGAGATTTTGTGTAAACCTAAACCTTTATAGGCATCATTTACTTTCAAAGAAGTTCAAAACACTGTCTAATGCTTAAACACAGCTCCTACTCAAAGTATTCCTCAAAATTAACATCTGTCCGCAACATCTGTTATGGTGGATCATTTGCTCTCTATTAAAATTTTCTTCACTTCATAAGTAGTTGATATTAAGGAAGTTCTGGTAATATTTTACGTTATCTAGGCTTAACGCAGGTGACTGGCAAGATTTCAACAGTTTTCGATCTAATATAGCAAAGTAGGGTAAAGAACAAAATGGAATCTCCCTGTATATATGGGCCACTGTCTCTATTTTAAGCCTTTCCGAACTAATATAGAAGAACGAGACAATTGCACATAGAACTCCATTATTTTATTAGAGCTCAGCAGCAATCTGTACAATCACTTGTATTCAAAGATGAAATATTCTGTAAAGAAATTGGGGGGGTTTGTTTTCAACAATCGCATATTTTTTCGTTCGTGGAGGATCAACTGGCTAGAATAACAGAAATTATAGCGAAAATGTATATTTTAGTTGCAGTATTCTCAAATGGATTACATTTTCCTGACAAAACCCTTTCCTATTTCTTGGATTCTGATCCGCAAACACTTTTCTTTTATTTTTTAATACCCTCTCACTACACTTTTTCCTACTTCCTGAATATGGATCATACATATAAAAAAAACAAACATTATATGGACACACACGTAGTGAAATAGTCTTTAATTGTTTTTCACAATTTTTGTATTTATTTTACGTGAAATACATGATGGAGGTATAAATTCTTAATAATAATCTTAATTTTTTAGTAAATTTAATAAAAAAAAACAAATTACTTATTATTTTTTCTTTCGTTAACATTTAAGCGTTTATTTTATTACCCCTTTTCTAAAATATTAAGTCTCAACACTGATCATTAAGTTTGAACTTAAACCCCCCACTCATTTTTTATTTCGTTACTCATTCCTTTCAATGTTTTTAATAATCAGTTTTAAATTCTACAGGAGAGACAGAAAGAGTGTTGTTATCATTTTACCATTTATTTGTTGTTGTTATTGAAAAGTTCTTTGTTTTGTTGTTACAAAAATTCGCATGTTTCAAGATTATAGTAATTTTTTTTCGTAGTTGTAGTGGTAGTCATTGCTATTGAGATTACAAGTATTTTGATTTGAGTAACTGTGTGTTTGTGTCGTGTGTGTTGTGTGTTGTATTTACTTGCATGGCAGTTAGTTATGCATACCGAACAAGTTGTTATTAAAATGTAAACAGAAAAACAACACAAAAAAAAACAAAAGAGAAAAACTTTTAGAGAGAAGAGTAGAACAAGCAAAAAAAACATACAGATGAGAGAATAATAATAGATGGGGGTTTTAAATACTTTATTTGAGTGGAGCATATTATTTAATGATTTTTATTGTATTTTACGAATTACAAAAAATTCTTTTGAAGTGTTTTTAAATTTTTATTAAAATTTCGCTTTTGGTTTAAATAAAATTGTTTTTTTTTTAAATCTTTACAAGATATTTGGCCTTAAAAAGGTTTCTTTTCGCCATGTTTTTAGTTTAAAAAATATTTTTGCAAAAAAATAAAAAACTGAAAAGAACTGGGTTGGGCTTTTAAAAGTGTGTTTACTTGTTTGTCTTTTTTTTTTTAAATGATTTATTATTGATGATTTTCTGTAAGGCTTAATGCTTGGATTCCCTGCAGTTATTTCAGTTATTAATTTACTCTAGAATATGTTATCGCAAGCAGGCTAATAAAACCATAAAATGGAGATAAATTTGTCAAAAACTTTTATGTATGCTATGCAAGGGATTGTTCCTTTTTGGTTTTTGTTGTCTTAACTCTGACCTCTTTGTTTGACTTGTAAATTACTTTGGATTTTATTACTAGGAAAACATAAAATGCGTGCAATCATGCTCCCCCCTTTAAGTTCAATTACGTGTTTGGAATTTAATGTTAAAAATTAAAACAAAAAACGTTTAAAAAAAATGCAAATTGTGTGTTCATTTACGACTAATTTGTGGACATGCAGTCAGCCTGGTTTTTTATTATAATTACGGCATATTTTGTTACCAGTTATGTTTGTACATACATAGTTACACATAGACAAAGACCAAAGACCCGTGTGACTGACACATGAAACACTTGGAAATTCTTAAAAGCTCTCTCACATTCATTAACACCATTAAACCGCCACCGCCACCGCCACCGTGCACTACAAGACATTATAAAACAATTTTGTTTGAATTTTTATTTCTTTTTTCCTCGTTTTTCAAATGTTATTGAGCCGCCACCATTTAAGTTATTTGAATAGGCATTTTTTTTCTTTCCTATAAACTATTGTGTCATATGCCATAGCCAGAGTATATGAGTTGTTGTCTTTTGTGTTTGTGCCTGCTGTGTAGCATGCATTTCAATTATTTGTTTCATATTGTTGCATTTTTCCCCACCATTTCTTTTTCTAAAGTTTTTTTTTCTATCAAAGTTTTTATGTCATCAATTAGACAATGGCATGTCAGTTTTTCTTTCTTTTATTTTATTCAACAGAGCGAAGGGTTTTGCCGTTGGGGTATTATAATTTATTTTTTCAGATTTTCTGACATGTAATCCAAATGAATGTGAATAAAATAGTTACTGCGCTGGCTTGTCTCCATAATTAGAAGTTAACACGTCATGTAATACTTTGAAAGTAAACCCCCTTTTTCTATACATTTTATTTGTTATTTTATTAGTTCAATAGGTTACTTTCCTTCGTGCTTAATTTCGGCATTTCAAACTAATTTCTCAAAAGAAAAATAATGAATAACAGTGACATAAAAAATTAATTTAAAGTTTTAATTAACTGCTGCAATTAGAACAGCAAATGAACAACAAAAAATATTTGTTTTCATTCATGCATTCTTGAAATTTCAAAATACAAAAACAAAAGACTTAAGCAACAAACCTTTTTTATTTTAAAATCGAAACCATCGGAGGTACATACTGGAAATAATTTTACTTTACGTAAACCTCTTAATTCCCAAATGAAATTTTAAAATTCCCATGGAATGGCCTGCACTCATGCAATGTTACTGCATTGGAATAAAGAAAATGGGTTAAATAAAGCGAAAAGTAGTGCTATAAGCTTTTTTACTTCAAAGCTGTTTGTTTCTTATAAGAAGCAACAAATCTTTTTCATCGTATACTGCTAGAGAAACGTTCTGTAATCCTTTATGCAATTAAATAAACAATCAATCACGTATACGTTAATATTCTAAAGGAAAAACTGAAACTAATTTGAAATGTGCGATTGTGGAGAAAAATTGCTCATATTTTATTAGAGAATATTGTTACGCTTTTACCATTAAAATATGAGCAAATGAAATAAAAATAAATTTGTGTTCAGTTTTAATTAAAATTCTTTATTGTTCGTACAATTCTGTGTGCCAATCTTCACAACTTAATGTAAACAACAACAATTGCTTTGTTTGTTATTCTTCTTTACACTCTTTTGCTTAAACAATAACAATTGTTCGACAGATCTTTTTAACGGGCTTCTTCCAACCACGATTATTCTCTTCAAACACCGCGCATTTTCACACAGGACTGACTGCATTTTTAGTGACTCGTTGCCTGCTTTGTCTTGCCTTTTATATGCCAACGTAAACAGTCTGATGAATGATCTTGCAGTCGAATGTTCGTGGTTTCGCCTTCTCAAATATAAATGTAAACATCGTTGTTTTATTATTATTCTTTGTGTATTTTTGTTTACATTTATTCCTGCAGTGTTTGTTGTTGCATTTTTGTTTACTTGTTTATCCCCTTTTTTATTCTGGTTTTTGTTGGTATATTTTTGTTTACTTTTTTTTTATCATGTAAACATGTTCATTGTTTTTATTTTTGTAGTTTTTGTTTATAATTTTAATGCTAAACGATGTAAAAGCAAAACACCATTTCCATTTTCGTAGCAATATTTTATTGTAGCATCGATAAAACTATGAAACACAAGCCATGTTGCCGTGGCGCTCTAATGAATTGTTAGAGTTGGAAATCCAAGTGGTAACGATTAGCATTTTCAGTCTTCCCGTATCCACTTGAAAAGTACACGCATTTAGAAGCAATAGTCCATATATGAGAAGATGTCGAACTAAATGACCGTTTCTAATATCCTACGCTCTTGAATGATTCTTTCGACATTCGTAGACTTTCTGGACCTAGTCAATTGAGTATATTTTCTCATGCTCATAACACTGCGCTGATCAACTGTGTTTAGTTACGATAGGATCCCATTTAGAGAAAAACTTATTTCTGTCTCATAACCTGTAAGAGGACTATTCTTTGAGTATTTTTAACCTGCAGTGGTGCAGGATGTCAAAATAATTTAAAAATATACTGCTAAACAGTTCAAGATTTCGCTTTATTTTAGCAAAAGTTTTCACATTCAAAATACAAGAGATTTGATGGTTTTACTTTAATCTACTCACTCTATAAACTTGGCTTTTCCAACCGTGCAACATTTTTAGATGGCAACAATGCTAAAAAACATACAATTTGTTACGGTGCTGTTGTTATTATTGTTTTTGTTGTAAAAACAACGACCTTAAACGTTTAATATGGAATATGAATCATTTTCGCAAAAAAAAGAAAAATTAAAAGAATCGAAGAGACATGAAAATGAAAACCAAAAGCAAAATGCACACAACTGAGGCCATCTGAAAACTTCTTAAAATAGTAATATTTTAGCATTAAAAACAGATCCAAGCAGTCCTTATTTCTGAGACTTTACTGTATAGAAATATTTACAAACAACAAAAAAAAGGAAACAACAAAAACAAAAATAAATTAAATTTTTGTAAAGAACACCTGGGCTATAGGAAATTAGTAATGGGTTGGAATGGGTTGAATAGAAACAGCAGAGAGAGAGAGAGAGAAAGAAAGAGAAATAGTGGTGAGCAAAGGAATATGCGATGACCAATCATGCAACAATAACAACAACAACAATGAAAGGAGAATTATTTAATTGCGGCAAACAATTTTCCAAATATGTAGCCAGGAATACTGAGAATAGGGCGACTCTAAGAAATTAAATAATTAAGTGATGCCAAGTGTATTCTATGTAGTGCAAAAAATGCCTAAAAAATAATTATTTTTTATCATGAAAATACAGATTTTTTTCTAAATTAATTTCACTAGAGTTTATAAAACAAATACGAGTATATCTTAAATTTTGTATTTCGTTTGGATTATTTTACTTATGTATGTATGCTAGGATATTATTTGAACATTATTTAAATAATAAAATTCATTAACTATTTGAAAACCGAGTGAAATATAATTGCTTTGTGGCAGCTCAATGCTTCTAATGGCATGTAAATAAAGGAATTCGTAATAATAATCATGCCTTGTCGTATTTAATCCTGAATGGATTATCTTTAAACATAAAAATGCAAATCATGGGCTAAAAAATGCAAGTTATCGATAAGAACAC
Organism: Sarcophaga carnaria; assembly: GCA_958299815.1. Taxonomy (NCBI): domain Eukaryota; kingdom Metazoa; phylum Arthropoda; class Insecta; order Diptera; family Sarcophagidae; genus Sarcophaga; species Sarcophaga carnaria. Next base: position 156,966,975 of record OY283149.1, read on the forward strand.
GCAAGTCATTGATTAAAAAAAGCAAGTCATCGACAAAAAAAAAATCATTCACTCGCACAAAAATGGAAATCATCTTTAAAGGGGATTGAAGCCTCTTAAATTTTTAAATACGAAAACTATACACAACATAATTGGTCATTACAACACTTTAGTCAGGATTACGACCTAGCTTCTTATATTGTGTGCGTTAATTTTTATACATGAGTGGTAGGACCTATAATTTAAAGTCGACTCCGAACGACAGATTTTTGCGAAACTTTTCATGGCCGAAAAAAATATTTTGGTGTTTGAACCGAGGTTTTCCGTCTAATAAGCCAACACACTACCTATTAGACCACGGCGACTTCATGACTAAAATATACCCAGTATAACTGCGGCAATAGGAACACGTATGCCCTATAAGAAGCCGATTGTGAGCACTTGCATTATCAGTCATAGATTTCATACAAAACGGTTCAATGACTAATGAATTTTATTTTTCTTTGTCTACGGGGCGATATAGAGACTAAGAACTTTATACATCGCATACACAACCAAATGATAATCACTTGATATCAGGATTGTACTCTTGAGTGTGGCTGCATAATAATATCTGACTTAAGCCTTTAAAGCTCCAAGATATTTCCTATAGATGTCCACTGTCCAGTGGTAGAGTGATAATTACAGTGGATGAGTGGTAAAATTTGCCAACTGTGGGCATTTCGAATGCTCAAATTGTTGACAGCTATCGTAGTGGAGCACTGGCTGTCAAAATTTAAAAAAAATATGGGAAATGTTCTTGCTTACTAGCAATGCTGAGTCATGAATGAACGTATTTTTAATTTAAAATTGTATACCTCTTGAGATCGCTGTCGTATAGATGGTAGTGCGTTGACTTATTTGACTTAAGGTCGTGGTTCAAACCACAGCCCAGACAGATTGAAGAAAACGATTTTGACAAAAATTCTGAGAGTAAAATTAAATGAAATGTCCGAAAAAGCTTTAAATATCAAATTCAAATTAAAAAAATCTGTCATTCGGTGGGGCCTTTAAACTGCAGGTCCCGCCACTCATGGATAAAAATAAAACACACACTCAACATGAGTGGTGTGAGAAGCTAGGTCGTAATCCTGACTAAAGGATTATAATGACTAATTAAGTAAGTAAGACCCTAAAATATTCCTTGTATATTCCTATCCGTTTCTTCAATGCAAAAAGGATTGTCACAAGGTAATCTAACTAAGCAATCGATTGATCTACAATATCTGCATGTAGGTTAAATTCACGTTTTGTTGTCTGGAAATAATGCTCTTTGTAAACATGTATAGGAATAAATCGGACCAGCTCGTTGCTGTTAGAGTTCTACTCTCATCCAGGCGCACATTCATATAAATAACGCCACCCACTGCAACAACATTATCTACAACCTTGTCGTAACGTAATATTGTATCAAAAAATACACAAAATTCACCATAATTAAAAGTTTTATTTGGGATTTTATTGTAATGAAATATAAAATTTCGTCTAAAAGAGTTTGTCTTACAAAACCAGACCCCTCCCTACGTTGACCTTCAAGAGTGGCCAGTTCTTAGTGTATAGAAGAGATTAGAATAAAAGACTTAAGCAACGAACTTGATTTTACGTATTGAAACATTTTTCTTCTTGTCGTTCAAACAATTCCTTCTGATATTAATTACAATATTTTTATTATTTTTCTGGCTTTATCATAAAAATATATAAAATTTTTTGTTTAAATCTGTTGGTTTTATAATTAATTTTATTTTTAAATTTAATTTTATATCTTTTTTTTTGGGTGTGTGCTTCTTTAGGCTTTATTTATGTAACACAAAATATTTTAACGGCGTTGCTGTCAAAGACAACCGTGCCTATTATAAACCAAAAAAAAAAAAAATTTGGACAAGCGTACATTCCTTAGATGCCATTTAAGACAAAAAATAAAAATTTATTCAAGGAAGCAAATGCTTGTAAAGAATTTGATGGTTTATGTTTCAAGGCAATTTTATTATTTTTCTTTTGCTTTTTTATTTCATAAATTAAAGCTTTAATTTGACTCTGCTGAAATATTTTTAATTCAAAACATATTTCTTAAGATTTTTTTTTTAATTTTTACAATCTTGTAATCTGATGATAAGTTTTTTTTATCACCTCATCTTTCTTTAATTTAATTAAGTCTTACAAAATGTTGCCCTTTTTGGTTTTGAGTCATAAACGTTTTCCTATTTCGTTGTACATAAGCATTTATTTATTTTTTTCTGTTTTATTTGCCATTGTAACTAAGTAAACTTCATCTTAACTTGGTTTAAATCAACGCCTTTTCTTTCAGTTGCTTTAAAAAAAAATATTTTAATTTAAATTTAATTTTTTTTCTGTTTGTTTTCGTTTGTTTTTCTTTCGTTTTCTACATATTTGGCTTGATTTGTTTAAAAAAAAAAAACAATTTCATTTCATCTCTCGCATATTCAATCAACAGTAGCCACACCGCCTAATATACATTTTTCGTTTCTTATTGTTTTTTCCTACTTTTTTTTTCTCGTGTTTAATTGTTGATTTTTAACAACAATTTTTTGCTCATTATTTTTAAATCTTTGGCTTCTTTTTTTCCAGTAACTCTTCACTTAATTTTTATTTCTTTTTTCGTAAATAGTTTTTTAAGATCTCCATCAGTGAGTGAAGTAAACTGATTTGGTTTTTAATTTATTTTTAGAATTTTCGATGTATTGTTAACTTAATTGTTTTTGTTAACTTAACAGTTTCTGTTAACTTAACGTTTCATTAACATAACAGTCTCTGTTAACTTAACATTGCATTAACTTAACAATTTCTGTTAACATTCACTTTCAGACATAGGTTGAGCATATCAGAGATCAGCAATGAGTATTCAAGAAGATAATTACAATCGAATCATACTCGTAATTTCTGATACTTATACGCCTTCATACTTATTTTAATATCATGGAATCTCTACTCATATTCAAAGTTTCAAGTACTGATCATACATCATACTTAACAACACGTATGATGTTATTAATTTCGACTCTCCATAACTCAACATATACACGCAGCAGAAAATAAGTATGAATCGCGTACGAACACTTAAATACTCACTAGAAGGGGTTGAGTGTTTCCTCTGCTTGCTGCTCTGTCGTTTTTTCTTATGTGTCTTTTTTTCTTTTGTTGTAAATGCAACAACAACTAAGACTGTAGGTTAGGTTAGGTTAGGTTAGAGGACGTGTACTTGTCAATTAAGACAAGTACAGTACCCGGAGGTCGAATTGACCTATTGTACAACGTCCTAGTTTCTCACACCACTTATGTTGTGTGTGTTAATTTTATACATGAGTGGTGGGACCTACAGTTTAAAGTCGACTCCGAACGACAGATTTTTGAGAAACTTTTTCATGGTAGTCTCAGAGTTTTTGCCAGAAATCTACTGAGAGGAAGACGCCGAAGAAATAATTTTTGTATTTTGTCTTGATGTCTAGCCTGGGGCTCGAACCCTGGCTTTACGTCTAGTAAGCCAACACACTACCTACTAGACTACGGCGACTACAACTAAGACTGTAAAGTATTATAAATTTTTTTTTAAGGTAATGAATCCGAATGAGTAGGCTGGCTTATGAATCAAACACATTTCGAATGGTATGAGTTTGATATCAACGTTGTACTCATACTCATTGCAACCTGTACTTATAAATCAACGTTGTAGTGAGTATGAATGAATAAGAGTACATAGCGAAATTTCAGTATTGTTGACTCACTTATATTCAAAATTTCATGAGTGCTTATGGGTAGCGAAAAAACGATTCATTGCTGTTGTCTGACACACATTGAACATCCGTATAAAAGTTGAGTTTTAGTTCTCTTCTTAGATTACTAGGCAGATATTTCATCTGATTTGGCTTTTATATTTACTTTTGAATTAACATTTTCCATTTCGCCGAGGAATTCGTAAGTTTTTAAGACTGGACTGCATACAGTCCAGTAAAAACAAAAGACTTAAGACACAAACCTTTTAATCATATTCATTTTACTTTTGGATGTAAAAAATTTAAGGCGCCTTGGAACTCAGTAAGCGGTAAGGCGAACAACTTTATTTCAAAGGCTAGGCAAAGATCGTGGCCTACATAGACATGTACATATGTATGCATGTATGCATAATGCTTCGAGTATAAGCTTCAAATATTGGGCATAATGCCAATATTTTTATATTTTTTAAAATTTATTGACGGAAAAAAACATATTTTTATTCGTTTTACGTGCTAAATTTGTTTTTACTACGTATTATTGCATTGAATGTGCATCATCATCATCATCATTATTATCAACAATTTGTTGTTGAGTTGTTCCTTTGTTAACTATTTTAAGAAAACCATTGAAATTCTTATTCATTCGTTTATTTGTTCAAGCAATTGAATGAATTTCCGTGTGATTTAAATAAACATTTAATTATTAATGCAAAAGGAAAAACAAATATTAAACGAATGTCTGGCTATACACCATTTAAAGAAAACGAATACGACAATAAAAATCGTATTTAAAATCTTAACCAACAAAAAAAAATCCTTGTTTTTAAACCCTTATACGCAGCGTAATCATGCAACCACGTATAGGAAGTCGTCAAGGTAAGGTAGAATGAGAGCTTCATACAAATGCTAACGTTGTGGACTAGCACACAGGTAGTCTTTAAGGACAGGTCACTTCTAAAGGGTAGATGTTAAGGTAAACCTTGAGATTTCTATGAGGAACGTATTAATTTTACCCTGTTAACGTATTTAAATTTCTTCGTTCGAATATATGTACATAGCAGCAGCAGTAGCAGGTAATTTTCTATTTCATATTTAAAGAAATTCTCCGAAAATATTTATGTTTTGTTTGTTTGCTTGAGTATCTCACAAGTACATGCAAGAAAATAAAAACGTTTTTGAAATTTCAAATTGAAATTCTAAAGCTTTTCATTGCTGCTGCTGCTGCTGCTGCCTCTGCCACTTGTATTATGCTATAAGCAATGCATATGTAGGTATGTATGTGTTTACGATGAGTACAATTTACAATTCAAGATTTCTTGAGTACATATTTATTATGCCACAAGCGTTTGTTTTATAATTCTGCTTTATTGCGGTGGTAGCGGTGGCCGGACAGATATTTCATTGGAAATAAAAACAAAAACAAAAATGTGTCTTACCTTTGCCTTTAAGAATACTTAATCAAATTGTGAATCCTTTTTAGTTTTTATTTTTGTTTTTATTTCTTTTCATTTTTTCTTTTTTATTTGTTTATCACTTAAGTTCTCTGTCTCCCACACTCCACTGAACTGTTTTGTGTTTTTTAAATGTCGTTGTCTTGATTGTTTGCTTTGTTCACCAATTCTTAAGAATTTGTAAAACGGAAGGCGGGGGGGTGTTGAAGGATGTGATGTGACGCCATTAATGACGAAGGTATGTGTAAGCAAATCAAAAGAGGAATTTATAAGAACCAACTTATGTGGGAAACAAACAATAAAGTCCCGAAGCATTATTATTTAGTATTCCATACGTACATATGTATGTACATGGTTTGCTGTTGACAATAACAAAAGACTTAAGACACAAACTTTTCAATCATATTCGTTGTTATCGATCAAAATAGAGGTGGGGGGGGGAGGATCAGTGATAAACCAAGCAAACGTAATCTATAGTTTCGAAATGATTAATTCAATCATATTGGAATTTTATAAGATTTATATGAAAGGACAGTGACGTTCATAACTTGTATTCATTGTCTCTAGTGTAGTAAAATCCTATACTTACTTATTTACTTACTTAATTGGCCATTAATAACCCGATTAACAGATTTCTGCCTGCTTTAACACATCCTTCCAGGCGTCTCTGCTTCTTGCTGGGCCTACGTCAGTTGGTCGCACCAATCGATGACACGGCTTCCTCGATTTAGTCCTTCCAACGCAAATAAGGTCGTCCTCTTCACCGACTTCCTCAAATCTCCGCCTCAAATACTCATCTCGAGGGAACATCGTGCTTCATTCGAACGACATGGGCGCGGCCGCTAAATGTTAATACCCAGCACAACGTCTATGTCATCGAGGAGCTTATACAGCTCAGTGTTGAATCATTGTTAACTTACAGTGGACTGAAAGTCTTACGTAGAACTCTCTCGAATACCCTCAAGACTGTTGCATCAGTGCTTAATAAATTCCTATATAGCCTCTGTCTAAGTAGGGCACATCGATTACATACATAATTGGTCATTACAATCCTTCAGTCAGGATTACAACCTAGTTTCTCACACCACTTATGTTGTGCGTGTTAATTTTATACATTAGTGGTGGGACCTACAGTTTAAAGTCGACTCCGAACGACAGATTTTATTGAGAAACTTTTCATAGCAATTTTATTTACTCTCACAGAGTTTTTGCCAGAAATCTCCTGAGAGGAAGTCGCCGAAGATGTTTTGATGTCTGGTCTGGGGCTCGAACCCTGGCTTTACGTCTAATAAGCCAACACACTACCTACTAGACTACGGCGACTACTATACGGCACATCGATTATATTCTTTAAAGTTTTCAAATTTTGATTTCATAAATTCTTGCCAGGATCATCGTATATTAATTAAATGGAATCGGACTGTATAATTCCTGAATGTGTGTGAAGATAAATTCGAATTTCAAAACCAAAGACGCAAACCCACACTCTTAGCAGGGCCACATTTCGTCAATTTAATTTCTCTACCACGGTTCGAAAGAGGACTCTCGGGAGTACCATTTGCATATAGTCGGGTAGTTGAACTATTTCTTATATGTTCCCAGATGCCCACTGATCTTCTAGAGAATTTTCAACAAAAATTTGATAGTTTCACAATACCATATCACTTTATATGTGACTATATTGCTGATTATATTAAGAGGCCTTGGAATCTTCCTTTGCATATAGTATGGTACTCATAGACGTAGAGTATATCCCCAAAATCAGCTCCTAAACAAGTGGGCTTGTTCAGAGGGATACTGTTAAATAGTTAACAGTGCTCTGTTAAAAGAAAATTTTGGTCTGTTAACGCCAAATGTGGCACTGCTAAAATTTATGGATTGAGTCTTGGATTTTCAATTTCTAATTTATCTTCACACACATAATTCCTTGTCTCTTATTTACTGTACTGATGAAACCCTTCCAACCTCAATCAATTTAACATCTCTTGACAAAGTGCATGCAATTTATACTGTTGCCTGTAAATTATTTCAGATGCTCCAATAAATACGGCATAGTTTTCTTTTGAAAAATCTATTTTCTTGTTTGTAACACCTTTACATTCTCTTCTATTGAAAAAACAGTTTAGTTGGTCACACAATATGCGACAACAACTACAAATCTCCCGGTCGTATTCCTTCCTAATCATTCGTTTATCTGTCCGTCTGTCTGTATAGAACACTTAAACTCTAAGCAGAATACATTCTTGATATGATTTCAAGAAGAAAAGAACTCTTTTCAAGAGTTGAGAAGGAGAATGCTTTACAGAGATTCCATTTCTTTTGTTTGTAAGAGTTTTTGCGTGAAAATAAAACCACCACCACCACCACACACTCTCGCACATACAGTAGAAATAAAAACAAGCATCGTCTTAAGCGGCTGTCTTAAGGAAACCACTCATCTGCTCTTTGGATGCATATTGTATTCTGAAGAGTATTTGGCAGAGTATTAAATTAAGCAGGTCATTTAAACATCACTACCTATCGTTTTCCTTCCTTTCCTTGTTTAATACAAAGAATTAAAAAAGAAAGAAAATAAATTCTAAAAATATGCCGGTTAAATTGAAATGTTTTTGTTTTAAAATCTCAAACTGATGACAGCTTCAGTAATGGAGATTTCCGCTTTAGAAACAAAAACAGAAAAACGTTTTCAATTACAATTGAAGCGAAAGGGAGAAAGAAACTTTCAAACGCTTACAGTAGTGGATAGAGTTTGGCTTTAAAAACGAAACAAAAAAAAGAGTTATTGTCACTTAAACTTTTTTTTATTTTATTAAGAAAGTTTATTATTTTTATTACATGCTACTTAACATACATATGTATGTACGTCCTACATATGTTTGTTTGTATACAGTGTCGTAGAAAATTAAAAGAACAAATAAAAATTTGTAATATAATCTGGGGGAAATATATGCGCGAAAATAACAAGCTTTCAGAATTTTTATCACACTTGAACTGCTTATTTATAATACAACTACAGAATAAATAATAGCAGGAGTTATGTATATACCAGAGACCAGCAATGAATCGCTTTTTCGCTACTCATAAGCACTCATGAAATTTTGAATATAAGTGAGTGAATCAATAAAATTGGAATTTAACTATGTATTCTGATTCATTCATACTCATTACAACGTTGATTTATAAGTACAGGTTGCAATGAGTATGCGTACAATGTTGACATCAAACTCATACCATACGAAATATGTTTGATTCATAAGCCATGTGTTTGATTCATAATTTTAGAAAAATACTTAGAATACCTATAAATGATTCGAGTGACTCGAATCATTCATCAAAATTTACAGTCTTAGTTATTGTTGCATTTGCAAAAAAGAAAAAGACACCTAAGCGGAAAGGACAGAGCAGCAAGCCGAGCAAACACACAATCTTCTAGAAAGTATTTTAGTCTTCGTACGCGATTCATACTTATTTTGTGCTGCGAGTTACGAAGAATCGAAATTAACAACATAATACGTGTTGTTAAGTATGAATATGATGAGTACTTCAAACTTTGAATATGAGTATAGAGGTTCCATGATATTAAAATAAATATGAATGCGTATGAGTATCAGAAATTCTGAGTATAATTCGATTATATTCATCTCTTTAAATACTCATTGTTGATCTTTGGTTTGTACCACGGCCTCACGTCTAATAAGCCAACACACTATCCGGGGACTCCGTAGACCTTGTGTTCTTCAAATATCGTACAACTCGGCATCAAGCTACTGACATCTTGGCAGCCTTCCAAAATGTTATATGCTTTGTGCTTGAACAAAGTATCGTGTTTCATAATGCCGCTATACAAAATGTTTACAATGTATACTATTTCAAAACGTCGTCAATGTGTATTTTTAACGCTGTCAAAAAGCAATCGGGCATCGGATTTATAGTTGATGCATTGTTCGGTTACTTTGCATATCTACATAGTTTATATACAATAGTAGAACTGCATACAAACTTTGTATTGATACATTTTGGAAGGCAGCTCTTGCTTCTTCTTCCAATAAAACTTTGTTTGTTCAGAGAGATGATGATTCCTCGCAACCGACTATACCTCAGAGGAAAATACAACGAACAGTGACCGTTACAAGTGACTCTAAATCTAAAGATTAGAATCAGGTTGTATTCTACATTGGAGCAGTTCTGCTGTTTATAACCGAGTATACGGCAAAAATATTTAAATATTCTCATCAGATATTAAAACCTGGCTTCTGGCAAGAGCTCTGAGAGTAAATAAAATTTACATGAAAAGTTTCTCAAAAAGGGTTGTAATGGCCAATTAGGTAACTAAGTAATCTGAGATATTATTTAGCAACACTGTTCTATGAACACCATGCCTCTCTTCAAAATTAATAAAAAAAATTCAGTTTTTATTCAAATTTTGTCTCATTTATACGAAATTTTTTTAGAAAATTTTTCAATTTAAAAAGAATTTAAGACACCCATCCTATTATATTTACCCAACACTGTATGCATATAAAAGAAATTATTTTGATTTGTTTTCTGTTGCCAAAAAAAAAATGTTTTTTTTTTTGTGTAAATTAATTTAAACTGGTACCATTTCTTTTTTTATTAAAATGTTTTGTTAATTACTTTTTATTATGACTATAGGTAGCTATTGCATTTAAAAAAAGAAATGTTTATTTTAAACATTTTGTTTGTTTTTTATTTCCTTTTCACCGGCTTATAATTACAACACATACTACTAATTGGCTAATGCTTGTTGTATTTTTACATTTCATTACATTTAACATGAGCAACTGGTATCTGCCACCACCGTCCCCCACCCTGTCATTTCTTAACACTTTTTTCTTTTTCGCCGTGTAATAAATTTCATTTCATTTTGAAACATTTTTTGCATAGATTTTCGTTTTTTTTTTCAATCTAAAATCCTATTGCCTTCGGCCATTTGGAGCGTTGTTAATAACAATTGCCGTAGTTTTGTTTTGATTGTTATTGCCTTTATTTCTCATCCACTACATTGTTTTCCATACTCTCGTAGTATTTAAGGCCACAAGAAAACGACTGCTTTGGGGTCTTGGGGTCAACTACTGAAAAACTGTTGACTTTTGCTTACCATTTTCTCTACGTACATACGTTAACTGTCGATTTTTCAGTTTTTTGCTGTTTTTTTTTTGTGTTCAAAACACTTTAAAAAGTTTTAGAATTTAATGTTTTAGTTTTTTAATTTGTTGTTGCCATTAATTTCTTGTTTAAATGTTGCACAAATTGAAATGGTAACACAACACGTTTATTTTAAATGTGAAACCTTAAAAATGTTTTCTTTTCGATTTTTTAAACGTTTTTTTTTTTTTTTCTTTTTATTTTCTATTCAATTCGAAATCAATGCCTTTTTAAATCAAATACAAGAGAAAATTGTTTCTTCTTCTTATTTTGTGCTCAATTGATTATTAAGTTAAATCACATTCTTGTTGTAGTTATTATTGGGGTCATCATACTGGTAATGTGCTGTAATATTTATATAATATAAATTACAGAAAAAGAAAAAATACTTTCAAGGACCTTATGTGTGTGAAGATAAATTCGAATTTGAAAATCCAAGACGCAATCCATAAATTGTATCAGCGCCACATTTGGCGTTAACAGACAAAATATCTTCTTAACGGAACAAAATTTGCCCTTAACAGAGGACTGTTAGCTATTTAACAGTATCCATCTGAACAAGCCCACTTTAGGCAGTATGAGTACCATACTGTATGCAAAAGAAGGCCTCTTAATATAATCAGCAACATAGTCCCATATAAAGTGATATGGTATTGAGAAAATTGGCTTTGAAAATATTAATTGTTTGCTTGAAAATTCTCTAGAAGGTCAGTGGCCGCTTTGGATCATATAAGAAATAGTACACCATACCGATTAAATACAAATGGTAGTCCAGAAGGTCCTCTTTTGAACCGTGGTAGTGGGATAGCTGAAATAATTTTGAGAGTTGAAAAAATTTCCGTCCTCCATTCCCCACCTAGGATGGTTGGTGGGGACCCACCCCACCTCAATACTATTATTTCAAAATAATAATAAATAAAATAAATAGTCTGCAATAATTGCAAAGTAGAATCTACTTGTTGCCACTGTTAAGCAGTTAACGGTGCTCTGTTAATAGCAAAATCTACCCTGTTAGAGGCAAGAAGTGGAGCAGCTAAAAATGTGGGTTTGCGTCTTTGGTTTTTAAATTCTAATTTATCTTTACGCACATGAGAGAACAAGCGAGAAGAAGATATTAAAATACTTATTTTGGTCATTACAATCCTTTAGTTAGACTTATGGACCTAGCTTTCCACTTCACCCATACTGTGTGTGTTAATTTTATTCATGAGTGGCGAGCTATACAGTTTAAAGTCAACTCCGAACGACAAATTTTTTGAGAAACCTTTCAAGACAATTTTATTTTACTCTCAAAGTGTTTGCCAGAAGACTCTTGAGGAAAGAAGTCTCCGAAGAAATATTTGTTTTCATATTTCTTTCGTCTAATAAGCCAACACACTACCACGGCTAGCTTCTATAATATAAACTGATAATATTGTTCCTTTCATACTCGTACCAGAGGCTTAATACTTGTAAATTGAACATTGTTGACAGCAATTGAGACAATGTGTGATTGATCTCCTAGTGTACTTAACTCTCTACATCCCTAATCGTTCATAAAATTTATTCTTTAAATCAAGAAAAAAAAGAAATCCAAGTAAAGAAAATCCCTGATTAATAATTTATTCTCCTATTAGCGCATTAATGCTCTTTAATTTCAGTACATGTACTCTTTTGTCGCAAACATTAAACCCCCGCTCAACTGTTCCCGAACAGTATAACCTTGCTTCTCTTCTAAACTCTCTTCCTCTCTATACTTGTATAGACAAGCATAAGCATAAGAAATAAATAAGTTTTATTTATAGCAACAACAACAACAACAATGACTTTGAGTCGTTATTATTGTTGGTGGTATTTTATTTGAAATGAAGCCAACAAAGCGTTAAAAAATAAAACGAAAACGAATAAAAAAAAACAATTTTTTCTTAAAGAAAATCGTACAATAACCTTCGTTACATACGACAACGGCAACGACAGCGTTTGTGTGTCCTTTAAGCAGTCAAGTTTACTACAGTAGACAGTGAACTTTTTTTATCTTGATAAGAGGATTTGAATGAAACGCAATCAAAAAGAGGTTATAAAATACAGTTCACATATGTATAGGCAAACAGAATAAGAAAATGGTTTCACCATTGAAGGAAATTTACAAATTTCATTGTACCGTTAATTTAAAATCCCTTTACCTACATGCATTTGGGGGAAAAAAACTTTAAAGTCTTCTTCTTCAAAACATACCTTATTTCGATATTATGAGTGCGGGTGTGTGCTTGGAAACGCTGCTAAGTGTGCACATGCATTTCAAATAACAATTGGTTTGTCTTCCCCCTTTTCTTTCTTCTTTCATTTTAAGTTACAAAAAAATATTCAAAAGAAAATAAGAAAGAATCCAACAAAAAGAAATAATAAAAAAGCAACAACTTATTGTCACTGATTTGTGGTAAAATGTAAATGAAGTGTAAAAGACGACCCAATACAACAGAAAAACAAAGAAATCAAATCAAAAAAATTGCAAAAAAAACACAAATTGAAATGAAAAACGCCTGTAATTGTTACATGATATCGCGGTGGGTGAGGGAATAAGTTTATTGACTTGGCATTCTTTGAATTTCTTTATGAAATGGTTTTAAAATTTTGTTTCTTTTTTTTTTTTATTCCACCAATTGATGTGTAATTAAGCAGCCTAAAAAGAAATTTGCATTCAAATAATCCCAGGGTGTGATGTGCGAACTGATGTCATTAAGAAGGAAGTGGCAATGGAATCCGTATTAAATAACGTCCGTATATTAAAAGCCAATTTTTAAAAAAAGAAAAAAATGAAAATAAAATATAAAATAAATCAAATTAGAGGTTTTGCAAGGAAATTAAAATACATTTTAAATTGGCATTAGTAAGGAATTATTGGAATATTAAATTATCAGAATGCTGTTGTATGCAATAATAAGGCCAATTAACTACGCAACAAATTGGTTTTTAATAAATTCTGAAAATAAAAAAGACAATGAAAATTACTTTCAGGTGACTGACTCTAAATTTTATTTGAATGTGTCCTAATCAAATTAGGCAGCTTGGTTATCGCAGCCATATTTCTGCTTAATTAGACTTAATTGGGCAATGTCTCTTACCAGTTTATAGTTACAACTTTTTCGTAGCCAATTAACAATGATTTTTGGCAAGTAGTCGCCGTAGTCTAGTAGTTAGTGTGTCGGCTTATTAGACGTAAGGCCACTGATCAAACCCCAGGTCAGACATCCAAACAAAAATATGAAAAAAATATTTCTTAGGTGACTGCCTCTCAGCAGATTTCTGATAAGAACTTGGAGAGCAAATAAAATTGCCATGAAGAGTTTCTCAAAAATCTGACGTACGGAATCAACTTTAAGCTGTAGGTGCCGCCACTCATGTATAAAATTAACACACACAACATAAACGTGGTGTGAGAAGCTAGGTCGTAATCATGACTGCAGGGTTGTATGTATGTAGAGCCTTGAACTCGGGCCTCTTCTTGAGTAAGCCAATACGCTACATTTTTTAATGCTTTCAAGACTGAAGAGACCTTTACAAGAAGGGTAAAGATAAAGCCGGGCTAACAGCAATTGATTCAAGGTTAATAATGATGGAAATTTCTTTACTCTACGTCACATAATGTTGTCTCTTGTTGTTGGGTTTCATATCTTAAGTCTGAAGCCTTGTTTTATTATCGTGAGGGTATTGAATTGTAGCGTTTATTGTTTGTAACGCTTAAGTGAATTTGTCACGTGAATTATTCATCTGCGAAAAGAAAAACAAAAAAAGCATGCAGAACGAGGGTATCAATTTTGTTTTTACTATGAATTTATTTTTTTTTTTTATTTAAAATATTGTTTCAAATCAATTGCCTGCCATACATATATAGGGGGCGTAATTTTTAAATACACATACACACACACACACATTCATGTGATTTAAAATTGAATGTTTATTATGATTTCCATGTGGCTTTCGTTTTCATATTTTTATTTTTAATTTAAAATTAAATTGTTTACGTGTAAATAAATACAGAAATACGATACAATTTACAAATCATTGACTTTTACTTTTAAATTTAAATTTTTAATATTTTTTTTTTCTTCTTTTGTTTCTCTCTTTGCAGGTAATTAACTTCACAGTCTTTCGTAATTTTTTCATAGAATATGACTGTAGGATCTATTTAAAAAAAACGATAAGTACAGTTAATATTTCTAAATCAACCTGTTCTCAGTGAGTATTTTCTGATAATATTTAAACGAAAATGGTGTCATGGTTTTCCGAATTTTATTATTTTGTTATCATGAAATGAAAAAAAAACATTCTTTTGATATAATTTCGCCGCCCTACAGAGTTTAAATGGATTGTGGAATCAAATCAAATCAAATAAGTTTTGTTTTTGGAAACATTGCAACATGTTGCACTGCACTGTACATATCTTATCGCGACAGTCTTGTTTACTTACATATATCACCATAAGGTTTATTTAGGCCATCTCTAATTAAACATTCTCGCCCTTCTTTATTTCATGTGTCATCATCATTCATCATTGATTATGAAGACATTTTTCTAGGCATTTTGGTGTACGTTTGTGTGTTTCTTTATCAATTTTGAAATTTTTGCTTCAAAGTTTTCATAAAGAAAATAAAATTTTTTTATTTGAAAATAAATAAAGAAATTGAAATAGAAAAACTCTTCATTGATTGTTTTAATAATGAAAACCAATTCTTCTCTCACTGCCGTGAGCTTAAATAGAAATTAGCTCAAGACTATGGCATCAGCATTAATGCTTGTTACTGCCTTGTCTTTAAAATAATCATTTCCCTATACACCCATGTATTCTACTTCTAACAGATTGCTGCGCCGCAAGTGCTGCGTCTAATGTGTTTATAACGTTATCACGTCCTTTTGTAACGTTAGAAAGCTAAATGGCTGGCTAAGGTTTTTATAAAACAAAAAAGTTTGCTGATATCAATCGAATTGAGGATATTGCCTTATTCTTGAACTTCGGCTTTCGTTACTTTAGTTAAGTTTACGATAGCGAAAGCAAGATTAAAAAAGGCCGCACCATCAGGTGTCTGATTTAATATCCCCCTACCAGGGATCGAAAAAGGACCCTCTGGACTACCATTTGCATATAGTCTGTATATTGTACTATTTCTTATATGTTCCCAAATGGCCATTGATCTTCTAAATAATTTTCAAGCAAAAAAATTTATATTTTTAAAGCCAATTTTCTCAATACCACATCACTTTACATGGGGCTATGCTGCTGATTATATTAAGATGCTTTGGAACCTTTCTTTGCATATAGTATGGTACTCATAGACCTAGTATATGCTCTAGAATTAGCTCCTAAACAAGTGACCTTGTTTAGAGGGATACTGTAGTAGATACTGTGTAGCTAACAGTGCTCTGTTAAAGGAAAAATTTTGTTCTGTTAAAAGAAAATTTTGCTCTGTTAATGCCAAATGTGGCGAAGCTAAAATTTATGGATTGCGTCTTGGATTTTTCAAATTCGAATTTATCTTCACACATGGATTTTAATGATCCTTTCTCGATCAATATGTCAAACCTTTTGTTTGTGAAGAATGTGAATAAAAAATTCTTGCTGTCACCTGGGAAAACGGACACATGGGATAAGAACTTAAAAAAGTTTCAGTTGGAAGAGGGGAATTATAGAGCCTGGTAGAATTCATAAATGTAATTTAGATTTTTTTCTCCCGACGGAGAGTGATAATAAAAGATTTTTCATCCATAAAAAATACAAATTAGGTGGTATTTTTACAAGAATAGGGTGCGCAATAAAACATTAAATTTTTTAAATGTTGTTGTAAATTTATTGGTACTTTTTAAGTATTTTTTTTTTTTTTTTTGAGTTACATTGCCTCATGCAAATTTGCGTAGTGCTTATTCAGCTCTTTAGTAATTTTTTTCTTTTTAATTTTCTAAAAGCTTGACTTCGGCTTTATTAGTGTTTTATGATCGCATTGCATGTTTACTTTTCTTTTTATTTTTTAAGACTTCATGTTGCTTTTATTACATTTTAATTTAAAACAATATTATTAATTTGTTTATAAAAAGAGTTGAGTTGAGTGGATTAGAGTAGAGTAGAGTGGCGTACAATTCATTAAAAGTGGCAATAACATGAATAAAATTAATCGCTTTCATAGTGTAGCGAGTGTTCAAATGGAATGAAATAATGAACATCCATTCAATTGATTTTTTTTTTTGTTTTGTAGCATTTTGTATAAAAAGTATTACTTTTTTGCATAGCTTAGGGCTTTTCTTCACTTCACACTGTTACTTTTATTAGCAATTAAAACAAGAAATAATTTGTTTTTTATTTCAATTTTCATTTTAATTCATGCTCAAGGTAAACCCTTATTTTGGGCAATTTTATTAAATTTTTTTGGGGATAAGCCTATAATTTTAAAATGAAATGAAATTATTTAATTTAATTATAATTTAAATTCAAATATAAAATACCTGACGTATCTGCGTTCACAGGGAAAAACATAATCATAGTGCTGGACAAGTCGCCGTAGTCTAGTAGGTAGTGTGTTGGCTTATTAGACGTAAAGCCAGGGTTCAAGCCCCAGGCCAGACATCAAAACAAAGTATTTCTTCGGCGACTTCCTCTCAACAGATTTCTGGCAAAAACTCTCGAGAATAAATAAAAATTGCCATGAAAAGTTTCTCAAAAAATCTGTCGGTCCGAGTCGAATTAAAACTGTAGGTCCCGCCACCCATGTATAAAATTAACACCCACAACATAAGTGGTGTGAGAAACTAGGTCGTAATCCTGACTGAAGGGTTGTAATGACCAATTATGTATGTATGTAGTGCTGGACAACAAGAAACATGATAATGGGAAGGGCGAACAGCGTCACCTCTTCAGAAAGAATATTGAATCATTGTACAAAATTCCTCCCATTGCTAACAGACTTTAATAGATGACAATCCCATTATCCGAGAATCTTCTGCAGTAAATCTGCTTTACTTAGTGAAATTTTGATTAAATAAACCGCAGAAAAAAAACATGGTCGGTATCAGAGATCAGCAATGAGTATTCAAAAAGATGAGTAGAAACGAATCCTACTCATAATTTTTGATATTTATACGCATTCATATTTATTTAAATATCATGGAACCTCTATTCATATTCAATGTTTGAAGTACTCATCATACAACATACTTAACAACACGTATAATGTTATTAATTTCGACTCTCCATAACTCAACATATACACGCAGCAGAAAATAAGTAGGACTCGCGTACGAACACTAAAATACTCACTAGAAGTGGTTGTGGGTTTGCGATGCCTGCTGCTCTGTCTTTTTTGCTTAGGTGTCGTTTTTTTTCTTAAATGCAACAACAACTAAGACTGTAAATTTTGATGAATGTTTCGAGTCACTCGAATCATTTATAAGTATTATAAGTATTTTTCTGAACTTATGAATCTAAATGAGTAGGCTGGCTTATGAATCAAACATATTTCGAATGGTATGAGTGTGATGTCAACGTTGAACTCATACTCATTGCAACCTGTACTTATAAATCAACGTTGTAGTGAGTACGAATGAATCAGAGTACATAGTTAAATTTCAATATTGCTGACTCACTTATACTCAAAATTTCATTAATAATTATGAGTAGCAAAAAAACGATTCATTGCTGATCTCTGGTTGATACCATTAAGTTATTGACGAAATGGAAAGAATTTCATTAAGAAAGATGTCAACAAGATTTCTTGAAAAATTAAACCAAAAACACCATAAAAAAAGAAGTCCACCAGTTCACAGTGTGAAAAACTACATTTTTTTCACAATAAATTTTAACTTAATTCTTTTGGCGTTTTTTTTTTTTTTTTTTTTTTTAAGAGCAACTTCAGTAAAACGATGGCTGGCATTGAATGCATTGCGAAAGTGAATTGTGTGCTGCTGTGGTTTTAGTTGTTCTGCATTTTTTTGTAATACAGCGAATATACAACATTTCGATAACTTAATACCAAAGTATATTAAATAAACCAAAAAAAAAAAATTAAAAGAAATGTGAAGAGAAGAAGGGTATGGGAGAGAAGACAAGTAACATAAATTGTTTCCAAGATTAGCTAAAGGATTGCGGCAGAAAGAAAAAACAAAAAGAAAACATTTGTAAATGTTATAAATTGTTACCGTATGCATATGTTACCAACCATTAGAAACTAACTGTGCACATACATACATACTTAGGCAAGTAAGACTCTAGTTTTCT
This sequence comes from Sarcophaga carnaria, assembly GCA_958299815.1. Taxonomy (NCBI): domain Eukaryota; kingdom Metazoa; phylum Arthropoda; class Insecta; order Diptera; family Sarcophagidae; genus Sarcophaga; species Sarcophaga carnaria. The sequence goes on from OY283149.1 coordinate 156,985,577, forward strand.
AAGTATCAACTTAACACCTACAGCACGTTTTTTCTTTCTTTCTTCCTTTTACTTTTGATCATTTCAGCGTTTTTTCTCTTTTCTTTTTTTTGTTTTGTTTGCCAAAAATTTACAGTTATTGTTTGAATTATTGTGTTATAACAAGTGATTCGATTCGATTTGATTTGCTTTGCTTTGGTTTTTTTTCAGTTTAGGCCCACTTTAATTTTGTTTTGTTTTTTATTTTTTATTTTATTTTATTGCATACAATAGTGTATTCCTACACACATACCTATATATACGTATGTATGTATGTATGTAAGTACTCTACTCCATTTATTTGAGGTTTTCTCTTCTTTTTTCTTCTACCATGGCACCATAGCAGTTGCTTAAAAAAGTACTTGTATTGGCGTGTTTCATATTTTTTTTTCAGCTGCAGCTGCATTTATTTCGTTTAAACTATTTTTTCTTCTTTTTTATTTTTTTTTACAAATTTTTCATAAGAATCTGACGTTGGCTTCAGTCAATGTTCGCTGAAAAGTTTTTTTTATTTTTTTACTTTGCACTGAATTTTTTTGTTATTGTAACAGGATCCGTAGAAAATATTTAATTCTTGGAATTTATAAAAATTAAAATACACACACATTTTAGCGAAAACATTCTTAAAAAAAATAGAATTTAAACCTCAAATACAAAACATAAGTGGGGTGAATGAATTGATATCTCCAATTCCAAATAATGCCCATCCGTAACAAAAACTGTTTAGGAATCCTTGATACCATGGCTAACCGCCCATTATGTCTGTTTCCCTCGCCATTCTATTTTTTTTTCCTATTTTGCGGAAAGATTACTGTGATTATTTTTTAAATCTTTTTAATACATACATACATACATAATTGGTCATTACAACCCTTCAATTAGGATTACGACCTAGTTTCTCACACCACTTATGTTGTGTGTGTTAATTTTATACATGGAGTGGCGGGACCTACAGTTTAAAGTCGACTCCGAACGACAGATTTTATTGAGAAACTTTTCATGGTAATTTTATTTACTCTCAGAGTTTTTGCCAGAAATCTGCTGAGAGGGAGTCGCCGAAGAAATACCTTTTGTATTTTGTTTTGATGTCTGGCCCGGTGCTTAAACCCTGGCTTTACGCCTAATAAGCCAACACACTACCTACTAGACTACGGCGACTTCTTTTTAATACGATTTTTAAACACTCGTTTTAAATAATAGGCCTGTAATGATGACGTGTGTGAAGATAAATTCGAATTAGAAAATCCAAGACGTAATCCATAAATTTTAGCAGCGCCACATTTAGCGTTAACAGTGCAAAAAGTTCTCTTAACAGAGTACTGTTAAGTATTCATCTAAATAAGGTCACTTGTTTAAGAGCTAATTTTAGGGCATATACTAGGTCTATGAGTACCATATCATAGTCAAAGGAAGGCTCCAAAATCAGCAATATAGTCCCATATAAAGTGATATGGTATTAAGAAAATTGGCTTTGAAAATACCAATTTTTAATTGAAAATTCTCTAGGAAGTCAATGGCCATTTTGGAACATAAAACCATACAGACTTTATGCAAATGGTAGTCTCTTCTAGAGACTTTTCATATATTTTTGGTTAAAAATCGATTTTCCCAAATAATGCTGAACCGTAATGAAAACTGTTTTCGAATCCTTAAAACCATAGCTATCCAGCCCACTAGGTCTGGGTTCTCTCACCATTCCATTTTTTTATCCCGATTTTGCCCGATTTATGTAAAAATCTTTGCAGAAAGATTACTGACAAGTTCATCTGTGACATTGTGAAAATATTTTCGTATCATTTTAATACGATTTTTAAACACACGTTTTAAATAATACCCCCCTGTAATGATGCTACAACTGTTTGAGATATTTGTTCATTATGATTGTATTAATGTATTCATTTAAAAGACGAAATCATTATTTAGTAATTATTATTTGAAATAAATAGTTTAGTTTTTTTTCTTTGAACAAATCACATAAACATACAAATTATGTCATTCATCAACATTATTATCATCATCATTATAGTCTTCACATTAAAGGTGCAAATTAAAAACAAATTTTATAATAAATTAAGAAAGAAATTTGTTTTTTGAGAAATTTTTCATCATCGTTTAACAAAACTGTGACAAAAAAAATATACGTTCAAATTTGTTAATTTAATTTATTTAAGCTTCCAGAAATATTTCCGATTGGCAAACAGAGAGGTTAAGCAAAATGCTTTCTTAACCCTTCAACTGGCGATGCATTAAGAAATTTAAATAAAAGAATTGAAAAAGGAATTCCGTTAATAGGAAATAATGTTGTTAAGCTTTAAAGACAACAACTCTGTTTTTCTTTTCCGTTCAACTTTTTTCAACCCATTTTTCATAGGCATTTGCTTATGTTTTCTATTTTTTTATTGTATTTCTCAAGGAATTTAATCAGAAATAAAATAAAACACATTACTGGGTACCCTGGTAGTCTAGTGGATAGTGTGAGGGTCATGCGTTCGATTCCCACCAGAGACTCTGATCTATTATTATATTTCATCAAGCATATGGTCTTTGTCACTCTGTTCTCTTACGATAATTATTATCAATTATCGTTCTGAAATGAAAAAAGATGATTAACAGTTATTACTGGAGTGATAAGCCCTAATGGTGAGCCTAGCATGCCGTTAGACATAATGCAGTTGGTTGGTCTCCTCCGCTTCAACCTAGCCATCTACCTGACTTATTAATTCTAAACATATTTACATTAAAGATGTTTAAAAAAATCAAAACGAATAATATGAAGCTCGTTATTCATATTTTATTTGTACATTTGATAGAATTTTTGTATTAAAAAAAATCTTATCTTATCACAATAAAATTAATTTACCGTTATTTAATTAAAAATAATTTATGAATTCCGTTATTGAGCAAAACAAATGCATTTCCTTACCTCATATGAATGAAATTTCTTAGTGAAAATTTGTTAAACCAGACTTTAAAAAGTGTAAGAAAACAAAAATCGCTATTTTTTGAATATCTAGGCAGAGATGCCGGTCTGGTAATTTAAAATAATTTTACTCTCATCATCGTTTTGTATTGATGATGATTTTGATTTGAATGAATGCATTGCAATGGATGGCATTGTTTATGTGTAACCAGTTTTGTTTCAGTTTCTACCCATAATTTATCGAAACCATCATTATTGGAATAAATTTCATTAAAAAACGCTTTAAAATGTTTATAAACAAAACGGGGCCCAATATACATACATAAGTTATGCACCTGTTGCCGGTTTATTTCAAGTTTTTTTCTTTCTTTTCTTACTTTAACAACTTCATTCATCAGTTTGAAAAGTTGTTTCATTTCCCCCCTCGTATTATATCGTATTTATTCAAGTCATCTTTACATTAAAAAACAAAATCAAGTCAAATTAAAATTTTAAAAATTAAAAATTAAAAAACTCCTCGTAATTGTAAGGAAAGAACCACTTATTCAAAGTTCTTCACTTTTGGAGTTTTCAAAATTATAATTTGAGTGTGTTATTTTATTTCTTTTCTTGGGTTGCCTTTCTGAACATTTTCTACGATTATTTTATTTCTTTTTTTTTATTAATTATTATTGTTATTGCAGTGACCTTTTCAAAGAGCATTTGCATTTAATTTAATAATTCATAGGGCTTTTCGGTTTTTTTTTATTATTTTTTTTTTTCTAAGTTGCCACCACTACAACCAGCCACCACCGCCGTTAACATTAAAAAACAGAACGAAAGTCGCCATGCAAATGAAAGTTAAACGAACGGCCATGATTGTGTATGTACGTATGTATGTCTGAGTGTTAGTTGCTTGACCCCATGACCATTTGTAAGACATGTGTGCTGGGTGCCCTGTATTTAAGAAAATATTAAATTCAAAAATATTATAATTATTGTTATTGTTGTTTTCTTTTAAGGGGTTCTTTTTGTTGTTGTCTTTTTAATTTTTAAAAAGAATTTTAAACTTTATTGATGAGATAGCCTTCGGAAGGCTATATTTTCTATATCATTAGGGTTTTGGTTCATTTCTTGAAAAAAAACATAACAAAAGATTTCTTTGTACTACACCTTAGAGACACATTACTTTACTTGATCCTTAGGTTGGTTATACTTCGAGTTTCAAGTTCCATATTTTTGGTTGTTATTGGCAACACCACCACTTACTACTATCTACTATCCCTTCTATTATTATTATTCTTTTTCTTTAATTATGTTTTTTTTTCGTTTTATTTTTTATTTCTTTTAATTTTTTGTTTTCTTTTTTATAAAATTTTTTTAGTTTATACTTTTGTTGTTGTTATCGATGTTTAATATTTGTTTTTTGTTGCTATTGTTTGTTTCTAGAGTATTTTTCAAGGTTTTCTATATACATACACACATGTATACATACATACATATGTATATGTAGGCATGTATTGTATGCGCGTATACTATTTTTATAGTGTATTATTATTTGACTTTTCTTATTTGTTGTTGTTGTTATATTTGTTATTATATTTTTCTGCTTCACGATGCAGGAACCTGTTTCAAAAAAAAAAATAAAATAAATTGAGAGAGCAAAAGAGGGTAAAAACAAAAACAATACAAAAAAAACTCTTGCATTCTTTGAAAAACTGCAGCACAACGTGAAAACAACCATTCAACCAACGAACGAACGAAAGAAACACCAGGCAATATCAACAACAGCCATCATCATCATCATCATTGCCGTCGTCGTCGTCATCGTTCGCCGCCGTCTTCATCATCCAACAATATATCCAGCGATCCATCCAAGCAAAAAAAAAAACAGAAAGGAAAACAAGAATGGTAGAAGAAGTTGAATTAAAACGAACGAACTAGAAGAAAAAGCAAAGAAGACGAAAAATAACAGGCAGGCAGGCAACTGCATGTGTTTAAAGGAAAATTTACAATAACAACAACAACAAAAACAACGAAATATATTTTCAATGTTAAAAAATGAAAAAAAGGAAGTCTTCAAGCCATATTAACGATGATAATGATGATTATAAGAAAAAAAAATATACCTCTCCTCTACATTTTTATCGCAAAGAGAGAGCGAGAGATAGAGAGAGAGAGAGTGAGAAATTTATTATAAATTGTATCCATCCATTCTACTGTTCACACTGACCACTAAGCAAAGAAAACATAACAACTAACTGCCATGCCATGCCATGCCATGTTATTTTTGTATATTCTGTGGCATTTTTAATAGAATTTTTTTTTCTTATTTTGTACTAGTGGTGTTGTTGTTGCAGAGACAGTAGCTGAGCCTATGATTATGGTTGCATTGGTAATGGTGGTGATGGTGGCGGTGGCGGTGGTGTAACTAACCATAAATTTTTTGCTGGCGGTCTTTTCATTCTTATTAAACAATCTAACACACGCACGCACACATGCTCACATTTATACATAAGGATGTGTATGTTAAGAAAGAAGATGTTGTATAATACAGAGGTTCTCAAACATTTACAAATAATATTAGAAAAAAATCGATTTTTTTAAACGGTAAAATTGTCAACACTTTAATTATGGAAAGCAATGTTGCCAGTACTGAAAAATGGTAGAAATTTATATTTTTGAGAAACAATTTTAAAAAAGAAGTTCAGTTGCTATATTAAAGGCTTGTGTTTGTATGTATATCGTAATGTTTATATATACATATCCTTCACTTGCCAAACAGAAGAGATAATTTTTTCCGAATTGTTACAAGGTGCGCACATATCTTTTAAATCCGTAAAAAATGGATTATAGTGCTCAAGTTTAACTGTGAACGGAGCTCTTATTTCAGCTTTAAAGCGTTACGATGGAGCTGCTCTTAAAATTAGACATCTTCTCAGTTAAATTTCTCTCGTATTAATGTGCGGCCGAAACGCTGAAGTTTTTTAGTTCTACAAAATACACTTCTTGTACGTTTCGTCATTGACCTTCTTCGAATGTCCTTCTGCGAAAATAAAAAACGCAACGACAATTTATAAAGTATGGAAAGCTTTAAGCCAGTATTAACCGAACGGTTACGAAGCGTAACGTTAGGTACTTTCGTTTCGTCTGTTAAGCCAACATACTGCCTGTTATAACACAACGACTTCAGAACTCACTCACTTAAGCCATAACTCTACTCAACGAAGGATAAATACGGTTCTAAAAAGGCAAGTATTCATCATTTCTATGCAGTGATTGAATTTTGGATTTTTTCAGCCTCTATATATGACACGTGGTCACCTTATTTGAAGTTCCGAAGCCCAAGGATTTTCTCGTATTGCTTCTCACAGATTTCTTACAATTTCACATTTTTAAGGTTTGAATCTTTTGAGCACAGCAGCATCCTCACTGATGCCGTTCAATTGTTTCGGAATAAGAAGTTTTGCGAATCAATTTTACTGAAACACTTCTCAAGACCCTGGCATATCTGAACTCTGGTAATGGTTTACCAAACTGTTGAAGCTTTAAGTTGTATTGCCATATTTTTAGGTTGATGTTTGTGAATCTCTGCATTTTTAATACTTTACTTGGCTAGTTGAGGTACTTTTTTATGCTTTTTCGGTTACGTCCCGTCTATTTATTATCTGTCTAACCAACTGAACGCATAACTTTGGAAATAAAATGAAAATAAATCCGATTTTTCTTTCTTTCTTTATTTTTTTATATATGAAAACATACATAAGTACAGAGAGATATGAGCTTAGAAGAGACGTCGTACATACATACCATATGTGTGTACATACGATATATGATGCAATGGTTGGGTTGGTTGATTTGTTGTGGAATTCCCTTTGAGACATTTGAGGCTACAGTTCATTAAGTTCTAGCAACCAAAGCAACTTACAAATCCTTCTGATAACTATGATGACGATAGCAATGGTGATGATGATGATGATGCTTTTCAAAAGATCTCCATAATTTATGGCTTATGAATGTCTTTTCAATGAACACAACGAGTTTTCTCCATATGTTCCTTGCTGTTGTAAGGTTTTAATCATAGAAATCGACAAAAAGATTGGGAAGGTAAAGGAAAAGGAAAGGCACGGAGGGGGGGATAACGAAGTAATAGATTACATTTTGATTAAAAATTAATTACGTTGCAACAAACAACAACAAACATGATGATTAAATCATATATTTTTGCTTTCCTTTAATCCAATAGAATTTGTTGGAAATGGAAGATGTACGACGCGTTTATCTTATTTTAAACTTAAGTTATGAAAAGGTAAAGGAGCAAGAGTAAAGTTGAGGCTGAGGGCAGAAGGTGGAAACACATTCAAATTCTGTCTGTTTTTCTTTCGATTTCTACTCCTCTTTTTTTTTAAATATGATTTGAGGGAATTATTTATTGCCTTTCGTTAATGCGAGAAATGTATAAATATGTGTAATGGTGGTGGTGGTTGATTGTTTAAAAATGTCATAAAATTGAATTTATTTGTTTCTGTTTTTTGTTTAATAAAAATGAATCAAAGAAATATTATATTTATTATGCATTCTTCTTGTGCTAGCCAGTAAGGAAGTACTGCTTAAATTGAGATAATACGGGCACTCAATTTTTACAGTTACAAATTAAAAATTCAAAAAACATTTTTCTCAAAAAACAAAACAAATATCGATTTCACTTGAGATATACTATATGGGCAGCATAAAATTCTAATAAAAAATCAAAACAAAGTGCTGCAACCAATATTTTCCTAAAGTCGGTTTTTTTTTAAATTATGGTTCTTGATTTCAAAATTCTTAGCCAGCCGTCATCGTCGTCTTATCAGTTAAAATATTCACTCTTTTTCTTTACTTTTCTTTCGATAAAACAATCGTTAGGTTTGGAGATAATTTATTTCAGTTTAATTCAATACACTGTTCTTTAATTTTTAATAAAAGTTCACTCAGAAGGCGAGAATTCAGCTCCAATACATGTGTTGTCATTCGTTTTTGGTTATTTCTAACAAATAACCAGTTTTTTGGGATTCAATGTGTAAGATGTGTGGATTTTTCTAATTTTTGCTGTAAACCTATAAATATTATTCAAATTTGATAAAATTTTAGTGATTATAATTTTTCAGCAGTTGATTATAAATTTTTTTCTTCCTTGCAATTAGAAAAATTGATTATTGATTGTATCTGGTGTGTTATGCCGTTAGGGAATGTGATTTGTTGTGGTTGGTTGTTTATTGCATTTTTATTATATTGTTTATCGTCTGTGTCGTTGTGTTTGGATTTGGTCGGATTTGATTGATAGACAGGACAGACCCCAAAATTAATTACTTTTGTTATGTGTTTTGTTTCTGACGTTGTGAATTTTTGGGAAGTGTGGTGAATTTGTTCGGTGTGGTGAGTTTTTGCAAAGTATGGTAGATTTGTCCGGTGTCATCAAAGCGTGTTATTCGAAATACGAACTGCATTACTGTACTATCAGTGATGAAGTAACCGGCAAGTGTCTAGAATAAGTAACTTTGACTTCCATTAGCGAAGTCATTGGGTTACCGACATGCCGGTACTACCATTTTGCACTGTATTGACAATTGTTTAGCTTGTGTTTACTAATCGACTAATCTTGAATAAAAGACGTACACTTAACGAACGTTAGTAAATTCTGCAATATTTAAATTAATTTATAATTACATTTTAGAATGATTTTTTTACTCTTTTAAAATCTTCTAAACCCCTTGAACTCTTTTAAACAAAGACAGAGTTTGTAGATATAAAATAAACGGGCAATGAATTCATTACCTTTCTTTCAAATTCAATTCAATCTGTAACGTTTATTTACGCCACACAATTATTACATTTAATTGGTTTGGTAATCGGCTAAATTTTACATACATTCTTCACTATATTCGGCCAGTCATGTTGAACAATCATTGTAAGTATTAAGCAGTCCCGTTTGTTAACTATTGTTTGGTGATGTAGCAAATAAACAATACATTTTGATTTCTACAAACTCTCCGTAGGCAGTATAGAATTTAATTCACCACACTCTATCTTCAACAACATTGTTTTTATATTTAGTGAATACCACAACCTTTTATTTGAATAAACCTCATGCAATGTTGCCAGATTGTTTCAAAAGTGTTATCCATAATTTGAAAATTTTAATCCCTTGTTTACTTTAGTCCATGGAAATAGGATTTAGTCACTTGAATTAATAATAATTTTAGTAGGAAGTAAATTAAAAAGAAAATACCAAACAATTGCTAGTATTTGTACTCGGGAAAACATTATTTAAGTCTTCTAGCTGTTGTTTGTATGTCTGAGACTGTCTGTGCAAGAGTAGCCAACTATCATCCGCATAATTCCAATCTTTCAATTGGCGTGCGGGACTCTATTATATTTCTCTTCTCTCTGAAGAGACTTTGCTAACATGATATCATCCAGCACGTTGGTAAATAGCTGAGGTGATAGGGAGCATCTTTATTCTATTCTAGCATACCTACATACATACATAATTGGTCATTACAATTCTTCAGTCAGGATTATGGACCTAGTTTCCAACACCACTTATGTTGTGTGTGTTAATTTTGGATATGAGTGGCGGGACCTACAGTTTTAAGTCGACTGCGAACTACAGACTTTCTTTGAGAAACTTTTCATGGCAATTTTATTTTATTCTTAGAGTTTTTGCCAGAAATCTGCTGAGAGGAAGTCACCGAATAAATATTTTTTTCACATTTTCGTTTTGATGTCTGACCTGGGGCTACAACTGTGGCCTTACGTCTAATAAGCCAACACACTACTTATTAGACTACGGCGACTCTAGCATTTGTGTGAAATGGTTGACATACATGCCGTTTTGAAAAACTGAGAGTTCTGCATCCTCCTACATAACTCTGATGATTCAGATTATCTTCTGGGGTACTGTTTTTCTTCTCAATGCTTTCCATATGGCAGTTTGTCTGATAGTATCGCAGGCTTTCATTTAATATTTTTTTTTTTTTTTATTTTTTTTTTTTTTTTTATTTTTTTATAAATAAATAATTATGCCTTTATTTCAAACAAACAAAATAAATAATAATCACGTGTATTATTGAGAGTATGTACATATTGTGGTTTCTTCTATTGAATTTTTCGTTGTTTTTTTAATAAATAAATATTTTTATAACAATTTTTTTTAAGTTCTCTTCTATGTGGTTGGCATGATGTTGTTGTATTCAGCATAATAAATTAGAAACCATACATGGATGGTTTTGTTGAAAACATATCCGGTTATTAAATTCGTTGAAAAAATATTTCAAAAAAAAAAACAAATCCAATCACGACAATGTCATGAAAATGAATGAAAAGGGTCGCTATGTTATGGAAATTATTATCAGAAACTTATTGTTAGAAATTAAAAAAAAAGACAATTCTAATGTTAGTAGCTAGGTTTACATTTTTTTACATATGAAACGTTTTTAAGGTATACAATCAATCAGTATTTAGGAAAATGTATTGAATTTTAAAAAAATGTGAGCGGTTTTCTATTAAGAAGACTTTGTTCTATAAAACGTGATCAAAAATAATTAAAGTTTCTCATTTTTTAAAAACCTTTCTGGTGATACTAATTGAGCCGCTATTGAAAAAGCCAAACAATAACAAATATTATGTGTTTGGGAATATATTTAAGCTTGACAATTGAAATGTGAAAGATATACGAGGGCTACCTACGATTTATGGCAAATAAGCTTTGTCTTGGGACAGTAAATCTGTCTTTTACTATAAGAACATGGAAGTCGCCGTAGTCTAGTAGGTAGGCTGCTTTCCAAAATGTATCAATACAAAGTTTGCATGCAGTTCTACTACTGTATATAAACTACGTAGATATGCGAAGTAACCGAACAATGCATCAACTATAAATCCGATGCCCGATTGCTTTTTGACAGCGTTAAAAATACACATTGACGACGTTTTGAAATAGTATACATTGTATATATATTTTGTACAGCGACATTATGAAACACGATACTTTGTTCAAACACAAAGCAACTAACATTTTGGAAGGCTACCGTACTGTGTTGGCTTATTCGAAGTAAGGCCGCGGTTCAAACACCAGGTCAGACATCTCAAACAAAACGAAACATGAAAACATATTTCTTATTTACAGATTTCTGGCAAAACCTCTGAGTGTCAAACACAATTGCCATGAAAAGTTTCTCAAAAAAAATTTGTCGTTCGGAATTGACTTTAGACTGTAGGTCCCGCGACTCATGTATAAAATTAACACACACTCAACATAAGTGGTGTGAGAAGCTAGGTCGTAATCCCGACTAAAGGCTTGTAATAACGAATTATGTATGTATGTATGTATGTACATGGAAAGATGTAACAAAAATTCAGTATGTAACTCAAACTTTTTCGTAGTGGTATGTAGCTAGTTGTCTTATAAGACATGAGGCCGTGGTTAAAATCTCAGCCCAGACATCTCGAACAAAACGAAATATGAAGGAAAATATTTCTTCGACGACTTCCTCCCTCTCTCTCATCAGTCTTCTTTAGTCTTGAGACTAAAATAGAATTGTCATGAAAAGTTTAAATAAAAAATCTGTCGTTCAGACTAGACCTAAAACATTAGGTTCCGCCACTTATGTATGCAAACTAACACACACAACGTGAATGATGTGAGAAGATAGGTTTTAATCCTGACTGAAAGATTGTAATGATCAATTAAGTTGAGTAAATAACTCAAACCCAGGAACCTCCTCACCCTAGTAAAGTAGAGCAGAGTGGTCTTATTTTTCTTTATTTCTTCACAAGATATTATGAGGAGAAAGCAATTTGTTGGTAACAACTCCTTTCAGGCAATTGACAATAATTTTTATAATCTGTGTGAAGATAAATTCGATTTTAAAAAGCAAAGACTTAAACCTATACTTTTAGAAGCGCCACTTTTGGTGCTTCTTACACCAAACATGATGTGCGTGTTAATTTTACTAATGAGTAGAGGGACTTATAAAGTAAAGTCGACCCCGAACAACAGATTTTTTTGATAAAATCGATTGAAGATCGAAGGGCATCGAATTCAAATTGAACTCAAATCTGTAGTTCTACGCTTTAAATTGAAAATCTCGCCTAACGTGGTTAAAATTAACACATACAACTTGTGTGGTGTGTAAAGATAGGTTGTAGTGCAAAGTAAAAAGAATGTAAAGAATGCTGAATAATCTATGCATCATGGGATTTAGATTTTTGCACACTTTGCTACAAAAAAAAACCGAAAACCGTAAACAATGGTGTGTTTAGAGGAAACTGTTGATCAAAATCAGAAAATTTGCTTGTAAATTAGTTTAATAGCAGAGCAACATATAACATTTTTATTTTATTATCGTTTTTATTTGTTAATAAATTTAAAAGTAAAGAAAAATAAAGCTTTAAAATGGCATTTAAAATTATAAAATATTAAAAGCATACGCTAGGCTACCGTATTGGTTTTATTATCTCCATGATTGTGGTGCATTTGAAGTGAAATTTTTTTTTTTTAAATCATCACCGACAGCAGCCAAGTTGCAGTCAGATGGTTGTCTGCATTCAAGTGAAATATTTATTTTTTAAAAATCTTTTTCCCACACATATGTTCAATATTTTAAGATGAACAAATTGCTTAACCCCCCATATGCCGGTCGCCCCTTGTTTCATATTTTTGATGTTGTAAGAGATCTTTTTTGTGAACGAAAATAAACCAAGACTTTGGCTTGTTTGGTGGAGTTTTTAAACGTTTTTAAACTTTTTTTTCAATTCAATTTCGGTGTACAAACAAAACTTTTCTTTTCTTTATTATTTAATGGCATTATAATAGAGAGTGTTTGTTAACATTCATATTCAATAAATTGAATTGGTTTTTTGAAAAATCTTTATCGAAGAATAGCTATTACGACGTGGAGCAAGTAAACAAAGCCATTTGAAATGAAAAATTGTTCGTGTACACGAGTCTTTATTGTTATTGGATGGATCTCTAAGCCTTCTTTATTAATGGGTACCATAGTGTCTGTCTTTAAATGAATTCCATTTGAATGATGTTTCCGTCTAAGTTTCTTTCTTTTTTTTTTGTATTTTTTTTTTTTAAGAAATAAATGACACCTGAAGGCAATGAATGTATAATGAAACCAACGATCCTCTATTACACTCTGTCCGACTGTGTCAGGCCACATGAATTGTGTAAACTTTTCTTTTCCTCTTTTGTTTTCAAGTCAAATATTGAAGTAACAATGTAATTGAGGACCTCCCTACAACTCCCCCTCCTCTTCATCAAAGTACAAGAAATAGAAACTATTTGATGAACTATTGGTCAAGGTTTACTTAACTACCAAATGGAAAATCAAAGTCAGTAGAGAGGGAGAGAGAGAGAGAGAGAGAGAGAGAAGCATATGTAATTTCTTATAATCGTTATTTTATTATTGAAAGCAAAACATAAAAATAAACAAATCAAATAAAAAAAAATAAAAAAAGATTTTAAATGTTAAAAGCTTTTCAAATCATATTTTCGTAAATTACTTCCAAATTACTTTAAAGAATTGCTCTTTTTCATCATATATTTACATACATACATACACAGTATACATGTGTAATAAGTGCTTGCACAATGGGATCGAATTATTAAAAATGGCGCACAAGAACAACGTCGTAATAATTACTTACAAAAATTTGGAAAGTTTTGCGTCGACCGCTTACACTCCTCGAAACATTTTAGGACGAGAAAATGCATTTTATGTGTCAAAAATTTGAAGAAAATGGGTCAGCTATACGCAGTAAAGACTCCTGTGCATCAAAAACATTACATACATAACATAATTGGTCACTACAACCCTTCAGACAGGATTATGGGCCTAGTTTCTCACACCACTTATATTGTGTGCGTTAATTTGTATACATGAGTGGCGGGACCTACAGTTTAAAGTCGACCTTGAACGACAGATGTTTGGGAAACTTTTCGTGGTAATTTTATTTGACACTCAGAGGTTTTACCAAAAATCTGCTGAGAGGTAGTCGCCGAGGAAATATTATTTCGTTTTGATGTCTGACTTGGGGTGTAATAAGCCAGACTACGGCTACTTCTTGAAAACATTGCTTCTATAAAAGATAGTGAACCTAAAAACAAAAAATTAATTCCACATCATTCTCCACAATTTCTCATTTCGCGAAACGCAATTTGGCGAATTTTGACCAAAAACAATCTGCACCTTACAGAATACAGCTTAGTCAGGACCTCAAACCACCAGAAAATGGAAAGCGCCAAGGCAATACGTTCAATAGGTAATGAAGCCAATTTCTCTAAAGCAGTGATCTTCTCCGATGAAGGGCACTTCACAAAATTATTGAATTTGTGGTTCAGAAAAATCTCATGAAGATCAGTGGCCATCTAGGAACACATAAGAAATAATACACATACCCGACTATATGCAATAGGCAGTCCAGAGGATCCTCTTTCGAACCGTGGTAGTGGGATAGCTGGAATAATTTTGGGATTTGAAAAAATTAGACCCCTTCACCCCCACCCACCATGTCATACATTTCAGTGTGTTTATTCACAAATAATTATGATCATAATGAGAATTAAATTGCAAAGTAGGCGACAAATGTACTTAATGCCACTGTTAAACAGTTAACAGTGCTCTGTTAATAACAAATTTTGACCTGTCAAAGGCAAAAAAGTGTGGGTTTGCGTCTTTGGTTTTTCAATTCGCACACATGAAAAGACATAGATTTTGAGAGGTAGTAGGCTTAGAAATTTGGAGTTCTTATGATCTTAACTGTACGGCATAGATCTTGACGACATGTCGACGCCTTCGTTCTATAACATTCTAAGTCGAAAAATGTGTTTTGAGTTATGAGCTCTCAAAGTTTTCACGCGATATACGACTATATGTGTATTCTAAGTAGATTTTTCCTATAACTTCGGAACGGATCGGCGCATCTTAACCAAATTTTGACAGTATTTAAGTTAGAGAACGTAGAATTTAAAAATGCAAAAACATTAAAAACGTTCTAAGTGTACTTATAGAATGGAGGCGTCGATGTGTGCTTTTGGCAAGAAGATGCAATCTGTCACATCGCGCTTATTGTAATCGATTTATAGCAGCTACGATTTTCAGAATCTCGGGTTTATGCGAAGAAAACAGAAATAATTCCTGAGCTTGAATTGGAATTCAAGTTCAAAAACCATTCGGATAAGAAACATACGTTCATTTTTCATTACAATAAATGCAGGAATTAATGCCTATACCCAATATTTGTTTATTTATTCGCTTTTATCGTCCATTTTATATATTTTGAATTTTCTTTTCATGTACTAAACTAGACGTACATACATATGTATATAAAATATTTTGCCACATTTGAGTGATTTTTTCGTTTTTTTATTTTCTTTGTTGTTGCTGTTGTAATTTGTTTGTTTTCCTCAAGGCCAAGTTTACATTCGGGGTTTAAATCGTAATAATTTTGCATGACTTATTTTAAATGGTGAGGAGGTTAATGCAGTTTCTCTTGTGTATTTTCTTTCAACGATAAATTTTTTAAAATCTTGTTTTTATTTCACTATTTCGCTCTCCTTCTTTCTCTCTTTAAAAACAAAAAAAGGGAAATCACTGAACCATGGTTTTTGCAAATTTTTTAAAAACATTTTTTTTGTTGTATTTTTTGTTACATTTTAAATTTATAACGTCTGTCTGTTTGTTATATTTTAAATAGAATGAATGAATGACTGAATGCCTTGAATATATGTATGTAGATAGACTGTGTATATTATGAGTCAAAAAAAAATTTGTTTGTGTTGTTTTAAAATCGTGTTTTTTTTAACTCAAATTTAATGTGTTGAGGTTTAAAAATAATAAATAAATTACATGGAAAATTGTTGTCTGTCTGTCTGTGCTTTTAATAAATGCTTTAACATTGAACTTTTGCCTTCACTTGGTTACGTTTTGAATGGTTTCATGCATACATATATTTAAAATGTAAATTTCTAATCGTTTATTTAATTAATTAAATAATTTCAAATATGAAATAAATATTGTTTTAAGTGATGTTAACAGTCTCTTCATCATTTAAAGATTTTCAACATTTATTTCAACTTTTAATATCTTTTTTTTTCAAAATTTTCCTTCTTCTACAAATAAAAGTCTTGAAAAATTACTTTTGGTAATAAAAATATGTGAATTGCTCATATATATGTACATATGTATCTACAATCCTCTATAATCATAGCCGCACCTTGACAAACAAACCATATTCATATTAAATTGTATCTTTAAAGCCTCAGTTCAAGCCTAGTTTTCAAAATATTTTCATTTGCCATTCCTTAACATAAAAAACAATTTTCTTTTTTTGCATTTCATAAGCTGCCTAGAAAATCTCGTGAAAAATTAATTGAAAAAAAAACTTTAATTTGAAAACTTTAATTGAAACTGTAACTCCCACTCACACGTATACGTGTACGAAACAATTTATGCACATTCTTTTCGATTGGCTTTCTTCAGAAAAAGGTAAAGAAAAAAAAGTGGAAAGAAATATTTTAATCAAAATAATATCAATTGAAATTATATTTAAAGATATGCACACTCTGCAAGGAAAAGGGTATTGCAAGAGGAGAGTGGAAAATTTAATTATTGAAAGTTTTTTGTTTTAAATTTTGCAAGATGTATGAATTTATACGACCTGTTGGTATTCCTCTCCAAAAGGTGCTTGTATCCGTTACATATCCAAAGAATTTCAGAAGGTCTGGCAGCAGGTTCTTTCACTGAAGACTGAACATTTTGTTTTTTTACCAATGGCCTCTGCTCTAGATTCACTTCGGGGTTTGTTAGGGATGGAATTCCTTTAGTGATACAACTAGACTTTGATTTTTCTTCAATTTTTATCGCTTAGAAAGTTCAATGCGAAAGGCTTTTTCCGAGTACTAATTTAATTACAATCTTTTTTTATATATTTTTTACGTTGTTTTGAAAATAATCCATTAATTAATATTAATTAATCATAAATAATAATTACAAATTATAAAATAATTTAATTAAACGTAAAAACGCCTGGTATACCCTTTTTGATGTTTCAGTGATTCAGCAACACTTTAAAAAACAACACATTCAAATCAATACATTGTAGCACTGTTACCACACCACTGTTATCTACCTCTCTCTCACACTCTCTACCATTTCCTTCAAGATCAACCATGAAATAACAATTTAAATTACATATTATTATACACCTCCTGTTAACTACCCCCTTTTATACAGATTTGTGTATGCATGTGTGTGCAATGCACATTACTGACTGACTGTTCACAACATAAAATCAAAATTTATCTTCGACTCAATTAAAGTTATTAAGAAAAAAACTTTACAACACTTATTTTTTGGTGTATGCGTGCGTGTTAGTATTGTTATTATGTTTGTTTACTTGTCTGTCTGTCTGTCCGAACTGAACTCTGTTTAATTGAAAATTGTTGGTTTACAGTTTTTTTACATACCGTTTGCTTACAGCAGAGGTGGAATGAGGTGAATTGTTGTGTTGTGCCTTGATGAGATACGATTAACTGAGAGATGATGTAGTAAAGGGAGGAGGTGTTTGTGTGGTAGTGAATGTGTAGTTGCCTTTTTCTAAAAAAAACGAAGTGGAGAAGGGCAGGCACAACAACAGTAAGTGTGTGAATTTAATTAAACTAACAAACGAACGAACGCTGTTTTAATTGCATTGTAATGCAAAATAATGTGAATATTGAAGAGAAGCAAAAATTATTTCAAATATAAAATAGCTGATGCTAAATTTAACTAATTATAGCAGAGCAACAAAGAAAAGCATTTCTTTTTAATTAAAAAAAACCAGTGATTTTAATCAAAATAAACACCATTACTCACACACACCCACACACACACGTTATTTGGAAACAATGGAAAATAGTATTTCATATACACATGCATACATACATATGTGTGCGTGATAAACGAGTGCATTTTTTCTCATTTCGTTTTTCTTTTAATTAATCATTGTGTTGCCAACCATGTATGTATGTATATATGTATGCACATGCAGTATAAGGTCTGTTTTTCTTATTCAATTTAAAGACTGAGTTATTTCGTTAAAAATATTTCTAATACAGACAGAGACCAACCGTATATATTAATTTGATGATAATGATGACGATGATGATGACGTTTTAAATGCCAATAAAATTTTCTTTAATTACTTGGTTGAAGCCGACCTTAAGTTTGTGTATTCCAAGCACAAGACAACTTAATTCCTAACAATTTCAAGAACATTTATAAAGTTTTGTGAAGCAGTACTCCAGTGCAAGAAAAATATAATATTTGTAACGTATTTTAGAAAACTTCCGATGCAAAAAAAAGAAAAAATAAAAACATTTTTTTTTTTTTTTTTTTTTTTTTTTGAAGTAAGGAAGCCTCAAGTATTTTTTAATGGATAACTATGTACTTACTCTACACATAATATTTACATACATATGTATTTATTATAGCCAAACCAACCAACACAAAAAGAAGGAAATCTGCCAAGCGTTACAAAAAGAATTTATAATTGCACCTTCCTTAATGCAATGTACAATAACAACTACAACAACAACAAAAAGCAGACGTTTTAACGAACAAATACACTTGCACATGCATATGAACTGACCATTAATGATTTGTTAACAAAGTATTAAGAATAGGACAGAGAGAGATAGAGCGAGAAATCAGTAACTAAATATCATAGAGCCAATTCACATTAGCACATTTTTTAGTCCGCACAATTTTTGTTCTTTTCAATTTACACGGGATGAATGTTCGTTTGGCAACAAATGTATACGTATACAGCGCTTTGTATGTATTAGTGTTTTTGCATTCATTTGATGTTTGGCTTTTAAAGTGTACACAACAAATAAACGAATAATTTTAAAATTATTCTATGCGGAATTTCACAAATTTTCGACTAATAATTGTTTTCAATTCATTTATTTTTGTGCAGATTATTTAAACTAATTATTTACAAAAATCTTTTTGTTAATTGTAATTCACTAACTTACTTTATTCTTATTTTAACATTTTCTTTAATTTTCATTTTTATCAAATATTTTCTTAAATATCATTCATTATGGAATACTCTTTATTTTTAATATCAACTATTTTCCTAATTACTAATTATCTCTTTTTAATCTTTACTTATAAATTACCAAATATTCTCTTATTGTTAATCCCGTTAAATCATCAGATTTTTGTCAAGTATAAATAAGCTTTCGTTTTTAAGGATTGGTTAATTAAGAAAATATTCGTTGAAGTGACAACATTAAATAAATATTGATTTTAAAAAGATCATTCTTTTACTAAAGGCAATAAGAAAGAGGAATCTGTAAATGGAAAAGCAACAAAGACGTGTAATGATTTCAAAATAAAGAAAAAAATCCAAAAGGGAAATGATTTTATGCGACCATCCCCCTTTCTTTGTGATCATGTTCATTGTTTCAAATGCAACTAACGACTAAATCAACTCTGTTGAAAAAAAAAATTGCCAACCCTGATTTTTAAAAATGTGTATGTATTAGTTTTGTGCTGGTGATGCGGGGTTGTAGCTGGTGGAAAATTTACGCCACCGAAAAACCATTCTCTTCACCCCTCTTGCCTACAAACTATCATTTGCTGCCAGCACAATTGTGCTCGTGTAAATATAGCCATACAGAAGAGAAAAACAAACTGTGGTTTTTAGCACACAGTGTTGCCAATTTAAATTTGATGTATATTGTGTTAAAACCTTAAAACTTTGCTATTTTATTTGTTTTTTAATAGAATTCAAATTTTAGTATAAAAATTATATACTATTACTAGCAAATTTTAGAATTTCAATAAAACAAAGCCAAGTAATATTTAAAAGTGATGGAATTTTCACTTCAGATACATTTTTTTCAATCGATATCACATTTTTTTAATCAGCTTTTTAAAAAGGTGCTGAAACGTAAACAATAAAAAAATTACAAAATAATTCAATTTATAATTTATTTTAAACAGAGTATATTATTTCCTTTTAATGCGGGTTTTTTTAATTTGCTGAAATGGGTTGTCTTGGTAATCGAGTGCATAGTGTGATAGACTATTAGCATAAGGGCCGTGGGTACAGTTCCTACCAGAGACACTGATCTGTTAAACTGCACCGAGCATATGGTCTTTGTCACTCTGTTCGTAAGAATTAGATATGATTTGTAGTTATATTGCAATTAATAAAAAAATTTACTAAAATGAGTCTAAATTTACTTGTAAATAATTATAGACCTCTAAATAAAATTGTGGATATCTTTAGTACTTCAATTTAGGCTGAAAAAAAAATAATTAGAAAAATTTCAATCGATTGGCTTACTACACAACAAATTCGTCCAAAATTCTAGTTCCAGTCCACAGAAAAAGTCTGGCCTTTTAAACAATACGGAATTTCTACTGCTTGTAGGTGCCTTCTGCCTTTTAAATTGTCAGGTATTACCACATGACCTGGAATCTGACAGAGAGTGACCCGATTTCCCCTGTCCTGGTGATGCTGTCTGTGCAGAAAGCCTCATTTTGAGTCAACCTCATACGAACCGAGTGCTTGAAAGCCAGCCTAACTGTCAGATAGTATTGCTATAACAGAATACACTTCATAATAGTCGTTTGCTTTGTTTTATTTCATTATTTAAACTAAGGAGCACCTAGGATGATAGGGTTGCTAAGTACAGTTGCCTAGACATAACGCTTTCTGTGGTGTTACGGTGAGGAAGTATGCTCATTAAGTCTTAGAATTCACATGGCGGGACATTTGCCGCTGTTTAGTTAATAGACATAAATAAGTAAATACTTACGTAAATAAACATAATAAGATTTCATTTGATACATGTGAATACTTAGGCCTGGAAAAAGAAACTTAAAAATTCTCTTAATGCTTGGAGGAAATCTTTTCCAATTTGTACCAACAAAAATTTTATGTAATCGAATTTAACCCATTTAAGCCTTAATTCAAACATGAGTTAAACTGAATTATAAATTTTATAAAAAAAAATATTTTTTGTTTTATTTTTGTTTGTTGTCTTTGATAAATTATTAATGAAAAGCAAAACAAAAAAAAACAATAAAATTGGGTAAGACGGTGAATGAACTCAAACTTTTATTGTTTTTTTTATTTATTTTTTATTTCTAAAGCAAAAGCCAAAAACGAAAACCTTTTAAAAGTAAAAAACAAAATCTCACACAGTTACTTCACTTCAGACACAAACAAACTCTCAAATTAAATGCCACAGATAAAGTGGTGGAAGCAGCTTAAAATAAATAAAAATTGCCTGCCAACTTGACTACCGACTTTTTCAAGATGAAACCGAACCGAATCAACGAAATTGTTTTCCCGTTCATAGTAGCATGTTTTGTAAGCTGAGCTGTTAACGCATTTAAAAAATAAATAAAAATCAAAATAAATTTTAAAATCAAAAATAAAATAAGAATCATTATGAACGGAACTCAAAGCAGAAGAAAAATATCACGCCGCTAAGAAATCAATAACAACAACAACAATATTTACATTTGAAAACAACAAAAAAGTAAAACAAACAAAACACAACGCATTATAAAATGCCAAAAAAAAAACGATTCAAAAGCAGCTTCTCTAACGTTTTTTCGTCGATTACTCACCACTCATGGTGGCAATTGTTTTCTTTTTTTTTTGTTAGTATTTGTATTAAAAATAAAACACCAACAACAATACAATGATATTAAACATTATTGTTGTTGGTTATTTTTTGTTTTGCTTAAATGTCATTGGTTTCTTCAGTAGTGTGCTGGTAGTTGTGCTGGTAGTCATTATCAAAAATCAGCTGCCGGTTAAACCACTTCTAAAATGAAAAATATTTTGCAAGAATATTTTGTCTTAATTTTTCTCAATCAATTCATTAATTTTGTTTGTTGTATTGTATCTACAAACAAATGTATGTATACAATAATAAATAAATAAAGAGACGAAAACAAAAAAATTTGAGATCTTAATTAAAGCTCAAGTATGGCTGGCACTATGGGTGAGAAGGAAAGAAAATTACTCAAAAATTTTAATTTATTTTTGAAACTCGCTAACAGATTTGCAGCCAGAATTCGATAAAAAAAAATTTAATTTTTCTGTGTAGCATTCTATTACTTTGATTCTGAAATATGCTAAACCATACTGAATTCTACGTAGTCTAGTACGTATTGTATTGGCTTATTAGAGGTGAGGTCGTGGTTCAAACACCAGCCTAGACATAGACAAGTATGAAAATATATTTCATCGGCGACTTTCTCTCAACAGATTTCTGGCAAAAGCTCTGAGAACAAAATAAAATTGCCATGAAAAGTTTCTCAAAAATATCTATCGTTCAGAGTTGACTTTAAACTGTAGGTCCCGCCATTCATGGATAAAATAAACACACACAACATATGTGGTGTGAGAAGCTAGGCCGTAAGCCTAACCTAAGGGTTGCTATGGCCACTTTAGTAAGTAACTATGCTGCAATCACACAACAGAAATAATTTATAAATGATAATAGCAGAACGCAAGGCGAATGTATTAGATTAGCATTTCCCGTTTAGTTTATTTTCTCTAATTTTACTGCATATGAACCCACGGTGGCATTCCTTAGTTAAAGAGATTCGTTACACAGTTCCTATTGTTTTTATTGTAGGGTTCTATTTCAAAACGCCCGGTATTTGCTCATGCGATAATATTCTTTCTTATATTATTTGAGTTTCAACATTTAATTTTATTATTTTAATAATCCACTCATGCGCACACTTCTTTTGAATTTTATTTTAAATATTTTATTTTTTTTATTGCTCTCATAAACATAAAAACTACGCTGCTCTTTACTATTAACAAAAAAAGCAATAAATTTAGACAATGATGATGATATTATTTTAGATTTCAATTTGATTTCTAAACATTTTTAACCTATTTTTACTAAATAACGTTAAAAACTATTTGAATAACAATAATAAAATTTAAATGTTTTTTTTTGCTTTTTTTATTCGCAAATTTTTCTACGAAAATATATTTCTTCAATAATTAATGTTATTTTTTTCTATTCTTTCTTCTCTTTACAGGTATGTTTCGAATTAAATTTTTTTTTTAATTTCTTGTACAAAATAATAAAACGTGACTTGGTTGGTTGGTAAGAAATATTTGAAAATTTTTATAAAAATTCTAATGAAAACAGTTTTAAAAGCATTGCTTAAAGTGTGCAAGTACTTACTCTTCATTTTCCTATCCAATTCTCTCTGATATTTTCCATCTCGCTCTCTCTATATCTCTTAAAATACTCGCCTATAAACACTGTCTCTCTTGAACGATCTGAAATATCGTTTATTAAACAGATTTTCTTGAGTTTCTTTAGTTACTCCAAATTCCGCACATAACAAACAAACAAATAAAAAAAAATAAAAACAAACAGAAAATAACAACAACAAGTTGTACTATCACATTAACAACAAGACGACTTTGGTGGGTTAGGAATTGTACACGACTTTATTTGTTTTTGTTATTTTTAGTTCGAATGAAGGTATCTCATTGCAAAAGCAACATTCACGGGTAAAGTGTTGCCAGGGTCGATTAAAATAAATCAATGTAAGATTGTAGCAGCATATGAAGAAAAAAGAAAAAACAAGGAACTACTTTTACTATTATTGAAAGTGTTCAGTAACATATCAACAAACATCTCTTGTTTAAACTGTGTTTTAATGTTCTCGGTTCGTCGTATACTTGTTCTTCAACATCTAAGAGCTCCCCTTCAAAGTATATGAACTTGTGTCAATGCATTAATCGTCCTCAAAGCTTTTCTGGCCTTGTCTTGGGTCTTTTTTATCTTTATAGCCGTGTCTTATTTGGGCATTGCAACCTTTTTGTAAAAATTATGGCTTAATTCCTTACATTATCCATGGTAGGCCTGTGTTTTATTCATGAGTGACTGGATCTATAATTTAACGTTAACTCCATACAACTGCAGAGAGTGATGGTAGCAAAAGTTTTTTAACTTCTTTATTTCTAAGATATCTGGGCTGAAGTTGGAACTCGAAATTATCGTTTAGTAAACCAATACACTACTCTCTTTCTCGGTTTTGATCGGTTTTTTCATCTCCGTAAATTAGTAATTGCATGGCAACACTAACCGAAACCTTTAAATTTGTTCCGTTTGTTTAATGTTTACATTTTCTTTCTTAATATTGTTGTTGCTGTTACTGTTGTATTGTATTTTATTTCAATTATAAACATGCATTTTGATACTGGCATTTATCAGTCACTTACGCTCTCTTTTTCTCTCTCGTTACTGCTATTTATTTATTAACTGTGCGCTCTCTCGCTCTTAAAGTGAAGAAATGTAAACAGAGTTTGAATTTTTTCACTTGTTGATTTCAGAACGGCTACGTTCAAATTTAGTTTTAATTTAAACACGCTGTTGTAACGAACGTTTGTTTCTATCATTGTTTTGTGTTATTTTTTTTAAAGAAATAAGAAAAAAATGGAAAAACTGAACAATTTATCTTTTTCCTAATTATGCGTAAAAAATATCTGAATAAATAAAAGAAAAAGTAATAAATAAATGGAAAATATTTCTTAAAATAACAACAAAAAACCTCAACATGGTTTTGAATTGAGAGCAGCAGGTGAAACGAAATTGTAAAATAAAATAAAAAAAAATTTAAAAGTTTTAACCGCAGTTAAAAGAAGGAAAACGAAAAAAAAATACAAAAAGTACCACCTTTTTGTATTTAAAATATAATCAGTTTAGCAAATATTCGTGCAAAAAAAAATTAAAAAAAAGAAGAAAAAATAAGCAGAGTAAATAAATAAAACAAGTATTTGTAAATTGATTTTTCTGGTTGAAAACCATTTGAAAAATAAAATAAAAACAACAACTACAAGAAGCATACAAGCAAATAAATTTAAAAAAATTGAATAAAAACTTAAGTGTAACGAAACGAATTTGTAATTTTTTTTTTTTTTTTTTTTTTTTGTCTTTTAAAGTTAAAAGAATACCACAAAAAAATAAATTACTGGCCTTAATTTTGTTTATTTTTTTTGTTTATTTAAAGGCCTCTTCTTGAATTCTTTAAAAATCATTGAAAAGTCTTGGTTTTTTTCGTGCTAAATCGCGTTTTAATAAGATGTTGTAAAGAAAAAAAATTAACGCAAAAAAAAAGTGAAAGATAACATCTTGAGATTGTGAAAATAATGATAAGCTGTAATAAATTTATTAAAAAAAAACACATAATTCTTGTAAATAATATTAATATTTAAAGAATTTTTCCTGCTGTGTGTGTGTGCGTGTGCTGTGCTAAGAATAATTAAAAATAAAAAAAATTAAACAAATCTTTAAATAGTTTTTTGTGCTACTGTTTGTTTAAATCAGGTTTTGAAATTTTTAATTGAAAATGTCACGCAATCATTATCTTTTGAAAAATTATTAATAAATCTCAATTATAATGTTTTAGATTTTAATTTCGAATTTATCTAGAGCTGGCACTAGATTCCATTATTATGTTCAAAATATAAAAACTCTCAGCAGTATTGGATTTTTAAATTAAATTAAATAGTTTCGAATTACAGTTTCTGTTTGACTACAGCGCCATCAAATGCTATCCCTTGTTTTCTACTTACTCATGCTGTGCGCATTGTGTTTCACTAGCATAATAGATTGCCATTGAGAGGGTGACTGTTCCATTATAAGAAGATGGGAAAATCTCTGTTAACTTCAGTGAAAGAAAAACTTTTTTCTGTAATACTTTCTGTGATCAATACCAGCAAGGCAGGTGCTGGATGTTACTTACTTAAGAATTGCGACCTAGCTTCTCACACCACCCACATTGTATGTGTTAATTTTATTCATAAGTGAATGAATCTACAGTTTAAAGTCGACTCGGTACAGCAGTTGACGGTCTATCTTTTGGAACGGAAGCAGAAACAAATAGAAAACGTATTGCCTGTAATTCCGAGCGACATCTTCATCGCTATTATTTATATTTTTTATTGATTGCTGCCATATAGGGAATCTTTCAAAAAATGTGGCAGTCCAAAGGTTACTTAATAGACGAGCTATGCTTTCAAAGCATCAATGTTGGTTATCGCCTGACCCAGAAACTTTGCTTAAGGTGAGATTCTTTAGCAAATACAAGGCATAGTTGTGCAGATAGCCTTTTGTGCTTCAGTGGTTGATAGTTTTCGACATGTTAAAGCGAAGCGGTCAGGGGACCGGGGACTTACGGTCCTCTTTACGAGAATTAGAAACGAATTATCACTGTGTGTCTAGTTATATGTAGTTTATATAATAAAATTAAAAAATTGTTCCCAGTTGTTTTAGATGTCGCCGTAGTTTTACGGTGCAAACCCCAGGTCAGACATCAAAACAAAATACAAAAAATATTTCTTCGTCGACTTCCTCTCAGCAGATATCTGGGTAAAACTCTGAGAGTAAAAAAATGTCATGAAAAGTTTCTCAAAAATTTGTTGTTCGGAATCGACTTTAAACTGTAGGTCCCGCCACTCATGCGTGAAATTAAAGCACACAATATAAGTGATGTGAGAAGCTAGGTCATAATCCTGACTGAAGGGTTGTAATGACCAATTATGTATGTATGTATGTTCTCAGTTTTAATACAAATTTTCAAACGAAATTGAATATCTCATGTAAAAACCCAATTATTTTTGCAGTTTTCAATGAAAAATTCTTTGTATAATAAAATATGCTCAATAAAACATGGAAATTCCGGTTAATCGTTCCATTTTATTTAGGGGGGGGCTCATAAATTTCTATCTTTTTTATAATGTTATCTCCAAACAAGCAATAGAAACTGAAGAAGAAAAAACCCTGAAAATAATCACGGTTCAATAAACTCAATAACAGTAATAAAAAAATTCATTCAGCCAAGTACCATAAATAATAACAACAACAATAATAATCTAATAAAGGGACTGAGAAAGCAAAACAAAAAATGGAAGTAAAAACCCGCAAAACTAATTTATTTTCATGCTCTCGTATTGCAATATCATCGTCATCATCACTATCACATGGCAAAAGTGTCGGGTTAAAATTATTACATCCCGCCCGCAATACCCATTCGTTCGTTCGTTTGTTCGTTCATTGTTTGTCACCTTTTTTTTGCCAAATGCTTGTGTTACTTGTTACTCGCAATACACTTGTATTACTTACACACACACACACACATCCCCCGTATAATTTTGATGATCACATTCCCATGACGTCCCTACTGACGATGATAAAGACAAAAAAATACACACACAAACACACACACATCTTAACAAATATAGAGGAGTACAGTGCTGTATTGCTTAAATGGTTTGCTTGACAGAAGCATGTGTGTTGCAAACGTTGGATATCGAAGGGAAGAATTCCCAAAAGCAAATTGGAATTTTTCCCACTTCCATTTCCTTTCTACACTTTGTTTAAGAGCGTCTGTCGTTTAGAGAGTGTGTGTTTTTTTTTCTTTTTAATGGGAAATGATCGTAATTTCCCACAGTAATCTTCAACAGGTAGCAGTTGAAATGTTTACTCATCCGTTGTGCAGTATAGTAGTGCGTACCGTACCCTGTGTCCTTGAGTTTTTAAACTCAACTACTTAAGGACACAAGATAAAACCAGGTTTTCTTAGCAGTCATTTCAACGTTTGTTTTTGTGTTATTCGAAAAAGGTTAAAGGTCAAATTGAATTGTAAATTTCTTTGTTCAAATTCTTCTTCAAATATCTCAATTGTCACGATCTTAATGGTTCTTAATGTAGTCTCCGGCATTGAAGTGAAACGCCTATTAGCAGACTACAGTTTCCACGAAAACGCTACTACCGTAGGTACTTCAATGATCTCTGTTTGTAACGAATTTAAGGCGAAAAGACTGTCTAATCTGACGGACTTCAGTTGGAATAGATAGGCATTAGAAGACTCAATAATTTTATTAAATTTACGCATAATTTACTTGCTATTTGACTGACCGTGTATTGTAAAGTTTTAGTTTTGTTTCAGTAACATATTGAACCACGATTCCGTTAAAATACCTATGCAGTGATAATAGTAGCCATAGAGAGAACATTTTCGTCTATCTGCCTGACCTAACCTATCTGATATTGTACAGTGTACCAACTAGTGCCAATTACTTGTTGGCATTTACTAATGAACTCCATTATGGCCGTCCCTATTGGCATAAAACTGTTGCAATTGAATTTAACCTACTTTTATTGAAAGGAATAGGAAAAAATCACATCGCTTTAACTCCAAATAAAGTGGATTCATAAGCAATAAGATTCAGAAAAGTTCCCAAGTGGATCCTAACTTACTTCTAACACAACGCAATTTCTTATTTATCGTCTTCTCCGGGGTTTGGATTGATTGGATTTGTAATCGAACAATTTAACTACCACACCATGCGATTGCCTTCCGTAAATTGTGGATTTATTGACAGTGCCAGATTGAAATAAGAATGGGCGATAGGGCAACAGGTCAAAGTAAAAATCCTCTGACATTAGGTTAGGTCGGAGTGGTAGCTTTGATATCAAAAAGCTCACTTGAGCAAGCATAGCGAACCGTTGTGACGCCACAAGTGAACGCAGACCAAGTTCTACCAAAACCAGGGAAGAGGAAGAAGTTGGTCAGCGCAAGGGCTGCATTCTCTGCCATACACATCAAATACATTTGGCCACCGTTTGTTGCGTTTCCGCAAGTGATCCACCAAAGTATCTCATCACCAGTCGCATTTTAATGGAGTGGATTTGTTTGTAGTCGCCATACTCTAGTAGGTTATGTGTTGGCTTATTAGATGTGAAGCCGTGGTTCAAACCACAGGTCAGACATCTCGAACAAGACGAAATATGAAACAATATTTCTTTCGTAGATTTCCTCTCCGAAGTCTTCTGACAACAAAGTAAAATTGCCATGAAAAGTTTCTCAAAAAAAACTGTTGCACTGTACTAGACTGTCCAACCACTCGTGTATAAAATTAAGACACATTACAAGGATGGTGTGGGAAGCTAGGTCATAATCCTGACTGAAGAGTTGTAATGACCAATTAAGTTGAGTAAGTGTGTGGATTTGTTACATGCGATTCGCTGCTATGCACCACATATGGTGCATATGGACATTAAGTCATCTATTTGATAAACAAGTAATTTCTTTTTACTACACCTTATATTTTAGATTTCCCATGACTTTAGTTCAATGGTACTTAAAGTAACGAACTTTGAAAACTTCACTCCATTAATCGGATCACATTTGTTTGAAATTTCTTTGATGTTTGACTGACTGCTGAAATTTATTTTAATTTTGTTAGAAAATATCTTTTTTTTAACTTTCTGCCATTGGTGTGCGATGCAGTAAGCATTTTGTAGCCATTTTATGTTCATAGTTCAGGGTTGGGTACTATAATTTACTCTTTTGTTTTAACATTCAATAACACTTTTTAGGCAAAAGTTTTATTGTTTTTCATGGAGTTGAAAAATGTCAACCAGCATAAGAATAGAGTTTTTATTCAGTTTTTTTATTGTTTATGTTGAGTATTATTTTGTTTTTTTATTGTAAAAAAAATGAGGAAATTTCTGTCAATTTGTGTTTCTGCTGACATACATTTCATCTTTTATACTCTCTTTTCTTGTATCGTAAGAAATTTCTTTTGAGATTTTTTTCTTTTTTGTATTTAAAATGTCATTCTATGATGATGACCAAGTTGTTGCTTTAATATAGGAGAGAATAGTTTTCATTCAACCGGTCAGCTAGAAAAGGAAAATCCAACTGATTTTTCTTTTTCTTGTTTTTCTTTGAGAAGAAGGAACAAGAAAAAAATACTTTTTTAAAGTGCAATGAAAATGAAACCATTTGTTGTAAAATAAAATTAAATTAAAAATAAAAATGAATTGTACAAATAATTACAATGAAAGAAGCAGAAGAAACCTTAAACCGCCGGCCTTCCTCCCTCTCTCTGTTATGAAAATCATCATCTAAATTGCAGTTAAAATTTCCATGTTTTATACGTTGATCTTTTATGTTTGTTTTTTAAATCTGGCATAGATTTACGGGCTGACTTTTTGTTTTCAAACTCAGAATATCAACAACAATAGACATTGAAACGCCTTTCAAAAGCCACATTCTTTTTAGCCGTATCGCTGATATCCAGTTTTTTGTTTCTGTTCGAAATACTTACACTCACTCCCCTCCTGTTTATTTGTAACGCTTCTAAAGAACACAAATTGTTTACCAATATGGATGGGAATCCTATTCATAGATTTCTTTATAAGTAACTGATATGCATGCATACATATGTACATATGTACATACAGTGAGCGTCAAAAGAAACTGTACACTAAGGATAAAATTCTAACAATCATAAAATTCAACTTTTACTACTTAAGGAGAGTAACCGAAAAAATTTCACAATATTTTGAAAGTTTTTCTTTGTTTCAATTTTGAAAACTGGCAATGAAATAATTTTAAACTAAAAATAACGGTAATTTATTAATGTATTTATTTTTTTGTAATGTACAGTTTCTTTTGACACTCACTGTATATGTATAGTAGGCACATATGTACGCATATATACATTTATGTATATACCATATTATTTATATTATTGCTGTTGTTGTTGTTATTGTTGTATCTGAATTGAATCTATAATTTTTATAAATTTTTAAAATAAAACCAACAAAAACAAAAAACAACAAAATTCAAGAAATTCCAGCATTTTGTTCTTGTTTTTAGCATCTCTTGAAACTTGTGCTCAAGAGTTACCAACGTTTTTATCTTTCTTTTTGTTGTTGTTGTTACTGTTGTTGTTACTGTCATTTTGTTATTATTATTGAAACTGTTTGCACATTGGCTAGGAGGGGAGGGAAGTGGTGCAATGTGTTAAAATGCTGCACAATAATAATTTGCATGATTTAGCATTTAAGCGTTTTTCTGTTTTACATCTTCTCAACGGTTAAATACTTTTTAATGTCATTCCTATGCAAAATTACTTTATTAGGTGCGAGCATATGTAAATTTCTTGAAGGTTTGGCATGCACATTACGTACGTAAAATTACTAGCTGAGTGCAATATTTTCCCGGCGAAAATGTACACCACGAGGGATATTCAGAGAATTAAACGTCGAACCTTTGGCTATTGATTACTGTATTAACAATAGTGCTTCGATCAAACGTAATACGATTGAAATGTCTTCGCGGCTCTGTAACAGGGGAACATAATCATCCGCCCTTTAAATTCAGATGGACTAAGATCAGCAATGGCCCTTTCAATCTTTTGATTTTTGAGAAAGACTTCGATTAGGCTCCCAACGAGCATATTTACTGAGACACTCTATGGTTGGATGTTGCCGCAATCTAGAAGGTAGTGTGTTTTAACAATATTTTATTGAAAGGAACATGAAAAAATCACGTCACCTTAATTCCAAGCAAAGTGGATTCATAAGCAATAAGATTCAGAAAAGTTCCCATCCAACAGTGGATCCTAACTTACTTCTAACAGAACACAATTTCTCATTTATCGTCTTCTCCGGTGCTTGAATGGTGGATTGATTGGATTTGTAATCGAACACTTTAACTACCACACCATGCGATTGCCTTCCGCAAATTTAGGATTTGTTGACAGCACAGATTGAAATTAGAATAGATGGTAGGGCTGCAGTTCAAAGCAAATAATCCTCTGTCATACCATTTGGTGGGTATTTGGCCACTGTTTGTTGCAAGTGATCAAGCAAAGTTTCTCATCACCAGTCGCATTTCCATTCAGAAGTGAGAGTGGATTTTTTTGAAGTCGCCGTAGTCTAGTAGGTTATGTGCCGGCGTATTAGAAGCCAGGGCGTAGTCCAAAACAAAACGAAGGATGAAAAAATATTTCTTACGGCGACTTCCTCTCAACAGTTTTCTGGAAAAAACTCTGAGAGAAAATAAAAAATTGCCATGAAAAGTTTCTCAAAAACTCTGTCGTTCGGAGTCGACATTAAGCTGTAGGTCCCAGCACTCACATGTAAAATTAACACACACAACATGGTTGATGTAAAAAAGCTAGATCGTAATCCTATCTAAAGGGAAGATTGTAATGATCAATTAAGTAATTAAGAAATAACTTTTGCTCTTACCGCATAATTATTCACAATCAGTAATTAAAACGTATTCGAATTGCATTCCATTGCATTTCCATTATGATTGGCATTGTATTGGTGTTCTTTGGGAAAATTCAAGTGCTTTTTTGCCTCTTAATAAATACAAGAACAACAAAAACAATAAAAAATTACACGTTTTTTAAATTTATTTTTATAACAAAAAACGCATTGATGACATATAATAATAATAATACGGATAATATTGTAATTATAATGATGCTGATGATGATGATGATGATAATGATGTATGAGAAGAAAAAGTTTGTAGGTCATGGAATTAAATGTTTTACAAGTGGGTAGCAGATGCATAGATTAACAAACAAACAATTAGGGACGTAGGTCGAGAACTGAGAAAGTAGCGACATTAGTGGCATAAAGGGTCAGTCAGTTGTTAATGAATTTGCGATGTTTTGAAAAGAGTTTCTTTTTATAATTTTAATTTCATGCACAATTTGTGCATGTTCGCACATGTAAAATAAGAAATGAATAGGTAAGACCCTAGAGTGCCAATCATTGATTTATTTTTGAACATTTTCTTTAACAATATTTTCCAGAGTGTAAAAAGAAAGTACAACGTACAGCGGCAGTGTCTAAAGAGTTTTCCGTGGAAAATCTGTTTTTTATTAGTGTTTTTAAATGTATTCCGTTTTTGAATGACAAACAGCCCAACTGACCGCAGCTGATTTCTGTAAGCAATAATGAGTTTTAAAATTCAGCACCATTAAGCAACAATTTCTTTATTTTTTTGCTTTTAACAAATTCGTGAAAGTTTTTTTAATTTTTCTTTTGAAAAGCTATTATTAACACAGCCTCCGGTTTAGTTTGCTGGACAAATTTTGTGACTTGTGAAAAAAGAAACTCAAAAAATTATACCGAAATACGATTATGCAATCCGAAAAAATCACGAAAAAAATTTAATTTAATGGTCAGAAACAAATTTTAAACATTATTATTTATAAAGTACACATGAAGAAAAATTAAATCTGCTTAAATACACAAAGGAACACAATCAATCATTGGAAATTGTTTAAATAAAAATAACAAAAAAAATGTCCAAAAGAAAATTATTCATTACGTTGGCTTTTATTATAAACATTTTAGTAACAGGTTGACATATTTTATTCTTTCTCTTTTTCTTCATTTTTTGTAATTTTATTTTTTAATTGTAAAAATTTTTAAGTTTGTTGACACATTTTTTTATGATTTATAATTAAACAATTGTGTATGATTTAATGAAGATGTCATTAACACTTTAAAGAGTTAAAAGACTTTCATTTTTGAGTTTTCATTTAAACTTCTTAACAATCTCATGCAGCGGACACTTTTGAACCTTTGAATTGAGGGCAAAGTTTTCTTAACTTGTCACAAATATAGCCAAGCTCCATGTAATCGAGCCATAGGTATTAAAAATTAAAGCTAAGAGGCTGATTGAATGCATTTAAATACGATTTTTATTATAAATTATTTAATTTTTTTTATCTATTTTGTAAAATATTGCAACATTGCCGATATTACAGACAGGATTTGTAGACATTTTTATTTTATTTCTTTCTGAATGTTCACACGATAATTTTTTTCTTATTTTACATTTCTTTTCCCCCAAATTGTTTACATATCTCAGTTGCACATGATCAGAAATAATTTTTCATAAGAAAATTAAACAAAAAATAAAAGCATCACAACACACAGCAATAATCGTTTATTTATTTATTTTTTTATATCGTACGAATAACTTCCCATAAATACATACATATATAGGTATTTATGAAGAAAACTGGCTTTTATTTTCGTTTTTTTTCTGTTAACAGTAATTAAACAAGTCAATTAAAAAAGATTTTTGTTAAAAACCAAACAAAAATCCATAAACACTGATTAACAGACAGTTTGGCAGCACTTAAATCATCATAAATATCTAAACAAACACATACATGCGCGCATGTGCATGTACACAAGAGAGCCATCATCATATCATCTGTTTAACAAAATGAAGATGGAAAAAAATGTTCATAACAATAGCAATAAATATAGGAAGAAAATAAATGAAAAGGAAATTTAAAAAAAACAGTCAAACATCAAATAAACTAACTCATACAGCCACAACAACATTAAATACATACAATGAAATAAATGCAACAACAAGAAATATTAACAAGACAAGCGAGTAAAACAGAAAATTACGTGAGGGTCATTTAAGTTCACTATCACTTTCACTTAAGCTGCAACAGTAATAACAAAAACAATAACAATATGATTGAATACATGAGTCAAATTAAGTTTTTTGTTATAAAAACAAAAACAAAAAAACGACAAGAAAATTAAACTGACTGACCAAAAATAAAATAATGGTGGTTGAAAGAAATACACACACATAACCGCCATTGGCATTAAATGATTTAATGACAACAACAAAAACAACAACTATAATATAAACACTAAACTAGATTTTCAATATTGTAATAGTATATGTAAATAAGGAGAGAGAGAGCGTGACAAAAAAATGATTGTAATACATACCAAAGCAAAGAATTGTAAAAACATGTGATTTGTCAAGTAGTTGTTGTTGTTCTGTTTCTTTCAATAGGATTGTTTCAAAGAGAGTACATATGCATTTAAAAAATGCATTTTTAATGCAAAAATTTATAAAAATTTGTGGCTAATGGCTGCCAATAATTGGCAATTGGTTGTTAATTGTTTGGCAACAAAATTGAACTTGAACTTGTTATGCTTTAATTACCATTTATTAGTACAATTATTATGTAAACATCAAACAAAAATAGATCTACAGTTATTTTGTAGTTACAATACAAAGGTCAAGAATGGATATCATGAATTAATTAATATAAGGTGTAGTAAAACGAATCTATCGAAAGAGCGACAGGATCACACCAGGGATGCCAATAAAAATTATTAAAACAACTTTTTTCTTTCCAAAAAATAATTCAGAAATGAAAGCGAATATTTTTTTTACAAATCAGACATTAACAGACGTTCGATATTGATTACTTTTCAGGAAGGACAAATAAATAAGAAAAAACATGTTCGTTCATTGTTGAAAACAAAATTCCAGTTTAAAAACATTTGCAATTAAATTGCAATTTTTCAATGGAAGATGTAATTATTACCGTGGCAAAGTTTCCGCTTTCTTCATCGATCTATCGGAAAAGAAATCGATAACTATCGTATTGCAGAAACGTAAAACTAATGAACAGTAATGAAAACAAAAAATATTACATATCAACTTAAAAATAACAAACATTTTATAAATATTATCACAATATTTATAATAATTTATAATAAGTAATATCTAACCTTCTCAAATACCCTCTAAAAGTACGAGTTTATTTACTCAATAATAATGCAAACAATACAATAACAGCAACCGTTACTTGATAACTGAGATGTTGATCTCATTTTACTACAGGAAGACCTATACATAGGCACATACGTACGTAAATATACTTTGCATACTTCTGTTGTTTTTTATCGTCGTTTATACGCAAAACAATAACAATCATATGGTTGTTGTTGTGTACTTAACAAAAAAAAAGAAAATATTACGAAAACAATTTACGAGTACATTCTCTGTAGCCAAGACTCTATTGTTAACAGCACTTACTCTCCTCTCCTCTCTTCCCGTATTGGGAAAAGAAAGCACAAAAGCCAGTAAGTTAAACAGGTTAAACTGAAATGAATACTTACGGAGATAGTAGTATGCTGGCCGTATAAATATCGTACATACACACGTGTATTGCGAAATATATTGTAATTAATAAGACTACGTATGCAAAACAAAAGACGATAAAACAAATGCATATTTGCACACTCTCAACAGCGTTGATGTAAAACGTAACATTGTTTGAAGAAAAGAAACAGAAATTTAAGGCGGAAGCCTATTATCAAATAGAAGAGTCAACATTTCTTTGAAGAAATTTAAATTAATGCACGAAATATGCAGATTTGATTTGATTTAAAGTGGGTGACTGTTGCAGACAATAAAGGAAATATACATGCATGTGTGTACATATTTCAGGAGATTCGATTACGATTACGAATAGGGAACTTACAATAACAATAATATATATATATATATATATAAATATACTGGCTTTCGACCTCTGCTATCAGTGATAACGTTATCTCAGTCTTAATGAAGAAGAAATATGTGCAGCTAGTTTGACTGGAGTCGTGATAATTTTTAGGTCCTGGTCTGCTGTCTTTGAGGCGTAACTATACGTCTGAAAAAACCTAAAGGGATAAACGATATAACGAAATAGAACGAACTAGAGTTCATGGATAGTTTTACAATTGCTAAAATATGGGAACGACGAATGGGCTAGAGTTACATCAGATGTAGAGGATTTGGGTCTTGTTAAGATCATAAGATGACTGCGAACAGAGTTATTATATGGCAATAAATGATAAGGATATGACATGTTTTAAGGCATGTAAATTACACTTACAGAAGCTGCCCTCACGGGGAATAAGAGAAAAGTGTACATCGTCTTCTGTACAGCTGTACGGCTTTGGGAGAATATATAGGAAATTCCTTCTTTTAGGACCTTAAATATTCTCAGAAGTATTCCACAGTTTCACGGTAGTCGTGAATTATATTATTGAAAAATATAACCTAAGCTTACCTAACTTACATTTCTTCTTAAGGAGAAAATTAATCATAGTTAATCTGTATCGCTACTACTTCTAATTGACCTTCCGGGCCGTTGCATCAGTCTGTAAGCAGTATTGTCTATATAATTACATGGTCGACCTTTTTTAATCTTGTATTCCTTTTATTTACTTCATCAAACGCAGTCGTTAACAATAAATTGCCATTACTAGAAATATTTCTTAGAAGAAGATCTGTCTTTATTGGTGTAAGCGGTCGCCTAACCTTATTCCTTTCACGATCCTGGAATCCTTTTGATTGACTTTATTGCCAGTTTAGTCTAGCTTTCATGTGTGTTATACTATAGACGAAAAATTCTAAAAATTTATTTAATATTTCAATGAAAATTAATTTTTTCTTCTTTATAAATTATAATTACGGTTAATGAAGTGTATTAAAATATAAATATTTTAAATTATTAATAATTACATGCATTAAAGAAAAGAAATATTTTTTCTGACTAAGAAAATCCGTAGACAGATAGTAAAATAGAAAAAAAACCAACAGCAGCAAAACTACAATGTAATCTGACATTGTATTTCAAGCTTGACTAACTTCTAAAACATTTTCATTTGTGTATAAACTTTTAAATAAACATATTTATTTAATTGAATTTTTTATTTGTTTTTCATTATTTTATTTTATTTTTATATGCATTTTTTTGTTTGTTTTGTTTTTTAGAATAATTGCTATTTATTGGTGTATGAATAACACTTGATTCTCTAAATACAGGTGTTTTAGTCTGTTCATAGCAGCAATAACATTAACAGGTTCGCTGCTATGGCAACCCTTCTCTCACTTACACACTGTTATCTCTCTCGCGCTCTCCATTTCTTCTCTATGATTGCGATTTTTGCATAACAATGTTGTTGATATTATTCGCTGATAAAACACAGAAAAAAAATGCAAATAAATTATAGAGCAACAGAGGAAAAAAATACGTATAATTAGAATACATTTTATAATTAATAGAAATTCTCTGGTGTAGAAAAAAACAATTCTAACAATGTTGCCAATTTATTGTTTCTCTTTTTCTTTTGCTGATTTCACATTGAAAGTGTAATAATTTTGATAAATGAGTTCAAATTGATATTTTGACTTGTTGAACAAGAGGCTGTTGTTTAATTTATAATTATTTTTTTTATTATTTTTCTTTTTTTTATCGAATCAAATATTCATTATTGCTGCGGATTTGAGTATGAAAAACTGTTTCGATTTAATGTCATGACAGAAAATGTTAATTCCGCTGTTTCAGGTTTAACAGCATGGAAGTTTAGCAACCACATTCAGCCAGCTAAGCTTACCCAGCAATCAAGCGCAGCCATATAGACATGCAAACTGTTAGACAAAAAAAAAGAAATTTTGGTTGATTAGATTTAAAAGAATTTTTTTTTTTTAATTAAAATATATTTTAAAGGAATTTAATACATAAAACTGTGGCAATTTTTTTTTTATTTTTTTTTCTTATATTTTTTTGTGTTCTTGATTTATTCTCTTATTTTTTTTTTTGTATTTTTGTTTTAATTTTCTATATTCTGCCCTTAATTACTAAAGTAATTAATCATGTTATTGCTGCTTATTAGCTTTTAGATACAAGAAAATGCCTTTAAAGCGAACATGTTTTAGACGTATCGATACAAATTTGTTGAATATGTAGCTTGCAAATGTTCTTGTTGTTGTTGCATTGCTGCTAATACGATTACAACATACATACATACGTACTTAATTCTTTAGCAGAGATTTAATGTGTGATATTTTTTTTTATAATTTCCATGTGTTGTTGTAACTGCTTATCTGTCTGTCTGTCTATTCATTTAATTTAAAATAAATAATTGTATGACATTACGTACCGTGTAATTTCCACATACAGAAATACTATGTATGT
This sequence comes from Sarcophaga carnaria, assembly GCA_958299815.1. NCBI lineage: Eukaryota > Metazoa > Arthropoda > Insecta > Diptera > Sarcophagidae > Sarcophaga > Sarcophaga carnaria. Next base: position 157,024,209 of record OY283149.1, read on the forward strand.
ATGGATTTGTGAATGCATTAAAACATTTTTTTTTTTCCTCTTTAATTTCAAACTTAAATTTGCGTTACCAACTGTTTATGCAATTTGTTAATACTGCTACTGCCGGTGACAACTTAAACGGCTGAATTGTATTTTTTTAAGTGTAAACAATTTGTTGTTTATTTATATTTTCTTGTTATTTTATAACGTTTTTTTTCTTTTGTAATACAATATTATTATGCATTTGAAGAAATAACTCTTCTTCTGCCTGCCTTCACAAATGTTGACACGTACAATCTTATCTTCTCTTCTCTATTTTAGTGATATTAAAGGAAATTGCTAATAAATTAGAACGTGTTTACATACAACGTGTGTGTGCCTAGCAATTATTTAAGGAATTTGTAGCGATAACAGCAAGCATTAGTTGATTAAGTCAACAGAAATACCTTTATTTGTTAAGAGTTCTAGTTTCATTGACTAATAGTACATACATACATACATATATATGTATGTACATATTTGAAAGATATTGTAATGTAAACTTTTACTTTTTATTTTGAAGCCTCCACCCAAAAGCGGATGATAAAACTGTACTGTACAGGGTAGTTTTTTAAATAGTGTTTTGCTAGCTAAAAAAAATTGGATTTTTTTATTATTTTATTTCATTTTATCAATTTTATTATTGATAACAGAATTATGAAACTGTTTTGATTTTCATTTCGCTATTGTCTGGCATTCTATAAATTCATAATCGATTAAATTATTTGTCTATGTTGATTGCTGCTATTAATCACGTGTTACTTTTTGTTATCGATTAATATTTATAAAAAAAAAAGATGTGACTAATTTTACACAATCACAATGAACAATTTGATCAGAAATTTAAAATCGCATGAAAGAGAAATTATTGTATTGTTTTTAACCAAATTGTTGCACTTTAAAGTGAAGTTAATCTCGGAATTCTAGGTTTGCTTCTAGATTATGGAATCTGATTTCAAGGGAACAGTTTTCGTTCAATAACCATCTTTAAACACTTCAATTTCAGTCTTGCAATTATTATTAGGCTACTAAGACGCAGGCATGTATGCCTGTTTAAATGGAATGAAATTAGAAAGTGCACCGTTCATGTATTTCAAGTGTTTTGCCTGCCTATATACCAAGATAAATTTATAAAAGTCCTCAATGGTTCTTAACAAATGGACCTCGACAACGACTTAGTACAGGGTGGCATAACCTTTTCTTTCAATAGTCTTTCAGCTTACGTGGGATTCCTTCCGCTCCACTCAAGAGGGGCAATATGTTTGTTGTACTACATCTACCGTAGTATTTGGTAAGCTTTACGATGAATATGGCTAAGTATGAACACTTGATGAAAAGATTGGAGGATGCACTCGCTCTAGTACTCCAGTTTTGATCGTTTTTAATTCTCCATAATATTGCCAATATCGTGGTGTTTTATTATCGTCAATTAAATCATAATAAAATCATTAAACTGCCGTGGTATCATAATGTCTGTGGGATGGCATTTCTTATTGGAGTTACAACAGGTACATACATATACATATGTATGTATAATCAAACCTGTGTATGCATAGCGTTTTTATGTCTCAATGAAAAGAGCAAACTATTTTCAGTGATATCTCACGTGTAATGAGCCAGTCTTTCTGCGGTATCAATCAGCATTCCGATATGGTAACCTGCCAGTATTTCTAGGATAACAACCCACATTCCGACATGAATGATGCCTCAAACAATCATGCATTTCAGTATTTTTGCAAGATTGTAATCTAACCATGCTGCTGGCATCTAACCAGCCGGTATTTCTACGATAACTGTTGAGAACAATTGAGTATTTAACAGAGATCTGCAATGAATCTTCAAAACGATGAGTAGAATCGAATCATACTCATAATTTCTGACACTTATACGAATTCTTACTTATTTTAATATCATGAAACCTCTACTCATATTCAAAGTTTGAAGTACTCATCACACTCACACTTAACAACACGCATGATGTTGTTGATTTCGACTCTCCATAACTCAACATATATACGCAGCACAAAATAAGTATGAGTCGCATACGAACACTAAAATACTCACTCGCAGGTTGTGTGTTTGCTCTGCTTGATGATCTGTCTTTTTTGCTTATGTGCCTTTTTCCTTTTTTTGTAAATGCCTAACAACTAAGACTAAGACTGTAAATTTTATTTTATCAGGTGCGTTATTTTTCTTTATTTTTAATTGCGTCATTATCAGCTGATAATTTTAATTTCTTTTTTAATTTTTTTTTTTTGTTTGCTTGAATATTTTTTGCAAATGATAAAACAAAAAGTCTACTTACGTTGAAATTTTTCTAAATTTCTAAATTGATTAATTTTTTTTAGTATAACTTGAGTTAAACAGTACAACACACATACTATACATATAATTAAAATTAAAAAAAAAAATTTAAAATAAAATAAAAATTTTTTTTAAATTTATTTTTAAAGTGCAAAGAAGTTGAAACAAAATGTCGAAATATAAATAATAAACGATTTAATTACTTACCACTAACAAAGTATTATTAAAATAATTAAATTTAAACGAAATAATCAAATAGAATACCAAAGAAATTTTTATTTTAATTGAAAACAAACAAAAATAAAAAACGAAAACGAAAATAAAAAGAAAGAAAATGTTTGATTTGCCACCAAAATGTCCAGCATTGGCAAATAAATTAACCGGCATCTTTGGTTGGCGTCATACGTATAAAGTCTCAGCCAAACATGAAGGCATACAACATGTCTACTTACAAAAATCCTATTCATTAACATTGCCAACCAAAAGGCCACCATCACCGTATGGTTATATAAAGGTAAATACATACATACATACTATACATAAATCCATTCTATACACACATGCATACATACAAAATTATTTAACAATTATGGTCAACAATGAATATTTTATTATTAAAAATGACAAAATTGTATATTTTTTTGGTTTTTGTTTTTTTATTTGTATTTAATTGAAGCCATGACCATATTTCCGGTGAAAAAGTTAAAAATAAGAAAATATTCTCTTTTGTTTATCAATAAATTTTTTATAATGCATTGTAATAAGACACCATTTCTAGTGTTAAAAGAAAAAAGAAAGAAAATTGCACTACCAGTGTTGCATTCTATTGTAGGAACTGATGGCAATTTTACTCTGATATGTTTAAATACAGGAATTTACATGTGGAATTACTTTTTTTAGCTTATCGAAATTGTATCGATTTAAAATCGATAATAGAGTGAAAAACTATCCTGAAAAGCCATAGTTTTTTGCAATTATTACAACTTTCAACAACTTCACGCTCTTGATAAGAATTTGTTTGTTGTTTAATAAAGAAGTTTTTGTCTTTAAAATAGAATCAGTCCTTAAGAATTAACCCACAAAGCTTGGCTAAGCTTTTGATGGCACTACTTTGCCTCAGCACCGTTGCCATTGTACCGCATGTAGGCAATTGAAGTCACCGTATTCTAGTAGGTAGAGTGTTGGCTCTAACCCCATACCAGACATCTCGAACAAAATGATAGTGCTATTGAACGGGAGTCTACTTAGAGGGCAAAACACAGTATACATATGTATGTATGTTATCGACAAGTAGAGACTTGCGTCATATTGGATCTCAGATTACTGCCGATAACTATTCTTTCGATGTAGTCAAGGAATTTATTTATCTTGGCTCTGCCTGTTACCATCAAAAATGATGTCAGTCTGCAAATCAAACGCACGATCACTCTTACCAACAGGTGCTACTATGATCTCAATAGGCAATTGAGTAGCAGAGACCTGTCTCGTACCACAAAACTAATACTCTACAAGACTCTCATGCTCCCCGTGCTTCTTTGTGGCGCAGAGGCATGGTCACTATTAATATGTTGACTGCCGACTACGAGATAACTCGTAGATTGCGTTCCCTTCTAGGGAGCCAACTACGAGTTATCTCGTACTCACTAAACCTACCATTTTTGTGCAGCTACGAATGAAATCGTATTATATCAGTGCTAGTATCGATAAATGGCTTCTGGAAAAAGAACAAAAAGTCAATGTCGGCTTGCGTGGCCAGTTTTCTGAAAATTGCCGCTGCAGTTAACGTGTTAAGCACTGATGCAGCAGCCTTGAGAGTATTCAAGAGAAAACGCCTGCCTAAGATCTTCGGTACAGTGCAAGTTGGCGATGATTTCCGCATCTGATCCAACAGTGAGCTGTATGAGTTCCTCAACGACATAGACATTGTGCAGTGTATTAACATTCAGCGGCTGCGCTGGCTCGGCCTTGTCGTTCGAATGGAAGAGGAATCTCCGGTGAGGCGGGTTTTTGATGCGGACCTTGTTTGCATTGGAAGGACCAAACCGAAGAATCCCTATCATCGATTGGTGTGACCAACTGGTGTAGGCACGCAAGAAGCGAGGCGCCTGTAAAGATGTGTTAAGGCAGACCGAAATCCGTTAATCGGGCTGTTAATGGCCAATTAAGTAAGTAAGATCTGTTGTGCCAAAACCCTGATTACTCTCTCATGAATTGCTTGTCTGTGAGATTGCTAATTATGTTGAGCATTATCTTAATAAATATTTTGTCGGCCGTTGAAGAGATAAATAATAAAAATCATAACACCGCACCAATGAGTCTAACGCAAATGTCTAAAGCCGTGATATTTTCATTAAATATTAAAGAGTTTCCATGTGAAATGGCAAAAGCAATCCAATCCACATGTTGTTGCATTAAAAATATTTCAAAAATCATACTTAATTTCAAAAAGAAAACGAAAAAGCCGCTTCAACTATCTAAAATGTGGCATTAAAAATTGTTGACCTACATTTTGTTTAAAAAGTTAATTTTGCAAAACTAAAAAAATTAAAAAAAATTAACTTTTTGTAAAAACATTTCAAATATTTAAAAAATGTAATGAATTTTTTTTTAAATTTTTATTTTTGTTTTACTTTTCATGCTTCGTTGAACAAAACCATTGTTTTGTGATGCAATTTTTGTTTTTTTTTTTTGTTTTTGTCTGCAAATTGTATTAAATTTGCTTGCACTGGCTTTATTCTATTGTATATGCCAAGCACATAACCAACCAAGCAATAGACAGACAACTCCAAACAAATGTTTGCGATATTTTTTCTTTTTTGTATTTTTTTTTTATTGAATTCCACTTAACTTTACAGGTATAATGATCGGCTTGCACCAGAACAACACATTTTCATTGATTAACACCCACTGGAATCGATTCGTTATGTTCTTCTGTAGTGTTTGTTATTGAAAATAAAATTTTAACGAATTCTTTTCGTTTTTGTTTTATTTTTTTCAATTTATTTTTGGTGTTAAAAATGAGTCATTAATTCTACATATTTTTTCTTCTTTTTATTGTTATTGGCCTGAGAATATTTGTTACACTCAAATATATTTATTTGTTATTTGTTTTTTAAATTTCTGTAATTAATTGGTATTTAAAAAGGCGTTAAAATTTCGTATTTTTAGTCATACGAATAAAAATTAATCACAAATATACACACAACAACAATAACAATAATAATAATAATAATATAAACAAAGTTCATAGACTTGCCAACTTGTTTTTTTTTTTTGTTTCTTTTTCTGTTTGTGTTTGTTTATTTGTTTGCAGTACTGGGGCCATTATCGCTTTGGTTGGGTATTTCATTAATATTCCTTTAAGTTACCCAGCCAGACACAAGCCGCCATATTTTTAACTTTATTTTTAAATAGAAATTATTCAACTTCCTTCCAACTTAAGAAATCATTGAAAATGAAGAAAAAAACATTATGAACAGCAGTCACGTTTTAATTTAGAAATTCTATTTTCCATAATAGAACATCACATTGTTTCCGTTTATTAATCGGCAATTATTAATTAAATTGTTTTGTTTTCTCTCTCTCTCTCTGTCTCTTTCTCTCTCATTAGGATCCCGATTCTTGGGTTTCCGTCCATCATTTGCACACACAGTGCGGCATTTTAGATCCGGACGATTGTGTACGTGATGTTGTCGATGATCGTGAGTACATCAAAGCCAGTTTTGAAGATTCTGGTCCCGATCCCGGTGTGCCCCAGGGCGGTGGCGATGGTGCTTCGGGTAGTTCTTCTGTGGGTACCGGTTCACCAGACATATTTCGTGATCCGACAAATACAGATGCACCCACCAAGGGGACGCGTAATGATGCCTCGACACCTCATATTGAAGTAACGAGCACAACAGCTTGTCCCATGACTGGATTAGGCTTACAAGTACGCCGTAGCAGTGATCCGAATCTTTTGGCCTCCTTGAAAGCAGCAGCAGACAATGGCAATAAACGCTGGTCGGCCGCCGCACCCCATTGTGCTGGTGACTCGCCCGAACGCGTGCATATTGAAAAGGCGGGCTATTTGCCACCCCAATGGGAGGAAGATGATGATGGTCATCATCAAGGTCCGCCAGTAGCCACACATCAGCCATTTGCCCGTTCCGGCCGTCTTTCTATGCAGTTTTTGGGTGATGGCACGGGTTATAAATGGATGGACGCCGCTGAGAAATTGCAACAGCAACAACAACAACAGCAGCACACGCAGCCAACTCAACCTCAAGCACAAGACTATCAGCAGCAGTTTTTCTCCAGCAAGTCGTTGCCACGTGAAAGTACTCGCAAAGAGCCTTTGGGCCAAGCTTACGAGTCCATAAGAGAAAAAGATGGTGAAATGCTGTTACTCATCAATGAGTATGGCAGCCCTTTAGGCCTTACCGCCATACCGGACAACGAACACGGCGGCGGTTTATTGGTGCAACAGGTTAAGCCCGGTAGTCGCGCTGAGCGTGGCCGTTTGCGCAAAGGTGATCGTATATTGGAAATTAATGGCACCAAACTAATGGGCTTAACGGAGCTTAAAGTCCAGGAATACCTATGCAAAGCTTTAGAATCCTCCGAACTGAGAGTACGTGTTATAAGAGCTCACAACAAAGCGGCAAAAAATAAAAAACGTGACTCCAAAGTAGCCGAAATGATAGAGGCAGAAGAGAAAATGGCCTCAAGCTTAGAAAGCAAAGTGGCTACGGTGTCACCTACACGTAAACCAAATACCGCTCCTGTGGGTGCCTCTTTGCAAGTGGCCAATACACGTAAATTGGGTCGCAAAATCGAAATAATATTGAAAAAAGGTCCCAATGGCTTAGGTTTCTCGGTTACCACGCGAGACAATCCTGCTGGTGGCCATTGTCCGATTTACATTAAAAACATATTGCCACGAGGAGCAGCCATAGAAGATGGCCGTTTAAAGCCGGGAGATCGACTCTTGGAAGTTGATGGCATTGCCATGACTGGTAAAACCCAAACGGATGTGGTCTCCGTACTAAGAGCTACACAGCCGGGCGCTACAGTACGTTTAGTTGTGTCCAGGCAACAGGAGTTAGCAGAACCGGAAGAAAGAGAGATTGTAAGTCCATTTACATTTCAAAATTGTTTTTTGTTTTTATTACCATTTTTATATACAATCTATGCACATAACGATAATGATGCAATGATGCATACGTTGAAAATTGTATATAGAAGTGGTCCAAGTACGGTTACTTAAGAATCTTAAACGAAATCAATTGTTTATTTTGAACCTTTCATCGTAGAATTTCGAAAATAAGGAAAACGAATTCGATTCGCCGCCTAAACCTCCAGCACCAGTGCTTCCCTCGTCCATGCAAATGTATCAGCAGCAGGATATTAAGAAATCGAACAGCGCCCGTTCTTTGTTTGAACAACATCAGCAACAGCAACATCACAATCTTAATGAATCTCAACATTTTATAGATGCTGGCAGTGAATCTGCAGCCTCAAGCGTAAGTCATCATGACACGACACGAATTCTTTGCGAATTTAAATTTGTCAACGTTTCCTTTTTCTCTTTCAAAACAATAGGATAGTTTACAGGCGGGCATTGCTTGGCGTTCTCGTGAGATGCTTACACTGCACATACCTGTTCATGATACCGAAAAGGCTGGTCTCGGCGTTAGTGTTAAAGGCAAGACTTCTTCCAACGTTACCGGCTCCTCTAATGGCAGTTCGAATGGTTCTATGAAAAACGATGGTGATTTGGGTATATTTGTTAAGAATGTCATACACGGAGGGGCAGCCTCTAGGGACGGGCGTTTACGCATGAATGATCAGTTGGTTAGTGTAAATGGTGTCTCACTACTGGGCCAGAGTAATGCTGAAGCTATGGACACGTTGAAACGTGCCATTGTCAACAATCCTGGCAAGCATCCAGGCATGATTACATTACAAGTGGCGCGTAAAATTACCCGTTCAGCCAGTTCAGGTGACATCCTGGAACACACCAATGAAAGCTCAAATACCAGTGAAAATAGCGGTGCCACAGTCATCTATTTAAGTCCTGAAAAACGTAAAGCCGAAAAGCGTAATAGTGGCTGTTCAATCAATGAAATGAATCGGTATGATAACGTGGATTTCTTTCTTTATTTATTTCCTAACGTTTTTTTAATTATTTTTGCTTTCCGAAGATGGAGCAACCCCGTCTTAGATAGACTAACCGGTGGTGCTTGCTCTGGCAATTCTACACAAAAAGGGCGCTCAACAGTAACAACAAACAACACAGCGTGCGGTGTTAAAAACAATGTTGCTAATGCTCTACGTAATGACAGCTACTATATGGCCACTAATGAGACCTGGTCGCCAGCGGGACATCATCAGCAGCAACCACAACATGTCAACAATTCGGTATTAATTGAACATGATCCTGAGCCAACATCGCCGTAAGAAATGTTTTTTTTTTACAAGAGTCTTTCAAACTTGATTTAATAATTAAAATATCTCCCAACAGCACTTTGCCTCATCGTCCTAATGAATCTTTGGCATCCACTTTAACTAATAATACCGCAGCCAGTAACTCCAATGCGGCAACAGCCAATCCAAATTTCGATGCCACTTATTCTTCACAATTAAGTCTGGAAACAAATAATTCGGGTGTGGAACATTTTAGTCGTGATGCCTTAGGACGACGATCAATGTCAGAAAAACATCATGCGGCCTTAGATGCCCGTGAAACGGGCACTTATCAACGTAATAAGAAATTACGTGAAGAACGTGAACGTCGTATTGCTAATACCAAATCGGCTGTATTTAGTAGTTCCATGGAATCTCTATCGGCTCGCATTGCGGAAGCCAATGCCAAAATACCCGGTTATAAGCATGCCAAAACCAATTCAGGCATAGAGCAACAACAATTGCATTTAGAAGCCCGTGACCAGGTAGGCGATTTGGGGCCTTCATTAGGTCTTAAGAAATCATCCTCATTGGAATCTTTACAAACGATGGTACAAGAAATCCAAATGTCAGAGGAACCCAGAGGTGGACCTACAACTCTAAGAGCTCCTCGTGGCAGAGGACGCGAAGAAAGTTTAAGGGCAGCGGTGGCTAGTGATCATGATGTCAAAAGTAGTTTATTTATTTACCATTACCTTAAGAAACTTATTGAAGTTGTTTTTTTACTTTTTTCTTTCATATTTAAAGAAGCCCATCAAACTTGGCTTCTAGAGGATGGTGACGCTCAAGAGGGAGGTTTTACCCAACGTTGCAGTCCCTTCCAAAGTTCTCTAAATGAAGGCAAACACAAGACGAGAAACAAAAAACCCGGCATTTTACGGGGCATTGGTTACATGTTTCGTTTTGGCAAAAATCGTAAAGATGGAGTTGCCCCCGTTGAAAATCACGCTCCTCCCATAACAAATAATGCTGCAAATGAGAGAACTCCTGCTAATAATCAAATACCTGTAGCTGCTTTAGCAGCTTTAGATCGTAACAATAAATTAGCACCGCCAGCTTATCAACCACCGCCTCCATTACCACCACCAAATGTTACTGGTGGTGGCGGTAGCGGTGGCAGTGGCGGTGCAGCCAATAGTGGAGGCCCTGCTGGCCATAGTGATGCAAGCAGTAACAGTGGTGGTATCCATCACAATGATATTTTCAATCATCGTTATCAACACTATTCCAACTATGAAGAGCTACAACAACACAATCATCATCAACAAATTAGGTGAGACCCGATCACATTTATTTCATTATTTATCAATAGAAATTAATGGCATTAAGGAGCAAGCAATCATAAGATCATAAATCATGAATCCTACGCTTACGCTTACTATTTAAAAATTTACTTCCTTTGCTTTTAATTGGTTTTAAAATAAACGCAGCCTGATTTTCCATTTTGAAATAAGTTTCTTTCGTCAACGCTTTTGTTTTTAAATTGAAAAAGAAATGGAATTCTTTTTCGCCTATCATTTCAATTTAGAAAACAGAACAAAACAAAACAAAGCAAAAAATTGTAAAATCCGAAATTCTCTTTCCATTTTTTCGAATTATTTATTATGTCTTCTGCGCCATTAGCGATGAAAACTGCTCAAATAATGATGTTTTATCGGAATCAACCTTAGAATGCATGCGTCAACAGGTGCTACGACAACGTCTTAAAGTCGAAGCTGAAAGGTAACCGTTTTTTTTTTGTCCAACTTTTATTTAACAGCAACAATAACAATTCATATAATTTGTTTTGTTGTTGTTAGTGTTGTTTTTTTTTTTCGCTAAAATAGTAATTGTTTTTAATTTTGAATTTGCTTCATTTAGTTTTAGTGGCTTAAATTTAATTTTTTGTTTTTTTTTTTTAAGTAGTTTTTAATTTTTTTATTTTTAGAGAATTATTTTTATTTAAAAAGAAACTTTAGAAACTAGTTTATAAAAGAGAAATTCAACAGAATTCAATAGTTTTAGTTTGTTCATCATCCACCTTGTGAGCCCCTCTTGTATATATAAGTGTTCAAGTTCTTTTTTTCCGTAAACTATGCAAAAGAATCTCGGGGATATATTTAAGAAACATTCAATGCTCAGCAAAACTTGGTAGTTTATTAGCCAAACTATTAAATGCTAAAAAGTTTCAAAAATAAATCCAATTTCTAAAAAGCAGATACCCACATCCCTGACGACTATCGCCCAAAAGCTATATGTTCTAAACTTTTTGAGGTTATGCTTAAGTACTGTTAAAATATTTAGAATTGAACAATTTGATTAATGACAGACGTTACGGTTTAGATGTTTAGGTTTAGATATGATTCACTTATTCCACGCAGGTATTTGACAAGAGATGAGTTGTATTCCTAGGTATTTCCAGTGCATTCCATAGGGCATGTCACGATTACTTTTAAAATAACTTGTTTCTCTTGATAACAGCAATCACAGCTCTGCACTCATATAAAGGTTTAGGCTTAGGCTAGAGGACGAGTACTTGCCAATTGAGATAAGTATAGAACCCGGAGGTCCAGTTGGCCCCTTGCACAACGTCTTAAAGGGGAGAGGGTAATAGGCAAGATAGGGGAGAGAGGAAGTAGGAATGGGAGAACGAGGAATCGGAGGAATTACACAGACTAACGAAACACACAAGAGAGCGTGACTACACTAATGAAGCCATAGCACTTTTCAGCCATCTCAAACTAACTAACCAGCTCAAACAAACTTTTACATGTAGATGGCTTTCAATCAGATAAGATCAGATTAAATTCAGGGATACCACAAGGTTCCGTTCTATCTACATTTCTATTTCACATTATTCTTAATTACCTTGCCTCTTTAATCCCTCTTTAAATTCAATTTACTATATGGCACCTAATTGTGGATCTCTCACTCTCTCTGTCCTCCAGGCAATCTCCTAAAAACGGTGTCGAGTAAACATGAATTTTTCGTTAGCATAAAACATTGCATTTATGATGTTTATAAACTTTTGATGTACTGCTCGCTATAATCCAAATATTCACGAAAATAACATATTTTTAGAATTCAAAAGAAACACACGAATGGCTTGGTGAAAAGAAATAATTCACTTTACCAAATCTTCTTACAGTATACTATATTCATAACCAACTGACATATATGACTTCTACTCTTGCTGCTGCCTCTAACTAAAGTTCTTGATCATGTACAAGAAAAATTAAAATCCTCATTAATGGCTATGGGATACCATTTTGTGTGTGGTTTATTGATTTATAGATAATACAGCAGAGTATCCTCTAATAAAATAGGTTGTTTCTGACAATTGAATTTTTTTTCTTGTAGAGCACATTAATTTGTGGTTGAAATACAGAAATTAGCTGCAAGCGATTTATTAATATTAACAGACTGGACACTGCTCTTCATTTAGATCATCCCCCTTCCCCACCCCCCATTTATAACTTATTTCCCTAGGTTGATTCAAAGTCTTAAGGTAAATTACACGAATTTTGAATTCAATCCGATACCAGAATTTTTGTTTTTTTGTGGAAACATTGTATAAATAGTGAAATAGTGTATAATAATTTTAAATACCTAAGAATAGTTGATGTACAAAATTTACCGAAGAGAATAAATAATAAAACTTGCATTCATATTGTGATAAAATATTAATATTTGTAGCAGTTTTCTATTTTTAAATTTTAAAACGAATTTATATTTTGCTTGGCTGTGCATGTTTGCTTTTTATAACCATTTGTTGATTGATTTATTTGTATATTTATCTGTAGGCTACTCCTTTTCTCTATTACAAAACATATATACATAGTTATTCGTATATACAATATATATTTACTTTCTTTAACGTTTTTATCTATTTTCATGAAAAAATTAAAAACAAAAAAACCTACCGCTTTTATTAAAATAAAAAAATATTAAAACTATGATAATAAAATTAAATTAACAATAATAAATTGCATAACAAAAACAAAAAAAAACATTTTGGCTGGGCTTTTTTAATATTCTACCGCATAACTCTGCAACTTGATCTTGTATTTGTATTTGTATTTGTAAATATTATTAAATAATTGCTTATGTAATGTAATATGTAAACAAAAATAATAATAACAGTCGTCGTCATCAACATTATCATTCTCAACGCAGTGCACGCTCGCAGGATATCAATATGCAACAACAACAACAATATCAAACGAATAGCAATCATAATAATAACAACAACAACAGCAACAATACAAATTTACGTTCAAATTTTTACGATTACGAAACAGCACAACGCAATATGACACCACCGGGATCAATGTTAAACGGTAGTTTCCATCAACGCAACGGCAGTATTAAACACAACGGCCATACGGGCATAACCATAAATCAACAACAACAACAGCAACAGCAAAAGTCAACAACACAAAGTCAAGCACACTGGCGGACGGCTGCTCTGAATGGTTTTTCACCGGCCACCCTAAACAGTAGTGCACGTAGTCGAGGACCGTTCATAACGCAAGTCACTTTGGGTGGCCCTTCGACGGCGAACAGTATTGCTGCCGGCCAGCAACAACATCATCAAGCACAGCAGACACAACAGCCAACTTACCAAACGGTGCAGAAACACTCACAAGCCCAATCTCAATATTCGGGGGCCGTAGCTGGACCGCAACATACCGCTTCAAAAGTGTGACTATAGGCCAACGTTCTTCGTCAGTGTCTGGGCGAAGACGTTGTGGTACGCGGCCTATGCAGTAAAAGAAAAACAACAACTTCTACTTGTTCTACTGCGGCCATTAATTCTTCTACGAATTCAAATTCGAATTCGAATTGTTTCAATACTGGTGGTGACAATTTCAATACAAAAACTAACACATCGAATAAAGAGAATTCCCATCATCATCATCATCATCGGCAAAAGGTAGAGGAGGATAATGATGACGATGATAAGGGTGATGATGATGATGAGGAAGAGGATATTGTTGAAATTTTTTATTTTGCCACCGAATGCTAAATTATTTTTATTTTTCTATGTTAAGACAAATACATACATATATGTATCTGTAGTGTTACTAAAAATAGTTATAAAACAAAACGAAATTGTTAAAATTAAAATAAAACATTTATTTTTTGTAATTATTATTGTATGTAATATTGATTGAAATAATTTATAAAGAAAAAAACGCTGTCCTTCTAAAAAAAAAGTGCAAATTTTTGAAAAAAATATTTCAAAAGTAAAACAAACATAAACAAAAAAAAAAACTATAAAATGATTAAAACAAACAAACAATTTTTAGTAATTTAGATAATAAAAAATATTTGACTACTTACTATATACATACATACATACATAGAAGAGAGAGACTGTTTAACATGAATTAGGATTATATTGTATACGTATATACTATTGAAATTGTTTAAGAGTGGGTTCTTGGTTTCCGGTTTTATATTTCTTTCTTTCTATCTTTTAAAATTTATAAATTAATACATACGACTTATTTATTTTAAGTACTCACACAATGTGTTACAATCTATAAATTATAAAAGTTGTATAAAATAATTCATTTCATATATATTTTCTTAAGAAAGAAATGAATTTATTTACAGTAAAATAAATACATACAGTAAAATCTCATTAACACGTTCACGCAGGCACTTACCACCAGTGGCCCGCACTAGACTGCCTTAAAGGGCGGCACGGACTACCGGTGGCCCGCACTAGACTGCCTCATCAGGCGGCGCGTACCACCGGTGTCTTCCACTAGACTGCCACATCGGGTGACGTGTACTACCGCTGGTACGCATTTGATTATGCTATTAGACGGTACGTAACACCAAATATTTAGATTTTTAACACTTCTACTGCCGAAAAAGAATACTTAAGAGTCAGGCTCTATTAAAAGCATTTATTTTATTATAATTACTAACGTAATAATTGAGTTCTGTTCTATTTTCACGGTAAAAATTCAGAATATTTAGTGAGAATGAGACGAATTCACGAAGAATTCGCACAAAATTTACACAAAACTACACGATACCGTTGCATTGTTGGATTGTCTATACTGCATAAAATCTGCCGTCCGATATAGCTAAAAGAATTAAGCGCAGCCGCCAGTGGGCGACAAGCATGAATTACAGGGCCGGCGTGAACGTGTTAATTAGAAATATTTCCTGAATTGTTCTAATCATATTGAATTATTCTAATTGTAGAGAAAGACTTAATTTTTTTGTATACACATGTTATACATTTATTTACTTTGTTTTTTTTTATTTATATTGTATTTAAATTATCCAGAAACAGTAGTAGTGCCTTTGGTCGCTGTTTTATTAATCTGAGAATCAGACGACCTTTAACTAAAAAAAAAAAATTTTTTTTTGAAACCCAGCATTGGAAATGCTCAAAATCATTCATGTTTTTGATGATTATATAATCCAGTGGACTATTAATTTCCTATTTATTATCTTAGCTAAGCTCTTTCATATATTTTTAATATGATACGAGTTCTGCATTTTACAACAATACAATGATCATCTAACTTCAGGCAATTAAACGATGAGAATTTTCAAATTCTAATTAGTGAGATTCCTTAGTAAGATGGAAATTTCAAATGTATTTTGCGGAATTTCTTATTAAATTTCAAAAATAAACTTGGATTATATATTATCCGTTTCGTTTTTAATTCAATAAATTTCTTTTGAAAAAAAAATATTTTGGGTCCAAAAAACTTTCGCATTTAAAAGTTTTTATTCGAAAACATTTGCTCTATGCCCCTCTATTAATGAGTAGCATCAGTTATAAACTACTAAAAGTACTAATTTTCGTTTCTGCTTTATTATCCAAGTGAAATTGAATAATTCCCAAGTATATTTAATAAAATTTTCTTCAGAAAATGATAAAAGTTTCGATAGAAATTTTAGAACCCAATCTCCATTTTTTAGAACTTTTCATTCAAAAATTTCTTAATTTTTCTTCTCAAACGGAATAGAAATACAAAGATTATTGAAATCAATACATCAAACAAAATATTTCAATTTAAAACTAAATTATAGATTCTGAGAACGAAGGGACCCACTCTTATAAATTGTATTATAAAGGAAATTTTAAAGCCGCCCGCTCTAAATATATATAAGTACATACATACATACATATTTATATACAGAAAAAAGTATTTGTCATTATTGTTACAAAATTAAATTATATTTTACAATACATATGTATATGTATGTATAAAATCAATAACATTATTGTATATGATAAATATACATACATACAATAAATAAATGAAAAATGAAATCCAAATATTTTGATGAACCACAACCAAACCAAACAACAGATTTTTGGAGAAAAATATTTTTTAATTAAACTTTAAATGAAATTTAAATTATATAAAAATGTTATTAACAAAAATGAATGAATGAAAGTTTAAGAAAGAGTTTGGAAACGACGATCACTAACAAATAATTGTAAAACTTAAACTGTGATTATAAATTTTGAAACAGTTTAAGAAAAAAAAAAAAGGAAATACTTTTTAGCTTAAGAGATATAAGAACGATTACAAAATAAAAAACAAAAAGAGAAAATGAATGCAATTGCTACATTCCAAATTAGTTTTAGTATACAATAATGCATACCATACATACATACATACATACTATTATGAATATTTCAAGTTTATTTAGTTAACAAAACAAAATTAAACAAAAAGCATTATTTAATGTAACGAATAACGAACTAAATGTTTTTCATTTAATTTATAAAACAAAAACAAACACACAAATAAGAAGAAATCAATAAAATATTTATAAAAATTGAAAATATTTTTGAAATTATTCTTTTAGATTTTATTTCATTTCATTTAGATTTAGAGATTAAAAAGCAATATTTGCTTTAAAAATTTGTAAGTTTACAAAATTTTTTATTTTAATAAATTGCTGTAGAAGAATACATGTGTATATCATTGATTCATTTAATTTTTTTTTTGTATTTGTTTCGTTTTTTTGTTTTTGTGTAAATAATTCTTTTAACATACATACATACATTGTAACTTTATTGAATGAAAAAAGAAACATAAATTAAGTTTCTATTAGTTTTTAAATTAATATTTTGATATAAAATTGTTTCATTAAAATCATCCACTTTAACGTTTATAAAAATCATGTTTTTAATAAATATTTTAAATAACAAACGTTATTCAATTAAAATTATTATAATAATATATGTTATATTGTAGTATTATACATATTTAATTGTATTCTATATTTAGAAATTTCGAATAACCATAATCGTACTTAAGTTTATTTGCTAAGTTTTGTTTAAAATTTCTTTATATTTCTTTTCCCTCTGTCTGTCTAAAATATATTTCCCTTTAAATTTTTAAAAAAAGATAAAAAAATATATTAAAAGAAATTATTGAAACGAAAAATAAAAATTAATCTGTTTTATTGTTTGTTTTTAATAATTTATGTGCGAGTAGCTTACCAACCCAATCACGTTTTATTATCCTATTTTAGATGTGATTCAGTTAGTGTCTTTGTTATTAAGTTTTTATTTATTTTTTTTTTTAATTCAAACCACATTTTTGCATTTCATTAATGAAATATTTTGCATAGTGTTTGTTATTAAATTAGTTTTTCTTAGACAACTTTTTATTGACTTTAATTTGCATCGCCAATCATGACAAAGCACATGACTTTCGTAGTGATGTAGACATGACTGTATTTCCATCTATACCACCTATTCGGCGCTATGAGTTTTAATTAGAAACAGATAATGACGTTTGAAATGAACTTAAATTCCCCTTGATTTTTACTACTATCGTTCCATTCAAACCAGAGATCAGCAATAAGTATTCAAAAATATAATTAGAATCGAATCATACTCAGAATTTCGGATACTAATACACATTCATACTTAACAACACGTATGATGTTGTTGATTTAGACTCTCCCTAGGTTAGGTTAGAGGACGTGTAGTTGTCAATTAAGACAAGTACAGTATCCAGAGGTCGAATTGACCCATTGTACAACGTCCTAGTTTTTCACACCACTTAAGTTGTGTGTGTTAATTCTATACATGAGTGGTGGGACCTACAGTTTAAAGTCGACTCCGAACGACGGATTTTTGAGAAACTTTTTCATGGCAATTTTATTTACTCTCACAGTTTTTGCCAGATATCTGCTGAGAGGAAGTCGTCGAAGAAATACTTTTTGTATTTTGTATTTTGTCTTGATGCCTGGCCTGGGGGTCGAACCCTGGCTTTACATCTAATAAGCCAACACACTACCTACTAGACTACGGCGACTTCTTAGTCTCTCCCTAACTTAACATATACACGAATCTCAAAATAAGTATGAATCGCGTATGAACACTAAAATACTCACTAGAAGGTTGTGTGTTTGCTCCCCTTGCTGTTCTGTCTTTTTCTTCTGTTGTAAATGATGAATGATTCGAGTCACTCGTATCATTTCAAAGTATTATAAGTATTTTTCTAAACTTATGAATCTAAATGAGTAGGCTGGCTTATGAATCAAACATATTTCGAATGGTATGAGTTTGATGTCAACGTTGTACGCATACTCATTGCAACCTGTACTTATAAATCAACGTTGTAGTGGTGAGTTCGAATGAATCAGAGTGCGTGTGTAGTTAAATTTCAATATTGTTGACTCACTTATATTCAAAATTTCATGAGTGCTTATGAGCAGCGAAAACACGATTCATTGGTGATCTCTGGTATAGACAAGATTGTACTGTAGTCTAAAACCTATCAGGCGTTATGAGTTTCAATTAGAAACAAATACTGACGCTTGAAATAAACTTAAATGCTACTATCGTTCCTTTCAAACATTATGGCGTATTTCAAACTTTACATATGTTTAAATCAAACGTAAACACAGAGATCAGGTAAAAAATAATTCCATTTATTCCGTAACAGAGGCTATATGCCGTATTTCATTAAGCCATTTGGATATTAGCATCCAATATTAATCTACGAAAGCTTGTTTTAGATCTGCTTGTCTATCGTAGGTTCCATATCAAAGCGGTTTATCTAACGCCGCCTGTTTACTTTCGTTGTTGTTCTGCTGATGTCTCCGAAAGTGTCTCCCTGTTGGTTATTAAGAAAACTTTAAGATTTACATGTTCATTGTGTGCCTATGTGATATTGGTAGAGATGATGTGGATTGAGAGATGAGGTGTGTACATTAGTGGTCGTCATTAGGTAATGGTAGTCCTAGGAAGTCTGCTACTTGTGTTGGATTCAGCCACAAGTCTACTAGTCTAAGAACTGTCGGTTTAACAGGGCATCCAAAGAGGTGCGCCGTGTCGTGTGGTCCTTAGTTGCATGATGAGCAGCAATCTCGCCCTGTAGCTATACAGGATGTTCGCCCAACCTGATCTCAGCTAGGCCAGGATGGTTCTAGTTCCCCTGGGTAGCTGCCTTTCACTATCCGATATTGGTGGAGGGTGTTGATTTAAAACCCTGTTGTGGCTGAGTTCGTTCATTGCTGTCGTATCTGTCGATTGGTGTAAGGAGCGTTAAGCTTTCCTTACTGATTGGAGGTCCACTATTATTGGTATTAGGTGCACGATTTCCGTGTTGAAGCATCTAAAGTCTTGTCTTATATAGGGAGGAGTTGGATCGTCCGTGACTGTGTGGTGATTGGGATGGGAGGGTAGGTTTACTTCTGTAATGTTTGTCATTGTCAATGATATTTGCTTCTATGAGTTTCAAACTCAAACGTTCTAGGCATCTTCCAAAAACTGATCCAATTTTCGAGAGTCACAGTAATATAAGAGAGTAGACTTCATATTTAAGACAAACAATCAAAACTTAAGCTTATGATATCTTCCGCAGTGCCTTATATATTCAAAACCTAGAACGGTGCGTTCTTGTTAAGGAAGCCGTGAGTATAACGACAGCAAACCATGTATGATAGAGAGCTTTATTGTCTTCGAGAACTTTGCTGTGGACTATGAAATTAGTGGGTTGCCGGCGTTAATGCATAAAATCCCCAGTATTTGATTCAAATTTATAGCGAATCTGGTTGCGCTAAGAGTTTAAAGATGTTTTTTTAATGATTTTCATACCTTTTGGATACCGATAAGCGTTGGAGTAGTTTTTTCTAAGAAACCGGAAGGTTTCCGCTAATAATAATCAAAATTGTTATTTTAAATGCAGGTCCGTATTGGTCGTTTATCGCCGCCTTGAGAGATACGCCGATTTTAAGCAAAAGCCTGATGTTATTGTCTATACCTAGTGCCTTGCGGTTTAGATAGGCTATAGTAAAGTGAGTTGATTATCTTTTCATCCCGTTTAATCAGACGGATCAAGTTTTCATACTGGGCTTGCAGGCAATATTTTTACAATGCCTTTGTTGGAGCAGCTTACATTATGGCAACTTACATTTCACTGTCTTCAACTGTTTCTCATATACCTTCGTAGAGTATGAGTGTAGCTTTTGCTAAAGTGTGTACACTTTAGTTTGGAAAAACCGAATGATATTGGCAAAGTTTGTGTTTTTTGTGTAACCGGATTTTGGATATTTTCAGCCTATTGATCTGAAACTCCTTCCGCTCCAGATTATTTGACAATATTTTAAGGCAACACACGTTATAATACTGCCAACTGTGTTCGATTACTTTCGAATAAACACAAACGAATAAATTAGTCTTTCCACACCTGATTTTTGACGTTTTACCTACTAATTGTTTTCTGTTTTTTTTAGTATTTTTTAGTATTTTTTTATATGTTTTTATAAATAATGAGTTTTTCTTTTTTGAGAGCCGAAAATAAATCTTTTTGAAAATAAATGCGAATAAAAAAATTCATATTTAGCACAAGGCAGCAGCAACAAGCGGCACACAATAAAATTTCCCTGGCAACCAAAAATCAAAATTATTAACGTTCAACGACCGCCTTTTTTCGATTGTTGGTTCAATAAATGCCAGAAGTTGTTACAAGAATTAAAAGAAGAAAAACTTTAACAAGGATTACAACGATTATTGGAAGAACTTTTCAAAATTTGAAAAAGAAACAAAGAAAAGTAATTAAAACTTTGCCAAAGTATGGCCCACGAAAATGCTGGCGGCGGCGGTATGAAAAGGTCAATTGTCACATATCATAGCAGTCTGTATGGCAGGTGGTAAATTGTTTTCGTATTAATCTTTCACTTCTTAATCGAATGTGTCTTTAAAGAGTCAGCAATAATATGGGCCATGAACGTCTAAAAGTGTATTTCTGTACCGATTTCGATAAATCGGTGCTGGTGAATAATTTCGAGAAGCGTGGTTGGCATCAGGTTAGTGGCGATGATGATTGGAATTTCTATTGGGCTGGCGTACAGACTTGCCGTAACATTTTCAGTGTAGACAGCGGTTATCGCATGAATGACAATCAAATGATCAATCATTTTCCCAATCACTATGAACTGTCTCGCAAAGATTTGCTCGTAAAGAATATCAAACGTTATCGCAAAGACCTGGAAAGAGATGGCAATGCCTTAGCGGAGAAATCCGATGCCAGTTGTGCGCTTGGTGGTGTAACACGTTATTTATATTTGGATTTTATACCAGTGACCTTTGTTTTGCCAGCGGGTTAGTAAAGGTATAATGAGCTTTATGGGTTAATCACAAAACTAAACATCGATTCTGTTTTACAATTTCAGATTATAACATGTTTGTGGAAGAATATCGTAAAAATCCACAGAGCACTTGGATTATGAAACCATGTGGCAAATCCCAGGGGGCTGGCATATTTCTAATAAACAAACTGTCGAAATTGAAGAAATGGTCCAGAGAAGCCAAGGGTGCCTTTCATCCGCAAATCGCTAAGGAAAGTTATGTTATATCCCGTTATATTGACAATCCTTTACTGATTGGTGGCAAAAAATTCGATCTGCGTTTGTACGTTTTGGTGACCTCATTTCGACCCTTGAAGGCGTATCTCTTTAAACAGGGATTTTGCCGTTTCTGTACCGTGAAATATGATACCAGCTGCACAGAATTGGACAATATGTACGTACATCTGACCAATGTCAGTGTACAAAAGCATGGGGTAAATATGTAATCATATAATATATAGAATAGGTGTAGTGAAAAGAAATCCATTCTTTGGAAATTAAGAAACTTATTCTTATTGGACAAAACAAAAAAAATACTGATACTGTTATTCGGTGTCTGGAACAATATTCTTAGGCTTTGAAGAAGACTTTAAAAACTGGTGTTTTAGATATAATCGCCTCGAATCATTCACCAGCCACACAAGGCCCGAAATGTTTAACTTACGGCCGTATGCGTGGAAACTTCATAAATGCCTGGCCGGGCATTTCGTCTTTACAATGTGGCTTAGAAAAGTCAAGAGGCATAATTAAGCAAGGCTACGATGCGGACTTTTGTCTATGGAGTCCAGATGAAGAGTTTCAAGTGAATACTATTGTATGCCAAACACCCATCTGCCTTTGCTTCAAACAAATCACTTTTGATGTGCATTTTGGGCTATTTTATCTAATTAGGCCCGGCTAAAAAATTAAAATAAAAAATTTAAAATCTTTCTTACCGCTCTTTCTTACGGCGGGAATTCGCAGTTTAAACTTCGACTCACAAAATGTTATCGCCTTAAGTCGTAGATAACACTTAAATTGGTTTCGGCCCAATGTTTATTTCATACGCAATCACAACGAATATAACAATACGCTTGGATGCGTCGCTTTTCATTATTTTTTCGTTTCGTTCGACAATTGGGTTTCCAAGCAAGAAAAGGGTCATCCAATTGCACTTATACAAAGCTATCTATTGAAAATTTCTTTTTACTACACCTTAAAAGAGTATGTTTTAGAAAAATTCTTATTTTTTTTTTTGACTTCTTGTCGCTTTATATGAAAAAGGGTGAATATAATTCACTGCATGGCGGTAAATGGTCAGTTCAGAATTTAGCCCTCTATCTGGAAGGTACCAGAGGCAAAGAAGTTACAGATCGTTTATTTGGTGCCATTTCCTGGTTAATTGTACACTCCTTAAGGGCTGTAGCACCTGTTATGGCCAGTGATAGACACTGTTTCGAATGCTACGGTTACGATATCATTATCGATAACAATCTTAAACCGTGGCTAGTAGAAGTAAATGCTTCACCATCTTTAACCTCGACTACAGTTACGGATCGTATATTGAAATATAAATTAATCGATAACATATTATCGGTTGTTCTACCACCCGATGGTATACCAGAGTAAGTATTTTCTCATACGCTTGTTGTGTTTTAATTATTTTGATTGTAAACGTTTTCTTGTAATCTTCTTTTGATTTAGTGTACGTTGGAATAAAATTCCCAGTGCCGATGCTTTAGGCAACTTTGAACTGTTAATCGATGAAGAGTTGGCTGCTCAAGAGGAGGCACACAATAATCAACAGAATAGAAATTCTAAATCGATGGGCAATAGATGGAAGTGAAATGAATCGATGTATTTTAGTTTTAAGCTCTCACTCATGTAATTACACTGTTAGAAAAAGGTTTTCTTCATCATATTTTTAAGAATTGTTTTCATTAGTTTACTTGAATAGGAAAATTTTTAATTTAGGGAAATTTTTAAAAATGTTAAAATTTAACTTTAAAATAAAATTTTGAAATGAAAAAGAAAGAAATTTTTATTGAAATTCGTTTAAAAATCGGAAAAAGATAGGCTCCTCCAACCCCAATCCATGACTAGCGTGGAGAGTAATCCTGTCACTTTAATTATACATTCAAAATCTGGCCAAAAGTGGCCTCCAAGTATACTTTTTGAATTGTATCTTAAAGCTTTACAGTTGCACAGAAGATGTCGCATTTTAATCTCCTGTAATATTTCAATCAAAAAGAGCCTATAAAGTTGCCTTAATCTAGCCCCAGCACAGGCATCTCGAGCAAAGGGAAATATTAAAAAATATTTATTCGACGACTGAGAGATTTCAGGCAAAAGGTTTAGGTTTAGGTTAGAGGACGAGTACTTGCCAATTGAGATAAGTATAGAACCCGGAGGTCCAGTTGGCCCATTGTACAACGTTCTAAAGGGGAGAAGATAATAGGGGAGATAGGGAAAAAGAAGAAGACGTAGGAAAGGGAGAATGAGGAAGCAGAGGAATTACACAAACTAACGAAACACACAACAGAGCGCGACTAAACTATTGAAACCCTAGCACTTTTCAAACAGCTTAAACTAATAATGAATCTATGGAGAGCCTTTATGTCGGCCTTCGACACAGAATTCAAACCCTAAAAGAAGCCCTTGCCAAGACTCTTCAACATCAACCTACCAAGGGCTGGACAGTTATAGAGGAGGTGTTCGATGGTCTCCAACTCCTGCTCATCGCAACATACTCTGCAATAGTCCGGCTGGGATCTGTTCCAGATCCTCGTCAGTGACCTAATCTCGTAGTGCCCCGTGATAAAACCGACAAACAACCTTAAGCTGGCCTTATCCAAGCCCAGCAACCAACCTGTTCCTACACTGTCTATAGCAGGCCATAGACACCTAGAAACTTAACAACTCGATTCATTCCCCCCACGCCTCTGCTCTTCCCCCCTGACCCATTCAGTGATGAGGCCGTAGAGGTGGCAGATTGGGGGGGTCAGGATCAACTATCACCTAATCTAACGAGAGCATCCGCCGTCTCATTACCGAGTATTCCGCCATGACTCAGAACCCAGCATTCGGTTTGGTCCAATCCATTCTTTCTCATATTCAAGATTTCTATAAGGAGGGGAGTACAGATGTAATTTTGTGTTTAAGCTTCTTACACATTCGATTACCATTAAACCTGATATTTAATCAGCTCTTTGTTCAAGTGCGCGAATGCACTGGGCTTTGCCGTTATAACTATTAGGCCTTAAAATATGTGGTAATTGAGTTTTCCGGCTCTTCATGTTGTACTTTCCAACTTGAAGGGCAGAATTATAGCCGGGTAGCCTGATTATCTTGTTACCTCTGATGTTAAAGTTCACATTCCAGTCATCTCTGAAGGGCAAATGTACATTGATAGCTTAAGATAATTTCCACTCAATCTCTTCGCTAATACAGTGTCCTCAGTGCATAATAGCTGCCAAAGGTTATGACTCTCTAGCATCGGCCGAAGGGCCTTAATTGGAAGAAGAGATAACAAATTAATTTTTTAACCATAACGTGTGGTTAATTCAAATTGTATGCCGAAGCATGCACAGCACTGCTTCTTAAAGCTTAAAAAAAGCTACAAAGTTTCTAAAAAGCTTTGCAGCAAATAAAGAGAAATTTCTTGATCAACATGATCACTGCACGATCAGTAGCCATTTCTCGCTAGACATCAACAATACAAAGCGGATAAATAAATAAAAAAGAAACATTAAATTTATTTATTAATTTATTTATTATGCAAAACAAAAACAATTCGAAAGATCTCAAACATTTATAAACTTTAGAGGTTTAGTTTGATAAGTGAAAAATAAAGAAGAAAAAAATACAAGAAATCAAAACAAAATTCAATCATTTAAGAATAAAAAAAACAACTAAAAAAGAAGAATAAATTTATTTTCAAAATGGATTTATTGTTCCTGAGCAAAAGAATTTATTTGGGCACCGACGAGGGTTTCATACACGGTGGCATAATAGTCAACAGTGAGGGCATCATACAGAAAATCTTAAAATCAGCTGGCGAAGTAAATTCTCATCTCTATAATATAGAATCGGAGGCAGTGAGTTAAAAAAAAATTCAATTTAATTCAATTTTATTTTCATTTCGTTTTTATTCAAATCCATCTTAGGTTTATGATTTTGAAAATTTAATTTTAATGCCGGGCCTAATAGATGTTAACGTTCATATCAATGAACCGGGTCGTAAAGATTGGGAAGGTTTTCTTACCGCCACCAAAGCAGCTGCAGCCGGAGGTTTCACCACCATCATAGACAGACCTACGTAAGGTTTTGTTACACACGAATACAAGTTAAAATTCCATTATTTTTATAAAAATTATTAAAAAAAAAATTTTAGCAACGCCATACCACCCACAACATCGTTGACAGGTTTAAAATTGAAATTAGCCACCGCCCGTGGTAAAATTTATGTGGATGTAGGCTTTTGGGGTGGTGTTGTACCCCAAAACAATGATGATATTGAGGCTCTGATAGGTGGTGGTGTAGTGGGTTTACAATGTTCACTTTCGCCCAGCGCTGAACCAGTCGCCAATGAATTTCCTGCCGTTAATAAACAACAACTGGATGCCTTGCTCACCAAATTGGACAACAACATACTTATAGCTGTACACGCCGAACAGCCGTTAGCAACACCAATACGACCTAACGAAGAAGAACCCAAATCCTATGAATCATTTTTACGCACTAGACCCGCCGAAATGGAAGTTAATGCCGTGCATATTGTGGCAGAACTAGCTTTAAAGCATAAAAAGTTAGTACAGACTCTAGGTTAATGACAATTCAATTTTTTATTCCCTAAATTCTGTTTGTTTTTCTTTTTTATAGAAAACAATTCCATTTGCTAAACCTTAGTTCTAATGAAGTCCTGCCAATTATAGCAGATGCCAAAGCTAAAGGTGCTCAAATAACTGCCGAAACCTGTCCACACTACCTCAGTTTGGCAGCCGAAGACATTGAAGACTGTCATACCGAATTTAAAACACAGCCACCTATACGGGCGAAACAAAATCAACAGGCTTTGTGGGAGGCTTTAAAAGCTGGTGTTTTAGATATAATCGCCTCGAATCATTCACCAGCCACACCAGGGCCGAAATGTTTAACGTACGGCCGTATGCGTGGAAATTTCATAAATGCCTGGCCGGGTATTTCATCTTTACAATTGGGTCTACCCATTATATGGACCCACTGCCAAAAGTATGGCTTGGGTATAGAGCACATCCACAAGGCAATGTGTACTAATCCCGCCAAATTATGTGGCCTAGAGAAGTCAAAAGGCATAATCAAGGAAGGCTACGATGCGGACTTTTGTGTATGGAGTCCGGAAGAAGAGTTTCAAGTGGATACCAATGTTTTGTATTCATCGAATAAGGTAAAAAACCATAGTAAAATAGTTTAATTTTAAATTCAAGTTGAATAAACACAATCCCATATACTTTTAGTCTACACCCTATGCCAATCAACGTTTGCGTGGCGTTGTTCATGCCACTGTTGTCAGAGGTTTGCATGTCTATCAGCAGTTTGAGGGCTTTGGCCAGCCATTGGGAAAGATTATTTTACGTAAAAATGTCAAGAAAATTGTTAAATTTCAATGAATGCAACAACGAATGAATTTTCCATAATTGTGCTACATTACATGTTTGTAAGCATGTACATATGTATGTATGTAATGACATAGAAATGTCATATGCATTCATATGCTTTGGTGAGATTGTAAATGCAATTATATTACTAAAAAAAACGATTTACTGGGAAATTTAAATAAATTTGGAAAAAAATGTCTGTTTGTGATTATGATTGAGTTGCAACAAGTTGTAGCATGTCAAAGGCATAGGACTCAAGCTGTGTATGTAAATAACTTGCCGCAACCAACCGCAAAGTGGTGGTTGATAACCCATCGAGCAATAAAGTTTAAAATGTAAACTCATGTTATACAAATTCACGAAATCTATTAGGTTAGGTTAGTTAAACCTAACCTTTCAAAAACAAGTACCAATATTTGTGTACTCCTAGTCTAATGTAGTCCAGCAAAATGCTATATTTTGTTTATAATAATAGTACTTTCAGTTAACTTAGTTTGTCTTAGGTACTTTTTTCCTAAATTAGTTTGTCGAAATAAAGGAAAAAGTATATAAAAGACGAAGTTTCATAAAGAACTTAGGATAACAGTGTTTCATATCTAAAAGTACGAATTTGTAAAAAAAAGTACTCACATACGTGTTCAATATTATTTAAAAGAAAAAGAAACTAAAGATTTAGAAAATCGATTTAAAAGATACTAAAAAGCCTGTATTAGACCATCCCGATTAGAATTAATAACTTTTTAATGTTTATTCATTAAAAATTGCTCACTTGCTGCACGATACTCTTAACATCAAATTTATGTTTGCTGGGTTAAATATGTTCTCATTATAGAACATTCACTCATACGTACACATACATATTAGAACTCATAATGATGTTGCCCATGAACGAGAAAAACATGTTGCGTGCCTTTATTTTATGGTTTCATAAACTTACACACGCACACACACGTAAGTGTTTATAAATACGATTTTACTCTCAAATTAGAAAATAAACCTACGCATATAATTGATCTTATTCAATAACAGTTAGAGACTAATAGCAATACATACACACATACATAAATATGAACATATACACATACATGTATGTATATCATACCCTACATAAATATATATCTTGGCAAATGCAGGCAAAAGAGGTCTTACTTCTTAATAATTACTTTCCCTTGCGATTTCATTTAATATACATGGGTTTACATATGTAAATACATACATATGTAAATGCGTTGAGTGCAATTTCTTTAAATTTAATACTCTTATTTAATTCTTACTGTGTGTGTATGGTGGGTTCATTAGGTCGTATAACTAACTATCCAATAATAATAATTAATATTACTTATACTTCAAATATTTCAAACACAAATTCTTCCATTCTTTGCAAATTCTAAACACATACATATGTACATACATACTTGTGTCACACATAGAGAGCTTTCTCTATACTTCTCTCCTTTTTCGCTCACCATCTCTTTTTATCCTTAGCTACAGTTGATATAAAAAAAGCTTTTTCCCTTTTACTTTTTTACAAAATTACTTATCAAACACCAAATACAAGAATGTCATATGTTATATAGCAGGTGCTACGAAACATTGATAAAAACAGAACGTAATGAAAAACAATAAAACTGAGAGAAACTATAAAGCAAAACAAAAACACAAAAAAATGCCATAAAAACGTACGAAGTGTGTAGCATTAAAAAGAAAGTGGTGGCTTAAGAATAGAAACACACTCTCACTCTTATAAGAATAAAATACACACACAGTGAAAGAAGAAAACAATTAATGGAGGAGAGCATGCACCGTACAATAATAAAAATAATGATAACGAGTTGATTATACACAGTGTTGCCATTTTATTGATTTTTAAGTCAAACAGTTTTATTTGTTCTGCGGTAAGTACTACTAAGTCTTTGTTTTTATATAATTGCACTCAAATTCGATTAAAAAGATGAGTTCACATCTATTTTCAAGGATATATATACGCGAAGGTTACTTACTTTTTTCGTCTGTTCTAGACTTGATCAAATAGCAATCAAAAGCAATAATTATGAATGATTTGCTTTCCAGAATTCCAACATTATTAACAAAACTTTAACAAAGTTTTGAACTTATGGTTATAAAATGTTCTTTATTTCTTGCCTAATTTGCAATTTAAGCAGCAAAAATATGTAGGACTCTGGTAACACTAATATACAGTAAGCTTTGGCTACGAAATAAAAGAAATGAGTGTGTAAAGTTTTTTTATAACCCACAAGCACGTTGAGTGAGAGAGAGGGTATAAGAACGAGAGATAGGGGGTAATAAACTCATATACTTAGTGGTAGGAACAGAATAAGAAATATTAAAAGATAAATAAATAAAAATAAAGTAAATGGATCAACAGAAAAGAAAAAAAGAATTTTACAAAGTGTTAAAGATTTTTATTGAAATATAAAAATAAAAAGAATTTATAAACGATTATTAATAAAGTTTGTTTTCAATAATCTAGTAAATGCTACATATACAGTGACAAAATACTTGACGTGGCTTGTGTTTAGAATATTAACTAGTAAAAATGCAAAACAAATAAATTATTTCGCAGCAGAGCAGAATTAAAACACATTAAGACAACAAAAGCAACAGCAATAAGACATCACATACAATACGGCAGCGGTATTCACATATTAAAAGAGTTACGAAATCAGTTTTGTTTATAGAAACGAACCAAAAAAGAGAACAACAATAAACGTAATATGGAAAAATTTGCAAAACATTTTTATGTTACCCTCCTCCCCAAATATAGTTGTTTGTTTTTATTTCATTTGCTAGACTTAAATTCTAGAGTGACTTTGATTACGAAAATACACACGAACACATAGAAAACTATTTCATATTTAATAATAAGCAATGTGCTTTTGTTGTTTTTATTATTGGACAATATCATCATCACCAACCACTGTCATCATCATCATAGGCAACAACATCATCATTGATAATGTGTTGTGTCGTAGTAGCCGAAGTTGCAGATTTCGTAGTCGTCGTGGTGGTATTGGGTCGGTGTAGCACATCGTAAATGTATTTAAAAAATCGCACAGTGGCAGTATGGCCGCCAAAAAGGAAATAAAATATTTCATTTACATGTAATACGTAACACAGGAAGTCGTGAAAGAAGTTAGAAAAACGGATTTAAAATGTAAAAGCTTGTCAAAATTTCAATATTTAAACAAGAAACGATATCGTATAGAACTCTTTTTATGAAATAAAATTTTTCAAAAAATTATTTTACATTAGTCCCACTGTAGAATACTAAGTAACGTACATACACATACATATAAGAGAGCGAGCTTATTTGTATTCATATCTCTCAGACGTATTCATACGTATGCCTTTACATGTGTGTTAATGTGTTTGTTAATTGTATGACTATTGCTCATTCTACTAGTGGTTGTTGTCATATTTTTCGATTTTCTTTTATATTTGTTTTGTTTTTTTTTCATTTTCTTTTTTCTTATATTAAATACGTATGTCTGTATACGTACAATCTCATACGTATTTTTAAAGAGTAATTGTACTTGGTGTTATAATACTTTGTTGTTGTTGCTGTTATTGTTGTTTTTATTATTATTATTATTTTTAATGATTTTTTTCTTGTGCCTTTACTAGCACAACACAATCATCAGTTTATTGGGTCTGCCTTGCGACGTGTTGTGTTGTCATCAAATTTTAGTCTACTACGTAAAGTAGTCGCAGTGAGTAACGAACGCGCTCTTTTCATTTTGTTTCTATTATTTGCTTAATAAATAAGAGATAAAAAAAATAAATTGTATACCTATGTATTATTAAAAATAAAAAAACAATAAAAAGTTAAATCATAAAAAAAGCAAGAGTTATTTACTCAGAAAAATAGCGCGAAAATTCAAAAGTAAAAAAAATATAAATTTAAATCTATTTATTCGAAAAATGAAAATATTTTTAACACAATTGTTAGTGAAATTATTGAAAAAATTAAAATAAAATATGAAAGAAAATATTTCTTCTTTAGTTTCTTTCTAAAAATAAAAAAATATTTATGAAAGCAACATGTTTATATGTGTATGAATAAAATTGTTGATTTACACGCTTTTTTTCTTTTTTTTTTTTGGAATAAGACAAACAAAACAAAAACAAAATTACCAGCAACGACAACAACAATAAAAAGCAATCAAATAATAATCTTGACGTAATCAGCGCAAAAATATTTTAACGACGTCGCCAAAACGTCGACAAGCGCGACAAAAGATAACCGAAACAACCCAGCAAACCACAATTACAAACACTACGACGAAATTAAAAAACAAAAATAAAATACAAATAAACAAAAACAATAACAAAGTATTATAATAATAAGAAAAAGAGTAGCAATAATATTTAAACACATTCAAACACATACATATGCACATACATATAAAGCAAACATCACCAACAAATGATTTTGTTGGTGGGTATAAAATTACGTCGAGAGAGCAATACGAACACAAACACATGCAAACAAAATAAAAATCAAACAGAGACGATCAATGTGGAATAAATAAAATATAAATACCATGTGTGTTGTATTCGTTTCAAAAAAAAGAGAAAAACAACAAAATAGAAAGCGGCAACTGCAACAACAATCACGCAACAACGATCAGTAAGCCTTATCAACCAACATACGTTGTTACAAACACATTGAAATGTTTTCGTTTTCAATACAACCATATCGTCGTTATACGTCGCTGATATTCAAAAATAAATATCGACAACAACAACATAATATGCGGCCTTTTTTTTGTTATTGATAATTGTTGTTTAGCAAAATAAATCACTCTTGCTCTATCTCTCTCTCGAAATGTTTAATTAAACCTTTTTTATGTTTTGTTGTTATTGTTATTTTTTTCGCTTTCGTATAGCATGTCATAAACTTTATAAGAGAAGAACGATAGCGTTAGCCAACATATATGACGCGAGTTAGGGTTAAAAGAAATTCCTTAAAATGTTTGGATTCCCTTTTTGGTACCATATTTGGAATTATTGGAAATTTATTAAGATTAAATTCGTTTAAATTATAATTTAAAACGTAAAACTATAAATAATCCTAAAAACTGTTGCATTGCATTTAAAAATTTGATTTAGAAAAATGGACAACTTTTTGTAGACATTGGTTAAGTCTTCTTCAGATATAAGAGACACTTGTGGTAAACCTCAATATAAAAAAGTCGCCTGGCTGAAATAGTGGCAATAAATCATTGATTTTCAATGCTCACTTCTCCATCAGTTCATACATTAAGCGAATCATACTGAGACGGCTTTTCGCCATCATATTAAAAGGCTGTCCAAGTCTGGTAGGTAGAGTTTTGGCTTATTGGACGCGAGTCCGTGGTTCAAACCCGTCTTAGACATCTCTAATAGAACGAAATATGAAAAAAAAACATTTCTCTGCCAACATTCTCCCAGCAGTCTTTTGGCAAAAACTCTGCAAGTAAATAAAGTTGCTAAGAAAAGTTTCCCAAATAGCTGTCGTTCTACGGCGACTTTAAAATTAATCCAAAAAAGCAACAATTAATTAAGCATGAATTGTTTTTCTATTTCTAGCCTTATTGTTGCCGTAAAGCGGCTAATATTCGCCAAATTATGGCAATAGTTTTCGATACAGTTTGCCATCGAGTCACAAAACTTACTTACTCGCATGGATACTCTGCCATCATCGAAATTGAAACAGTCTCCATACATTTCAAACTAGTCTCGTTAAACGCTTTCATTTCATTATTCAATTCATTATTACATACGTACGTAACCACATGAAATGTACAAAATTTTTTTATCCCTATTGCACTACTACTGGCACAGCTGCTTTTGAATGCAATCAATAATAATAGTACGTACATATGTACTTACATGTATACGAACGGTTAGTACGTCATTTCAAACTACCAGACAAATTGACATTCAATTAGAAAAACACACACAAAATAAAATTTATTACTCGCTCGCTCCACAGTCGTCTGTACAGCTACAGTCGGTAATAACAAAACAAAATAACAAATAAAAAAAAGTTATTCACTGTGAAATAATAATAACAATAGCAATGAAAAAAAACTTGTTTTTTTTTATTAAATAATTAATAAAAACAAAAGAAAAAAATAATAAAATAGAATGTTAAATAAACAATCAAAAGTTATTTGAGTTATCGAGCGTAATATTGAGGAAAATAATTGAAATTTACAAATACAAGCAGCAAAATGCAGTGGAAGGAAATTGAAAGAAACTTTTCTTTCATGTTTTTGAACCACATACTGCCTTAACACATTCACGCCGGCCGTGTAATTCATACTTGTCACCCACTGGCGACTGTACTTAGTGCTTTACGCTCTATCGGATGGCAGTTATTATGCAGCATAGACAATCCAACAATGCAACGGTATCGTGTAAACTTGTGTGTAAATTCTTCGTGAATTGGTCTCATTCTTATTAAATATTCTGAATTTCTGCCTTGAAAATTACGTTAGTAATTATAATTGTTATTAAAAACAAATGCTTCTAATAGAGCCTGACTCTCAAGTATTCTTTTTCGGCAGTAGAAGTGTTAAAGCTCTAAATATTTGATATTACGTTCCGTCTAATAGGATAATCAAATGCGTACCACCGGTAGTACACGTCACCCGTTGTGGCAGTCTAGTGCGGACCGTCGCTAATACCCACCATCAGATGAGGCAGTCTAGTGCGGCTACCGGTGGTACGCGCCAGCGTAAACGTGTTAAATTGAGTGCGTATCTTCAAGTGCTATGTGCGGTTTATTGGCTCATTACTCATACAAGCGGGGGTATTCACATTATCTAAATTTATATGCGACGTATTGTACTCGAAATTTTTTTATAACTTCGTACGTAATTTAGTTTTTTTTTATGTTCTCTTTTAACTTTATCAGTTCAATTATTTAATTTATGTTTACACTACCAATTAATTAAAGTGCCGTGTCGTGCCGTGCAGTGACGTGACGTTACGTTATCGTTATTAATACCAATAAAAAATAATATTTTGAAACTCTGATAAAAAGAAATCGAAATCGAAGTTAATATTTTTGTAAATCTTTATAAAGCTCATACTTAACTTAATTGGTTATTAAAAGCTTTCGGTCAATATTACAACCTATCTTCTCACAGCACACATATTGTGTATGTTAAGTTTATGCATGAAAAGTCGACTCCGAGCGACAGTTTCTTGAGAAACTGCTCATGGCAATTTTATTCACTCTCAGAATTTTTACCAGAAATTTGCTGAAAGGAAGTCACCGAAAAAATATTTTTTGATATTTTGCTTTGCTCGAGATGACTGAACTGGGGTTTTGAATCACGGCCTCACGTCTAACAAAGTGACATACAACCTACTAGACTACGGCATACGTTACCAGACTATCCATAAAAACATTAATTTGCCAACTAAGGCCAATCCTAACACTAGCTCTGCCTGAAAGGCAGTATAATAACCGGCTAGCCTAATTGATTCAGAAGAAAAAACCTGCAACTGCTCCTGTACGGATCTTCGAGCCACACGTTATAACTTAAACTCGTTTATAACCCAACTTTATTCCTAATGACAGAGAACACTATGCAGTCCTTGCTTATAACCGAATATAATAAGGGAAAGTAGTCCACTGGCATTGTGAGATTCTGATTTCCTCCAGGAAAGCCTTAACACATTAAATAAAGTTTGCCATTTTCTATAGAATAGATTTAGGCCACAGCAAAATTTGCAAAATGTTTAATCTTTTGTAAAATAACGGTTCCGTTAAAGGAACTCATAATTTTACTTCCGAAAAATCATCATATTTTGAAACAAAAAAAGCCAATGTTAGCTAGTCTTTGGTCCATTTATTTTTAATAGCGTAAGTGCATCGATCGTGCTAATATGTTAAATTATAATAACATATCAACAATACATCCATTATTTTTGAGGTCAAGTTGGCATTATTAATTCATTTTAAGTAAACAAAACACTCATATATGACGTGTTATTTTTTTGTGGCACGGTTTTATACAAAAATTAAATTAAATTTAAAAAAATAGTTAATAATTCTGTAAATTATATCATAAATTATTTAAAAACTGAAATAGAAAATTATTATGTTTGTATGTCTCTTATCTTATATGAAATAACGAAATTCTTTAGCCATATTATCATAGCCAGAGTTAAGCAAGTAATTATATCACGACTTACGAATTATTATTCACTTTCAGTCACACTCACCCGTGCTGAAGTCATCGTAATATTAATGAGCGATTACTTAAAATGTGTCATTTGTTTATCGTATTTAAAATGATAAAAAAGATAAAGAAGCACAATTATCACAAGTTACACTGTTAATACAACAAAAAAGAAAGTAGAGACCGCCAAAATGACAATAATTGTGATACAAGAGTTGCCAATTTCACACAATTATTCTGGTATAGAGTTTTCAATAGGAATAGTCATACAAATTATGATGTATAAACTCTCTTTGTAAACCGGCATAGTTGTGGCTGCATTATTGTGGCCTTTTGCATCAAATCAAGTTAAGGTTACGTTAGGTCACAGGATTAAATTAGATTAGCACCTTAGCTCCGTTTCGAGACCACACCTGTTGTACTGTCTAATGAGCAAATAAAATAAACCAATTACAAGCAGCCTGAATTGATAGCAAAATTTCAGACCAACACGTGCTTGCTTATTCCGCAGTTCCTGGGTGGAAATAAAAGGATAAAGTAAATTTTTGTGCGTGCAGGCCAATTATCGAGTGACAGTGTAGTGTACATTGCTATGAGTTCAGAAATAGAATTTTCTGCAATTGCCACACCAAAGCCGGAGATCCAATGAAATAGCACAGAAGAAAATGAAATCTTCAACTGAAAAATCTGTAGACTTCCACCATGATTAAAGTCTTAAGACAGCGCCTATGGTCTGAGTGAAATTGAATTCACGCTTGTTCTTCATGACACTTGCCGAAAAAACGTAAGAAACATCTGTCAAATCACATAATACACTCGATCTTACATTTAAATAAGGAGAAAATTACCCTCTAAAATGCCCAAGACTGAGGTCAAACGATTTACACAGTTTCGCTCAACTGTTTACACTTACAAAGGAGTCCTGTGTTATTATTATTAAATATTGTATTCAATCACCTTGAAATAATGTGGTTGGCAATGAAAACAAAGAAAAACAAAATTCCTAATGACGTATTCGTAAATAGTTTTACGATATAAAACGAACGATAAAAATCAATAAGATCGATTTTTCTCTGTAACATGTTCACACCCGAGAAGTCCATTGACCTCATAGAATTATGAATATATGTATGTACATATCTAATGGGTATAATACTAGTTTTCTTTCATTTTTTTTTTTAATAAATCTAAAACATATGAAATTGTTTACATAATAAAAAAAAGAATTTAAATATACCTATATTTAAATTATTTGAACAATAACATTCAAAAAGCATGTGTACAAAAATAAACTTTGCTTAGATAAAATATTAACGCGGAATTTTCACAAGTTCCGCGAAGAAAAAACGAACGAAAACAAACAAAAAATAGTTCTGCTTACAAAGATCTTTTTTAAAAGCAAGTATTAGTGGGTGTCACCAATAAGTTCCACATGAAAATACAACAAAAAAGAAAACATATAATAATTATAAAATATTTAACACAACATAATAAAATATTTGAAAAGAAAAAAAGTATTTTCAATGGATTTAAACTAAGAAAAACGTGAACAGTTCAATGGCTCATCAAGAGGGTGTAAAATGCTTAACGCAAGTCAGCAACAAGATATTCGAGTGCTAATTACAATAACTGCGTCACTGCTATTAAGATAAGCATGCGAAACAATCAAGAAGTATGCGAAACTACAAAAACAATTAAAGATCTCTTTGAGAAGTTGTTGAGAATAATTTTTTAAATTGTATTTAGAATGTACACTTGGAAAAAATTGAAAAGGAAATATTGAAACTTAACAAGTCAATAAAGTCAGTGTGTCATGTGGGTTCTATTTTCCCGAAGGAAGGACACCCCTTCCAAAGCATTCTTCTTTGCACTGAGTAAGACTTTAACAATATCAAACTATAGGCAGTCTGGCATTTTCTGCATGGATTAGCAATAGATTAACAACTTTATGTATACGTAGCAAACAGAATTCTTCAGTTACAGACTCTGCTTTATTGATCTCTAGCCCAGTAACTTCTATATTTGATTATTGGTCTCGTGTAAGAGGATTATCGTAACGGGATGTAAGCAAACTTACTTTTGTACAAATTTTCTAAATTTCCAATTATGTTAACAAATCGGTAAACGTAAACGCACATTGATAAATTTATAAATTATTGATAACGTTAGAGGCAAAGGGAAGCATTTTAAAGTTTACTTTAGCCAATCACTTGCTTATAAAACAATTATTCACCTACAGCAAATTATCTCCTCAATTTTTCTTCGTGCTTAAAATCTATTTCTTAGGAAAACAATAACAATTGTTTACAAAAGTTATTAAAAGAAAATCCTTAGCAAAACCAGGAAAAAGAATGAGAAACGTTACGTTTTTGGCATTACGTATCGTAAACGCACACGCAGACATTTTGTCTATGTATATGCAACGATTTGTTTACCGTTAGTTGGTGTGTTCGCATTCACAGTCGTGTGCGTGTGAATACATTTTTTGTGTTTGTTTTTAGTGGTGACGATAACGACGGCAACGGCGACGACGACGACGACTACGACGGACAATTCGTGTTGTAAAGACAGCCTTGAACTTCATTGTTCTGGAAGGTTGGCTCTATATGACTATGTAATGGCTGCTGACAGTATTTCTATGAGAGTGAAAACAAACAAAAAAAAAATAGTTCTGTCGACTTTGTTTACACACACAGCTATTCAAATTTTACAGCAATAAAAAATAGTAGGAAAGCAATAATGGTGAGTATGGGTGGGGGGTGTTATGAAAAGGCTTTAGACAAGTTAACAGTTTTGTTTGTCTTTTATTTTGTATTAGTTTATTGATAGTGTCGTTTATACGCATAGTTACACTGAAAGAAATTAGAATGTTATGTAATAAACTGATATCATATCATATGATCATAATGACCCATATTTTAATCACAATCTCGTAGATACACAGTTCAGATCTATGGAGCACTATACACATCCAACATTGAAAATGAATGGTCAAGAGAATGTGCATCGGGCTGAATGGTGGTTGCAGAGTCCAACACACCAAAGTAGGGCTATAAACTTTCAAAGGAATTACTTGGTATAAAGATCCTTGTAATCAAAGAATGCGGGACATCTCTAAATGTGATCTACTTTAACACATGTCTGGTTAGGTGACAGCCACTAAAGGTAATCGTTCGTAGATGACCTAGTAAAGTCGGGTACCAGATCTATTGGATCTGTATGTGCTATGACATGACAAACTTGTAATCTACTTCTTTGACTTAAGCAAAGAACAAACGGGCATTCCTCACAATGACATTTCTTAAAAACATTTGACTAGTTAATTTGATGTGTGGCCATGCAGCTTAACATCACTTACGATGTTGCCAGAATTGAAGAGAAATCTAATTGAGATTAATGGACAGTCAAATTCAAGAAGAAAAAGGGTTTTTTAAGAATTGTGATAGGACCAGCACTGCAATAAAACAAATTTAGAACGAAATACATTTAGAATCCGATTTTTCTTAATATTACGCCCATTTTATATTTTTATTAAATTCATAATTTCTGTTTTATTCGGTGGCTTCCGAAAATAAACGGCACAGCTAAGTCCAACCAAAAAATCACCCATCAAACATAATTTTTCAAATATGATAAGAAAATTATTAGGAAACAAATAATCAATCAAAAATATACAAACGACAATAAAATATTCAATTATAATTGAAAATATAATGGATTCATAGATTTTATTTCAAAATTTATTAAACGTAAATAAGGAATTTAGGAAAACTATTTCAGATTCTCCTAGATAAAAAGTATTGTAAATAAAAACTTGGCATCTCTATGCATTCCTCTAAAGTTTGCACTCTCTAGTTTTCTCTTTCTAACACAAACCTTTTAAGGCTATATTAAATAACATGATTTGTTTACAAATACAAAATGTGGAGTGTTAACAACACCTACTGAATTAAGAAATAAACTTAAAGCGCTTTTTAATGCGTTTGTAATTTTTTGAGAAAAAAATATTTATGCAATCGAATTGAGAAATTCCTTGTAATTAAAAAATTACAATAATGAATATAAGCTGCATTACAATTATCACTACATACTTTCTTGGAATTTTTTTTGCTATAAAAAGTGATTAGTTGTGGCAACACTGGTAATGAGAAATTTTAAGAATGTTGCTTTTTATGTTTTCTCTCAAACTCTCTTCGTTTAATGCACAACATAAATGACGTAGCAACGGTGCCAACTTTGTGATTTTCAAACACATTTTAAAAACGACAAATTTTTAGAACTAATGCGGATTTAAGTATTTATTTGTATTCGATTT
This sequence comes from Sarcophaga carnaria, assembly GCA_958299815.1. Lineage (NCBI taxonomy): Eukaryota > Metazoa > Arthropoda > Insecta > Diptera > Sarcophagidae > Sarcophaga > Sarcophaga carnaria. The sequence goes on from OY283149.1 coordinate 157,063,724, forward strand.
ATATAAAGTGTACCTAGATAAAAATCTATTAAATAAAAAATATTAAATATTTAAATATTCCATATTGATTTTAAAATATCGTAAATAAATTAATTTACTTATTGCATAAGTTTTATATCAATTATGTATTGAAAATTAACGCTTTTTAGTACTCACTTTTGTTGTTGATACGCTGATTTTGTTTGCTTCAAATAGTTGACATCACTGTGACTTAGTGATGTCATCAGATATTATTTAGTTTTTCTTTTTCCCTCTCGTTGTTCGTGTGTTATTTTCTTTTCGTGCGTGCTTAAATATAAATATAGTGCTATTATTTTCTTTTAAAGAAAAATTTATTAATATTTAAGAAAATTTTAAATATTTTTAAAACTAAACACAGAAAAAAAACTTGATGCAAACGGTGTGTTAAAAGTGTGACAACTGTTCTCATAGTAAATGTCAATGATATACTATTTTATTACTTTGGGCAACAGTAAATAACGGTAAATTGTGTACACTTGCAAAAAGTAAGAAAAACACTTACTTTTTTGTATAATATATACGAATTATCGTATAAATGTTCTCAATAGTGATGTTGTAGATATAAAGAATAAAATATTAAAAACCATTAATAAAATAGCAGAATTGTTATAAAAAAACAACAACAAGAGCAAATTAAAGCAGAAACCAAAAAAGTGTTTTTCGTAGATATTTGTTACTTTTTGATGTCAGAAAGAAGAAAGCAGCGAACAAATAAACAAAAGTCTTAAAAAAGTGTCATACAAATTTTAACAAAATTGCTTAAAAGTACTTATTTTCTGTTCCCCTAAGCGATGGCAACAGCAACGACGACATCAATTATTTTGTATTCTCAGCTGGTTACGAAGTTTTTTTTCTACTTTAACCATATACTATGTATGTACATATTGTATGTATATAGGTTGGCAACAGTTTACTACTACTAACCTACCTACCTCCCCTATTTCAACTGAACCTTATGTATTGGGGAGAAAAAACAAAAAAAAATGATTAAAAGAATTTCTTGACATCAAGCATAAATATGTCTAAAGAAAATGTTTTAAAATATGCAAAAAAGTGCCGTCTTTTACGTTAACATTACGTCATTATATTACCTCAAATGTGTGTTTAGAAAAGAAACAAAAATCGACATCATAAAGATAATTTACACTTTGTCAGCTTTTCTCTGCTACTACCACCACCACCACCACCCTCTTTCAGAACATTGTTACACTCTGCCAGCTTTTAATCTATGTGAGCATAGGCACCGTTCATTCTACTTAATTTCGCTCATACACAATCAAACGTATGCTTTTTCGATACGTAACAACGAAAAAAAAAAATAAGAAATAAAACTAAAACAACAACTAAAAATAATAACAAGCAACAAAAGTTAAGAAAATATAATCATATACAATAATACGTACATATGTGTTTCCATGCATACATTTGCATATAAGTACATATATAATTCTCTATGCACATACATACGTACATAACCCCATAATAAAAATATCACTAGAACGACGACATCATCTGTATATAGCGACACAGTCAAAATTTCATGACGTCATTTCATAAAAATAACAAAGTTTGTGAAGAAGTTATAAACAAAACGAATGCAAAATCACAAATATTTAAATGATTCGTTTTTTTAATTGTTTTTCTTTACTGGTATTTAAATACGATAAACAATTTATTGTGTTAAATAAAAATGAAAACAAGAAAAAATATTCATTTGGTTTTCAATAATAATTACACTGCGCTGCGAATTTGCAAATACTGTAAGAGCGTAAGCCAACGTATGAAAAATTCCGAAGGGAATCATACTGCTGGTTCACTTAAAAAAACGAATTGCCAAAAACAATAATTTTTACTTCAGTATTATGGTATAAAATATAAGAGTTTCTTGAAAAAAAGTTTTACTTTCCACGTGTTATTGTTTGTTATTTTTGTAGCATTCATTTTTTCCATACTGAGGTCTCAGTAGTGCAATGAAAATGTTAATGGACGCAATAGCTGACATCTTGTAATTCACCAAATACACTAGATATTGTTGGAAATAGAAAAATCATTATTTCTCCAAGAGAGTTCATCATCACGATGAAATCACAGAAAGGCAGGATATCCATTTTATATGGGTACCAGGACACAGTGATATTCCAGTTATCTGTAGAGCTGATGAACTGTCCATCGAACTCTCTAATGAATGCTTGACTTTGAGAATTCTTCTGAAAACCTGCGTCAGCAAATAGATGGTCATCTTCGAGCACCGACAGAACGGCGCCGAAAATTTGGCCAAAGGATTACGCTCAGCATGGTTATCGAAGTCATTAAGGAGTATTGTAAGGGGCACGTATGTTAGAGTGTTCGGTCTTGGTCACCTTGCTAATGATTTGTTGTAGAAGAAGAAGGTATCTTGGTACCTACTAAAAAGATTCTGTTCTAAAGATTCTTATTATATTGTCCACAAAATTGTAAGTCATTAACTTTCTAAAGCAATAATGTTATCTGAAATAACGGAACTTTTCATTATAATATCATTGCCACAACACTGTTCATGTTCTGATCTTCATTGAGGAAAAGCTGTGAAATATGACATAAGTTCTGTTTTTCCAAATAATACTGTGTAAAGCAGTAATAATGATGTGAGATACGGATTGCTAAAGCCTAATCTAATTGTCTCAAAATAAGTATTAAAGGTTGATTATCTTCAGAAATAATTTACCTGCATTTGATTCGTTGAGGAATATAAACAGAATCAAAACGTATGTTTAAATCATTCTTTTTTTTTTAAATATTCCTGGAGTATGTATTCCTGTTTTATTCTAAAAATTCAAATAAAAATTTCTTAAGCCCCAAAAAAAATCTTAAAAGATGATGAAGAAAATGTGAATGCGTCACTTTATCACTATTCGTACATAAATAAAAAAATGAAATAAAATAAAATAAGAAAATACAATATTACAGATGAATGAATAAACAAACATACATATCTATATTTATTATATGTTTTGCAGAATACAAAGTATAACACGTAAGAAAACAGACGGCGAAGTACTATAATCATAATGCATGTGCATATTTTTCACATCTCCTTTATAAATAAACACGATTAAAGTGAAACGATGGCGGGACCAAAACACTTCTCATACGTATACTCTTAAACACAAACACATACACAAACTCTCTAAATGTATCTCTAGAAAACAGATATATTCGTTACAGTTGTATACACTACTAACGATAAAATTAAAACAAGTAATTTTTGATTAAAGATTAGAAATTCATTACTTGATCTAATTGAAGATCAAGTCTAGTAGGTCTATTTGAGGGATTTGTTTATTAGAACTAAAAAATATGAAATAAAATACAACGCCAACCATTCTAAAGTAGTAACTCGCCTGAAGTCTCAATGATAGGTTGGGCCGTTGTTAGAATATTGGACCTGAATGTAAGCCTGTCATATTGGCTTTTCAACTGAAAGAATGTTTTTCGTGGCTGACATACAATTTATTTTTCTCAAAACATTAGACGGCGGCCTTGCTGAAAAGGAAAACGAAAAGGATATCCGATCTTATGGATGATCTAAAAGTAAACTACCCAATCAACATTAAAAAGTGTTTGAGTTAAGTTTTAATAAAAACTCCAGATTTTTAAACAAATTTTGACTTATTAAGTCTTTCATCGTAGTGGTAATCTCCACTGCGAGTATGATTAATTTCAATTTTGATTTAGATACTAAAGAATTTCGAAAGAGTTTTTTCCATAGGGTATGATGCTAAACGTAATAAATAAAAATAAATTCGTAGATCAATATTTTGCATAAAAATATTCAAATCTACTCCAACAAGTTCTGTGTAATGACGACGACGATTCATTCAACCAACGGTCATTAATATTTACCGGTGGTGGTGAATAAGAGTGCTTTTGAATAAACAACAAACACAGGCGATAATAACTTGGTTGGTCATCCAGCCAGTTGTTGGCTGCAGTTAAAACAACAATTTTTTTTTCATTTTATTTTATTTTATTGGCGGTAATAGTAGAGATGAAGATAAAAAAAACAGCGACGAAGTAAATGACTGGTTGCTTAAAAGTTGTTGTTGCTGAATCGGGACTATGAATACGTTTTTTTTTTAATTTTTATTTGTTTTTGTTTTGTTTTTGTTTGGCTGATGATAGTGTGTATTGAGGTGACTCATATAAGCAAAATGTTGTGACGATTACAAACAAACAATTAACCAGTTTAAAATGAAAAATACACGCGTTTGTTTCGCATACATTCCACTACACACTGTGCGAGAGATATGCTATGCTACAACGCTTCTGAAGTTATCACTTTTAACGATTTAAATATTTAACAATTTTACTGCCACTCTCTCGCTTACAAGTGAATTTAATCGATTTAAGTATTGCACATTGCTTTTTTCTTTTTTTTTTTTATTTCTATTGTTTCCAATTAAAAATAAACAATTAAAAAAAAGTTGTTAAGCAAATAACAAAACAACATTGTAAATGTATTTGCATTCAGTTGAACTTCTGAAAAAGAAGAATGGCAGCGTATATTTAAGATTAAATAATAATTAGATTTCTCTTGTATTCTATTTATTTGAATTTTTTTTATTATTTCAGTTAAATAACCATTCAAACTGGATAATTTAAAATATTACGTCATTATTTGGACCTCAGTTGTAGGAACAAAACCACCGCTGTTAAAAAAGCCTAGACAAAATCACCACCGATTACGTCCCCGTTCAATTAAATTCGAGCCAGTTTAACATTTTTAATTCAAAACAGTGTTGTTTGTTGGTGTTGCCTGCCTGTAGGTTTGCATGTAAACACGCAATTATTTTAAAGCCAAGCAGCAAATCGTATGAAATTTTTGGCAATAACAGTCGAAAAACCAAAACAAACCTAAGCAGACACCCAAACACACACACATACACACTTTTAGTTGCAAGAATCTAAGCAAAGAACATCACTTGAAATTGTTTTGTGTTGTATTGTACATAACATAGAGAAAACAACCAAACTGAAGCAATTGTCGGAGGACGTGACGGTGCTGTTGAAGATTGAAAAAATGGACAGCATCGTGGAGGAGAACGGCAACTCCTCGAATAATATAGATGATAATAATACGGGTGGCGGCGGTAATGCGGCGTCTGGTGGAGGCGGTGTGGGACATAATTTAACAATAACAGCGTCACAACAAACACCTCAGCAACAGCAACATCAAACACAACAACAGCAATCTGCAGCATTACAATCTACACAGCAGCAATTAAATTTAACAAATTCAAATAATAGCCACAATGTAGCACCTCCTCCAGCACCTCCACAGGTTCCATCATCAGTGTCTGCTGCAGTAGCTGTTTGCACCGTCTTAACCACCACCTCAAACGTTGTACAATATTTACCTACTACACATGGCCTGCCGGTTCGTTAATTGTTTTTCTTTTATTTTTAATTTTATTTCCATGCATGCATGTAATTGAAATTTTTGTGTTTTCTTTTCGAATTCTTTTAGGTTCAATCAGTTATACAAGCAGCCAATCAATCTTCGGTTATTCAAACAGCTGCCGGTAATGCACAGACACCTGTTGCCATACCCAAGGGTGTTTTATTTGTTAATAAACCAAATAGCACTGTTATCCACACAACATCAGGCAATGCTGTCCAAGTAAGTTTTCAAATATTAGATGAAACCATAGCCTCAGATACTTTTCCATAACCAAAACGAAAGAGTTACGCAGTCAAAGTAAAAATAGAAATTTTGCAATTGGCAAAAGTCCCGTAAAATGTCTTTAAATTATGCTTTAATGTGATGTCCTTAACTCGATCCATATGGATTAGTCTTAGTAGATCAAAATATACATATATTTGCTTCATTCACAACGTTTGTTTATTTATTATTTTTTTGTTTTTGTTTTTGGTTTTTAAAACCTTTCTATGTTGACCAATGTATATGTACATAATATTTTAATAGAAAATAAATTAACTCTTGAAAATACATGTCATTTTGTGGGCCATCTGCATTAAAACTTTAGCTGTATGAGAGCATTTCATACTACTGACGTGCCAATAGCCGGTATCCCACTTCGCTTCTAAATATTGTTATCCACTTATCCAAATGAAACCCATTCAGAGAATGTCTCTCTGAATCCAAGTTATTCAAGTTGCTCTTGAGTTCCATAAAAAAAAATAGAAACACATTACTGTCTAACTGCATGATTTTCGTTATTTTAATAATGCTCTTCATTACTTTGCTAGTTATAGAGTGTGGTACATCTTTGACTTTAAAATTACTAGAAACTTCTAATCGAAATTCAGCGAGGCATGGCTCACTGTTGTAGCATCCAAGCGTAAATATTATTTACACTTACTTACTTATGCTTCCTGTTTGATAAATATTTTTAATTTTATTAAAATGTTTCACTTCACGAACTTCCTTTTGTGACGATATCTGATGGCCATTATTATTTCTCCAACTTATTTCTCTTTCCACATATAAAATCCAAACGAGAACAACTGCAAATTTTGTTTACTGTTCAACATGTTAAAAAAAAGCATATTTTAAAGGCATTTTTTTATATAATATTAATTATTTTATCCATTCAGTCCTGTTTAATTTTTTATTTTTTTTTTATTTTTTATTTCTCATCTTTCAAAAAATTAAAAACTCGATATAATGAAAACCATTCTACTACTAATGTTGACAAACAAACAAAACAAAATTACTGTGTTATGATCAAACTAAACTAAAACTTGTCAGATGTCTCCACATTTTCCATGTAAGATAAAACCTGAACCGAACACACACCACCTCGAATCAAACAGTGAAGACAGTTTCACTGATGAGGATTCTCCGCGCGGCCGAAGAGAACTTACACGAAGACCTTCATATAATAAAATTTATTCGGAAATAAGTGGTCCCGATATAACAGGTAATTTATAATTTATTGTAAATAAGTTAAAATTGAAAAACAAAATGTTTTATTAATTAATAATTTATTTACTACGTACACATTTGTGTTTCCATAAACGTGGATATCATTTTTTTACTTTTTTTTTGTGTTAAATTTTTTATTCATTCATATTATTTTGTCTTTATGGCGTAACGTTCGTTGTTTTATTACTTTTAATACACCACCACTACCACCCATTTTTACTGTTAAATTGGCGTTAAATGTTAAATACTCATTTCATGTTTTTGGACTATTATTCCTTTATATTTTTTTAAGAGTCTTTAAGTACCAAATCAAACAAAAAATCATATAATATTGTGTCTTTAATTGACCTTCTAATCATTTGTGAATCGTTCATTTGTAATTAATCATAAATCACAATTCTTGAAATACATGAATCAAATGAAACCATTTTCATATCGAAACTCATGTCAATGGAACTTTGATAATAATTTTTAAAATTTAAAGGAAAATTATTAACTTTTTTTTTATTAATATGTTAGATATTCTATCATATATATAATAGATATGAAATGGTTTCATCATCCAGTTGTAATATAATTTCGTTCGAATTTATTTTTTAAAATAATACGTCAATTATAGGAAAGAATGCCTTCATCATAATTTGGCTGCGAGTTCTCTGACGCTTAAATTATTTAATCACTTCTATTCTATCTCTATTAAATTGATTTCACTTGCTTTTTGCATTAGGTTTTTCCATTGGCCATTAACCATATAAGTTAATAAACATTAAACATCAAATATATGTAGGTTTATAGGATATTCTTCCTTTTCTGCAGTTAGAAGAAAAAGAAAGCAAATAGAAATTTATTGAGCCTGAATCAAGAATCTAATAAAATCTAGGGATTATTAACAGTATTGTCACAATTTCTAATTCATATAAATCCTTTTTTTAAATCTGAATAATTTTATAATTTCACACCCTTTCTATAATTCGTAAAATTCGATTTATTTCGTTTCTTTTCATTATTTTCAATTCGAATATTTTTTCTAGTTTTGATTAAGTTTTCTTGAATTATTAATTTGGAATATTATTTTTTTTGATAATTTTGCAACCCTCAGTTCCATATCTAAATTTCAAAATTACGAAATTTTAATTTTGAACAAAATCTATTAAATTCTATACGTTTTCATTTCGCTCAAAACACAGAAGATTGCGTAAGAAACCCTTTTTGAAACAAACAACACTTTTTGAAATTTGTTAAATAAATAGAAAAAAACGTCCTTTTCGTTCTTCATCATTCAAAGAAGATGCTTTTTTTTTGTAAAATGTAAGAGAACCGTTTCTATTACAAAAAGAGAAAACCTATTTCATGAATTCATTATAAGCCAACGTAAAAACACTTTCATTTCAACATTGAAATCATCACACACATACCACACGCCCAGCTTAAACCGACATAGACTTTGGGATAACAAATCAAAATCAAAATTTTAAAGTTAAACCTCTTACCACACACTACTTTATATTTAAACATCATGTGCTCCAAATAGATATTGTTTAATATGCGTATTTGTTATACAATATTCATTAAATGTGTTTCCATCGAAATGTTAAGATAAATTTAGAAATCAATTCTCTTCTATCATTCACATATTAAATGTATTATTCTACTTACAAAATCAATCACTTTCACACACCACCCACCCACCTACCACAACTTAAAACTCTAAAAGCGACCATATTAAAATCGTTTGTAAAAATTTGTCTGTATATTTGTTGTTGGGCTATATATACATATATATATATATATACTATATGTATAGTATTTAAAAATAAAAAAATTAAAAAATACATTGATTAACACCAAAACGCTTCTACTCATTATTTTGAAACACATTTAAAAGCAAAGCAAAGCAATGAATGTTTATTTTACTAACCAGTACTACCTACCTCTATACTACTTACTACTGCTACTATTAATTGACTTTTTTGAACAAAACATTTAAAGAACCAAACCATGTAGTAATTAATTAAAAAACTTTTTATGTTTCTTCTTTTTTTATTTTCCAAACCAAAATTTTTATGGGGATTTATTAAAACAAAAATAAAAATAAAAAACAATAACTTTCAACAACAATTATAACACTGGGCCACAAAACAAACTCTTACATTTTCAAAAAAAAAAAAAAAAAAAAAAAATGAATTAAAAACGAAAATACTTTGAAAAAAATGAATGAATAGCTGGAACAAATATGCAAATGTCAGAAAGTGTTGGTATACCCGCCTTGGCACCCGGTTCAGCAGGACCCCCAACTGGTTCCCTAATACATTTATCGTCAGAGAACACGGCAGGATTTTATTTACCAAATAGGATGCCTTACAATCCTAGTAAATATCTCATATTTAGTTTTATTTTCTATTTTTTTTATATTTTCAAATTTAAATTTACTCATTTAAATTGTTTTTATATAAATACATACATACATATGTACTTGAAAAGAATACAGATTAAAAAATTTTTTTAGATAACAATGTTATTGCCGAGGATCAAACACGAAAACGAGAGATACGTTTGCAAAAAAATCGTGAAGCAGCCCGAGAATGTCGTCGGAAAAAGAAAGAGTATATCAAGTGCCTGGAAAATCGAGTGGCGGTGCTGGAAAACCAAAATAAGGCTCTAATTGAAGAGCTTAAATCGCTCAAAGAGCTTTACTGTCAAACCAAAAATGATTGAGATAAACCTCCCAGTCTAGAACACGAAACCATTGCTAAAGTAATCGTAGAAACAGAAGGTGACATTACTCTTGTTAACAGAACAAAAACACAAGAGAACAATGATGATGATGCGGATGATGATTCCGAGGTTGTAGAAGAATTCATTGCAGATGAACAAGTAATACAGTCAAAACAACAAAGAGAATTGTTGGTTATAAAGCCCAGCACTTCTACAACAGCCACATCTTCTGTTATACATTTAGGCGAGGGTCGTTTTCTAGACGTCAGAAAGTCATTGCTTTTACATAAAGCTCTGGTGGCGGATCAAAAGCAAGAGGTTGTAGTTGTGTGTACAACATCAACACCATCTTGCATAAGACCCACTACCTCAGCGACAAACGATTGTGAACCTGATTAGAAATTTAATTTTTAACAAAACAACTCAACTGTCTTTAAAAAAAAAATAATTATAAACAAGAATGAAAAGAAAAACTTAAAAGCTACACAAGAAATCTACACAAATTATAATAAAATAAATAATATTAATAATAATTTATTTTAAATAATTGTATATAAAAAATTTATAAAATTGAACTTCTCTCAGCAACAGAAAAGAATGTCACTCACCTCACCTATCTCTTAGAAATGGAACGAAAAAAAAGTAAAACATTTATTAATAAGTACGGATTTTATTTGAAAATAATAAATTGTTATTATTTATTTGTATTTCCAATAAGTCGTATTCTGTTGTGTAATTATTATTTTTTTTAATTTGTAATTTATTAATTATTCTGACAACATTATTATGCAACAGAGTACGAATGTCATTTTAAGTTTGAAATAAAATTAAACAAAAAATTGTTTAATAAAAATTTTAAAAAATTGTTATACATAATGAATGGGAAGTTCAAAGAGAATTTATTTCAGTTTATTTAATGCCCATCTATTAAATAACAAATAGCTTTTGACATTCAAGATCTATGCAACTTAAATATTATAATTCAACTTATATTTTATCTATCCATACTCTATTTAATTATTTTTATTATTATTATTATTATTTAAATTTTTTGTTATCAAAAAAAAACAAAAAAAAAGAAAGAAAGAAAACAAATGAAATGTTTATTGTTATAAAACACAGAGAGTATAAATATTATTTTATATTTTAGGCTCAAAATAAATAAAAAAAAAATTGTAATTATTTAAACTTTTTGTTTTCCAAAAAGTTTCTAAAAAAATTTAAATTTTTAAAAACAAAACCGAAAATCTTTTAATCTTAGAAAAATTTTTTATTTAAGTTTTTATATTATAATATGAAAAACAACCATGTACTGTAATTAACTTTTAAAGAATGTAAAACATATTTTGTAAATTTTTCTAAAACAAAACAAAAAAAATCTATTTTATTTTTTTATATGTAATTAAATTTCTAGTTTATACATACAAGGTAAAACTAAAATTTAAAATTAAATTAAAATAATTTTTAAATTAAAGAGAAAGAAAAACAAAAATGAAAAGAGAGTAAATTATACAAATGCTAGCAACATTTTTTTTTTTTTTTATGAAAATAAACGTTAAAACATGTTTAAAAGTTAAAAAGGTTATAATATAAGCAGAGTGTTTAAACAAACACTTCACATTTTTTTTTTGTAAACAATATAATGCGTAATTAATTAAATAATTATGTAGTTATATGCTCTTTGTTATAATTTAAATCTAATTTAAATAAATATATACATAAAAAAAGAAAAAAAAATAATAAAACAAATAAAGAAAGAAAACCAAACCAATTTTATCAAAATGAAAATCTATACATTGTATATTATTACATAATAATTATAATAATAATTGAGAGAAAAACAGAAAATAGATAAACAAACAATTACAAACAAAAAGAGCAGAATTGTTATTAAATTTTTGTTTAACCAAAAATTAGATTTTAAACACTTTAAATTATTGTTTTGACAGAAAAACTCTTTTCTTTTCTTTTACAAAGTAGAACATTTTATAAATTGCACTTGAAAAATTTCAGAATAGTACAACAAATAATTTTTTTATTTATGTGTGCAAACATGAAAGGTTTTCCTTTCCTTTATTCATTAGAATTGGAAACTTAAGAATTGACTGCTTCTTCTTGCAGAAAAGTTAGAAAACATTTTTTGGTTTTAAGTTGAATTGGTAGCCGCCTCAATGTGCGTTAATTACTTGGGTCGCATTGAAAATCAATTACATAAATTTTATTTGTTAAAAATGTTTTGTAATCTAGAATTGCTGACAATATTTTGTCAGTAAGGCAAATTTATTTTACAATTGATTGCTTTAGAAACAGTATTTAATACAATTTAATAAAAAGGAGGTAAAAGAAAAGGTTCAAAGCATGCAGCAGACATGCTTGACATTGGTGTTCCAGAAAAGAAGCTGTTCAAGTCAGCAAGTGATGTGTAAAATACGATTATTGTCCGCGTTGTGCAATATAAAATTATTACTTCATTACAAAAAAATTAAAGCTTGACGCCAATGTAAGCGTTAAAATATTAGCAACGTTAAATTGATTTGTTTAAAGTTTATAGAAAATTGCTTCTACATTTTTAGTTCAATAGAAAGATTAGATCTGAAATACTCAAGAAATACTATCAAATTCGATGGCTGATTAAGCTGTTCATCATTCATTTTCATTTATCTTTTCTAAGCCTATCAGTTTAATAAAACTGCTATGTATAGAGAAATATGCACATAAAAATTATAAATTGATGTAAAACAAAACATAACAGAGACTTTCTTTAAAGGGATGGCGTTGTAAATGCACTCCCTCAAGAGGTAAATATGCAGTCACGTTTGACGGAAAGATCTTATATTGTATGGATATTAAACACAATGGTAATCGAAAACCAAATCGTGGATAACGTCTAAAATTCAAATTAAATGGCGGGATCTAACTACCAAAAGTAGAAGAACATTTTAACAGTGAGGCACGTAATTTTTATTATGTCAATGGCAATTTAATGGTCAGGACAACACCTAATGATGGTTTGGTATCAATATTAGAAAAAATTCATGAAGTTTAGGAAATTTTGAATACCTCAAATGACATGTACTTAATTTTTTAAGTCCTTTCATAAACGCTCTGTGGAGGGATTTCATTTTATTTGTACTGTGTAAGGAAATTATTATTTTCATATTCATATTCATTATTTTGAAATGTCTACAAGTGTCTGTTCCTGACATATATTATACATACAATTTTATTTAAAAATAGACAGGCAAACACAGTAACCTCCTTCTAAATCAATAATTTTTAATAAAGCGGGCTGAAATCATATTTTGAATTGTATGTTGTCGTTTCTTTAAAAGGCTTCTGTGATATTTAAAGCTTTGAAAATAGTTTTTTTTCTACTTAAATTATGAAAATATACAATTCAATGATTCAGAAAGAAATCGAAATCGGTTACAACTTCAATAAGAAACAGATTTCATCTTTACGAAATGGGAGCGTTTAACAATGACCAGCTTCTACAGTTTCAATTCAGGATCATAGAAAAGGAAAGTTAAGCAAAAATTTTTGAAACCCTTTCTTCCCTTCTTTTTCCAGCAAACAAATGCTTATTGAGCGGAACCTGCCAACTAAGTTAGACATGAAATAGTAACAAACTTTTTTTGTTTATTGAAAATAGTTTAAATAATTATGTTACAAATTATTACACAAAACAAGCTCAAACAGCATTAATTACTATATTAATAAGAAAAGAAATTGGTAATAATTTAGAAAAAAAAATAATAATGATAATAATAATAATATTTTCAACGAATTAAACTGTAATTATAATAAATTAAACAAAACAGTCAAAATAATGTGTGATGAAAATCCAAATAGGAAATTTGTACCATTTTAAAACCTCTTATAAGGAGGGCACTAAAAGGTCAAATTATTTTGGAAATTGTTTTTAAAAATCCACTCTTTTTAATTAATAAATAAATTAAAAAACAAAAAAAAAAACAGAAATCTAAACAAATATCTATGAACCTGTATATCTGTTATGTTTATATTTTTTACGGCTATCAACAGAAACTCTATTAATAATGTATAATAAATTAGGATAAAGAAAATATTTTTGATGTGAAAATTCCTGTAGTTAAGCACCTTAAAAACAAAACAAAAAAAATGAAAATCAAATATACTCTAATAAAATTTCAATTTAACTGTGATTTTCTTGTTTTTTATTATTGTTTAAACAAATAAGTTAAAAAAATTGCATTCTAAATAAACTGTTTATGTGAAATAAGTTATACAAGCAAATAAAGTTTTTAAATTAAATCTTAAATTAATAACACTCGGCCACTTTAAAACTTTACCCAACTCAAATTTACTCATCAGTGTTGCCAGGAAGGAAACAATATTCTAAAAAACTCATTGATGACCAGTGTTGCAAAAGTAAAATTTTGAAATGGTACTGAATTATAACTGAAAAGTACTTTTTTGCATCAAAGAATACTTTTGTAAAAGATATATACATACATACATAATTGGTAATTATAACCCTTCAATCAGGATTACGACCTTAACTTCTCACACCACATATATTGTGTGTGTTAATTTTATATATGAGTGGCGGGACCTACTGTTTAAAGTCGACTCCGAATGACAGATTTTTCCTCTCAGTGTTTTTGTCAGAAGGAGTCGCCGGAGAAATATTTTTTCATATTTCGTTTGATGGAGATATCTGCCATTGGGTTTGAATCGTGGGCTCACGTCTAGAGTAAGCCAGCAAATACCTTCTAGATTATTTATTTATATTTAACACACATACAAGATAATAACAGCATATACATACGTTGTATGGACGTTGGACTAACCGGGGCTAAAGACCTTATTTTGCGCAAACCATAAAATCTGTATAATAAAAAATACTGAAAATGTAGTTTTAAAAGGGAAAACTACTGAAAAAAGTACCAAAGTACTGAAAATTATAAATATTTCGACAAAGAATTTGCAATTTGAAGCTTTTTTTGCAAGCATTTTGAATACAAAAATATACAAGAAAGAAATTATTCAAAAATTCATTTAGAAAATAATTTAAATTTAATAATTATTATTTATAAATTATAAATTTAAATAGAATGACACAATGGCAACACTACCTTCCTTATAGATTCGTTGAGTGTACTTACTTCCTTTTTTTATTTAGTGCTTCCCTTCACTAATTGAGAGATCCTTAATCCAAACACAAACCACGCCGTTGGTAGTGCAGTGCACAATGGTAACTAGACCTATCGGTGAATATCTCCGCTAACAGAGGTGAAAATTAATCATTCTAGATATACACCGCTCAATTCACAATATACAGTACATTGGTTTATGGTGATACAGTACCATTTCGAATAACGGCACTTTGGTGAGTTTCGATTTTATTCACCACACCTGATAAATTCACCACATTCGGTAAAAACTCACCACACTGCAAACGCACCACACTTCCAATAAAAAAAACTAAAAAGTTTTTTCACCTCCCGTCGGTCGTAACTCCAAAACTCCAAACGACAACGAAGAGCGAGGGTGCATTACAATAACCAACTAACTACCTATCTCCTACCTTACAAACAAACCCCGCCTACTCACTTACTTTTTTGCCAGAAAGCTAGAAATATTTTCTTATATTTTCGTTCTGGTCTGGGTTTGATTGAACTCACGCCCGTTTCGTCCTGTCCAATAAAGCCACTAACTACCTAACTAGACAGACAGACCATTCATTTTCATTAAGCAAACAGGGCTTAATTTTTACTTATTATAAACCGGAAACGGAAAAAGAATGTGCGAATTAGTATTAAAGAACTGTTTTTTTTAACGAACAATTTTTCTAACCACCAGGGTTGCCAGGAAGAAAAAATTTTGGTACTCAACTGTAAGTGTTGCCAGAAAGGCAAAAATGAATCAATAATTTTTAAACTCTGTTAATAACACCCATTTTTTTTTTAATTTTATTCGACCATTTTCTAAAATTTAAAACAAAAATCATTAGCACAAACTCCATTACTATTAATAATCATCATCATCATCAAAAATAAATTTTCCAGTCTTCATTTATCAAACAAATCCTCTACTCCTATATTTATTTACGGTTAAAATCAGCAGTCTGGTAACTTTAAATGCATTTGACAAACTCATCGACGAATTTCTTGTAGTTCTTCCTCGTTTTGTTCATTCGTTAAAAATCTTATCGCGTGAAACAGCAAGAGATGAACTATGAATCTTGTTGGTCTACTTTAACTTGCGGTAAACAAGTGCCGGTAAACTTGTTTTTTTGCCTTTTGTAGGGACTTAAAAAAATATAGCAAACAAGTGAAAAAAGTGAACCTCAAAAGATTTCCTAAATTCTTGTATACACAATAACTGAAAAAGGACGTATCAATGTCAAAAATATTGAAAGTCGACAATTATCGATTTTTCTTCACCGTTTTTAAGCCTACAATTATTTCCCACATACACATGCCATATTTATATTAAAGAAAATTATTATAATAACAATAAAACAAATTAAAATAGGTACGTGGAGTTTATCTCTTACTCTTTCAGATATACATACATAATATAGACTATAATACATATGTTTGTTTTAATACCAGAAAACATCAACAAATTAGAACAAAACAAAAAATCAATAATTTTTAAATTGCATTTGTTTGTTAATAAAATTAAATTTTTTAATTTTATTCTACCGTTTCCTAAAATATGTGTATTCTGATAAGATTCAAGATAAAAAGTATTCAAATTCATTAATTTATTTTATAAAATAATTTAAGTCCAAGTCCATTTATTCATTTAAATATCCACGATAAGGTAGTTTAATCAAATTTTTCAATTAACTATCTTATAGTCTCGGTTGAACTACTGCAGAATCTTACTCTATCAATCTGTTATTAAATCGCAAAGAAAAATCTGTTAAAAGTAATAAATAAAATAGTATCCAAAACACGACTCTAATTTTTCAGATCTTGTATTTGAAATATTTTCAATTTACACTGATTATTGTCCGCAGCAAAACAAACCTCTGCGTCATTCCGTTCTCTAAGACGATGTTTGACTTCTTCAATAAGATCGTAAAAACAGAATCATTTTTTGAACCTGTGCCTAATTAATATTTATAAAAAAATAGAAAAATGTTAAGATTTAAAATGTGTTGTATGAGATGGATTTTTACAGTCTTAACATATTTTATATATATGTATGTATCATAAGCAATTTCACAACTTCTAAAAAAATTAATCATTATTAACACAAACTTCATTAATCATCATCATTATCATAAAAAATAAATGTTCCTGTCTTTATGCAAACAAATCCTCCTATATTTACTAGGTGTGGAACCAGCAGTCTGGTAACTTTAAATGCATTTGACAAACTCATCGACGAATTTCTTGTAGTTCTTTCTCTTTTTGTTTATTCGTTAAAAAGCTTATCGCATGAAACAACAAGAGGCGTCAATGAATATGTTTGGTCTACTTTAACTTACGGTAAACAAGTGCCGGCAAAAATTCCAGCGTTAAGCTTTTTGTATAACAAACAAACGTCCTTCAAGTGACATTGAAAAGAAACACCCCCCTGTACAGAAAAAATGAAAAGCAACTGAAAACCGACTATTGGCAAGTTATACGACTCAAGCAAAGAAAAACTGCACAGTTTATTCCTTGCTCGCTAGCTGTACGGTCCGGTTGCGTGGAAATTAAAAAAGTCAAGTTTTCTCCAGTTAAAAGAGTTTAAAAGTTAGAACAACAAATATGTCTAAGATCGGTATTAACGGTTTCGGTCGTATTGGCCGCTTGGTTTTGCGTGCTGCCGTCGATAAGGGTGCCTCCGTAGTTGCTGTCAATGATCCCTTCATCGATGTTAACTACATGGTCTACTTATTCAAATTTGATTCGACCCACGGTCGTTTCAAGGGCACCGTTGCTGCTGAAGATGGCAAATTGGTTGTTAACGGTCAAAAGATCACTGTTTTCAGCGAACGTGACCCCGCTAACATTAACTGGGCCAGCGCTGGTGCCGAATATGTCGTAGAATCCACTGGTGTCTTCACCACCATCGACAAGGCCTCCGCTCATTTCAAGGGTGGTGCCAAGAAGGTCGTCATCTCTGCCCCCTCTGCTGATGCCCCCATGTTCGTGTGCGGTGTCAACTTGGATGCCTACTCTCCTGACATGAAGGTTGTCTCCAACGCTTCCTGCACCACCAACTGCTTGGCTCCCTTGGCCAAGGTTATCCACGATAACTGGGAAATCGTAGAAGGTCTCATGACCACTGTCCATGCCACCACTGCCACCCAAAAGACCGTTGACGGTCCCTCTGGCAAATTGTGGCGTGATGGCCGTGGTGCTGCCCAAAACATCATTCCTGCCTCTACTGGTGCTGCCAAGGCTGTCGGCAAAGTTATCCCCTCCTTGAACGGCAAACTCACCGGTATGGCTTTCCGTGTACCCACCCCCAATGTATCTGTTGTCGATTTGACTGTTCGCCTCGGCAAACCAGCCTCCTACGATGCCATCAAGGCTAAGGTTTTGGAAGCTGCCAACGGACCCATGAAGGGTATTTTGGGTTACACCGATGAAGAAGTCGTCTCCACCGATTTCGTCAGTGACACCCACTCCTCAGTCTTCGACTCCAAGGCTGGTATCTCCCTCAATGACCAATTCGTCAAGTTGATCTCCTGGTACGACAACGAATTCGGTTACTCCAACCGTGTCATCGACTTGATCAAATACATGCAAAGCAAGGATTAAATTACCACAACATCATAAAGAGGGGGAGAAATTTTAAAGTTTTTTTTTTCATTTGTTTAAATCAGAAGAACAAAACTATTATATATTTAGAGAATCAAACACCACATATACAAACAAGAAGAAAATGGAATAAATAAGAAACGCACATCAAACAAACAGCAGGAGCCTGAGCATTTAAGCAAAAGACATTTCAATTGTGCTGGTCATATGAACAAAATCTGAATAGTATGGCATTAAACTCCTCCAGAAAAGCAAAATCCACCTCCTGATTTAAACAATAACATCATAAGAACAGAAAAATAACCTAAATTCTCTAATTTATATTGTATTAAATAATTTAAAATTATAATTAGTAGTTATAACACACACATTTAAAGTTAAAACAATAATAAATGTTATTTAAAACATAAAAAATTATTTTTTCTTTTCTGACATTTACACAAATCTTATGTAATAGAAATTATTCAAGAACATTCATTCTTAATATACACACTTGAAG
Organism: Sarcophaga carnaria; assembly: GCA_958299815.1. Taxonomy (NCBI): domain Eukaryota; kingdom Metazoa; phylum Arthropoda; class Insecta; order Diptera; family Sarcophagidae; genus Sarcophaga; species Sarcophaga carnaria. Next base: position 157,082,637 of record OY283149.1, read on the forward strand.
AGAGAACAACGTGGTAACGAAAAAGGGAAAAAAAATAATTTTATTTTACAATAAAAGCTTTTACAATACATTTCTCTCAAATTGTAGTTAAAATTGCATCATTCTGTTAATGTTTGTGCATTTATTTCATACGTTTATAATCGTTCATACATATATAGTGGCTAGATATGCTGTTAATTAGCTTTGTTCATATTGTTGTTGTAATTTGAATAAAAAGAAAATACAAAAAACAAAACTTGCTTGTTTTTGTTCATGTACTTTTATGTATGTATGTATTTATTGTACAAAATAAACCGGCATCTGCCATTTTGTTGAAATTTTTCACGTTTCGGTGGTCTGTTGATAATTGTTATCATTTGTTTGGCCGCTATTTGTGTTTATCAAGAAACAGACGTTCCAAAGACAAAAGGTCATACTCATATTCGTCATAAAACTTGTTTATCAAAACAAATAGTAAAAGTTAATCAATAAAGCTTATGAAAAAAATATATATTGTGCTGAATGACACGTTTTACTTTCTCTTGTGTAGTATTTCCTTGCCCCCTACTTCGTATATTAATATGTATACACGTTTGTGTGTGGATATTTCAATTTCTCTATACATCTTTTGCATCACACTATTTTTAAAAGTGGTGAACGACATTTGGGAAAAACAAACAAGACCATAGCAAAGAACAAACATGCGGAAGCTTGTGAAAAATATACATATGTACATGCATGCGTTTACGCATTAGTATGTACATTTTATACAAAGTATGTATATGCATTTATTTACATTAAAAAATGAAAGTTTTATTTTGAAAAATTTTCCTTTTAATGCATCTAAATAGCTTACGTACTTCCATACATACATTCATTTGTATGTACATAAATAATTTTATTATTTTCGTCATAATCAGCTGTAAAATTAGGTGCAAAAAAAGAAGGTGTGTCTCTCTTCAAATAGTTAATTTTTTAGGTCCAAAACAAATAAATTGCTTTGCAGAAAAGAAACCAAAAACAATTTGTTTTGCAATAATTAAAACACATATACATACTTATAAATAAGTACATATATATATAAACATATGCATACGTATGTTAATCCTCACTGAAAATGTCAAACTGCTTTTTAATAAAAAAGCTTTTCAAAACTGGAAGCTTGGCAACTCTATACCGAGAGAACTGAACGAAAAACAGCAGCAAGTTATATTAATTTAGTATAAATATATGTTGATCGGTAGTCTGGACCAGTGTTGCAAAATTGAAATTTTGAAAACCGTTGATTCGAAACGTAAAAACGACTCAAAAAATGTCGACGCAACAATGGTTCATTCAGAATTCTCATTGCTTTTCGTAATCTAAAATACATACGTTAGCCCCTGGCTAACCGGGGCTTAAGACCTTTACCATTGGCCTGCCTAACCCATTTATAGTTGAAAAACGCATCATGTAAAAAGTACTTAAATGTTTTGAAATTGAAATGTTGTCGGAAAACTAATATAATCTGTGTAACCAAGCACAAAAATTTATAAATATTTCGACAAAGAATTTCCGATTTGCAAAAAAGCATTTTGGGAATAGAATATAAAAGAAAGAAATTATTCAAAAATTCATTTACAAAATAATTAAAATTTAATTATTTTTTGTATATAGTTTTCTAATTTTAATTTTTTAGGATTTTAAATAGAATGAAACAATGGCAACATTGTTTTAATGCACTAACCAGACATATCAGTGAATGCCTCCACTAACAGATGTGAAAATTACTTATTCTAGACACACAGCGTCCAAATCACAATATACAGTACATGGTTTTATGGTAACACAGTACCCATTTAGAATAACGGCATTTTGGTGAATTTCGATTTTATTCACCACACCGGATAGAATTCACCACATTTGGTAAAAAAAACTCACCACAACTGGTTAATTAAAAATTTTTTTTTCTTTTTCTATCCAAACCAGCAGTGACCAACCAACCGACATGTTTTTTTGTTTTCGTTTGTCCCGAACCTGGGTGGGACCAACCAACCGACATGTTTTTTGTTTTCGTTTGTCCCGAACCTGGGTGGGGGGGGGTATGGCGAGTTGGTTGGGTTTGGCGACACTAATCTAACTATATACACAATCTACTTACTAACATTTATTTTTTGTTTTCGTTTTGTCTGACCTGAGATTTGAACAGTGGCTTTTTTGAGCGGTTACTGTAACTTGTAACTACCTATTAGACAGACAGACCACCATAGTGCAGTAAACAAACGGGGCTTAATTTTTACTTAATAAACCCGGAAGCGGAAAAAGAATGTGCGAATTTATTAAAATATATATTTTTTATTTTTTGGACAAACAAAAACGAATTTGAGTACTGAAAGCTTGTTGGGAGGGAGTACTGTGGTATTTTTGAAATGAAAAAGTACTGAAAAAAATAGAAAAATACTGAATTTTTCAACACTGGTCTGGATCAATGTTGTAAAGAGAATGACGGAACGCACACCACTCTTCGAGCCTGTTTACATTGTAAGGAGTCAGGAAAGACGATTCTACTTGTTGTTCTACTGTCTTGTTAATCCACTAATCAATCTTTCACGGACGGATGTAGTCTACCAGAGACGAATACTCCGTAAATCGTAGCCATTTCGTCCTTCTGTGTTGGCCGAGAAGTTCCAAAGGCACTGCAAATTCGCTTAAAAGTTAATGCACAGGTAGGTACTACATATTACACTAGAAATACTGCGGATTAATATTTGAAGACTAGTGTTTTTTATATAAGGAGGGAGAAACAAATTTACAAATTTTATAAAATATTGTATACTTTTTTAGTATTTATTTATTTAATTATTAATAAACCTATAAAATGTATTATAAACTAAGTTTCTTAACGATTAATATATATCCTACTCCTCCATTGGTTTGCTTTCATTCTCATTTGTTGTCATTTCGCCATCCTGATCGTAACGTATATGAAGACCATGTTTTATAAAACGTCCAGCAGCTGCCTTATCTAAAACGGGACGAATCGTGTTACGTTCGTAAATCTGCTTATCACGTAATATAGTCTGACGAACGCGAGAAAGTTCATTTTTGACGCCATGCTAAAGTTTGTAGAAATTTATGGAAAAAACAACGAAAATTATATTAGAATTTTGTATATTAGGATTGATTGATGATTTAATTTACATATTTCAATTTAGTTATACTCGGGTGATTAGATATGTAGGTACTTTATATTCGCTCCTTAGATTTTATTTTAAATATTTGTTTAACGTTTCAAGGTTGATAAGCAAAACTAAAGAAATCGCCGTAATCAAGTGGGTTAGGTGTTTGTTGGCTTATCAGGCGTGAGGCCCAGGTGCATTCAACCCCGCGCCAAATATATTAAAAACGAGATGTTTTTTCGGCGACTTCCAGTCTTGTGGAAAAAATTCTGAGAGTAAAATGTCAATGTCAAAAATCTGTCGTTTGGACTCGAATTTAACTGTAAATAAAAATAAAACACAAGGGTGATGTTAGGAGATAGGTCGTAATCCTGTCTAAAGAGTTGTAAAGCTAATTAAGTAAAGCTAATTTAATTCAGTTTGAGGTAAAGAAAATTACGTGCGCGAAGTCTAATCTCGATTTATATTAGTGGTAGAATCACTTCACTCTCAACAAAAAGACTTCGAGACTCTTCAACGGTAGCCTATTATTATAACGGTCACTGACGTCAACAAAGAGCAGACACAAATCAGGTCGTCCATCTCAAATACGGCGAAGACAAAATTAAATTAAACCCTAATATGTATGCATATTTACATTTCAATTATAAGTAAATATCGTCATTTATATAAAAATATTAAACTTCGGTGAAGCATTGAACTGAGTAGGGTAAGGATATGACAACCATTTTATCTCTACTGTCCGAACATTAGAGGATGTATGAATTAATAAATGAAACTCACCTCATTTGGATCTTGTCCTTGGAGCTTGACGTACATCCAATATAAGGAATTTATAGAATAAGACAGGTAGTTGTCCAATTTAACTTTATCCTGTGTTGAAAGTTCATCAAAGTCTTTAAAACCCACTGCAGTTAAAATAGATGACTCGATTTTGTCCAGGCTGCCGTCCAAATTTTCTACACATTTTATAAATTTCTCATCGGTACGGAGTTCAGCGTAATCTCTTTTTGAACCCATCGTTTTTCAATAAACAAATTCAGTAAATAAATTACTTAAAATTTGTTTTAAACCTTATATTTTAACACAAAACGGGTAAATATACAAGCCAGCACGTTGTTTTGACGTTTATATTTGTGATTATTTACATATCATGACACTTGTTTTGTTTGTTATTCATGGTGTGACTCGCAAACTGTTACATATGTAAGCTTTTTTAACTATTACAAATTGTTTTTAAGTTGTGAGTTTTATAACTTTTTTCAAATAACTCTTAATTATATATTAAGTTGAGTGTGAAAAACTTATTTTTAATTTATACAGAAACTTTCAAATATAAAGCCAAACGTTCATGTATTCGGTTAGTATACGTTCAGTTGTTTTCAAACTGTAACAGATGGTTTTGTTCTATTAGTGCTATTGTGAATATTTTTTGTTTGTGTACAGCATATTATTTTTGTTTATATTTTTTCTATTTCCTGAATATTTTCGAATATCTCTATTTTTTACATTAAATGGTGTTTAAAGAGTTTAAATACAATGTTTAAAGAGTGTTTTAAGTATTATAAATCTAAATGGCCGGTACCAGATTTTAAAGACGTCGTCGATTTTAGCGACGATTCCAATTGCCCCAAGGTATTCCCGTATAAAAATACAAAGTATTATTAAATTAAAAAAAGTATTTATATAATTAATACGCTTATTATTGAAGGTACAGAATATACAACTTAAGGATGATTATGCTGCTTTGGGTTTGCCGTTAGGGATTAATCCTTTACACAAGTGGAGGTTATTTGCGTTGGTTGACCACCCAGGTCTTATTGTCATACGAAACGCATTCAATAGCAAGGGCCAACGTTATTGGATGGCAAGGAGTTTAAAGGATTATCCTAAATATCCCAACCGGGTCAATTTGAATGAACGTCTATTTAATAGGACAGTACTAGACGACTGGTGGTCTTCGTTGCAACAATGTGATGACAAGGACGAGGCTAGGCGTATGAAAATATCAATGCGTTGGACTACTCTGGGCTACCATCACAATTGGGACACTAAAGTTTATAGCGAAGAATTACATACAGAATTTCCTCAGGATTTGGCAATGATGACAAATTTTTTTGCCAATGCTTTGGGCTACGATAATTTTAAGGCTCAGGCAGCCATTGTTAACTATTATCCCATTGGTACAACATTAGCTGGCCATACGGACCATTCGGAAAAAAATTTACAGGCCCCTTTATTCTCCTTTAGGTATTTTTGATATGGCTTTCAAGAAAAGAAATCATTTTAAAACTCAAGTTTTCTTTAAGCTTCGGACAAACCGGAATATTTCTTATAGGCGGTACAACGAAAGAGGAAAAACCCTGCGCTATGTTTCTAGAAAGCGGTGATGTGCTGGTCATGTCCCAACAGTCGCGCCTATGTTACCATGCTGTACCTCGTGTTATGAAAGCAAGGCAAGAGACTTGGAATATTTTAGAGCAACACAAAGAGTTATCTGAAGAATTAAAAAATATAGAAACTGCATCGCAGCCTTCCAAAAAAATGCGTACAGACGTGGCGTATATAAGTAATAATGAAATGGAAACAGCTTTAGAATGGTCTATGGATGCAGTTTTATATCAACAAGTAAGCAATGACTTGTACTGGACACCCTTTAAAAGTTATTTACACGATTCTCGCATTAATATAAATGTACGACAAGTGCTTAACACTCAGGATAATTCCTTAAATTCTTGCTGAAAATATATACAATTAAAGATAAATTCAAAGAAATTTCGTTGTTGTATTAAGACAAATGTGGTAATAAATGTTTTGTTATTTTTTTAATATTTATAATCGTTGTTTGTTTCTTATTTTCATTTCTTAAAAACTTTGAATTGCACCATTGACAGCATAAACGGCCTATGCAAATGTTGTGAATGTGTTGGCAAGATATGGCATAAGCTCAGTAAATCACATACAACTGTGCCAACAACTATAGGCCAGAGCAATAAGCCCAAAGATTGTCTTGCCGTTGACGAGGTAGAAGAGTCCTAAAGAATTGTAAATTTTATTTAGAAAAATTTGATATACTTCAATGCCATGTAAAATCTTACCTCAGAATTGGTTTTGGTCATTTTTAAAATTTTTGCTTTAGAGAATAGGGAAATAGAGACAATTATTAATTACAAATAGAAGATTTTTTTTAATAATTTTTTTTATAAAAATGTCTAACAAGTAAACGAGTTGCCGAATGAGTTTCTTATTAAAAAATGTTTATTTTTCTTTGGAATAAAAGGTTGCCCCTTCCCCATATACATAGATTTAGGAATATCTTTTTGTAAATAATACATATTTCGAAATGGTTGTATCAAGCCGTGAGGATATAAAATTAAATCTTATTACATTTCCTTAACCGTAATTTCCCCTTAACTAAAGCGCTGAGCATATCGAATAATAAAACTATAAATTGAATAAAAAATTTGTTATTTTATTTATTTGAATAGAGTGAAATGATCCTTAATGCGAAAAATTATTAACTAAATTTAATTTATGCCATTAATTTGTGTCGATTAACAAAATTAAGTTCACTTTTTAACTTATAAAATAATAGAATAGAGTATAAGTAGTAAGTAGTATATACAAAAGAAGAATTACAATCATCATAAATAAATAATTAACTATGACATATAAAATATATACATACATACACATACATAATACATATGTATGCATATGCATTTTAGAAATTTATTAATAATAAAAATATAAAAAAACGCAAATTTGCTTTAATGCTACCATTTTCTGTTCGCTTTAAATGGCTTAATTTAATCAATACAAAATAAATTCCTGTAGATAAACGCCAATAATAAAAATTTTCTTAAATATCACATATCAATTATATTATAAAGGCTTTCCTAGACTTACTACTGCTAAGCAGTTGAAGTCTTTAAAAAATATTTTCAATTTTAATTATTTTCTTTTTTAAATAAAACTAATCATAAAAATTACAAATTAAGTATTGCAGTACAACAGCAGTAGTGGTACGGAGGTGTATAATAAAACTAAGGCTGTCTTAATATTCTTCTCTTGTAGTTTAATGAAATGGAGCGCTTGGCTTTTGCCTTGGGCGGTCTGAAAGTAGGTAAATCTATAAATACCGGTTCGTATTCGGGATCCTCCGGTCTTAAAGAACGTGACTTGGTGTGTAATACGTTTGTATAGTAGGCCACCTCATTTCTTGATTCTTGAGTTTCTTGCTCGTTTTCCGACTGAAGATTAGACACTAAAGTTGTTGTTGTTGGCCGTAGTAATTCAAAAATATTTCTTTGTTCTCGTGAGTCACTTGATTCATTGGTTTTCCTTGTATTACCAGCTTTTGTTTGATTTTTGATTTTGTTTATAGCCGCAGTTTCTTCGAGTCGGGGTATGTAACGTGGTTTGCGAGTCTCAGCTTTCACGTTTACCTCGCTGGGTGTGAAATTGAAACCGAAAAATCTGGGCGCTTGTACTGATATTAAAGGTAATATAGTTTCCCTGGCATAACGTTCGGCTCTCTGTAGGAGTTCTCCCAAACGGAAGGGAAACAGCTGAACTGTTATAGTTTGTTCTTCACTGCTCGACTTGGGCTTCTCGGTCTTAGTTATGGTGGTAATTTTTAAAAATTCTGGTCTTTGGGTTTTTTCAGGAACTAAAGTCTCCTCCTCAGATAACACAATTTCTTTGCCTTTTTTGACACGTGGCGTGGTAGCCTTTAATACCGGTTCAACGATTTCTTCATGTAAATTGCGTGCGCGATTAACATTTAAACGTTTGTCGTTTAAAATCGGTTCGAATATTTCTTCAGGTTGTGATGAAAAACTACGACTAGTTTCACCCAACTCCTTATCTAAAGAATTTCCTTCTAATATGGGTTGCCAGGGCAAATCTCCACTGTCATCCAACGGGTAAGATTGATTTTCTTCCAATTTAAAACTTGTACCCAAATTAAGAAAATTTTTACGTTTCTTAATAGTTTCAATGGCATCAGCTTCTGGTAAATTAATGCTTTCTTGACCCACTGAATCAGGAACTTCTGTTGTTGTTGATGGTTTACTGGTAAAGGCCCCGTATTCATCTTGATTATCCAGTTCGCAATTGCCTGGCTTGAGTTTAATGCGAACAGGAGCACCAGATGATAATTTCGTATTGGGCTTGCATAGAGAATAACTGCGACCATAACTGTCTGTGAGCACGACTTTATCAATGTCCCAGTGTGGTAAGCCCTTTGATAACCATCCACTGTAGGGTTTATAGTTGAGACTAAGTGTTGTGGGAAATCCTAAAGCAGGATGTGGTACAATTATTTTTGATACAATATCACCGGCAAAAAATTCAGAATCATCTTTTCTGTAACGGCATATATGAAATGTATTAGAAAATAATATTGTAAACACATAATTTTTCTTTGATATCACTTACTCGGATATTTTAAAAGTTTCGTTTAGACCACCTTCCCCTTCCAAAATGGCCTCTAAACGTCCTATGGTTCTTAAGGGTAAATCATTGAAAGAGTTAAAGATTTGCAATTGAAACTGATGGGCACAAAACGGTTCTTCTTCACGAGTGACTAAATACAATTGACCTCTGCCAGAAGAGCGATCAGCGTAATAACCCATATTGCCACAACGTGGTACTCCCTCAGCTAAATCTTCGTCATCTTGAGCACACGGAAAACATTTGCCTTTCAGGAAGTCATCGTAATTGGCACAAGGAAATGCTGGGAACAAACAACGTGGGGCCACAGAATCTATAAAGAACTTATAGGCACGACGATGGTTACACAAAGAACGACCCTCTTCCTCTTCAGCTGTTTGAGCCGCTACAAAAATAAATTTAAAATATTTTCTGTTGTTTTTGTGTTCAATTTAAGTTTGTATTTTAATAACTTACACCATATAAAGTCTGTTACAGCACCAACGAATAGATTCGAGCAACCTGTTTGTACACGGCCACCATTGGGGTAATAGTCTACATCGCCCATTGGCTGCCAAGATCCCAGGCCCCCCAATATTAAGTTCTCACCATTGGAGTGTATAACATCAACAAACTCGGCATCAGTATTATCTAAACGAACCTTGGGATGTTGAGCCTCAAATAGAGGACCAGCCGGATCTAAACCTGTTATACGTGCTAAGCCGGGTAATTCTGCTCCGGCAAAACCGGACACATGAGCACCCAAACTAAAGCCTATAATGTGAGTGCGCGACAAATTAAGTCCCTTATGTTCTTGCAAGTTTCTGATCAACATGGCCAACTGTTTGCCCACAAGACGTGTATTGGTGGCAGCTCTGACATAATTCGGAAAAGTGGCGCCATTTTCCCAATCCACACATATAACTATGCAATCTTCCTAAAAAAATGTTGCAGATAAAATAATCTCCTTTCAGTTTAAATACAAGAGAAATGTTTGCCAATTCAAACCTACCACGGCCATTAGAGCAGTTTTCATTTCATAGATCCAAACATGAGGACAAGCTGAACCGAAACCGTGAACTATAACACGCACAGACATTTCATCGAAACCCTGTAAATCATCCAGTGTTATAGGTGTCTTACGGAAACTGGCTGTTTTTCTTGTCGGCGGCAAAGTAGTAGTTTGAGGGGCTTCTGTCGTCACATCCAGAATATCACTCTCATTTAGACTTCTTTTCTTGTTATAATTTTTATAAGTTTTCGAATTTTTAAAGGCCTCTGTCATATTTAGAAATGGCAATTCCATTAAAGGTCGATCGGATCTATTTTTTGTGGAATAGAAAAAGAATTTCGTATTGATTTCATCTGGCGGTGATGGCAACATTTCCAGATACGCAAACGGTCCAGAATCTTCAAAACAGCCCAGTTCACCATAGCAAACACGTTTCGCTGCACGTTTAACTCTGTGAGAAGGGAAGCAAGTCGATTTACAAATATTTTTACAACAACAATGATTGAATTTATTTGTATATAATAATGTACCTGGCGGGCTTAGCCCTCTGACGATATAGTTCATATTCCTTGATAGACTCTCGAACGGCTCTTACATATTCCGTATGATTTGCAGTATTGTTGCTGAATTTTTGATGAAGCGATTGCTCTGGACTTAGAACATCATTATCAGTTGTGTCTAGTGGATTTGGAAAATAAAAATTCAAATGAAATTGTAAGCAAATGGTGGATTAAATAAAGTTCTTACAGATAAAAATAAATATATTGTTACGAAAATGAAGAAACTAGATACTGGTGTTTTGCTTTTACATCACTTAACATTAGAATGGTAAACAAGTAAACAAAAATACAATAACAAACACCAGCATAAAAAACTGGAAAACAAGTAAACAAAAATACAACAACAAACACTACAAGAATAAATATAAATAAACTACACAAACAACAATAACGAAACAACGATGTTTACATTTATAGAGATTTCGAGAAGGCGAAGCCACGAAAATTCGCCTTCAAGAACATTTATCAGACTGTTTACCCTGCCATATAAAAGGCAGGCAAAACAGGCGAGTGAGTTAGTGAAGTTCAGTCAGTCTGGTGTGAGGACGTGGTGCGTTTGAATATAGTAATCGTGGTTTGAAGATCTCAGTTACAAAGATCTGTCGAACTATTGTCTAGTAATTATTATTGTTTATGCAATGGGTGTAAACAGAGGAATAACAAACAAAGCAATTGTTGTTGTTTACATAAAGTTATGAACAGTGGCACAAAGAATTGTGCGAATAATAAAGAATTTTACAAACACATTACATTATAAATAAATTAAAACTAAACACAAATTTATTTTTATTTTATTTGCAAAATACGAGCTCATATTTTAAACGTTTTAAAAGGTAAAAACATAACAATAAAGTAAAACGATAGTTGTAGCTAAAATATTTATCTGCCAAAAATTATGAGAATATCTATTCATCACACTACATACATACATACATACATACATATGTATGTATATCTATGTGTATATGAAGTTGTTGATAGCATTTCCCTTTTTTTTTTTGCAATATATTGAAAGTAATTAAAATTCTTTTGTTCAATTGAAATTCGAACAGCATGCTTAATGAAAACTCATAAAATTTTGCTTAAATTGAAGACAAAAGAAAATCTCCGTCACAAAACACAATAAATCTCTAAAAACGTATTGACTGCGATTCAAAAAATTACATTTAAAGTCCATAAATGGAAAGCTGAAACCTACCGCACAGTTCGAACATTATTAAATGCTTCCTATTATACACAAATATAGACGGCAATTAAACTGGGGATAAAAGTATTCATTAAGTTTTATGAACAACAAAAGCAATTAGTTAACTAACCGCAGTCATTAAATCTTAAGTGTTAAAGTCATAAACGATTCGACATTTTTTTTTTAAATTTTAGAAAATAAAAGTGAGAAAATCTCAACAAAAAAAAATGTAACAAAAAACTTAAAACGCATTATAAGCAGTCAGTCTCATGTTGTTGTTTGATATTTTTACACCTATTCATAGTTCATTAGCTGCAGTCGTATATTAATGCTAATAAATGGCCCGCGTCATTGTCCAATTTGTACCTGTTAAATGACCAGTGATCGATGCATAGAAGTTTCTTTTGTTGCATGACACAACAACAACGACAGCAACAACCTATTTTATTTTATTAGATAATCTATCATCCGCTTGTAAAATATATTTACAAGACACAACAATACAATAAATACGGCATCAGCGGCAGCATCCGTGTGAATTATGGACGAGTATGCTATTTAAATGAATGAATTCTTATCATATAAGCTGTAGAAAAAAATGAATCTTTCACTTTAAATGCATTAGAATGGCATAGTAGGGAATGTATTTTAACAGAGAGATATTAAAGATGCAGGATGCTAGGAAAATTCAAATATCCAAAAAGTTAATCAAATAATTTATGATTACACTGACCAGAGATCAGCAATGAATCGTTTTTTCGCTACTCATAAGCACTCATGAAATTTTGAATATATGTGAGTCAACAATATTGAAATTTAACTATGTACTCTGATTCATTCATACTCACTACAATGTTGATTTATAAGTACAGGTTGCAATGAGTATGCGTACAACTTTGACATCAAACTCATACCATTCGAAATATGTTTGATTCATAAGCCAGCCTACTCATTTAGATTTATAACTTTAGAAAAATACTTATAATACTTAGAAATGATTCGAGTGACTTTAAGCATTCATCAAAATTTACAGTCCTAGTTATTGTTGCATTTACAACAAAAGAAAAAAGGCACGTAAGCAAAAAAGACAGAGCAGCAAGCAGAGCAAACACACAACCCCTTCTAATAAGTATTTTAGTGTTCGTACGCGAATCATACTTATTTTGTGCTGCGTGTTTATGTTGTGTTATGGAGAGTCGACATTTTTTCATGGCAATCCGGACAACAAATTTTTTGAGAATTTTTTCATGGCAATTTTCTTTATGCTTAAAATTTTTGCCAGAAGACTGCTGAGAGGAAGTCGCCGAAAGAAATATTTTTTAATATTTCGCTTTGTGTGCAATGTATAAGTTAGGGGTTGAACCTAGGGCTCACGTCTAAGAAGTCAACAGACTAACTACATAAACTAAATGCCATAAATGGTACCGAATTATAAGTGTCGTCGTATTTAGAGCTCTATTGTCTCAATTGAAGTGTTGTGAGGACTCTCTTAGAATGCAGTAAATTTGAATTGTTTTTCATTATTTTTTTTTTATGAAATAAAAATTAAAATAAGTATTAAAAGGACATTTACAAGAACAGAATGATTTGTTAAATCTATTTCACTCATTGCAAACTCTGAACAAAAATAAAATCAATTTTTAAGTGAATATTTTCGTAATACCTGTACTATGGTTTACAGCTTCTAAGAAGCAGTCTTTCAAATACGTTGATTATACTCTTTATTAATAACGTATGATACTCATTTTAAAAATATCGCTTTAAATTTTCTTCAATTTTGCCAAAAATAATAATAATAAATACCGTTAATAAAAACGCGTAACGTAACGTACTCGTTCACTCACTTATTTACTGAATTAACGCGCATACGTATCTATAGTGACAAAACATTAAATGATGTAACAATTTTTTATTGTTATTATTTAATAAATTTTTTTCTCTTTTAATTTTTTTTATTATTTATTTTTGTACTTTAGTTTATTAAATGAAACTACATATGTATATTGTGCTTTAGTTGAAATACAAAAAAAAAAACATTCATAAATAAATAAATATTTTTTTTTCAATCCATGACCATTTATTTGTTTATTTAATATGTTATTAGTATTTGACTAAGTTTTTTCTTGTTGTTGTTGTTGTTGTGTACAAATCGTGTTGTTAATTTTCATTTTCATTTTATTTTTTGGTAACATATTACGACATAATTCATGGTTAACAGAATGTGTTAATAAGTTGGCGTTAATTGTTGAGCTGGTTATGAAAACTAAGTTAAAAATGTACTAGACAAACTTCAAAAAATATTTGCAAAACCCAAATGCCTGAAAGTCACATCCATTCATAATTTCGAGAACAGTATAATTTCTATAAATTGAGGACAGTGTCTTCGTGAAGGCTTTTCAAAATTCAAACTATTTTGCTAACTTTTAGGCTGCGAACTTGAAATGATTTTTATGAAGAATATTTGTTCAAGTTTGAAGTCTGGTTTTCCAATATGTCTTGTCGTCAAATGACCTAAAACTCTGGTCTTACTTTCTTCTACTCTAGGCATTTAAATACCATTCTCGTTACTATTTAACAATGTTGGCCTAATTTTTAATAAATAAGTGAACTGAAGTCGTGGTAGTATAGTAGGGAGTGCGTTGGCTTATTAGACGTAAGACCGAAATACCGCCATAAATATGCAGTTAACTGTTACAGACGCTGGCAAAGTTAATACTAACGCTAAGAAAAATTATACTGTGGGTTAAAATTCGAACCTAGTGAATAATTTCTGTCTAAACCATATAAATTAATTGGAGAAAAATTAAACAGAATAAAAGATTATTAAAATGGTGAGTTTGTTACCTTCACAATTGAACTATACTAAGAATAATGCTAAATAAAGTCTTCATTTTTAATCAAAATAAGGGGTTCCTTTCTGCTATTTGGGTGCCCAGGTAGTCTAGTGGATAGAATGCTAGGATATTAGAGTAAGCGTGGTGGATTCAATTCCCACCAGAAATCGAGGCTACATCGAGTAGAAAGTCCTTTTTTTTATTAAAATTAACCGTAAATTAAACTTTATTTCATGACGATTTAAACATACTGAAATAATTTTTTTTTATTTCTTACATCAATGAAATTAAGTTTAACATAAAATTTCTCTATATTATTATAAAAATAATATGAAAAGAAAAACATCATTAAATACCATCATTATCACGGTAATCTGATTAAATAAATTCTTAATATGATAAATAGAAAAGAAAACGGACATTTTCAAACTCACCAGCTAATGACGGCAACAATAATTGTGTTGATGATGATGAGGTTGCTGAAGATAGTGTTGCTGATGTTAATAACAGTAAGCAAAATATTATTGACAGCAACAAATTTATTGACTGATGCATTTTGTTTTTAATAACACATTGATTAAGGCCAGTAAAATGAGAGTTAATTTTTTCTTTTTTGTTTTGATTTCTTTTTCCTTCAAGTGGCCGGCTTAAAAATTTATGACACAAAAAAATGGTTTCGTTTTGTTTAAAAAAGAAACAGAAAATAAATATTGTTGTTTTTTACAAAATAAATAATTTCAAAATGAATATCGATTAACGTTGTTGTGGTTTAATATTGTTTTCTTCACTACATAAAAATTGCACATCGAAATATGCACATGGCTTATAATTTTTAGTTAAAACACTTTCACCGAAATTGTTTACAAAATCAAAACTGAAAACAGAGCCAATTTATTATAATATTTTTTTAGCTATTTTGCATAATACACATACAATATAGTATACATATGTACATATATCCCTTAGACAAGAGTTTAATTTCATGATCTTTTTATTTCGTTTTGATTTTATCAAACATTTATCGTATTATTTATTAGTGTTTCATTCAATTCAAAAATACGCGCAGTAGCAACAGCAATTAATGTGTTTTCAACACTTGTCTTGTCTTGTACATAAATATGCTTAACAAACACTTGTATTCGTTTTTCTTTATATTATTATCGACTATAAGTATTAGTCAACTTGAATGAATATATCCGGCGCTTTACTTCTCAGTTTTACGTCTTTACCGTTATAATTTTCAATATAAACTAAATTCAGTGATTCACTGAAAACTTGCATTTACCATTAAAGCTAGAGCGCTCAGCTCTTTAGCAATTATTTAAATACACACTTTCTCGTTAACTTAAAACTTTTGATCAGTGATAGCGGTAAATTTACTCTTTCTCTTGAGCTATCGGAGAGCTTAAATTGATTTAACAAAGCGTTGGTGTTAACTGTTTACATGCCTTTGTATGTGTTTGTATGGTATGGTGTGTGTTTTTGTTTTTGTCAGTGATTAAATAGTTGTCAGACATTTTTACAATAATAACTGTTTAGGTTAAAAGCTTATTGTTGTTGCTTATTTTATTGTTTCGTTAATATTTCTACGCAAAAGACAAGCATTAGACGTTACACGGGCTTTCACTCATTGATAGTTTTCTTTTACTAGGTTTTTGCCAGCTGTGTGCTGTGCTGTGCTACACACATAATCGAAATATAAAAGATTTTCGGTGATTTTTGTCTCTTCTCTTTGCTATTTCCTTTATACCGTTACAAAGTGTTGCTGTGTGCGTGCTTGTATGTATTTTTATTAAAAAAAAAAACGAATCATAAGTAATAGTGACGAAACACTTGGGAGCAGTTGTCCATGTACAGCATGTCTCTTGTTTAAAGACCCATCAATTATAGTGAATTGAATGGAGACTAACAGCAGAAGTATCAGTGTTTCTGGTCTTTATTATTTTGCATTAATTTGAAATTCTTACAAATGTTTGATTTTAATATCTGCTTATTTGTTCTTTTTTAATCTGTAAAGAGAGATAAAAGAAAAGAGCTATTAAAAATAAATATTTAAATTAATTTTAAAAATGAAATATGAATTCTTATTGTTTCATTTATTTTTAAATTTATTTAAATTAAAATTTATTTAAATTTAATATTTTCAGAGATCGCCAATATCACTTGGCGATTTTTATAATTTCATTACATTTTCGACCATTGGGTTGCAATAAATCAAAACTGCTGAAATGGAATTAACGAAACCAAAATTCTCTATGCTGCTTAAAACATGAATTTTTTTTTAATTATTTTTGTAAATCCAGCCTTAATTTATTTTCTTAATAACATCACCTTTTGAAACACGCTATATGCATATCATATACATAAAACGGAAACATATGATTAATTTTGATTAAACTATGCTTGACTCACGCAAGTCATGATTAGCTACACTTCTGCTAATTGTCATTGTTTATGAGACTAGCAGAGCGTTTTTTTTTTATTCTCTTTAAAGTTTTCAACATGCAAAATTAAAATCTCAACGATTTATTCAATCAAACACGTCAATCAAATAAAATGCTTAAAAAGAAGTTCATAAGGAAGTCATTACTGTAGGACAATGAACGCCAATAGTTCGAAACACAATTATTTATTTTTAAATACAAACATCTGCCAAAGTAATTGGCAATTTAAAACGTATAAGTTTTCTTTTAAATCTTTTTTTTTTGCATATGCCTTGTAATTTAAATCTATTTGTAATTCTTTTTGCAGTTGTTGTCGTTGTTGCTTAGGCATGAATACATTTTGAATGTGTTTTAATAAAATTGTAATTCATTTGGCTAAAAAACCGTGTTAAGTTCACAGATTTTTGCACGACTACTCGGAATATGATGGGAATTTTTCGGTTCAATAACCTTTAGAAAAGAAGACATAACGACAACTAAAGCTACACTATAAAAAAACTACATTATTTTTATCTTAATTAATGAACAAAACAATCAAATACACCTACGTACATACATGTGTATGTATGTACGTATAAATACTAACATGCATACAGATACAGGCAGGTGTATTTATAAACAAACAATTCCCCAACATGCTAAGACATGTTATAGTCATAATAAATTATATGACATACTTATAACGGTTTTTTTTTTGGTGGGAATTTAATAGAGATTGTATGTGTTTTTATTGTTGGCACAAATGCAACAAAGAAAAAAAAAGAAATAACGATAACTGTTGTTTATATCATGTCATGCCAACTGTTAAAATGTAAACACTAAGAAAATCCCAAATACATGCATAAAATCATTTTATTTTAATTAGTATGCCACGCTGTTACTATTTCACAAAAAAAGAAAGAAATCAACAACAAATCAAAGACTTCAAATAAACATGTGCAGCATAGAAGGTAGTGTTAGGAAGAAGGTATGTTCGTTTGTTTATATTATAAACATTCACTCATTCGCCTATATTGTCAGTATTGTTACATTCATTATATGCTTGTATTTATTTACTTATTTATTCCAATTAAATGAATAATTATCGTATAAAATTATGCTTATAATTTATGCAACCTAAATTATACGTACTACATAAAAAAGTACAGCTATATTGTATTAAAAACCATGATGCATGCGGCCTTTACAAGTGCAACAAATTTTCATTTTCGTATCGCTGCTGATATACAACAAATCGAGAAATTTCTAAACGGATGGTGACTATAGATGCTCCAGTTAGATTTAATGGTTACGACGATTTTCATAAGTATTTCATAGCAAGCGCACGGAACTAGGGAGGTTTTAAGAAATTCGTTGCACTATACATAACATATATCATAATTGGTCATTACAACCCTCTAGTCAGGATTCCGACCTAGCTTCTCACACCACTGATGTGGGCTTACAGTTTAAAGTCGGTTCCGGACGACAGATTTTTTTCCATGGAAATTTTATTTATTCTCAGAGTTTTTGGTAGAAATCTGCTGAGTGGAAGGCGCCGAAGAAATATTTTTGATTTGAACCGAGGCCTCACGTCTAATAAGTCAACACACTACCTACTAAACTACGGCGACTTCGATGCACGAACTTCTTAATACGAAGTTTACATTATCATTTCACAGGTCGTATTGCTAACATTTTATCGAAATTTAGTTTAAGCGTTTTTTACATTCAAACTCGTCACGGAGCACATTTAAAACAATGTATTTTGAATTTAATTTGTAATATTTAATATGGAAACAAATGACTACCGAATCCACTCCATATAATTAAAGCAATGGAAGCAAAAAAAAAACAAAAATTGAAAAACTTCCTTAATTTAATTTGTAACACTTTTTTACTCTATTTTAACTTCCAGTCTGTTTTTTCTTTTTATAAAATATTGCTCCATAAATTAACAAAGCATTTGGTTCTTTTTTTCTTTCTTGGAATCAAAATTATTGAAGCGTATCAAAAAACAAAAAAAAAATATTAAAATAGCAACAAGAAGAGTAACAAGAGCAAATTTGGAAACACTTGAGTAAATTTAACGGAAGAAGAAGAAGAAAAAAATTGAATTTGATTTTCAGCTTAATAACAATAACACTATTAAACCGTTAAGTTTTTCATTGAAAATCCATGGTGCTGTTATCGAAACATTATTTTTAATTCTACGATTTTGTATTTCATGACATTTGTAGCGTTTAGTAAAACAAAAACACACACACACAACAACAGATATAGACTGCAGAGTACAAATTCGTTAAAGGTTTTCTTGCCAATCAAAATCAAAAATCCCAAAAGTTAACGCAAACAACAACCAAATGTGAACGTCGATATTTTTCCCAATAATGTTGCCAATTTTGTTATTGTTGTTGTTGTTGTTAAATTTTTGTATGTGCTAAGCATTTATAATTTATCACGTTTGTTGCTTAAGTTTTTTGTTTTTATTTCAATTTTTCATTCACTCTTTCGATTTTGTTATTGTTTTTGTTTTTGTTTCATTTAATTTTTATTTTTACAACCACCAGCTGCTTTTTTTAACTCCCTGTCCCTCTCTTTTCGTTTTTGTTTTGCCATTATTGTGAAAAATTTCCAAATGATGTTGGAACCATAAATTTCATGAAATTTTCTTGATTAATTTTTTGTTTTTGTTTTTTTTTTTTCAATTTTATTATGCGTCCAAGAAACTTTTGTTTTTTCTGAAGCAATTCTTTTTAAAAGTGGGTCAATTTTTGTTAAGAATTTGTTTATAAATTTTAATTATATTTAAGCTGCTATGGCCACTACTCACTCAACAACTCAAGCATATCGAAAGATTTTTTGTCTCAAAATGAAAAAATTATGGGGGTTCTCAGTGCTTTTGTTTTGCGAAGGTATTTGTGTCAGTTTTGCAGAAAAAAGTGAAACCAACTCCATTCAAAATGAATTGCAAATAAAATAAAGCAAAATAAAAAAGAAATACAGATTAAAACCAATCGACTTGTTATTAACTAAAATCTCCCCACCAAGATTCCAGCTATTTACTATAGAATTATGATTTACCGTTTTCTAAATAGGAGACAAATCTTGTTGAATTGTTGAGATAAGAGCTTAGAAATAGGAAAGTAGGCCACAGTAGCTTCGACCAGCAAAACCTTTCAGATCGTCACTTCTCTTAACAAGCTACTCACTACATTTCAGACAATATCGTTTTTCTTTAAGTCATCTACTATTCAGCAGAAGTTTTTTTTTTATAAACGATTTGATTGTTTCGAAAACGAAATTTCAGTCTTTAGATTTTTTTTTTGATAAAATTTTATTGAGCCTCTACATCTATGCAGCATTACTCCAATTAATTCAAACGACTGCAATGACTTTTGAACTAGTGGTAGTGCATGCTTAATTTGTGAATGTAAGGAATTGACAAAACTAAAAGTGCTCATAATTGGCTATTGTAATGACTTGCATTAAATCGCCGCAGTCTAGTAGGTAGTGTGTTTGCTTACTAGACCGTAAGGCTACAGTTCAAACCCCAGGTCAGACATCTCCAATAAAATGAAATATGACAAAATATTTCTTCGGTGACTTCCTCTCAGCGGATTTCTGGCAAAAATTCTGAGAGTGAATAAAATTGCCTTGAAAAGTTTCTCAAGAATTTGTCATTCGAAGTCGACTTTAAACTGTAGGTTCCACCACTCATGTATAAAATTAACACACACAACATGGGAGGTGTGAGAAGCTAGGTCGTAATCTTGACTGAAGGGTTGTACAAACAATTACAAATTATATTCTAATTATATACGAGCGGAGTAACTTGACCGTATTTTCGGTGTAGTGTCACAGACCAGAGTCTCTGGTGGAAATCGAATCCACGGCTATAGTCACGCTAGTAGTCTAGCACACTACCCACTAGACTACCAGGGTACCCAATACTGAATTAAATAATCACAATTACAGTCAAAAATTAAATATTTTTAAAGTCTGCAGGCATAATATCATAGCGCTGTTAATTACCACAAATTTACTAAAGCCATGTATTGAATTTCTTTACAAAATTTCTTTTTACTACGTGTTATTATTTTATCATTATCAATATCTCTAGTACAAGTTTTTTCTTTACTGGTTACTCTTAGACAAGTATAATCTTTGTGCAATTTTTCGGTAAAAACAAAAAGCCGGCTAAAAATGTAGAAATTATTGTGGTAGTTGAAAATATAAACAATACATATGTGTATGTTTTTAAGTATGTACAATGTACATATATAAATAAGAACTTTCTTTATTCATTTAAGAATAAAAGACAATACATATATCTGATTGTATGTGCCTTAAAATACCTGTTTCTTTTGCAGAGAAAATAAAAGTTGAAAAGGTTTAAAATTTAATGATTTTACGCCTTAAACTTCATGGATTTCACCTACCTTTCATGACAACCAGTTAAATTACATGATGGAATATAAAAAAAAGCAACGATGAAAGAAAACCATCATAGTATTTTTGTTTTTTGTTTTTTTGTTTTGTTATTCAAAATATAATTTAAAGAAAGAAAGCAAAAGTAAATTTCCAACAAACAAAAGTTACTATTTCTTCTAAATACTATACAATGTGCCATATTTATTTTTAGATGTTGGCTTGAAAATAAAAAACAACTACAACAACAACGAAAGATGTTAAACATTGTTAAAGGTCATAAACATTTAAAAACATGGTGTTACACCAAGTGATATGTATATAATCACACTTATTTTGCTGTTAAAAATAACACAATTTTTATTCGATACCAACCGTGCTAAACAAATCTTTAAACGATTTGAATGAATATTAACTCCTCATAGATTTATTTGCATTTATTTGTCAAAACCACCAAAAAAAAGTTTTTAATATTTTTTAAAGTTTCATGTTACACTCACTCACTCATAATTTATAAATTTTAAATACTTTATATTGGGTATGCTGAAAAGCTGTTAACTGTAATGGTAATGAAATTTAAATATTTAATAAACTTAAACGTTAGAAAAATTTCTCCACAGTTTAACCACACTAACTGCTCTTTACCACAAGCATCATTATACATACATAGGTATGTATTGATCAATCAATTAACACTGCATAACAAAAGTAAATATTTGAGTTGACATTTTTTTCTTTTTCTTTCTTATTTGTATATACAGTACGTACATACAAATATTGCAAAACATTATTAAATACATTGGCATTATAAGTGAATTCAGTTTTGTAATGTATTGAGCAATAATTTGGATGCGGCAAATATGCTCTTTAGTTATGAAATTTTTCTTTATCACTAGGCCTCCTAAACACTATTGGAAATGTCAATGAATACAAGGTTTTTAAATAAATTTACTCGAGAACAGAAAAAAATTGAAATCTGCTACGAATCGTATTATTATTGGTATGGTCGTGGGTTTATTTCGAACCCCCAACATGTAGATTCTGTAATGATAAGAATAAGTCATTAGAATACATTTTTGGAGGCATTTTATATGATAAAATGAGACATTAATGCATGTCAGAAGGAGACACTTGGGAGCATACCAGGTACTGGTCAAAGGATTGTTGATGCCGAGAAGCATGCTGAAGTTTGTCAGGCTTAGGGGATGCCATATGAAGGACCGTAGTTTAGTAGGTACACATACACATAATAGGTCATTACAACTCTTCAGTAAGGCGACTTCCTCTCAGAAGATTTTTGGCTAAAACTCTGAAAGTAAATAAAATTACCATGAAGAGTTTCTCTAAAATGTGTCCTTCGGAGTCCACTTCAAAGTTGTAGATCCCTTCACTCATGTATAGAATTAACACACACAACAAAAATAGTACGAGAAGCGACTTCGTAATCCTGACTGAAGGGTTGTAGTGACCAATTATATATGTATGTATGTGATATATGTGATATCCTATGGAGTTTGGGGGAAGTACAATATATCATATGGTATGGCACCTGTTCACGACAATAAGTCAATAAGTAATGGCTCAAAAGGCTATAAACTTAGAGGATATATGTATCTATAAAGAAAAAGTTTAATTTTTTTCAAACAAAAAAAGCCACACACGGAAGTCTCTTAAAACTATTATATTAAAAGTA
Source organism: Sarcophaga carnaria (assembly GCA_958299815.1). NCBI lineage: Eukaryota > Metazoa > Arthropoda > Insecta > Diptera > Sarcophagidae > Sarcophaga > Sarcophaga carnaria. The sequence goes on from OY283149.1 coordinate 157,105,349, forward strand.
CCCGGTAACTTTTCAACAAACAAAATTGAAAAACAAAAACAACAACATTTTGTTTTAATAATTTCGTTTTTCTTTTTTTCATTTCTTTTGCTTATGATCACTTTTTTTTAGAGAAACAATAATGGCAATGGCAGAAAAAGTTGATTTGAAGTAAAAACTATACAATATGTACATATATACATATGTATGTATATATAGAGTTATATTGTTGCACAAAAACAACAAAAACTCTTACATAACATCTTTTACCACACTGACACAATGGCCCAAACCAGAGACCAAAAGACTGAAACTCAAACAAAGTTAGACAAACTTGGACGTACCAAAGTCTATATTATAATGTCTAGATATGTGCAATATGTCTGCAAAACAACAACAACAAAAAAATAGAAATAAAAATAAACATAATGATAGTCATAGTAGTAGCCAGAAGCCGGTTGCTTATCTAGTCTTTCAGTCTGGCTGCCGGTCTATTAGTCTAGTCTGTTGCAACAAAAACTCTTTTTTGCTTTTGCTGTTGATTTTGTTTTAAAAAGAAAAACTTCATTGGTCAAGTGCGTTAAAGAAATATTGCCAGTCTAACTCTTTAACTCTGTCTCCTTTTGTTTAATTCTCTATGAATGGAATTTTTTTCTTCTAAATTTAAGCTCATATAGACAGATTCATTCAATTGCATTGAGTTTTGTTATGCGACTCAAAAAAAGGAAAAAATTAAAACTGTTTACCCATACGGATATGAGGATATCCGTTAGGAGGCACTGTTAAGATTACTTAAATATTTTAAATTTTGATTTTCATATTAGTTGTATGGGCACTGCTTTGAGATCAGCGACATACATGCACAGGCTAGAAGGAATACAGGTATACTCTTTCAAGAAGTACAAGTACAAGTACAAGTTGATAACAGACCTGTCTTACAACTTACAACTGCTCCACATGACGACACTGTTTTTTTGATGAGTTAATCAGTATTGTAACACTCTCCTTCTACTCTAGATTGAATGCTTATATTCCCAATCGAAATGCAAGTTTGCAACAAACCTAATAAACAAACAAAATATTTAAATATTTTATGTTAATCCTCTACTGAATTTTATATGTTTCAAAGCAGGAAGTTTTTACCATCTTTTTCCAAATTCTCTTACAGCTTTCAATTAATATGTAAGTAATGTCTCTTAAATGACTACATTGGCTATAACATAATAAGCTTTCTAATGAGTTGTGTTACTGCAATAAAATCGTTAATGCGCACGAGTGCATACAAAGCCATCAGCTGCATAATATTATAGTTGCTGTGATTATATTGAATAACTTTGAATGTTTATTCGTTTAGGAGTATGTATAGGTATAATACACACAGTCATACATAAGTACATATACACATACATAGTATATTAAATTTAATAGCAGTCATTAACGTTCGTTTTCTGCTTTATTTCAAACTCCATATTATTTTGTGCATTGGCATTGAATTATGAACATTCATACAGACTTTTATAATATTCATTTAATTCTAGAAAATAAAAAAAAAAATTTTTTTAAGAAAAAATGTCGATTTTTTATGTCAATGTCGTCTAGAAGTTGAACTAAAAGTTATTGACTCCTGAAGTTGCAACGTCTGTCAATAGTGAATTAATTGCAAAAATTAAAAATTATTATTTTGTATACACGACATACCTATAACTATAGAATGCATATTGCACGTGAATGTTTATGTTTACTTGAAAACTATCTCTTTAAGCCTTGATCGTAAATAGATACATATGTTTCACATACATATATGTATGCTTTATATATATCTTATGAAGCAATGTTGAAATTTACCTTTTATTTCTTTTTGGTTGAATAAAATTTTATCGATTTGTGAGTTAAACGCAAATTAGAGCTACAAAGTACTATTCCCTTCAAATTTACAATTATATCGTAATAGGGATTTGTTAGGATTAATACCCATCGACAACAAGTGTATTCGGCACAATTAGTTTCTAAATAATAACGAAAATTTTTCTCTTAAGATTCACGAAAAACATGACAACATATCGAATATATGTCATTACAACCCTTCAGTCTGGCTTACGACCAAGCTTCTCACACTACTTATGCTGTGTGTGTTACTTTTATCCACAAATGGCAGGCCCTACAGTTTAAAGTCGACTCCGCATGACTGATTTTCGAGAAACTTCTCGTAGCAATTATGTTTACTGTCAGAGTTATTGCCAGAAGACTGCGGAGAAAAAGTCGACGAAGAAATAGTTGTTAATATTTCGCTTTCCTCGAGATGGCTGGACTGGGATTTGAACCGTAGCCTCACGTTTAATAAGCCAACACACTACCTACTAGACAACGGCCTTTTCAAATCTACATTACAATAACATTTAACGCCATTTATAAAATCTTCTGTTCTTTCACAATTCGACATTACTTTTCAATTAACCGATACTTTTTCAATTTATTAAGAAAATAATGAAGTATTAAAGGGTATGTCTTTAGGTGCACAAACATTGTTTACAAGATTTTATCTGCCTTCATTATTGAATAGATTTCTTGAGTTTGGCTTTACTTTCTCAATAATACATTAGAGAACGAACGTAAATATAATGTTTTGCGGAAATCTCATTCAAAATTCTTCTTTTTTTAATTTTTTTTCAACATTTTATTTGATTGGTTTATTTATTATTATTTACTTATATTTTCTTTTTCTTTTTTTTAATGCTTAATGTCCACCAAAGAAAACAAAAACAAATGTATGAAACAAATAAATTTAATGAATGTGGGTCACAATTTTAAATTTTATATCAAAATAAAAGAAAAGAAAACAAAATAAAGAGCCTACAGCATATGAATACACAAAATCCTACAAATATACACCTAGAAATAATGCCCTCCATTATTATTAAAAGAAAAAAAACAAAAAAAAACTTGTAGAGAGTATGAATACACTTGAGATATCATCTTTTATTATTTGGTCTGAAATTATGGGGTACGGTTTCTTTTGCCATAAGAAATTTAAACGTAAACGTGAGAGTTTATTTCAATTTCATTACTGCTTTAAAATGTTAATTTCTTAAATTTCAATAGCTAAAGTAAGACTTTTTCAACAATTGTCTAAGTACATACATACATACATACATACATACTACATACATACATACATGAATAGTATATATGTAAGTATGCACTTGAGTTTCCGTTTGAAATTTGAAATGATAATGACAAACAATGGGTCATATTTGGCCAAAAGAATGGCATACAAATTTACAGTGGAACAAAATCAATTTTATCGAATCTTTTTACATTATCTTTTGAATTTTTACAAAATTTAATACACTGGGATGTTACATATCCCCTCCACTAATAGCGTAGAACTATTCAAACTCAAATAAAGATTTTCGCTTTGTGAATCCAGTATCAAAGTGTATTGTATGGTGATATCCTAATATTTACCGACATCCAATAGACCCATAGAGAGTGTGCACGGCATCTAAGAATGCCGGGTGTCTCTGGACACTCACATAGGTTCCCACATTGAAGGTAACAACAAAGCCGATGCACTTTCAATAGCTGGCACAACGGAAATTTCAATTGTATACGTACATGAAATTTGCATTGCTCTACAGAGGAGCACACAAATGGTCTCACACAACTCCTTTCATTTTATTGACAACAGGTTCACATTCAAGGAACACCTGGCGTATATTAGTAGGAAGTGTGCGGTGACAACGGGCGCACTCGCGCGGATAATGCCTAACCTGGGACGTCCTAGACAGAAGAAGAGGTAATTGCTGATGTGAACGGTTAGATCTATTGCTCTCTATGCAGCCCCTATAACGGCCGAGGCCATGAATAAGTAGACATATAGGATAGGAGTGGCTGCGTCGTACAGGAGATCTGCCCTCCGAGTAATTTCCGCCATTCGCACAGTATCTACGAAAGCAGCCTTGGAGGTTGCGGGGATGATGCCGCTTCGAATATTAGTAGATGTAAAGAGGAGAAAACATTTAACAAGTAGGAGAACGGGGCCAGTGCTCCCTGATCAGGTGGATGATGATGCAATGAATAGGTGCCAGAGCGATTGGACTGCTTCCGCAAAAGGAAGATGGACTTATATATTAATGCCAAATATAGAAGAATGGACTAGAAGAAAACACGGCCAGGTAAATTTTTACCTTACACAGTTCGTAACGGGCCACGGATACTATAGGGAATGCCTCTACAAGTATGGGCATGACGTGGATGAAGCGTGTCCATCATGCCGAAGTACAATATATTATAAAATATATAAAATCGCCTAAAGTCTGTAAAAACATAAGCAATTTTCGTAATATTTCAAAAAATACACGCAAGTTTCGTAAAACTCCTCAAAAACAGAGCTTTTTGAGCAATTTTTAACACGCAGAATGTAGAAAATCAAAAGGTATAACATTTAAAGAGAACCTACTAAAATTATTCAAATTTTAAAACAAAATATGGTTCAACCAAATAATACCGTGTTGCGAGCGTTCGCAAAATTATATTTTTTTTTTCAGCGGAAAGGAAACGAAAATTGTTTTAATGTCTTATATGTACATAGAAAAAGTTTAAGGTTAGTTAGAGAAAAGAAAATCTTCAATTTTTTTTTGCTTTATTGCCTTTGCTCATGTACTTTTACGTTTTGTGTGAATTTATTGTAACAACAAAAACTGGAAAATAATAATAATATGAGTTTAAAACATAACCTTTAACTAAGTTTAGCATTTATATGCCAAAGCCTTGAAAACTAGTTAAACAATAGAAATGTTTGTCACATTAACCTGCCGCATTCAATTGCCTTAAAAAAAATAATCAATAAACAAAAGACTTAAGACACAAGCGCTACCATCATTTCGCACTCAAAATGCAATCGATAGTTCGATAAAACTACAACAAAAATTCAGGTGAAAATTTAGAAAAAAATTGTAAAAACAATAAACAAAGAAATTTCAAAACAACAACAATAACATACAAGTCCTTTTTGGTTGAAATAAAATGCAATAAAAAGGCAAAGAAAAACAATGCTAAAATAGCAATGACCGCCATTAAAACAATACAATACGAATTAAAACAAAAGCAAAACCAAAACAAAACAATAATCATAATAAAATTAATAATGAGTAGCAAAAGAAAAAATAAAATATAAAAGAAAACATAGACATGTGAAAAGCATAAAAAATAAACGAAAAAAATATATATGTAAAGAAAGGACAGACAAAAATGGTTGGCATGAACGAAACCCAAAACCAAAACCAAAAGAAAAAAACCATCACAATACTTGTGGCTTATTTTCATAGCATGATGGCAAACTGCCGTTGAATTTTGTTTAACATAAACTGCAGAGCTATAAAAGAATTAATTTCACAAAAAAAAAATAATTATACGTAATGAATATATTATTATATATTTATAATAATTTATTACAGAATATTTATGTGTTAAGAAAAAAAAGTTATCGAAATGGAGAAGGGGAAAAGGAAGTTTAGTCTTAAACTTGTTTGTTATCCTTTGAGTCAGAGTGCACCCAAGTGATAATTCGATGTTTACAATAATACGTAAGACGTTATCTTCATTTTACATTATTTCTTAAGTTTTAAAGTTTTTTTTATCTGGAGTTTACGTGTTTTACACATGAATTGATATTTTAAAGTTTCTGATTTTTAAATTGGCTTTGCTGGTTTGATTGTTTTTTTTTATTTTTTGCTTTTTGCTTTTAAACTATACAAGTTTATTGTAATTGTGTTGGCTATTTTTTTTTCTTCATTCATTTTATTTTTGAAGATACAAAAATTACCTTCAAAGCAACTAAAATGAAATACCAATGGATGGAAATTGTTGATTATTTTTTTTAGTTTTTTTTTAATGACAACCACAACAACAAACTTGGCTAATTGATATTAACACAGAAAAAGTAGTTATAATAAAAAAACAAAATAAACAGTAGTCAGGGTTTTTCGTACATTAATTATTGTATAAACAAAACATTTTTTTTTTCTTTTGCATTTAGTCTAAAGATGATATTAAATAAAATGATATTTAGAAATTTGTGATCCCTTAAAGGTTAAATAACGATGAGTGGAATTTTTTAGACATATTATTTCACTAAAGATTCAAGGTTCATTTTAAACAAATATTATAAATTACTTGATATTTATTTACCTGATATTATATTAGTGAGACTCCACAAGTAGATTCAAATTTTCTACTTAAACGTTTTAAAAAAAAAAACATAAACTTGTTCACAAATTTTTACGAAACATATATCGCATATTTTTGTTTTCTTCAACTTAATTTTTTGCTTACTTTTGTTTTTATTTATTGACTTTATTTAACATTTTTTTCTTTTTGCTCGTAAAAATATGCAACTTTCCAAAATAAAAACATAAAACTGTTGTTTTTATTTGTTTTCTTTTTTGTTTTTACTCGAACATTTTCTTTTAACCGTTAAAAAACCGCACGAGACCAAGTTTAATTTATAACTGATGGCTTGTAGAGCACATATCTCATAAAAGAGTTTAAAATTAAAAGTAAATGTTTAAATAAACGAGCACTAAACAGCAACAAAGATAAATAGAGAGAGAGTGAGAGAGAGTCAGTCACAGTGTTGAAAAATTCAGCACTTTTGTATTTTTTCAGTACTTTTTCACTTCAAAAATACCGCAGTACCCTCGCTAAGCTTTCAGTACTTTTTTCATCAAAAAAATAAACGTTCTTTATAAAATATATTCTAATAATTCGCACATTCTTTTCCATTTCCGGGTTTATTAAGTAAAAACTAAGCCCTTGTTTAATTTTTTTGAAGTGTGGTGAATTTTGTAATTGTGGTGAGTTTCTAGTGTGGTGAGTTTTTACAAAATGTGGTGAATATATCCGCTGCGGTAAATAAAGTCGAAACTCACCAAAGTGCCGTTATTCGAAATGGTACTATATTATCATAGATCCATGTACTGTATGTCGTGATTTGGACGGTGCATGTCTAGAATAAGAATTTTCACATCTGTTAGTGGAGACATTTACCTATATCTCTGGGTACACTGCACTGCTCGATTAGTGGAATTAGTGTTGCCATTGTCATTCTATTTAAAATTCTTAAAAATTAAAAGAATACAAAAAATAATTAAATTTAAATTATTTTGTATATGCATTTTTGAATAATTTCTCTCTTTTATGTTTTATCCCCAAAGTACTTACAAATTGGAAGTTCTTTGTCAAAATATTTGTAATTTTTTGTGCTTTGTTCGAAAGACAGGCATATCGGATCTAAATTTAACATCAGGAAAAATTATTGAAGAATTCATTCATTTTTTCCTCTTTTTCAGAAGTTGGTTACAGATTTTTAGTTTCCGAGCAACATTTCAATTTCAAAACATTTCAGTACTTTTTTAATATTACAGATTTATGGTTAGCACTTTTCAATTATAAATGGGGGTTATTCTAATGCTAAAGGTCTTTAGCCCCGGTTAGCCAGGGGCTGACGTATGTATGTATGTTCGCTTTTAGATTCCGGAAAGCAATGAAAAAGGTTCCGTCGACATTTTCAGTACTAAATATAAATAAATATATTTTTATAAAAGTACCATTTGATGCAAAAAGGTACTCTTTCAATTATAGTTCAGTACTATTTCAAAATTTCAATTTTGCAACACTGGTCAGCCACATCATATCATATGTTTATGTACGCGTACACAACAATTTATAAGTATTTTGCATTTGACTTTAACTGTTATTAACTGAAAATTCAAAAAAAATAAATAATTTTATAAGTTCATGTAAAGAAAAAAATCGTTCAGGATTATTATATTGAAAAATTTAATAAAACAAATTCTGTTTTCTGTTATTTTCAAATCATATTCAAACATGCAATGGCAATGCCATTTTTGTTTATTTCCAGCCAGTATTGCCGTTTCATTATTTATAACCAAAATTGTTTGTTAAATTCTGTATGTCATATAAAGCCTTTAAGGAAATGGGATAAATACAGTACAGTAGCGAGGGACTAATGTTATTATAAAATTTTACACAGTGGCAACACAGTTTGAATAGAATTGGCGTCATTGATAAACAAAAATGACAGATTCAAGTGTTGAATTCAGTGGCTTAGTTAAGCCTAATCGTATATTATTTTGTTTTGTTTTTTATTAATTTTAAATAAAATATTCTTAGTTTCTTTAATGGTACCACACACATTTCATAGAATATTTCGACAATGGATACATCAACACAAGACAGTGATCGTAAAAGGCGTTATAAATTGCTTTTAGATAAAACAAATGAACTGCGTATGTAGAACAACAAATACAAAAACCGCAAAAAGAAGGCTTTGCTAATCCTTGCTTTTCTCTTCCTTTAGAACAAGAAATTAACCATATGTTGCCCAGCGAAACATGTCTTGCTGTGCAGGATATCGTACAAAACTGCAATAATATCCACAAGGAAACTTCCATTACGGAAAAGGTGGAGAACACAAGTGAAATTGTCATGGATGCCCAATTAATGAAAAATGTCCATGAATCTGTATCCAAATTATTGCTGGCCAATTCGGAATTTAACGATGGCAATTATAGTAACTCCATAGTATGGTGATAATGTAGAGTTAATGAATTCACTTTAAAAATTCTTTACTGTCTCTTTTACAGAACGCGTTAATATCACAAAATGAATCGGACAATTGGCGTGTAATAACAGAAATTGCTCTGAATGTTGCACGACCCGCTTGCATCAAATCAAGTATGTTGGGTGCCATAGATGTTGAGCCCAAAGAACGAGTGGTCAAAGAACGATCGCAGCGTCGTCAAACCATATTACAGGCAGAGAAACGTCCAGAGACGGTTAAAGAATTGAGGCGAAAAGATCGTGGCGCCGAGAAAGTCAACATCATTCTGAAACAAGTTAGTGATTTGTTTAGAGCTAATGAACGCCAGCCAATACCCTATTATCGTTTAATCATTGATCCAGATAATTTCATGAATACGGTAGAGAATGCATTCCAAATGGCCTTTTTAGCACGTGATGGTAATATTGCTATTGAAAGGGGTGAAGATGGCTACCCTCATGTTCGTTTAGCGACAAAAGATGAGATTGAGCAACACAAAGACACATCGCAATCAATATGTTCGTTAAACATGAATTTCTGTCAGGTAAGACAAGCAATTAATTTATACACTTAGATTCTCTTTCACTTATTCATTCGTTCGATTATTCGTTTATACGCGTTCGTTTTGAATTCAAAACATTTAAGTTAAGAAAAATTTTCCCAGTATAAAATTATATTTTACAAATGAATAGATAGATGACTTTCATATGTATAATTCAATCAGAGGTTGCATATTTGTATTGGCTAGAAGCAAAACATTAAAAAAACCATTTTGACGACATGTACTATACTAACTGAATTCTTTGCAGTAATTAACCACTTTATTGGCCAAAAATATACATATTTTTTTATTCAAAGTGATAACAAGTTGTACAAGCTGCTATATGTTCTATCCGAAAAGTACTAATTTTGCATAATGTAATTAGAGGAGCTTATTTTATATAATTTAGTACGTTCGGTAAATAGAACAGGAATCAATTTCGATACATTTTCAAAATTTTGGTCGAATCGCTAGAGTTCGTATGTTTGTGAGCGAAATTTTATTAATTTTTGTTTACAAGCTTTTAAATTTTATCGCCTAAGAAACAAATTGATCAGCCACTGTGGAACTTTAACTGGGAAATTGTGTATTTTATTCAACCACAAATCCGTAAAGCTGTTTAAAGCATAATAATACATCCCCTTACGTACATTTCATGATTTTATAATTTAATATAAACATTTCCATACAAACGTTAGTTAATATAAATTTCTTTTTACAGGATATGATACGTTTTTATGAAATTACTAAACCCCTTCTCTATGTACCTGATGATGATGATGATACTGATACCAGCGCTAATGTGAATGATTCTGATAATGACGATTAAAGTGTATTTTATTATGAACAGTTGGCTGTAGGTTTTTTCTAAAGTATTGAAAAATGGAATTGTTTTGTTTATGTGTTTATACCAAATAAAATAAAATTTATGTTTTTATAATAATTTTATTTAATTTGATTTTTAACTTATATTAATTAATATATCGATTGCTAAATGAAATACATACATGCATACAAACATTTTTAGCATTTAATTTTCGGTTAATTCGGAAACATACTTTTTTATTTTATTTTTTTTTTTGTTTTGAAAAATTAAAGGCCAATATTTGGTATTTAAAGCAGAGACAAACAAATAAAAAATAACTACTAATACGCCTCCTATTTATTAACAACTGTTGTAGATTACGTCAAATGGTATTGCAAGTATAAAAATATATTTCATTATGGTTTTATTGTATGAAAGTAAAAGAATGAAATTTAGTTATTTTAAGGTGAACAAAAATGCTTTACTTTGCACAGCTTATATAAAGAAATATTTTAATTTATTATTTAACATTTAAATCGGCCAAATTTAAAAACAGAACAGAAAGTCTGTATTGGAAATTATAAAAGTGCTTAATTTTATAAAGAATTTGTTTGTATTGAATAGCATCCAGTTTTATTTTCTTCCTATCGACGTTATGTATTTTCTATTTCTAGCCCTCTTGACCAAAGTCCTCTGTAAATTTACGCAGTTTTATTAAATCGTCGTCGTTTACTGTGGGCTTAGTACGCGATAATGATTTTAACATATCACGCTAAATGTGCAAAAATTAAGTTTTTAAGCTAATTTTCTTAGAATTTAAAGGAAAAACTCAATATTACCATTGTTACTGGTGGCTCAAATAGTTTATCACCGGGCACATCCATCCAGTTCATTTCTTCAGCGCCTGGATCCCCAGGCGAACAGGGTACCAATAAATCATCAACAATTTCATCTTTATTAATGGGGGAAGGACCAGATACACGCTAGAATTTTTGGTGTATTTTTTTTAAAGAATTCAATTTAGTATTTATTTAAAAGAAATTTTTTATGATAACTTACTTTGAAATGAGTAGCTGTTTGTACTTTACGTACTGGTTCCATTAGAGCATCACGTACAACGATTGAGATATCGGCACCAGAATAACTTAAAAAGAATTGCAAAAATATTGGTTTTTGAGACAAACAAAATTAGATTTCTGCATTAAATTCTTAAAATGTAAAAAGTTACATTCGAAGGATTAAAAAATAGAGGTTTTATATTTTACAAAATGAAATTAGACAATTTATTATTCCTCTAGCACAATTATTTATGCAATGTTCAATCTTGTGCTAGGATACGGTTTATAAATAAGTATGTCATGTTTTTTGTACCTACAACTGCGCCATGACGGAAAAATGTTTTTAAATTTAACTAAAAACCATAAAAAAACAAGTGCTTTTTGTCTACATATACAGACAAACACAAACTTTGTGTTTCGGGAAAACTTTTCTTTTAAAAATATTCCTTCCTCAATCCTATTAGACTAAATCAATTTAGTTCTGTATTGCAATATAAGTAATAGTTGTTTTAATTAACAATTTGACTAGCTATTGCCCGAATTTTGATATTAGTAAACTTACCCTTCTGTTTTGCCAGCCAACTCCTTTAAATCAGCTTCGGTTAAAGTGTGCGTTGTATTGCCGAGATGTATTTTAAACATAACCAATCGAGCATGGGCCTCTGGCAAGGGTATATAGATACGTTTTTCAAAACGACGACGTATAGCAGAATCCAAAACCCAGGGTATATTCGTGGCACCCAAAACTAAAATACCATCAGTATCATTGCCAACACCTTGCATTTGTACCAAAAATTCTGTTTTTATACGACGCACACTATCGTTTTCATTATCGGAACGCGCAGAACACATGGAATCTATTTCATCAATAAATATAATGGATGGTTTATGTTGGCGAGCCAATTCAAAGAGATTCTTAACAAGTTTCTCCGATTCGCCCAGCCATTTCGACATCAGATCGGAACTGGAAACCGAGAAGAAAGTTGAGTTGTTCGCTTCGGTAGCCACAGCTTTGGCTAAGTATGATTTACCCGTACCGGGTGGGCCAAATAAAAGAATTCCCTTCCAGGGAATACGTTTACCAGTAAATAGATGGGGGAATTTAATGGGTAGAATAACAGCTTCTTTAAGTGCTTCTTTGGCCCCCTCCAAACCAGCTACGTCTGACCATTTCACTTTAGGCTTTTCAATAACAATAGCGCCCTCAAGTTTGTTCTGCAGCTTTTTCTTTTCAGGGTCCTCACCTTCAGAATCACTATCGCTTTTCTTGTCCTTATCGTCCCTTAAGATTAAAGCGAAACTTTCAGTAATTGTGGCTTTATTGCTTTATAATGATCAACTTACTTGGAACTTGATTCGCCTTCCTTGACTGGTTTCTTCTTGCCCTTCTTTAGGTATTCTTTTAGTTTTTCAGCACGATCCAAGTACTGCAGGCACTTGGCCCTTATCGAATCTTTAGCCTTTTCTCCCTGAGCTTCATCTATAGGTTGTAGTTCAATTAAAGCAAAATATGTGGTTTTAAAAATAATTCCAAAATAATGCAACCGTAATCTTACATTTGATGGCATGAAGAAAATATTCAACGCCATGTTCGTATAACCGTAAAGCTTCGGCGTAATTTTTATTACGGTCCTCTTCTGTGGCTTTTGTTACCAAATCGATGGCCTTCTGCAGTGTTGTCCCAGCAGCCATTATTCCAGCAACTCTAAGCCAAACAAAAGAAAATCAATAATTTTAATTTTATATCGCATACAAGCATATAATATATTCAACTCCTCTTTATAGAAAATTACAAATTAACTCAATGTGTCCTCTACTTGTGATGACATTCCTTGTTATTGCCGATTGGAAAAACAAAAAACACAAGGAATTTACACAAACAATTGTATGACTAATGCGCTATGCAAAGTAACAAAATTATCTGACAACACTCTTCTCTTCTTTTATCATTCTGCCATTTTATTGTTTACCTTCTATTATTAAACTATTGGTTGTTGTAGATATATATTAAAAATTACTTTTTTATAATTTTCAATGTTTTCTATTGATTTTTTAATTCTTTCTTAAAGTCAAGACGTAAATTTTCTAATCCTCTCGCAACAACAGAAAATAAATTACGATGATGCGCTCATCGTTTGACGTTTTTCATCAGTTTTTGTTGACATTTTGCAAATTACAACCAGGGTTAACAATGTTACCAATTGTCAATCGAAAATTCTTATTGAATTCCTTTGATATCACATAAATTGGAAAATCTATATAAATCTTGATATGAGCGTCCGATTGTTATTATATGGGTTATTATTGTTATTATTTTTAAATATTTCTCTCCAAATATGCACTTAGGAGAATGTAATTGCCTTTGTCTGATTACAAAAATAGCTAAATAAACAGTCGACCGAAGCGTCTTTGAATTAAGGGAAAAATGCTAAGGACAGCACACAGTCTGGCATCTTTATTCAACAGATGTTTAAGACGTCTGTTGGTAGGGTCTATCATACGTTTGTTTTCATTAGCGCTTTAATGCTGTGTTGTAGTTGTAGTAGTATATCGTAAAAATATTAAAACACAAAGTAAAAAAATTATCCACCAAAGATTAACGGTTTTTTGTTGAATATCATCAAACGAAGCAGAGACAAATTAAAGGCAGCCACAGGAAACGGAAACAAGAAATAAAAATTTTGAAAAATAAAACTGCTAATGAAGTTTCATTCATAACAATTCTATACAAATTTTAAGGCAATAAATTACATAAGAAAGTAAAACTTACTGCAATCAAATTATTTAAAGAATTAAAAACCAATTACACAAGAGCAATGCAAAAGGAAAAAGATTTATATCGTGATACGTTGGTGCGCTATTTGGGTAAATATACAAGGCAACGTTTGAAAGAAAAGGAAATTAGAAAATATTTTTTATACGCCTAGGTTATGCCAATGAAGTTGGTGAGTCCTTTCGCCATTTGGTGCCTTCCAAAGTTGTCGCTGGCAGTTATGTTGTGGCAACTGGTTATGCTGTGGCTGATACTATTGATAAGACACGTAAAGACTATAATAAAAGAGCATCGGTTAAAAGTGCAGCCATAACAGCAGCAGATGTCTTCCTTTGGCAAATGTTGGCCTCTGTATCGATACCGGGTTTTACTATAAACAGGTAATTGGTGAATATATTTCAGTATGTATGTTAAAAAGTGACAAGCTACGGGCAGTGCCCAAAAACAAAGACATTGTTAAACACATTGTTAAAGACATTGTTTAAGTGCTAAATAATACCACCTTCAATTTGTTTATGAAAATTTAACACAATGATGTACGTTCGCTGTTAGGTCGGTCAAATTAAAATTATGTATTTTCCAAACGAATATAGAACACACAATTTAAATGGAATTTTATAATTTTCGTTTTTTATTAATAAACGTATCCACTGAGAATCTGTAACTTACTAATGATAAATTATATCTGATAATAGTTGCAACTATAACACATTACTTTCCAGCTGAATATTGCCATCTAATCCTTCAGTTATTTTTGGTTTATGCAAACAAACTCCACATATGATAAAGCCTACAATACATAGTAGTCCAGGGGCGTAAAATGTGGGGATTTTCAATAAATTATTCCTCCCAGGAACTTTGTTTGCCATAAGATCAGAGTATTGTTAGATATAAAACGGTGCCACATGTCTTAACTGTCATAACTAAACTGTACGAACTGTATTCGCCTTAAATTAAATCTCCAATATAAAAATTACAATCAAAAAACTTTTAATATTCAATATTGCATTGTAATACAAATTATACACATAGACTCTTAAGAATTTAAAAAATTTTCGTTTTTTGGGCATTAAAATGGAATTCATATTCTCTTATTATACAGGACAATTTGAATTAAAAAAGAATTATTCGAATTTCATTCAAGTTGTTTGGCTAAGATCATTTCAATAGCTTAAAGAAGAAAATACACTATAAAGAGAAATTTTTGTTTTTTCGAATACTTGCTTACTTCCTGAATTTATCATTAACAAATATGTATATTAATTAGCAATAATATATGCTATTGAAATTAGTTCACACAAATTAATTGTATATGATAATTTCATGAAAAAAAGTATGTAGAATTCTGCAAGCTTAAAAACATTTGTTTTAGGTAAAATACTTGGTCACAGTGAGCATAGACATATATTATTTTTTTACCAGAGGTGAAAAAATCATCGAAAGACACTGTTGCCCCCGCAACAGTAGTTTGGGGCTAAAAACCCACTTTTTCGACCCGAACCTTTTTGACCTATGGTACTACCATTAAGTATTTCATCACAGGACGAGTTCTAGCTTATTGACTAAGTGAGCATATATGTATTTATGAAGATTTGAAAACGCCTTAAAGATTTAATACCTATTTTCTTAGAGCGTGTAGAACATATTTTGTATATACATTCGTCTGTATGTATACAATGCATTCATATTTATGTATATAATGCAAACACAACAAAGTTGTAATGTTTTTATATACTTGTAAACAGATAAAATTAAAAATAAAATTTGTCTTATTCACAAATAAAATAAAACTACAAACCTCGAAGTCGCCATACTCTAGTAGGTAGTGTGTTGGTTAATTAGACGTAAAGCCAGGGTTCAAACCCCAGGCCAGACATCAAAACAAAATACAAAAAGTATTTCTTCGGCGACTTCCTCTCAGCCGATATCAGGCAAAAACTCTGAGCGTCAAATAAAATTGCCATGAAAAGTTTCTCAAAAATCTGTCGTTCGGAGTCGACTTTAAACTGTAGGTCCCGCCACTCATGTTTAAAGAAAAATTAACACACACAACATAAGTGGTGTGAGAAACTTGGTCGTAATCCTGACTGAAGGGTTGTAATTACCAATTATGTATGTACAAACCGAATGCCTTCAAAAATTCATGTAGTTTTAAAAACAAAAAAGAAAAATATGTTAGGAATCAATAAAAGGTACATTTATGTAATTATTAGCACAAGTTTAAATCGACCTACAAAATTGCCACAAGATAGCCGGAGAAATGAAATGATTAGATTCATCAATTTAATTCCATATTTATTATTTGTACATTTATAATTACATTCTATGGGAAGGTATTTTGTAGTTGATAAAGTACTTCACTACAGACATGAACAACCAGGTTTAAACCACACAGTGAAAGAAAACATTTTCAACATTTTATATTAGAAAGCTTCAATCTAAAAATAATCTTGTGATAAAATTGGACTCTGTCAGCAAAGTTTCTTTCCACTACAACCAGTTTGCAGGGGATCCTAGGATCTGCTGTAATGACTAAAAAACTTGATTACTGAAACTGAATCAAAGTAAAGAATTAATAACATAATAGGGGATTCTATCTTATTGTGTATTCTCTTCTTTATTGGCTGTAAATTATAAACTTATTTACTCATCTCTTTTATTTTTAGAATCTCATATTTCAGTGGACAATTGCTGCGAAAACTCAATGCCAAAAAGTCGGTGGTAAAATATTTGCCCGTTGCAATTGGTTTATCATCAATACCGTTCATTGTACATCCTATTGATCATTTTACTGATTATTTAATGGACAATACTTATCGTAAAATTTTTACAAAAGATTGAATAAAATATAATATAATTTGTCATACACTTTATAAGTACAACAACAATATACATATGTACATACATATATATATATATATATATACTTACGTACAAATAAAATTAGTCATAACCATTAACATGACATGTTATGAAAATAAAAATATGAAATGCCCATTGTGGTGTAGTCTAAATTAATAAAACATGTAATTAAGAAAACACACTAGCCAAAACTAACAATAAATAGCACGTATTAAGCAATATTTAGTACAAAACTATGTCAAGTTAACTTCTAAGTATAGATTTTAATAATGAAACAAATGAAATATTTTAAACGGAATTTGTTAAGTTTAGTAATTTAAATTGGTGCTTCAATAAAAGACACTTCTTATTTAAATTTTTACAGCCCTGTGTAAATAATATTTAAATGATAAATAATAATTTGCTCTCAAAATAGCAAACAAATTATAAATTTTGTTTATTTTGTTGTAAAATGAAAATTGATTTTTAATCTTAATAAATTAATATATTAAAGAAAAATCTGAATATTTTAAGCATAAAATGGATTGTTTAGTTCTTGAAAAGAAATCGAAAATTATAGAATTGAAAATATTTTAAAATTAGCGCCCTAAACTACATCAAACAAAATATATCAGAGAGGACTCTCTAGATGAGAGGCTTGTTAGTTCTGCTCTCTGACTGTTGCGTATACAGTAAGGTTGCAGCTTGAAAGGGCGTCTTCCAAGGCGCTTAAAAGGGCGCGTCATATCAATCTTAAAGCTTTTGATTTTTACTATTCTTACACGATAGTTTTTTTTTTTCTTTTTTTGCTGAAGTCGCCGTAGTCTAGTAGGTAGTGTGTTGGCTTATTAGACGCAAAAGCCTGGGTTCGAGCCCCAGGCCAGGCATCAAAGACAAAATACAAAAAGTATTTTTTCGGCGACTTTCTCTCAGTAGATTTCTGGCAAAAACACAGAGTAAATAAAAATTCCCATGAAAAGTTTCTCAATAAATAAAAATCTGTCGTTCGGAGTCGACTTTAAACTGTAGGCCCCACCACTCATGTATAAAATTAACACACACAACATAAGTGGTGTGAGAAACTAGGACGTTGTACAATGGGTCAATTCGACCTCCGGGTACTGTACTTGGCTTAATTGACAAGTACACGTCCGCTAACCTAACCTAACCTAACCTACACGATAGTTTTAGAATAAATTCAAGGTTATCATAGCATATGGATAAACTCTTTCCTCTATTTCTTAACGTGCTGCTTAGTCTAAAGTTTTGCTTTCGCAAATGACAATTGGAAAAACAATAAGTATCATTTAAAGATTATAAGTGTCATTAAAATTTTATTGCAAATTTGTTTGAAATTGAACTATGAATTAGGACTTCTGCTCAGTTAAAGGCTTATAGTAGAATTGTTATAGTAACGCACTAGAATACTGATTAGTTAGAAAGCTAATAAAAAAAATATATATTTTCTTTTCACCAATGCAGTTTAAAGCTAAGCTTGATTTCTCCTGCCTTGCTACTATTTTTGTCACAATTTATACACTTCTTAATGAAGTGAAATTAAAATAACGTGATGAATGTATTCTAGAAATATTTTAAGAAAAGAAAAATAAACTTTCTTAAACATTGCTTTAAGAATGCGTTATTTAGCGCTTGTTAATACATCACTAAAGTCGTTTTATAGTGGGAAACTATATCGCCTTACATTTTCTGTAACCTGTGAGGTCGTTATAGCAAATCTCAAGTCATTCTAACATACACATTATTGCGTACGACCTCACAGATATATTTGTAATCACTTAACCATTTAAGATCAATTTTTTTCAAATATTATAGCTATGAGTACTTGAAAAAATTCTTTATAAATACATTTTAATAGGCTTTGAAAAAGCAATAAGATAACTATCAAAATTTTATCATAATTTTTATTTGAAAAATTTTTTTAATCCAAATAACGTTTTTTCAACATAAAAATTTTGCACAAAAGAAATTAAAAGAAAATAAGCCAAACGAAGGAAAATGTTCACGCTGCGATTAACAAATTCATTCGCAAAATCTCTTATGAGATTAAAACAAATTTCAAAAATTCCTGGTACCAGACACTACGCATCACCCGAAGATCCGCGTGTAACGGTAAGTTGGAATTAAGACATGCTTACATTATTTATATATTTCGATATTTTCCGCTTGTATTTGATGTAAACAATAACACCAACAACAACAAATTTTCATCTCAATAGAAAGGACTAGTCATTGGAATTTATCAGAAAGAAGGTGATAAAGATCCTAAGCTAACAACTAGTGGTGAAAAGTTTGATGATCGCGTACAGGGAAAAGTATCTGAATTGGTCAAAGAGTAAGTAGTAATGATGACGTTGCATCCGGGAAATAGTATGATTTGATGTTTGATGGATAATGAAAATGTTTAATGTTTGTCTCAATAGATGTAACATAAATGGCAAATTGGGAAGGGGCAAGGTATTCAATAACATTGATCAAGAATTCCGTTCTGTAGCTGTTATAGGCCTAGGAAGAGAAGGAGCTGGTTTTAATGAATTGGAGATGATAGATGAGGGCATGGTAAGTGACTTTTTATTGACACTTCGACATAATCTATGTACAAGAAAAAAAAATAATTTTGGAGTGTCATAAAAAAAAAATTTAAATTTTGAAGTAAAAAAAAAATTCAAGTTGAAATGTGTCAAATTTAGTGAAATCAAAATTGAAAAATATTTAAAATTTCAAAGACTGATAACCTTACTTATTTTTTTTTTAACCATAACACTGAAATATTATTCATAAGAATTTAATTGGTTTCACTTCATGGAAAAAATGAAAATCTAATATCTCGCGCTTCCCATGTCTCTTTGAAAGGAAAATGCTCGGGTTGCGGCTGGTGTTGGAGCACGTACTTTGCAAATGCAAGGATGTTCCGAAGTTTTCGTCGACTCAATGGAGTACCCGGAACAGGCAGCCGAAGGCAGCTCCTTAGCCGTTTGGCGTTATAATGATAACAAACAAAAAAAGAACCGTACAATAGTGCCTAAACTGGAGTTGTATGATTCACCGGATGTTGATGCCTGGACTCGTGGCCTTTTCAAAGCAGAAGCCCAAAATCTAGCTCGTCGTTTATGCGATGCGCCGGCCAATCAGATGACACCAACAACATTCGCTCAAGCTACTGTTGATGCCCTCTGTCCATGTGGTGTCACCGTCGAAATACGAACCATGGAATGGATAGAACAACAGCATTTGAATTCATTCTTAACTATAGCAAAGGGATCATGTGAACCACCAGTGCTCTTGGAAATAAGCTATTGCGGTACTGCACCAGAAGATAAGCCAATTATGTTAATAGGAAAAGGCATGACCTTTAACAGGTACTATAAATTTCTACTATTTTACTATGTATTTGATTAATAATGCCCCCCATAACATAACACATATTATCTCTTTAGTGGTGGCTTATGTTTACGTAGCTGTAAGCATATGGATGAATATCGTGGTGCAATGGCTGGTGCAGCAGTATGTGTAGCTGCCATACGGGCAGCCGCCGCCCTGTCGTTGCCTATAAACATTTCAGCAGTTATACCTCTATGCGAAAATATGCCTTCTGGTATGGCTTGTAAGCCGGGAGACGTGGTTACCTTACTGAACGGTCGCACCTTGGCTATACGGGTCGGTATTAAATAAAAATTATTATGAAACTTTAATTCTATGATATTGTATGTATTATGTATCTATAGGACACTGACAAAGCTGGAGTGGTAGTCATGGCTGATCCTTTGTTGTACGCTCAGACTACTTACAAGCCCCGATTAGTTGTTGATGTTGCTACTTTAGGCAAGGGTTGCGTCAAGGGGTTAGGAGGTGGTGCAACAGCCATATTTTCCAATTCCCATTATATTTGGAAACAATTCCAAAAAGCCGGTTCCCTAACTGGCGATCGTATGTGGCGTTTACCACTATGGCATTATTATAAGCACCTTGTTACAGGTATAACTGTGATAGAAAACTATAATTTCATACTACAATATTCCAACATTACATTTTTCATTTTCATCTAGACAATGTAAGTTTCGATATTAGCAATAATGGTAGGGGTCCGGCGTCAAGTTGTTTAGCAGCCGCCATTTTAAATGTAAGTTTATAATTTTCACTTCAGAAAAATGCATAAATAATGTGAACTATGTAAATATTTTAGGAATTTGTACCTTGCGTTGATTGGGCCCACTTGGATATTCGAGGAGTTGGCATGCTGACCCGCTATGGCACTGTACCGTATCTACTAAAAGATCGCATGACCGGTCGGCCCACTAGGACTTTAATTCAATTCCTTTACCAAATGGCTTGCCCAGATTCTCAGTCTAAATAATATATTTGAAATGAGATGATGTGATGATCTTCTTAGATGTGACTGGTGATGATGTGTTGACGTTTGGTGTAAAATTAAATTTGTGTTTTAATCTAAATTGTATTCAGTTAAATTGTCATTTATTTTGTGAAGATTTATTTGTTGCTTTTTTATTATTGTACATATTCCATTTGAAATATATTTAAATATTTTTTTTTGATAAAAATCGACTTCTTTTTTTTTCTTATGATTCTAACACTATCTGGTTGGGACAAAACAATTGTGTTTTTTGAACATTTTTCTTTCGAATAAACTCCTGAGACACTTTCGAAACTGTCTTGACAATTATGAAGACAGTAAATTTTTAAACATACGAATCTACAATTTCTTGTCAAATATCAAAAGAAATCCGCATTCGTGACAGCATTGACAGGCATAAATCTCTAAATTCTCATTTTGAATACATTGTATTGGCGATTTTTAAAAATCGGGCAGCTCTTTATTACGGATTAGTTTTCAGATCTCCATTTGCCTGAAATCTTTCTTCCAGAAAATGTTTAAAATATTTTTGACAAACAACGGTACATAAAAACTTGCTTGCAAATGCTTTTTAGTTTATTGCTTAATATTATATCAGATAAAATTATTTCAAAGGTACAGTAAAAAAATATATTTCATTATCTTAAAATGTAAAACCGAAATGATTGGAAATAAGACAAATGCTACCACAAGCGACTAGTCGATCAAATATGGACTATCAAGAGCGCCCAAACCAGCAGCAACGCCGCCTTCATTGGCAGTAGCCACTTTAGTGCGCAACATATGCCCAGCTTGATAATTGCAAATAATATTGTCAACATCGCCAATAATAACACCAAAAATACCCAATTCGGAGACTACATCAACAACTGGAGGTGGCATGGAACCCTCAGGACGTATCATGTAACCTTTCGATACAGGTGGTTTTATTAAATCCATTAGAATC
The DNA here is from genome assembly GCA_958299815.1 of Sarcophaga carnaria. Lineage (NCBI taxonomy): Eukaryota > Metazoa > Arthropoda > Insecta > Diptera > Sarcophagidae > Sarcophaga > Sarcophaga carnaria. Next base: position 157,127,305 of record OY283149.1, read on the forward strand.
CAAGCAGACCGTTCCACACGTGACATTTTCTATTTAGTTTAGATTTAGAAATCAGTATTTAAATCTGCTAGTCGTCTTTTTTTCTTTTTTTTGTAAAAATCTATGCACTTACCCGTAAATAATCGGGAATATCTACGCCATAGACATTGTTACCGCCACCTTCACGTTGTGGCTTTAAAACAAAACGCTCCGGTTCTTTTAAAGCCATTTCATAGGTGGCATTACCAATATCGTTATCATCTAAAGAGTAAAGGCCGGTAAATATTTTTCCAACAGCCTTTATTTCCTCCGGATCATTGATAAACCGCTCCAACATTTCTGGTTGCGCCAGCGCTTGTTGTACTTTCTTGGTACCAGCCAAGTGATAATGTATAGAGGGACATTTAATGGCAGCTGACGATTCCATTAAATACCGAGCATCCCATTCGTTCTGAGAGTGATAATGGCCCGGTTCATAGCCAGCACGGAAATATATTACAGCAACTTCATAATCATCACTGCAAAATACAATATAAATACATACATACATACATATGTATCATAATTGTGATCTAAAGTAATTCAATATAAAAATTTAACAAATATTTATATGTACATACACAAAAAGCTCTTTATTTAGGCCTAGTTTTCCTGTCTCATGCACTTGTGTCAAAGTGCGTCTCAACACCTTAATATTGGGACATTTTTCTCTTATGTAAAATTCATGGAATCTCTATAAGCAAGAAAATATTATTTTTACAATTTAATGGAAAATACGAATAAAATAAAATAATGACTGCAATGTCAACTTACTTGATCACATATATTATAAGAGACATCTTCAATAATAAACATAATGACAGCTTTTGGATTATCGTAAATTTCCCAGGCTTTTATCATGCCCTCACAAATACCAGATAATGCTTTATTTTCTGGCATCTAGGCATTAAACAAAAAAACCATAATTTAATAACAGATTTATATGGCATATAAGACTTTTCACTTACATTCTTGAGTTTTTCAAACTCTCCCATTTCTCCTAGCACAAAGCTATATAATTGCACAAAACAAATTTATTATAAAAAAAATATTTAAAAATATTCGTAAATTTAAGTTATTTACAGACAGACAAACAATACATGTACATACTAATTAAATATTTTAAAGAAATATCAGGTACAACTTAAATAAAAACCATGCATAGAGTATGTTAAAGTTTTAAGGAAAATAAATTGATGCCTGTGAATAAAATCTAAGACAGTGACTAATATAGAGTCTTAAAGCCAATTCTTTCTTGTTCGCACAATACCAATGATGTCCAATAAAATTTAATTTTTTTCTTTTGCTTTTTTTTTTTTTTTTTAATTTAGTAAACTGTGAAACTATAGTCTAAAGAATATAAAATTTTGAAAGTACCTCTGTAGAGGCAACATGTGTGTGGATATGCCACCAAAACTAGAGGCAATGGTGTTGATTTCAACTTGTTTTATAGCATTTTCATCAAACATGTGAGCCAAATAGTCAGAACGTAAGATACCAAGGGATAAGGCCTGTAATTGTACATATAACAAAAGAAAACAAAAAAAAAGAACAGAAAACAACGACATGAAAAGAATATTTGTATTTCAATATGTATTTTATAAATGCTTATTTAATTGATTTTTTTTTTTTGGTAAATTAGTTTGTTGCACTATAAACGTAGACAAATTATTTATTATGCATAATATTTTAATCAAAATGAAAGGGAGAGATGAATTGCATTGGGAGAAGTAACTTGATCTTTTTTTATAGCATTTTAGAGCCTGTCTGTTTTATATTTTTTTTAATTCTTTATAAAAGCTCACACTATTAATTTCGGAAGAAAGTTTTGTTTTGTTATCATCGTACGTAATTTTGCGAAAAAGAATCCCTGGCCAAACTGTATGCCATCAAGCTATAATTATAAAACAACGTATAATATATAAACATATTAGGGTTTTTGCTACTACAACATGCATGGAAGGAGGCTTACGCTAAAGCATCATTGATAATTATAGTTTATAGTAAAAATTATCTTTAAGATAATTTAAATTTTTAAAATAAATATTGTAATAAAGATATAAAAAGCAAAATTTTAATCATATTTAATATAAAATTAAAGGATGCTAATTAATGATAGACAATATTATCTTTGCATTTAATATTATCCTATAATTAGCAATCTTTATGAATAATCTAAAAAGAAATTGAATACGTTAACAAGACTACTTCGGACATATTGTATAAAAAAATTAACAGCGATATTACGTATTAATTTACAAGAAGAAAACTTAGGATATATATTGGCACCTTTGTATGGCTCTACTGACTGGTCCTAAATGGCCAAAACCAGACGCTATTGTATTTATTTCAACTTGTTTCCAGCAACAGAAGGCACAGGGTTTTTCAATATTTGTTTCTAAGTCTTTACATCTTGATTCCAACATCAAATCACTTCGCAAAATGCCCAACGATATGCGCTTTATTTCAAAAGTGAATATAAAAATAATAAATAAAAAAATTTTTAATTTAAAATTGTCGTTAGAAATTAATAGGCATAATATGTATGTATGTATCTATATTAAAAGCAATAACAAAGATTTACAGTGTGCAAATTTATTTATTCTAATAATTTTTGTGAAGGAAAGCCTAAACTTGTTGAACGGCAGTTGTACTACGCGTATATAAAAATTCATAAAAAAAATAAATTTTACCTAATGGTGCGCATAATTTCAATACAGTTTAAAATAAATAAAATATATACTATCATTATTTACAGGAAATTCTTTATTCTATTTATATTTAAATGTAAAAAGAGAACATTTGTTATGTAATCTTCCAAAGCAATAGAAATTTTCTTATTTTCGTAATTGTTTATGGATTTGTCTAATCCTCCAAAAGAATTTAGACCATTTTTAAGTAAATATATGTGGTCATAAAAGTAATGGTATGATTAATATGGAATTTATAGATTATCCATGAATTATAATGTTAAAAAAAATAATGGAAATCTATACATATCAAACCTTTCTATGAAGTAATTAATTATTGATATATAAAATTCAGTAACTGAAAACACTATATCAGCCAGAGGAATGCACTTTAATATAATAATAAAATGCACAGAATTTAAATAATTTTACGCCATGTTTGTTCACGCAAACATTGTTTGAAATAATTGGAAAAAGATTAAGTAATTTCTAATAATAATACTAGTATGTCGAACCCTGTGTAAATTCCTCATCTAAGCCCATTTGTACTCATTATTGTGAAATAGCAATGTGGTAGAATATAAATATATATTTTTTTTTTTTGCTTAAAAAATTTAAAATTTTTTTTTTAATTGTCATCATCAAAAACCTGGAAAAGTATATAAAACGAATTAACTATTATCAAAATACTTATACTTTATTTTGTGAAAGTATAAATTTGTTTATAAAAAATATAAAATATTGCGTAAGCAGGGAAAATTCGTGTGAAAAATAAGTGTCAAGGTGTATATGCCTCGATTGGGTCGATATAATTATTATCAATTAGATGGAAAATTATTTTGACAGCTATTTTGTTAAAACCTAAAGCATATAGTCACGTGACGACAATAAAAAATTATTTTACAGCTTTTAAGCGCGAAACATTTTGTAATTCTCAGAAATACCTGCTAGGTCAGTTCTTATTAGATACATTTTCCTAAACTTGTACGATGGATAGTAATAGGACAAATTCATATTTCAAAAATTAAAAAAAGGAAACAAGATTCTCAAATAATGAATTGAAATTTGTTTAGTTTATGGCAATTAGTTTTTAAAGGTGTTGATATAAACTAAAGAAAAAAAAACGTTATGAATAAAAAATATAATAATAATAAAAATGAATAAAATACATAAAGTAAAACAATAAAAGTACTTACCTGACCGAAGCCATTGGCTAAGACTTTTTTGTAAATATTAAACAAATTTCCAGTAAATTCGTCAACTTTAACAGTTTCTGCTAATGTTGTCGTTAAGAACTCTTCATCGTGGGCTACATTATGCATAAGGCGATTTATGATAGTCTGTAGTTCAACAGCCTTATGAAATTCTTTACGTGGAAATGATGATGGTGTCAATAAGAATGGGGCAAACTGTACGAAAATCAAATTAAAATCGCTTATATTTCAATATATAGGTACAGTGCATAGTTATTACTAACATTTAAAGAGTCGGGGCTAAAATTCTTTTTGGAACGCATACCAGCTCCGTGCATTATAGCCCAATCCTTAGATTTCTCTGTAATCTCCAATAATTCTTTTTCCGGTATAGGCAACGAAATACATTGTTCCATAATTGGATTTTCAACGGACATTTTCCTGTCACCTTTAGAGCAATCATCGCATTTATTCTTAAGCATGTTTTTAATTTAAACAGTTTTACCAGGCCTCTACTATGGATGACAATAACAAAAAAGGTTAAAAGAATGATAAACGATACAATGAATAGGCATTTTCTTTATACATAATGATTTAGCGTTTTATTTTACTAACATTAAAAGTGCAGATCAATTTCAAATATATGAAAGATACGTATGTACTTATCTACATACATATGTATGTATATATGCATATACATATATTGTTAACAACTTACATGTTTGTAACCTTGTTTGTTATTCTATTGCCTCTGAAAATTGAATATATCACAATTTTGTTACTTTTTTAAAAGAATGCGTTTACACTTAAAATTTTTATTATTTTAATAATATTGAAGTAGAATTTTTTCTTGTCGAATTTCTATAAAATGTGTGCAAAAGATACAAAGAATTTGATAAGAATGTTTAATTTTATTTCTTTGCGGCAGTTTTTATTACAATCAGATGATAGACGAGAGTTGCCAGACTTTTTTTTTGTAAAGAACAGATGATTGTAGAAACAGTATTACCACATACTTTTACAGCAAGAACACCTGAAACATACAATCAATTACAAAAGTAAATATACACTCCATGTTTTCGGTTAAAGGAAATTCTTTTGTTTTTTCCATTATAATGGAAGACGCCAGATGGCGTTAGAAAAATAAGAGTTACTATTAGTAAAACTGTTTTGAAGTTTTTGTGATTTACTCTTTCCATGGAACGTCATAATTGCACACCCCAGTAAAGGAAGAATATCCCACATTCCATAAAAGCCATACGATTAAATACTGACACAGATGATGCCTGAAAATGAACGACAATGTTCATGGTTAATTTAGGTAAATTAGTAAACTAGACTGGGCACATTCTTAGTCTGGCAACGATTACATAAAAGTGTACAAACAGGGCGATTCATGTTTTTCGGGTAAAAAGAATCGTTAAGAAAGTTAAAATAGTTTTTAATTTTTTTATTTCATCAAATTTCGTATATAGTTACAGAAAAGTCATTAACATCTGATTGTATTACTAAATACATATACAATATTTTGTATATCTTCTTTGTTATATTTTCAAATTATAATACAATTTCTGTTTTGTTTTTGTTTCCATACATTGCTGCAGCAGGTGGCCAAATGAAAAGGTCGAGTGCTGTGACGCCAATTTCAAAATAAAAATTTAATCAATTTTAAGTTGCCTCAGATTTGTTTAGTTTTATTCATATTATCTTGATATTGTTTTTAAGATTAAAATAACAAAGAAAACCATTATTTTTGTAATTATTTGTTCTTGTTTTATAGTAGAGATGATTTAGTTTATCTGAATTATTTGCTCAATAACTTAATCGATAACTTTTAATTGAAAATTACACAATGTTTGTATTCAATTAATATATATACAGTTAAAGTAAAAATAATAGCAATTTTTCTATGTGTTTAAATTCCAAAGTACTCCTAATAAACATATGCATTTTGGTGCTCTTTCCAACAATAGTTGACCGTAATCTATACGTAAAATATTACAGAATAGAAACATAAGTGGAGGAACTCTAACAACTCTTGAACTTTAATGGGAAGCACACATAAAAAGGCGTTTGAAATTTGCAAACGAAAATATATGGTTCCCCGTTCAGAAGTCAGCTTCAGATGCAGACGGAATACTATCGAAAAGAGAAAAACTATTATGAAACAGTATGAGTATTTAAGAACGTAAATTGCTCAGAAAAATATTAAACCGCCAATAAAATAACAATACGGCCAATAGACACTGCCATTATTGATACCATAGCCGTATACATACATATGTGTGTATGTATGTATATACATATATTTATTTCTTTTACAATTTTAATAATTTTTCCCAAAAATATGGTAATTTTCTCAGATAGTGTTCTTTTTGTATGATTTCAAAAATGTAACATGAAAAAATTCGAATAATAATATTTAATATTTATGAATGTAGTATATGTAGGAAAGAAAATTACAACTACCGAAAAGCTTTATATATGCAAACACTGGAAAAAGTTTATATGCATTTAATTATATGTATGTCCAAAATATTAAAGATATTGAACAAAAACAAAAATATTTTATTTCTTTTTAACTTTAAAATAATAAAAATTCTTGCCGTTGCATGATTTAAATAAAGCCTGTCGTCGTAATTGCAACCTATTTCAGTTTACGTTTTAATTTATTTACTTTTTTGTTTATTTAACGTCCAGCAGAATTGTTTAAATAAAAACTAAACTTATTAAGAAATGCAAACAAAAATTATAATGTAAATACGATTAAAACACATGTAAATAAAACACACCCCTATAAGTGATCGATTAAAAGGAAAGTAAACTTAAATTTAAACAAGAAAAATGAATATAAATTTAAAAAGAAAAATAGTAATCTATTAAGAAGAACCACTCCCTACATAAACCAGTTATAAATCAAGTTTTTAGAAATAATTCTTTCTTTTCTTACAAGAGAGTGCAAAACAATAAGTTTTTGAGAAAATTAACATTATTTACTTAAGTATTCATTTACATTATTAAAAAGGCTGCATAATTTCATAGTTTTTACTGAAATAATTTTAAACAAAATTGGTTTTACATTAATGTACAGTATGCCAACATATTGATTGACTCTACACACATGGATAAAACTTAAATACAGATTCATACATATATGACAACAAAAATCTCAGTATTCAATTGAAATAAAAAATTAAACGATAATGTTCAGAAGCCTTCGCTCAATATTTAAAAAACTAAAGCAAAGAATAACAATTCTACTGCACTGAAAAACCACGAAAAAAAGGAGATTAGTTTAAATGGTGTCTATGCCGAATACTGGAACGATATCATTTATTTGTGAATAAGATTCCAAATATACACAAGTATAAATACTTGTGAAAAAGGGTTTCTTGACATAAAAAAACAGTATAACTTGTGTACATACATATGTTGAATGTTGAACTAAGAAATTATAATTACTCAAAAATATGCTTTTAACGAAAATTAACGAAAAGTGCTTATTTTTTCTATAAAAATGAATTTAACTTAAATTTTATACATATATGTGAAGTCAATCCCAGGACAATTGTTGAATATGTTTTGAATGTTTTTTTTTTCAATAGCACATCCCTAAGTATGTAATGTATAAGCTCTAGTTGAGGATTTAAATTGTAGTCATGTTATGGTTTTCTGTAACTATTAAATGCGAACTAAAAATAAACAATTTTCATATGTAGGCGAATAAACAAACATAAGGTTTAAGGGAGAGCTTTCTTTTTTTTTTTTTAAAGTAAAGGAAGGAAAAAATGAACATAAACATTTTAAAGCAGCAATAGAAGAGTGAATTTTTAATGTATGCGAATTTGTCTTTAAATAAACATTTTTATATATGTATGAGATATTAATTAATTATTAAAAGAAAAAGAAAAATAGATGAGTTTTGCTTTTTTACACTTATCTATAGACAAATTGTTTTGTTTATGTTTCTTTTACGAGCTTCGTCTTGTTTTTATTTATTTTACGTTTTTGCTTTGAAAATTTTGCTGCTTTCCTCTTAAGGTTGTATAAGTTTTGTTTTTATTTTAATTTTACTGATTTTTATTATATTATTATTATATATTCTTAGTTTTCCTTTTTTTTTATTTTGTTGCAAATTTGTTTTCTTTTATTTTCTTCTGTAACATGCAGCTCTTTTTTTTTTTTTTAACTGTTAGCAAAACACAAAAAACATAACACTCATTTTTGTTTCTGCAATTTCTAGTTATATGTTCAGAGTACTAATTTGCCTAATATAATACCAAAAATTACAGCAGCAATAGCAATTGCTATAAAAAACATTGGAATTGGATGCTGATCCACAACAGGAGTATAGAGTTCACCCGGAGGTTTAGAGGGTGAAGATCGAGCTGTGAGTACATTCTCCTATAAAAAAAAAAATGAAAAGAAAAATAAATATTAAATATTAATTAATTAATTTTCGAAAAAGTAATCGAATTAATTATTCGATCAAACATTTTGATTGTAAATCCTACTAAACTTTGATAGATAAATTTAGTTACTTGTAATTGTATTAAAGCTTACTTTTAATTTTAAAATCTCGGATCTCAAATTGCAGTTTTCTTTTTTTAGCTTTATTAGTTCTTCTAACTTTTCTAAAGTGAGCGGATCGAGAGGAGCCTAAAATAATAGAAAATTTTAAGTTATTCATATATTGTTTAAATATTTAGTAGAAAGTTAAATAATGATGAGCATACCGTTTCTTTGTTTCCGTAATATGAAGGCGTCTCATGTTTAACAACATCATTTTTAACATCCTTACTATCGGTTGCAGAAGGATCTGGCAATTCGAAAACACACTTTAGTTTGGCGTCCATGAAATTTTCTGGTGGCATTTCCTTCCACTTCAAAATTTAGACAATAAACATTTTGAAATTATTAAAACTTACATTTTAAAGTATTTAAAAAACACACAAAAACAAATACGATAAACCACAAAAAATAAAATAATAAAATCAAAATCATAAAAACGTATTATAAAAAATATTTACAATATTGGGATCTCCTATTTCTATTCCTTTTTTCAAGTCATCAATTTTAGGGCACACAATACTTTGCACCATAAACTTATGTTTATTCTTTTCGTTAGGATCAAACTTGAAGGGTTGCAAACATACTATATTGAGATATTAGCAGGTGAAAATAAAATGTAAAAAAAAAATCAAATTAGTATTTAATTATACAAGTTTAACACAAATAAGGCGGATTCTTTATAAATCATACTCACTTTCAACACTGATGCTATCATTTGGTAATACCGCGCCAAAGTTTGGACGTACGCAATAACGTTTTGGAGCGGTAGTTTTAATTTTAAACAGAATTTTTTCATCAGATGGATTCTCAAGCTTTAGTTTTGTCACAACTGCATGATCGAAAGGACCTAAAAAATTTAAATATTCCACAGTTTGTGATCGTTTATCAAAATATGTATATTAAAGAATTTCTTAAGATTTGTTTACATTAAAAATTTTCTATTTCTTACCCTTAGTTCGAGACTTTTAAATTAAATAGAAAAAAAAAATGGAAGTCGATTTCCAAAATTAAAATGTGAATGTCGCTTCTCTAATGTTTGGTTTTTCCAACACCAAACGTAAAATTTGAGTTTATATATTAAATTTCATACCTATTCTCCTCACCATAACATTTTATGTTCCAATAAAAAAGGACACTATATAGAATAAGTAAACTTCGAACGCGACAGAATAAATAAATATTTCATATTTGATTGGATAATCGCAACAGTTTATCCAGGAATCAGAACGTGGACGTAAGTTAAAATTACAATTATGTATAATATTTGAATATTGTTTTGAAATAGTAGAGCTTATTAGAGATTTTAATTATTATAATTAATAAGAAGCGAATGATAATGTTTTAATCGTGTTCATAAGAACGCTATGGTTGATTTATTAACTTAATTTTGCAAACTAATTTAAAGTTTTATAGATATTTCGAAGCTAAAAAGCCTTTTTTACTTTTGTAAGCCATAAGACGACACCAAATTTATTTCATTCAGGAACTGACCAAATAGAATGTACGGTAGAAGTATAATCCCGAGATCATAGGTTAGGTTAGGTTAGGTCTGAGTGGTAGCTCTGATTTCACAAAGCTCCATTGAGCACGCATAGCGGCCCGTTGTGATGCCACGGGTGAACGCAGTCCCCGTACTGACCAAGTTCCACCAAAATCAGGGAAGAGGTCAGCGCAAGGGCTACACTTCCCGAGATCTTAGGAATGCACAAAAATTTTAAGCTTCAAATATTGTGTAAAAAATAAGTAAAAAAAAGTTTTATATAACCATGACACTAGTACGCAAATTAATAAAGTAATATATTTGTCGGGATTAAAAGTTATAAATCAATATTTTTAATTGATAGCACTTCAATCACCTATTCCTGTAAGCTATTATTAAAGGTAACAGAGTGTACTTTAGACGTAAGCTTTTGAAGAAAGAAAAAAATTAATAAATACCAATCACATCTATTGAAACCTTGATTAACTTCAGTATAAATATTAATTGTTATTAATAGAATAAAACTATGAATAAATTTTCTGTTATGATATATGTACATACATATGTAGGTATGCATGTGTAGTTAAATATAGCCATGAAGAGTTTCAATACAATAAAAGCTTTATTTCAATTTTTGCAGTAAAAATTTAAGAGAAATAAAATATGATTACAATTTTGAAAAAAAAAAAATTACAAATAAATAAAGTGACAAATAAAACAATTTAAAATTATTGTTTAATATAAAACAAAAAAATATATGTCTAGGTTTTTTCAAAAATCTATAACTTATTCAACAAAAGAAAAAGGCGCCTCTTAATATCATTCAACTTAGGTATTTGAAAAATGTCTTAAAGAAAGTCTAAACAAAATTCTACAAAATTGGGACAAGAAGTTCACAAACAATGAATGAATGAATGAACGTAAGCTCAAAGAAAATAAAAAATAATACAATGCAAGCAAGAAGCAAGCAAATAAGCCAGGAGTATAGTATACTACGTAGGTGCTAGCTACTACATATGTATTAAACAAAAGTTGCCAAATTCAATTTTATAAGACAGAACAGAACAATAAAATGTAATAAATACATCACATAGTTTAAACTAGTATATAGTTAAACAGCATGAGCATCAATTATAAGTATACGTCATTTTACGTCATGTAGTTACGAAAGTACACAGAAAACTATTGTTACGGCATATTATTTATTAATCGCTCAACCATGTACATATTTCATTAGACATGAGAATTTCTGAAATGCATGGCATAAAAACGTTAAATTATTAAAAGGAGAACCATCACCAAGTTATCACTTTCACATAAATGTGTGTCAATGAAATCCTGTGTTACAGTCTGATTAATTTTCATCAACTCAATAAATATACCACAACTGCTAAGTGTGCAAGTCGAAAATGGGGGAAAAATCGTTAATTTTAGAACCTCAAAACTAGCATACACATTGTAAAAAGTTCAATTTTGAATAAATTACGACCACTTTAAAAAGGAGTGGTTAGGGATTGACCACTTTTGCGGTACCTTGTTGATGGTTTTATATGTATATTCTAAACTAGAAATATGTATGTATGTAAGATCGAAACAATAATGGATTTATGTTTACTTCATCTTATTTTTATAAATAATTTTATAACTAACTTGCCAATTGAGTTGTAGGTGTACTAAGAAAAGCAATATAACGCATACGAATAAATGTGGAAAACTTAAAAGAATCATTCATTTAATATTTGTCGACCTCAAAAAATTGAATAAAATAAAAGAAAAACTGTAAAAAAAGACTACTTTTCAAGCATGTGCTTTAAATTCAACTAGAGGGCATAGAATATAATATTTTTTGTTTTGTTTTTTTTTTTGTGGTATTTCATTTTATACAATTCAAACACTCTTTCCATCCACAATAATACTTCACAAACAAAGTAAAACAAAAGACTAAATCAAAACAGTAAAACAAAATATATGTATGTATATGCATACATATATGTAGGTGTATGCACATACATATGTATCATATCATGCAATATGAATTAGAAATTTGTCTCAATTTCAACGGTAAACTAAAATTCTTAAGGTAACCCCTGCAGTAGGTTCAGCAGGAGGTAGTAAAAACAGATAAAGTGAGAAATAGTTAAAATATTAGTGAGGTTATTACAATTAAATTTAAGAAAGAAAAAAATGTTAAAACAAATTTTAAATTTTAAGTAAAACCAAAAATATAAAAATTATGGTAGAATGAATATAAGCAGCACACATTTCAATACTGTATATAGTACATACAACTCATACATATGCATACATATATATATATTTGTATATGTATATTGTCAATATATAATATAATAAGAAAAGAAACAAATTCAAATCAAATAAAAACTGAACACGACGTGTTGCATAAACGATGACAACATTATTTGTTTAGTATAAAACAACAGAAGAATAGAAGACATATTTTAAGTAGGAAAAGAAAATAAAAAGTAAATGACCTAAGATATATTATATTAAATGTATCCACCACGTTATACAAATAAGTCCACACAAAGTGAATTGCTTCATTTCAATAACTTTGGATTGCATGTATATACGTACATACGTACAACATGTATTCTATTAGAGACAAATGTTACTTATTTCTATACGATTTACATTCGATTATTTATGAAATAGTTTTTTAATTATCTTTATTAATCTCATTTATATCGTAAGGTTTCCTTTTCCATTCTCTTCACAAAGAAATGTTGCATTACAAATTGAAAATATATTGATTTTTATACCATATTTCTGTCTTCGAACAAACAGTACCATACAACTACTGCGAAAACACAAAAATTAACTTTTGGAATTTAAATTTACAAAAAAACAATAATAATAATAAGTGTAATGAATATATTAACCCAGTAGTTAAACAAGAACGTCTTAAATATGTATTTTAAATTTATGCACAACAATATACATACTTGAAGTCATAAACGCAAATTATGTACAAAAATACTTGATGTACTTAAAAGAAAGAAACAGTACATACCTATAGTATCTAAGTAAAAGCCACCAGGTAAATATAAAACTTGGCTAAAATCATTAACCCTAATAAAATTAAATTTATAAAAAGAAATATATGTATTGGCGGTATGGTATGCCGGCATACTAACGATATTTTAGTATAAAAAAAACATTGTATAGTTTTGTGATGCTCAAACAAGGATTGCTTGAACACCTATAAGTCATAGTTGTGGTCCTTATACTCTAAAAACCAATCACTCGCAGTTCAAGATGAAACGATTCCATTCAGATAATTTTGACGATAAAGAGGTAAGGTTCTGGAAGGCTTACTGCCGAAAATGACTTTAAATAATAAAAATTGGCGAGAGAAACGTAGTTGCAGTTATTTATAATTGTTAAAATTGTTCAGCTGAAACAAGAATAATTTAATTAAAAACAAAAAAATAAAATGTATATTAGCTGGGGTCAACAGCCTGACCATATTTTTATCGGCCGAACAACTTATAATTCCGATCCTAAAGCGATCGAAAATAATACCACGGACATGATATCGTGGTTCCGATCCTAAAGCGATCGAAAATAATACCACGGATATTATATCGTGGTTTATCAAACTTATTAATAGAATTTGTTAAATTAAATCAGAAACAGAATTGATAGAAGCCCTAAAAGGCAAAACTCGAGATACATTTGCATAATTTAAGTTCATTTCTAACTGTAACTCACAATCCTGTATTTTATTTAAAGCAGCTTAAAAATTAAAAAACTTGGTTAACAATTAAAAAAGATTAGATGGTTTAGATTGTGCATTACTAGCAAAATATTAAGCATTTCACAAAATGAAATTTCTTTTTGTGAACTTTGAAACGTTGATAAATAATTAGAAGACTTGTATTGAAAGATATTGTAGGCATGGAGACATAACAAAGCATAAAACCATTTACTGTAATATTCTTTAAATGGTTGCAGTCTAGCTATCATGCATACCGGATCTATTTAGCATATGAAATTCATATTATGAATTCCAAAATGAACTTCATACATTTACACATACATTGATAAACATACATACATGCAAATGCAGATATATGTATATATAAAAAGTATATACGATCAATCTATCTTTGCTCTTATCGGTTGGTTATGTTGGTAATGAAATTTTTTAATTCGGTCAAGCAATTGGTCAAATAAATACAGAGAAACAAAACCGAAACATATAAAGTAGCAAAAATGACAACAACAAAATTATATGAAATGATCGTTTTCTATACAATCATTATCATGCTATAAGCTAATTGTCAAAGTTCTTCTGTATGTAGTAGTTAAGTAACAATTAAATACTGGATTTTTGCTTCTTGCGAGTAATTTAACAGTAATAAAATTCCTAAGAAAAAATGAAAATGAAAACGGCTTGGAGCGCTTCAGGTTAAAAATAAATGAAAGCGAAAGAGATGTTGTTCTGCTTTTGGCCTATGCTTACGATGATTGACTATAATAAAAAAATACGCCCTTCTAACCCAGTGAAGAAAATATTATGTTCTAATTCTAGACAAAACAGACAAAAACAACACTCTTACCTTAAAAATATAATGATGCCAGAAATATTTGCAATCAAGTCCCAATTGCAAAAGTTTGCTCCCAAAAATCCCCCACAGAACTGAAATCATCTTTTAAAAGCAACAAAAGATAAGTTTTTTAAGAGTTTACTTTTATAGGGTACTTATTGTACAATTTCTAATGTGTAGCGGAATTTGAATGTCTCAATAATGTCAATCCACGTGACTTTGAATGCAAAGAAACACCAAATTTCTTATATACAAAATTTACTATATTCTTGCTAACATACCCAATCTGCCTATGTAGGTAGGCAGTTTCGTTAAACTGCGTTAAAGACGCTTTTTAATTATTACAGCAGGCTGTTGCTCAACAAAGCCTAACCGCTAATACCGAACAATATTAAGGTGACAAGACTTTAGTTCAATAGAACCTCAACATTTGGTATAACAAATATGTTTAGGTATATTTTATTGCAATAACCGAAGTAAGTTTATAAACACTTTTACTTTCAGAAGCATTGAAGAGAATAGCTTTCAGCATTGCGGATAGACAGCATGTGACACAGAATATTACATCTAATCCCTATACAATGGAAAAAAGTATTTAAAATAAAAAATCAGCCAATTTCGAATACGTTTTTATCGGAGTAATTGCTGTCCATTAGCTGTTATAGTTATGGTTATACCCTCCTCCAAGGCCGTTGTACCGAACCCATTTGTATTTACAAGGAGTTTTGGATAATATTCTCACTATAAAATATTATTTTTATTATTATTAATATTTATCGATTATCATATCAATAAATATTCGATATCAATAAATATTCGATATATCGATATTCATATCAACTTCGGTGGCCACAATTAAGCTAGTTGGCAAGATATTATTGGTATTTTAAGTTATCCGATATTGAATATATGGTTTAATTATTGCATAACTTTTTTAAACGGATAAAGTTAAGTAATAAAACACCATGTTTTACAAATAATATTAAAAAAGGCAAACCGCAGAACATGAATCACTCATCAATACAATACTATTACGTACACTAGCTTAAATAACCGCATTTTTTATTAGTGAATTCTTGAATATACTCTTGCGGAGAAGATTAACCGATCGTATATTAACACATATCAAATACGTACTTAAGCACTAATCAAGCGCTTTAAAAATGTAAGGTTTTAATGTCTCAATGTTCTTAAATATGTTCAAATATATACGAAAAACATTAGTTTTTCACGAAATACATACATATAAATTTTAAATTATCGTAATGGCATATAATAGTCATTCGTTTCTTTTTTTTTTTTAACAAATTAATAGCTTCTAATGTCAGAAAAGCTAGGAAATTACCAGAATGTATATACGTTTAAATCCATACAAGATAAAAAACACAACATTTGATATGAGGTAGGATTTCAATTAAAAAAAATAAATAAAATCAAGACGGTGGGAGCCTACATTTTGTCATTAAAACCCTGCGAGAAATTTGAGAACTACAATGGATGGTTATTGGAGAATTTAAACGACCTCATGTAGCATAGGATCTGCCATTTAATATGAAATTGATTTAAATCTGGGCAAATGAAGGCGAGTGGAGTCAAGTTAATGTAATTTATAGTAAAAATAAATATTTATATTATTTTTCCATTTGATCGATCACAGAAGTTAGCGTTGAAATGTATAATTTTATACTATTGTAAAATAAAAACTACTTTGGTAGTTGGGGTTGGGGTCATGTTGATAATAGTACACAACAAATTAAAAATACTCCCAATTATATAGGTTAAAACACAAGCCAGGCGACTGACATTAAACATTTTTTGTCGACTAGATACTGTAACAAGGAATCAATCGTGCACTGAAACACACCCGATCTGTATAATCAGTAATATAAGGAAAATTGTTGAGCCAGAAAGTAGTATAAATTATTGAATCGATATAAAATTAAGTTCCAATTTCCATCAGTAAATTGAAAAATGGTGAACGGTGTGCAGTTTCAGCATCCGGAAAAAATATTTGTGTTTGGAGGAATTTACTACTAGAGCTGTTATTGTATCAGTGCACGTTAGATCTAAATGTGTTTAGAAATATCCGATGTATCAAACACACCGACTCCCGCCATTTTTTTAAGCTAGACATTATTAAATCTCAATAAATAATAAAAATGCGTAAAGATCTAGTTAAATCTCTCAGCACATAAATTAGCCTATCACCAAAGGTATGCAATTAAATTTGTAATTAAATGCTTTCATCTGGCAGCACTGAAAGAATCATAAGAAGAAAGCACACACATGTGTGTACAACATAAATACGACACAACAGCAGTTACAACTGAAATTGGAAGGAAAAGTAGAGGCGGTGGTGGACGAAGAACACACAAGACCCATCCGTCATATCTAAACGATTAATAAACATTTCTGTTTTACTTTTGTAATTATTGCAATAATTGCTAACACCTTACGATAAATTGATTCATTTTTTCAATAGAATTTACATATGCAATGAGTGGCAGTATTGCCCACATGTTTCAATAATTTCTTCGTCTTTCGAAACCTTTTGCTTCCTTATTATGTAGAATGTTATTTTCCGTATAAAATTACCTGTGTACTTTTCTTTGAAACTTACCAACAAAGCGCAACTCGTCTGGTGGGTCAATGATCAGCTTGGCTGCTAGCTGGGCAGCGTTATAATTGGCCATTTTTTTCTTTTTTTAAATCAAAACTTCTTTAAATTATGTCGTGGAAAAAATTAACAATTTTGCAAATATTCAATTAAGTCTGCTTTTTTCTTTTCCTATTTTATTCCTTTTTAGTGTGTGTCTTTCACTCTCTCTCTTCTTTTCGACTTCGCTTTCGTTTTTATTCGCTGCGTATGTGATGATGACTGCACGGGAATTTTTTGTGCTTCGAAACAAGAAGTGAACTCGTTGTTTTTTTTACTATTTTTTTCGTAATATTTTTACACGCCGGGTGCTTTTAACACTTTTTATTCCAGGATTTTTAAAGAGGGCAATTATTTTTATATTTAATACTGCAAATTTTTATTATGAAAATTTGCTTTATCTATCTTTTTATAATTAGTACAACGCACACCAAAAAAAACTATTCCAGTTTTCCGTTTGCTCTCTAATCCGTTTTACGTTTTCACATAAAATTTTTTCTCTTCAGTTTTCCTTTTTGCTTCAATTATTTTTGGCAAATTCGCATGCGTCATCGAACCGTTGCCAGATAGTATTTATTGAGGAAATATAAAAAGCTTTTTAAAAGAACAGTAAATTTTAAGCTAAATATATATATTGAATAAATTAAAATCACACGAAGAATTTATTTGTTGCAATTAAAATATATTAAGTTATTTTCATATTTTCTACAAATTTCTAAAATTAATTTAAAATAATTTTCAAAAAGTATGGCATTTCCATTATTTGAAATATTCGCTTTATATTAATTGAGGAAGTGTTTGGAATACACTTATTTGCTTTGATAACAGTGTTACTTGATGACATTAATTACACTGAACAAAATTATAAAAATAGATTTTTATTTTAAATAATTTTTTTTGCTTACAAGACTACATTCAAACAATATAATTACGATTGTAATATGTTTCCCTGAATTTCTTTTGAAGGTGGTTCACTTAGGAACGAATACAAAAATTGTGAAAATAATATTCATATCCCTTCCAAACAAGTGTAATGTAACTATAAGCTCTTTTGAAAATATAGCCCTCGGCATTATATATTTGTAAAGTCAATGTTTCTTCTATACAGAACAAAATTATCGATTAAAGTAATTGACATTACCAAGGATATCTTTCTAAGACACACAGCCTTAAGCTATATCGAACTAGTCGTTTCAGTGACATAATTTGCTCCACAATTATCTTCCCAATGTGACGTTCCTTCCCGACGCAAAGCTAATTTATCCTAATCTAAATCAGAACCCTTTTTATCAATCTACAGAAAAATAATTTACATTCGAACTAAGCGTTATTAATAAAAAAAGCAATATATACGACTATAATAAAACAAAACACTATATATCAGTACTTTATTATAAAAGTAGTATTAACGGTATATATTTTTTTCATTAAATTATCAAGGGACAGTTACATTTTAAACGTGTGATTTTCTCTTTAGCGTTAAGCTTTTCTTAAACCATTTCGGTTACGAGTCCTTGGAATTTATCTAAAAATATTTGTTTGGCACTGCAATCCTTCATGGTCTCAACATATTTTCTGATGTTTTTCGCTATATTTTCCTCCAACGGACGTCCGCATTTCTTGATAATCTCCAACAACAATGACTCGAAACTCAAAAATGTTTCTTCATATATTTGTTCTGGTGCCGATGAGATAATTTTTAAAACTTTAATTTCCAATTTTTCAATTTTCTTATTGTCATCTTCGATTTGTGGTAAAAGAAATTTCTGCACAATATTTGCATAATTCGATAGACAATGACGATAATTGTTAATGGCATTAGGATTTGACGTCTCATTAACCACTCCACTCAATATGATCATAACATCCGAGATATGGGGTAAAAGACGTTCACTACGTGCTAGCCACTCCGTTTCCTTCATAGTACAGCGTACATAATTCTATAAAAGTAGGGTAATCGATTAGGAATATGCTTAAAATATTTGATATTAAATTTTGTCTTACTATTATTAGAAACATTTCAGCTTCGGATTTGTCTTCGATATCGAGTCTAATTAGAAATCGATCAAATTCAATGGGTATTTGATCCGAAGTAAGAGAATATTTTTGAAAATAATACTGCGTTAAAGGCTTATATGAGTCCTTAATAACTTTGGTAATCCATTTGCGATCTGTAACAAAACAATAAAATTTTAAAATTCATTTAGAAATCGATCATAACAAACGTATTTAAAAACGTATATGCGTTTTACCCTTTTCAGTGGCGTTGGGTAGAAATTTTTTAGAAGTTTTCTGTATAAACTGTATGCATTCCCGTACAATTTCATCACGGACATCAGAGTATGTGATTAAATCCCATCTGGCCTTATCCATGATCTGAGCGGCCATCAACAATACGGGTGCGGTTATTTCACCGAAATTTAGGGGCTTATGTGACTGAGATTCTGCATACGAACCGATTATATTCAAACACTTTACCAAAGGCAATAATTGTTCAAACTGTTGTTGATCCAAATACTGATTGACATGCTTGTGTATGATTTTCTTGAGAAACTCTGTTTTATTATCGGGATAATACAGGCTAAAATAGATTTCACATAACAGGGTTGGGAAATAACGTTTTTCCAGGATAGACAAGTCATTAAGCGCTGCTAAAAGTTGGGGAATGAAATAGTTATTCGATAAAGGCCTACATAGCTTCACTGTACTACAATAATTGTTTATATGGGCCAGATTATGGCAAGCTATATCAAAGAACTTTTGCCAGGCTAATTCAGCGTTTTCAAACGTGTAGATGAGAAACTGTTGTACATCAAACGAGGAGCTATCGGCATGGTATTTATTGAGAAATTCAGTAATTCGAGAAGAGATTTCTGCACGAGCAAATAGTGTGGTGTTAGAGCCGAATAACTTACATTGATAATTGAGCACACTTAAAATTTGCTGGACATTATAGTTTTCCATTGACAATAGAATCAATTCACTTAATTCTTCATAGTCTTCAGGGTCTACATTCATTTGTTCCAAATTGCATTTTATATCTTCTGGAGAGTCATTTTGCTCCTCCTCTTGATAGTTGCGTAGTATTTCCAATTTAATAAAATCCAATATTTGCAAACAATGTTCTGCGGTCATTAATTTAATGTTTTGTTTAATAGCCTGCAGACATTCCTCATTACCCAGAGACACTGTGCGGTTAAGCAATTCATCAAACCAAGCTTTCCTTATGTTATAATCCAATTGTATGTCATCAAGTGTATTTAGAATCTCGCCTATAGTGGCATCTCTTATTGTATCTTCTAAAGTCTTGGGACGTATTTCAATCACTTTTAATTGCTGTTGAACATCATGACCAAATGTTTTATTGCTTAACATTCTTTCGCCCACCTTGTACGCCATAGTACCTATGACTTCTTGTAAATTTTCTTTATCGTTGAAATCAATTTCTACCCAGTAAATAAAGACATCAATTTTCACCATCATTACTTGTGTTTGTAAAGCATTTAACAAGGCCGTTATGATTTTTAATTGTTGTTCCTTTAAGTGCTTTGATTCCTTCTTATCCAGAGTTTTCTTCAACAGTTGGTTGCATATGTTGTATTCTCTCCATTCCTCTAAAGGTTGGGCTACATCGGCATTTTCGTAAACATCAAAGGTGTACAAAACCAATTCAAGTAAATGTTTTAAAGCAAAGCCAGCATATTTATATGATTTCTTTTTGGTAAAATTTTTAAACTTTTCCGAGTCTGGAGTGTAGAATAAACGCAATAAATTCATGGCATAATCGTAAAGTTTGTTGTGTATTATACGCGTATCTACATTGTCCATAAGTCTAAGGTCACTGCGTGTTATAGATATAAAAATGGCTTTGAGTAGAAGAGCCACTTTGTTTAAAACTTCAAACGCATCTTCAATGAATTTCAAGGAATCAGTGGCAGGTTCGAAATACTGAAATGAAAACCAACAAGGGGCGTACGAAAGCATTTCATTAAAAAATTGATCCAAATTCAATTCCCACACTAGGGTGACCAATAAAAATTTGGGCATTAATGGACAAATTTCCAAAACATGTACAAATTCTGGATCATCTTTAAGATTATACTTGTAGGTGACATCTGTGTTCATCATAAAAAACATAAATATCTTCCTTAACTTTTGTAATTTATGCGAATCCTGTAAAGGTCTCTTCGATTCCTCATCAACAAGGCCACGTTCCACCAGATAATCTTGCAGACGCCTTACCAATTCATTTATAAATGATTCATTTCCTGCAAATATTAGATTTTATTTCTTTATTTATAATTTATTCTTAATTTAGGAATACCAGGCCATACTAACCTCCTCGAAAATATAATTTATTAAATGGTTTTATATGCTTGTGACAATATTCCATAATGGATTTAATACCGTCGAATTCCTCACAGTATTCCATGACTGATTCGGTTCTCAAAATATCCAAAGTCTTAAATAGATCACGCATCAGTTTTTTTTATATAAATCGAAAATTTTCGAATTCTTTTATACAAATTTTAGATTTTATTATATTCGTAAGTATTTTACACGAACTTTTCTTGGTTTTGGCACATGTAAACAACAAAAGTTGTTATTCCGGCAAAAAAAATAGATTATAAACAAATCAAAGAACAACACTGTTTACGGAGAAAGAGATGCCAGATGAAATTTTAATCAATTATAATAACGTTTAAAATTTGAAAATAAAAACAGATAAACTGCTTTTTATAAATAAAGGTAGTAATACCGGTTCAATTTTTCTAAAGCAGGTAAGTCCAATTGCTATGGAAACAATACGTTTGAATAGTTTTGATCTTTGTTTAATTGTTTGAGCTAGACATACGAATATTTTTGATATATTTTTTATTACAATAATAAAAAAAAAGGTGAAATATATATGAACAAGGAAACATATAATAAAATATTTTTTAAAATAAGAATGTAAGATTTAAATAATTGTTTAAAATTAATAAATTAAAATATAGATAACGTAAAAACACTTTACTATTCTACAAATACAGCCCTGAGTGTGATGTTCCGTATAACAACTCTGTTTATGTGTATTCCCTTGAGCACCGGTTTTTATTCCGTTATTTGTTTTGATTCCATCTATTATGAAAATCTAATGGAAAGGTATATAAACAAAATAAAAAAAATAAGTTTTTCACATTTTCTTACGGCTATCAATCACAGTAATTTTTTCGATTTTTTTGTCAATTTCGCGTTAAGATTATTAAAAAAATGCTTGTAAAGTGTGAAATAATGAAAAATTACAGAAAATAGAATCATTATAATATTAAGGAAACACAAAGGAAAACGAAATGAGTGAAGAATTTGAATTGAATGCTTTGCAATCTGGACCAGATGAAATTGCAACAACGAGCAGCAGCAATTCAAAAGCAGAACATTTAATACAACAATTAAATGCCAATAATTTTAAGAAATTGGCTTTATCTATAGTCATTGGTTTTATTATCTACCATGGTATACTCAATTGGCAGTATGGTAAGTAGCATAAATGCAATAATATTCGAAAAATAAGAAATTATAATCAGAGGCTTTTGCAGGTAGTGATTCCTGCCAATGGTTGCTGTCGAAAGGACGTTTTAAAGGCGACAATGAGTGGCAACCGTATGGTTGTATGATGCACAAATACACCCAAACGTAACTTATCAATTTCAAAAAATTAATTATTATCTCCACAATCAATGATTATTCTTTCTCATGACTCGCTGACAGTCCATAGATGGGAATGAGTCATTTGCACCGACTGTTTATTTATGTAGTAATATAAAAAAAATGAAAGCGAGCCTTCATGCATTGTCACTGATAACAAAACGTTTGTTATTATTTATAAAAATCGGTTTTTTTATTTGATAAATTACCGCCACAACAAACTGTGAACGCGGTTGCCGCCAGAGCTCGGACTAGGTTTCTGATAAGAATTGATTCGATTGCAAAAAAAAAGAAAACATCATAAAAGTGTCTAATTGTAATCAAATAGTGTAACTATATAAAGGCTGTTACAATGATAAATTGTAGCGAGAGTTCAATATATTTTAAAATGTCCAATTGGCGTATTAGGTTTTCATACACTTTACCGATTTCTAGTCTTTTCACAGATTGCGATTCCGAATTTGGCGCGTTTAAGATAATATTTAAAGATTTCTAGTACTTTTAAATCTTTAGACGTCGTTTTTTCTTATTAGTTTCTTCAAAAGAAAATTATAATTAATTTGAATATTTACTCGCTCTTTAAAACATTACAAAATTAATTTTAAATTAATAATAAGTCTTACATCATGATACACATACATATGTACATATGTGTAAAGCATTAAATTAATTTATAGTCGACCTCCAAACGTAATTAGAATTCTTAATGCAGGAATATTCAGATTAACATCCACTACACACACAAGCTGAATGTTTTATTAAGAAATTTTGAATTCTATCTTTTATGAAAGGCATGCAATTGAATGGCTTATTCAAGCAGAGCTAGAATGATTCCAATCAGTTCAACAAACCAAAAACTTTTTAAGTAAAATTCATTAAATTTACGTAGGGATTTACTGAAATATTTAACATCGTTTTTTATATCTTTTCATTTCTTATAATTCATTATCGATTAATATTTTGTGTGCGGTTTTCTATTTCAAGTGACACAAGACGGTGTTTACGTTATCTGGCATTTTGGAGCTATAAAAACCATTTCGTTTTTATAGGCGATTATTCGGTTCATCAGTTGTATAAACAATTCATTAATCATCTGCATCCTAGTGACGACGATAATGGCTCCATGCTATTACAGCCGCCAATAGATACAGAATTCGAAGATCGTAAACTAAATATGAGGGCCACATATATTTTTGCCAATGAAGTATCCGATTTTCTACTTGATTCCATTACTAAATTCGAAGATACTAAAGAGGTTCGAGCGGTTTTTGTAGTGGGTTTTACACATCGTAACTTTCTTAGTGGCAATGTTACTGAAGATCTTCTAAAGCAATACGCGGCCAATTTAACTCGTCTCGTTGTGCCCTTCGATCATTTGGTTACGCAAAAATCCAAAGTTTTATGGAAATTGCAGGATCGTGTCAATGAGGAAAAACTGCCTGATAATTGGAAACTCGTAAAAAATGAAGATATTGATCGTTTAAATCGTGTTGCTCGTCAAGTTTTTCGGTATACGGATGCCAGCATTTGGGAGTCGGCTTGGCATATATCGAATGGTTTAGTTGATAATGCCGTTGATGGCTATAAGTTGTGTTCGTTAGGTCTGAGACACTATGTACAGATAATGTTGAATATGTATTGCAATGATTATATGAATTATAATGATGGCAGCTGTTGTAGCAGTGCTGAGCCCTATACTCCTTTGCAAATTGTTACATATGCTGTGTTTGGAGTTTGGTAAGTAGGAAAGTCGTAGAAATCATTTGAACAATTTAAAGTTTTAAAATGAAATATTAAAGTGCATTAGTTAGGTGTTTTAATATTTTCGTTGAAAAATAATTTATTCATTCCTTTTAGCATTATCTTAACTGGTGTTATATTTCTAAGACGTTGGCTTCTACATTTACGTGGTCATACATTGTATACACCACTTCAACCACAACGTCATGATTTGCATCACACGGCTCCCATGACATCGTCCACTTCGAATGGTGGACCTTCATCGCTAGGCTTGAGTGGTTTGGATTTTACGACTCCCATAGTGGCCATGGCTATGTTGGGTTTCATTATGGCCTACTTTTATTTATGTGATCGCACTAATTTCTTTATGAAAGAGAACAAATACTATTCGGAATTCAGTTTTTGGATACCGGTCGGTTATGTTTTCGCTCTCGGTCTTTTTTTTACTGAAGATTCTAAATTTACGAAAGTTTTGAATCGTGATCAATCAGATGAGCTAAAGGGTTGGATTTTATTGGTAGTTTTGATATATTATATGACCGGAGCTCATAGAGTATTGCCCATACACATGCATATTAAATTATTGTTAAGTGGTTATCTTTTTCACACAGGCTATACACATTTCTCGTATATGTGGCAGACTGGTAACTCTGGTTTTGTAAGATTCTTTCAGGTGATATTTCGTTTAAATTTCATGACTGTTATATTGTGCTTCTGCATGAATCGTCCGTATCAGTTTTACTATTTTGTGCCGCTCTTATCCTTTTGGATGTGTGTGGTATATTTTTTACTTTCCTTGCCGCCACGTATAACTGCCCAATCAGTGGAATCGAATCCTTTGCACTATCTGTACTTGGTGGGTAAATTTGTGGGTTGTTTCAGTGTCGTGACCATATTATTTATGTCAGAAGTGTTCTTTGAGCGTATTTTTGTAACTCGTCCGTGGAAGGCATTGTTTGTTACCACCGATGATGACATACACGAATGGTGGTATCAATGGAAATTGGATCGTTATACAGTAATGTTTGGCATGATTGCTGCTGCTTGTTTCCATATAGCCCAAAAGTATAGTATATTCGATGATAATAACCATGGCAATCTGTTTTCTAGAAGAACTTCCATAACAGTTACCCTGTTGGCCTTATTGGGTGTAGGCTTCTATACGGCTTTCTCATTTTTGTGTCGCAATGAACAGAATTGCGAGGAAATACACTCGTATATAGTATTTATACCCATAGTGGGTTACATTATCTTACGCAACATATCGGGCATATTACGTACTCGTTATTCCACATTTTTTGCTTGGTTCGGTCGTATATCCTTGGAGCTATTCATTTGCCAATATCATATATGGTTGGCAGCCGATCGTCATGGTGTTTTAGTTTTACTTCCAGGTTTCCCTACCTTAAATATGATAATCACTTCGTTTATTTTTGTATGTGCTTCGCATGAAGTACATCGCATAACGCAAATCCTACTGCCTTTTGCAGTGCCCAATGACTGGAAATTAGTTACACGTAATTTTATAATATTCCTTATAATCCTAATACCCATAGCTCGTTCTGATGGTATGTTCTAGGTGCGATAATAATCCATTTTTGGTTTCAGCTTAATACATATTTTTAAGAATATCAAATTGTTTCTTTGTATTTGTATTTGTTTTAAATCAATCAAAGATAGAAAAAAAAGAAACAAAAATCATGTTAAATTTAATTAAGAAAACTTTAATTATAAGATTATAAAAATTTATATTTCTTTTCCTTTAATAGCGGCTGTTGTTGTTCACATTTGTAAGATTATTTCAAAACAACAAAATATCTGTATATTTTGTATTGCTTTATAAAATAAATCTATTTACGCGAATATACTCGTATAAAGACATTTCGAAAATTCCAACATTAGTTTAAATAAACCTTTTAAGTTCGAGTTTCTTTTCAAAATGTCCTGCATCAAATGAAATGAAGATAGTAAAATATATATATATTTAGGGCATACATTTAATACTATGTATAGCAATGTTTGATACCATTGAAAAAGCTCTCGTTTATTTTGGTAATCAATCAATCAAGTATTAATTATTTCTTTTAGCACAAACCTCTATCTGTGCTCTCTCTTTCAAGACTTATCTGATCATAGGGACCAGTGTTGAAAAATGCATTACTTTTGTACTTTTTGCAGTACTTTTTCATTTCAACAATACCGCAGTACCCACGCGATGCTTTTAGTACTTTTTTATTTATTACAGATTTTATGTTTTGCCTTTTTTAACTATTAATGCATTAGCAACATGTTCAATGTAATGCTAAAGGTAGAATTAGGCTTTAGCCCCGGTTAGCCAAACGGAGCCACGGAACGTACGTTGGTTTTTAGAATACGAAAAGCAATGAAACCGTTTGGCTAACCGTAATGTAATTTCAGTAAGCATTTGCATTGCTCTTCATATGCTAAAAACAAGAAAAAACGTATGTTACATTACATTCTATCGACGTTTGACTAAACGGGGCTTTTACGTTTTGTTACGTTCCGAATCAGCTGTTTTTGTCTTGTATGTAAGGAACACGAATAAGTCGGTAGTTTTTCTGTTCCGTTCTGTTCTGTACGTGTATTAAATACAAATAAATAAATAGTCTAGTACATAGTGTGCGGGCTTACTAGACGTGAGCCTACGGTTCAAATCCCATGTCAGACATCTCCATCAAAACGAAGTATGAAAAAATATTTCACCGGCGACTTCATTCTGTCGTTCGTAATTCATGCTTTGCGCCCACTGGCGGCTGTATTTAGTGTTTTTCGCTCTATCGGATGGCAGCTATTATGCAGCATAGACAATCCAACAATGCAACGTTATCGTGTAAAGTTTTGTGTGAATTTTGTGTGAATTTTTCTTGAATTCATCTCATCCTCGCAAAATATTCTGAATTTTTACCGTGAAAATAGAACAGAACTCAATTATTACGTTAGTAATTATAATTGTTATTAAAAATAAATGCTTTTAATGGAGCCTGACTCTCAAGTATTCTCTTTCGGCAGTAAAAGTGTTAAAGATCTAAATATTTGGTGTTACGTACCATCTAATAGCATAAACAAATGCGTACCATCGGTAGTACACGTCACCCGATGTGGCAGCCTAGTGCGGGTCGCCGTTGATACGCACCGGTGTGAGCATGTTAATCATGACAGCAATTAATGTAGGTGCAGTGTGGCAAATGATTAAAATATTATTGTTTTTCAATTTTTGAATAGAAACGAAGGAAACTGTTTTTGTCAAATAAAATCGATTCTCCCTTTTGGAATGGAAATTGCAACTTAATTGTTTTTCCCTGGATGTTGGAATATTTTAAATATTTTAAGAACTTGTTTCTATTTTATTTCAAAGCAATACAACACATCTGAAGCAGTTGTTTTTCAAATAATTGAAACCCAATTTTTTTTTTAATATATGTTAATAAAATAAAACATAGTAAAGAAAGAAAAAGAAAAGAAAACATTTGAAATAAATTCACTTATCGTTATAATGAATTTAAATTTAATTTATAATATAAACACAAACGAGTCAGTCAATTTAGTCTTTACAAAGTTTTAAACTCTTAGTAATCAATTTAATTATAAAATTAAATAGAAATAGTTTAGTATTGTAAGTAAAAAAAAAACAAAAAAAAAATTTATGATAAATTTTGTTTTTTTTTTTTGTTAATTTTTGAATTTTATAATTAAGCCCGTAATTATTTGTATTCATAATTAATTATTTATTGTATGTATAAATAATGTTTGTACTTATTTTAATAATGTTCTTTTTTTGTTTTTGTTTGTTTCTCTTAATTTAGTTTAAATCAAGCACAAAATGATTTTATAAATGAAATGAAAAATGAATACAAAATGAAATGTTAAGAAATGATACAATAAAATAAGAAGCTCAAACAGATCAAATTGTTTTCTGTCGTAATAGTTTTCAAGATTTCAAACATAACTCTAAAAAAGCTGTGGTAATGTCAAGTGCTTGGGATTGAAATAACAGGTAATTAATTATAATTTCATGTTATTTGTTTAAATAGTTTTCTATTTTCTTTTTTATTTTTATTTCACAAGTAAGAATCAAATCAAATAAGAAAAATATATTTACAATTAATTACACATTAAAGACATTGGTTAGACTACCACACAGAAATTAAATTCTCTGTAGTCTTTGCTAAATACATACATAGGTTTGTTTATTACAATATATTTATATGCATATACAGTGAGCGCCAAAAGTGAGTAAACACCTCTGAAATAATTTATTTTCTTAGGATAGCGAGAAAAGTAAATGAGAATAGTCGAATAAATTTCCAAAAATAAAAAAGTTTATTTATTACTTATAAATGTTAAAACAAAACAACAACTCATGATAAAGGAACTTTTTTATACTTAAGAACAAAACTGACTCACTTATGGCGCTCAGTGTACATATGTATGTAAACCCTCCATCGTTGCAATGATGGAGAAATATAGGATCACAATAAGTTGATTTGAATATGTTCCGAATAGTGTCATGGTTTTAACTTCGTAACAGTTTTTGCCTGTAGCCATTATTCCAGCGTTAAGTTGTCTTTTCTTTTTGCTAACTGTATATATATTATATCCTTCGATTGTACTCCTTGGAAATTCTTTTATTAGTTCTAATATTTGCGTGAAGTATTCTTAAAATTCTGAGAAGATTTTTGCTTGTCTCTAGGTGCATCATTCCGGAAGTCAAGCAATCATACAGCAGAGATGATATTGTTACGTTTTTACCGTTTAAAAACGTTTAAAATATGAGCTCCTAGATTGCAAATAAAATAACAATAAATTTGTGTTTAGTTTTAATTAAAATTCTTGATGTAAACAACAACAATTGCTTTTCTTTGTTATTCCTCTGTTTACACCCTTTGCATAAACAATAACAATTACTAGGCAATTATTCGACAGATCTTTGTAACGGAGATCTTAAAATCACGATTACTCTCTTCTAACACACCGCGTCTTCACACAAGACTGACTGAACTTCACTAACTCAGTCGCCAGCTTTACCTTGCCTTTTCTATTGCAAACTAAACAGTCTGATGAATGTTCTTGATCGTGATTTCCCCTTCGCGAAATCTCTATAATTGTAAACATCGTTGTTTACGTTTATTTGCAGCGTTTGTTGTTGTATTTTTGTTTACTTGTTTACCATTTTTTTATGCTGGTGTTTGTTGGTGTTTGTTTTTGTAGCTTTTGCTTATAATTTTAATGTTAAGCAATTAAAAAACCAAAACACCAGTAACTAGATTTATCATTCTCGTAATAATATTATGTTTGAGTTGAATATCGATAGTTTAACGCGTTAGGAAAAAAGGACAATCTTTAGACGTATCTCAACCGTTAGAATCGTTTGTAATTCATTGTTTTTCAACGATATGTTGTTGAGGTAACCAAACTGATTGACCATCGTTAGCTACTTTGTGTGTACATATACACCACCAAAGATTTTATTTCACCAATCCATTGCGCTTAATGCGAGGTTTTTAGGTTCCTACGAATGTATCTTAACAATTGAAAAATAGGAATTAAAATTGAATTGTAGAAATTGTTTTGAATTTGACTTTGAGCCTGGAGTGCAATCTTAATTTTTAAAGTTTAAATATCTTCATATTGTGTATAATAAAATAATTTTTAATTTTGTTTTATTAATGTTTTATAAGATTTTATTAAATATTTCATAATTTTGCTGCTGAATATTGAAAGACTTTTACAATTTCTATGAACTTTACATCATAATTTTCCGGTATTGAATTTGTTTTTTTAAGGGCAACAGAGAAGTCGATATTATTTTATTAACTTCCATTGGCATCCGTATGTTTATGGTCCTTATAATACGAAAGCACAATACAGGTCAGAAATGTAATTTTGTAAACATTACAGCTGCAGCATGTGCATTGCTCTTGAAGTGTATTGTTATTGAATAACAGGTGAAGGTTAAATATTCCAAGCAGTACACAGGCGAAAATTCATGAGCAATTGTATGTGAATTTGGCTCCATAAAATGTTAATGCTTGGCTGTCAAATTTCCTCGTATGATGGGGTTATCATGGAAATCAATGTATAAAATATCCACAAGAGTTTCACCCGTTTAGAGTTTTTAATTTAATTTATATACGGTCCTGGAGAAATATTTTCAGATTAAAAAACTCCAAAAATAATTTAACGAGTGCCGTTGTGCGTAATGTCTAGGTAACTTGTACTTTTTAATTTCGATTGCCTCTTAGTACAGTAAGTAATGTTAAAAAAGTTTTTAAAGTCTTTTATCATGAGTTCAATTACGCTGTATTTTTCTTCGTAGTCTAGTAGGTAGTGTGTTGACTTATTAGACATAAGGCCACGGTTCAAATCCCCGGTCAGACATCAAAATATGAAAAAATATTTCTTCGGCAACTTCCTCTCAGCAGGTTTCTGGCAAAAACTCTGAGCGTCAAATAAAATTGCCATAAAAAGTTTCTCAAAAAGTCTGTCGTTCGAAGTAGATTTTTAACTGTAGGTCCCACCACTCATGTATAAAATTAACACACAGAACATGGAGTGGTGTGAGAAACTAGGTCGTAATTCTCACTGAAGAATTGTAATGACCAATTATGTATGTATGTATGTATGTACATATGTTATGTATTTTACTGCACTTTGTGTGTAGTTTTGTTCAAATGAAAAGCTTTTCATTTGGCGCCAATTTCTTTTGCCTTTGCCAAGTACTTACTATAACGAGATGACTTTCGGGACTCTCCTAAGAGAGTATTCTTAGCAAAGCTTTACATTTTTTTTGTGTAAAGAAGAGAGCCAAATAAAAAAAAAGAATAATTTAAGAGAATCCTTTGTTCAGACAGTGCTTAAAAGCTTTGATTTTTACAAGGAATCGTCCAACATTCTTTTGTCCCAGCTGTTGTTATTTTTATACAGTCTCGTCCACATGTGCCTTTATGGAGCAACAATCAGTTGTTGCTCTCTTTGCCTTGTCCATTCGTCTGACTATTCATTCGTTTGTCATATGTTTTTATTTTTAATTTTTATTTATTTCATTTTTATTTTATTTTTCTTTAATATCTTTAAGTTTCAAACAATGAAAGTCACTTAAAGCGGTTATTTATGGAGGTGGGGATGAGGGCAGACGTAGATCCCAGAACAAAAAAAAAATGCGTTAAACCTTAAAAAATAGTTGAGACAAAAAAGTGTAATATTTTTACAACATTTTCTTCTAAATATAAATATTTAATACAAACACACACATATACATACATACGTACACTTTCTTATTCACTTATGCACACATATGTACATACACATACACACATACATATGTTGCTTCGCGAGAGGAACATTCCGACCAAATGCTTCCGATGCTTGCAGTTTGGACATATAGCCCGCCTGTGCAAGAGTAAAGTTGACCGCTCGGGAACATGCCACAAGTGTGGACAGGACGGTCACATTGCTGGGAATTGCGAACGGGAACCACTCTGCATGTTCTGCAAAGTGGACAACCCAAAGTTCGCCAAACATATCGCGGGGAGCAGGAAGTGTCCTCAGTTTCAAAGCGCTCTTAAATCGCGATCTAGGAGATGAAGTTAATACAAATTAATCTGAATCATTGCGAAGCAGCCCAGGACCTACTGGTCCAGAGAGTAAAGGAGAAGAATATCGATGTCGCAATCATAAGCGAACCTTATAGAGTACCGATGAATAGTACTTGGATCACGGACGGATCTAGTACTGCGGCTATATGGACTTGTGGTTCATTACCCTTCCAGCAAACCTATGCGCGGGACATTGGTTTTGTTATGGCCAGGATAAAGGGAGTTTTCGTCTACAGCTGTTACGCCCCCCCGAGGTGGTCAATGGATGAGTTCCAACATATGTTGGAGAGGCTGGCGTCACACGTGCGCCTGAACACCCCCGTTATTATTGGAGGAGATTTTAACGCTTGGGCGATCGAATGGGGTAGTAGATATACTAACGCCAGGGGTCGCTGCCTCTTGGAAACATTCGCTTCCCTTCCTGTGGCGCTGATGAATGACGGAAGAGGAAGCACATTTAGGAGAGCTGGTTCGAGCTCGATAATAGATTTGTCGTTCGTGAGCGATGGCCTTGTTTCGCGGACCGCATGGAGGCTAACTGAGGACTTCACGAATAGTGACCATCAGGCAATCGTGATGACGGTTACTGGGCGCAACACGAGAGGAAACGGATTGCCGAAGTTTACGGGACCTAAATGGAAGGACTCCCGCTTTGACGAGGAGACGTATAGATTGATGTTGTCGTCTTTTCATACGACTGGCAGCACGGTCGAGGAATTAGTGAGCGGCGTATACGAAATGCTCAACACTGCATGTGATGCTGCTATGCCTAGGAGAACTGTGTGTAGGGGACGTTCCCCCTGCTACTGGTGGAATAACGAGATTCGAAGACTGCGGTCGGCGTGCTTTGGGGCGAGAAGACGGGCCCAGCGCACGAGAGGAAGACCGACATGGGAAGCCGAACGGGCTTCATATGAAGATCTAAGGCGTCAACTTAGAAGAGCCATTAAAAGGAGCAAGAAACTATCCTTTCAGCGGATATGTCAGGAAGCTGACATCAATCCTTTTGGGACGGCGTACAGAGTCGTCTGCAAGAGAATCGGTGCTCGAGAACAGCCTAAACTAGGTTGTCCAGTTTTGCTACGGGGGATCATTGGTACATTATTCCCACGTGGCCAGCCCTACACTTTTATAAGTAGGGAGCCGGAGGCCATTCATACCATACCCGAGGTAACAGGAGAGGAGGTACTCGCAGCATGCACTAGAATAGGAGATAGGAAAACACCGGGGCCAGATGGAATCCCGAATAGGGCACTTAAGGCGGCTATCCGGCTCAGACCGGATACGTTCGCCAAGGTGTTCCACAAATGCTTCGTCGAGGGTGTTTTTCCACGTAGGTGGAAGCAGCAGAAATTGGTTCTCATTCCAAAACCTGGTAAACCGCCAGGGGAACCATCGTCGTATCGGCCCATCTGCCTACTTGACACGATGGGAAAAATACTGGAGAGGATAATATACAATCGACTACTAACATGTGCTGAGGCAGGAGAAGCTCTCTCGGACCTGCAATACGGATTTAGGAAAGGACGGTCCACTGTTGACGCGATAAGGAGGGTGGTCGACATTGCAGGAGATGCAATAGAGGGCGAAAGATGGAGATTTGGCACTAAGGAATACTGCGCGGTTGTCACACTTGACGTTAAAAACGCGTTCAACTCGGCGAATTGGGGGCGTATTATGAGAGCCCTCTTTAACATGGCTACGCCGCCATACTTAATGGAGATTCTGAATAATTACTTTCAGGACAGGAAGCTAATATACCTAACGGATGAAGGAGAGCAGGAATACGTAGTGACGTCGGGAGTCCCGCAGGGCTCCGTACTTGGGCCACTACTATGGAACATTATGTACGATGGAGTACTTCGACTGCGATTGCCAAGCGGGACTACAATTGTGGGCTTTGCAGATGACATTGCCATAGTCTCGGTAGCTAAAACGGTAGGAGAAATAGAGGAGAAAACGAACACAGCGATTCGAAATGTTGGAGCATGGCTGGATGAGGCAGGTTTGACACTTGCTGCACATAAAACGGAGGCCGTCTTGATAAGCGGTCGGAAGATAGTGGAGAAGATGGAAGTGACCGTTGGAGGCACAAGGATCGAATCGAAGAGGGCGATAAAATACCTGGGCGTGATTATCGACGACAGGTTGAACTTCAAGGAGCACGTGAAATACATCGGCGAAAAAGCATCTGTAACACAGGGAGCACTGGCGAGGATGATGCCAAATATTGGAGGACCAGGTCCATTCAAAAGGAGGATAATTTCGGCGGTAATAACGTCGATAATGCTGTATGCTTGCCCAATATGGTCGGAGGCACTCTCCGTGGGGACGACAAGGAGGATACTGTCCTCGGTGTATCGTCTAAGCGCGATTAGACGGATAAGTGGCTTCAGGACAGTGTCTGATGAAGCGGTATTGGTGTTGGCAAACACAATACCAATAGACATATTGGCGGATGAGATGAGGAGGATATACCTTCGCCGTCTCGAGCACCCGGGACGAATAGCAGCTATAAAAGCGGAGGAACGAAGGACTTCCATGCACAAATGGCAGTCACGATGGGAAAGCAGTTTAAAGGGAAGATGGACATTTCGCCTTATCCCTGATGTAACCCTTTGGATGAATAACAAACATTGCGAGCTGAACTACTACGTGACTCAGTTCCTAACTGGTCATGGGTGCTTCAGGAAGTACCTGCACAGATTTGGTCATGACACTTCCCCTATATGCCCAAACTGTGTAGATGAGGAGGAAGATGCGGAGCATATTCTAATATGCTGTCCCAGATTTAGATGGCCCGGGGAAACGAGTTTAGGACCAAACCGGCTAATGGAAGAGCTGTTGAATCGTAGGATTCTATGGAGTCAATATAGCCAGAGAATGGCTGAAGTTTTGATAGTACTCCGAAGACTGGAGGAACAGAGGCGAAATTTGAATTAACGAGATAAAGCTTTCAAGCTAACCAGCTCTCCGCGAAGTAATACCTTACGGCAGTCCCGCGGAGGGAGAGTGGTTGAAGTGTGTAGGGGGTGGGTTTAGTACGTAGGTACCAGTGATGGTGAATCGTGCACTCTTTTGTTGGAACAAAAGTGTCTTTCGAAGATTCCCACCTCCGGCTCAAGACAAAAAAAAAAAAAAAAAATACATATGTTGCCTTTTTAATATGACAGGCACACGTGTCATTCATTTCAGACCTTTTTTTCCTTTTTTTTCTTTTTAAAAATGTACATGTCCTTCGAGTATGTAAGAGTAAGTGTAAGTATGTATGTGTTTGTATGTGGTTGCAAAAGAGTACACACAGATCAACACAATCCATCTGGAGTAGATGTTTCATATCAGGTCGTCTCTCTGTCTAGCGTAATACTCGTCTCACCACAATAGACTGCTGCACTGCATTTACTGTGCCATTAAAAATTAAATTTTCTTTTGGAGTTGACTAACAGGAATGCGAATTGCAAAAGTCGCTTAAGTTAGTGTTCATGTGAAAATTTTTAATGACTGTTTTTAAATGAGATTTTCTTTCATTTTTATTTTTGAGTGACCATATTTTTATTTTTCAAATGTTAATAATGAGAGAGAGTCCGTACAGACCAGAGATCAGCAATGAAACGTTTTTTCGCTACCCATAAGCACTCATGAAATTTTGAATATAAGTGAGTCAACAGTATTGAAATTTAACTATGTACGCTGATTCATTCATACTCACACTACAACGTTGATTTATAAGTACAGGTTGCAATGAGTATGCGTACAACATTGACATCAAACTCATACCATTCGAAATATGTTTGATTCATAAGCCAGCCTACTCATTTAAATTCATAACTTTAGAAAAATACTTATACATACATACAAACCTAATTGATCATTACAACCCTTCAGTCAGGATTACGACCTAGCTTCTCACACCACTTATGTTGTGTGCGTTAATTTGGTACATGAGTGGCGGGACCTACAGTTTTAAAGTCGACTTTGAACGACAGATTTTTGAGAAACTTTTCATGGCAATTTTATTTACTCTCAGAGGTTATGCCAGAAACCTGTTGAGAGGAAGTCGCCTAAGAAATATTTTCATATTTTCGATTTGAAGTCCGACCTGGGGTTGGAACCGTGGTCTTACTTGGAATAAGCCAACACACTACCTACTAGACTATTGGCATGGTGGAAAATGATGAATGCAGGGCATGCGGTGAAGACATCGAAACGATAGAGCACTTTTTGTGTCATTGCCCAGCGGGAATCTAATATTTCGGGGATAACACTACACCACACATAACTCGTCTCAAAGAAGTGAACTGGAAGTAGTTAAGGAAGTTTCTACACAATACGGATTTCCTTTAGAAAGTGGAGTTGGTATTCCTAATGGCTATCGCCCAACAAACCTAAGTTGACTTAGGTGTATGTCACCTAGCGTGAGATTCCTGGTTGGTCACCTCTCCTTCAACATACTTACCTATCGGCATTTTTAGAACGTATTTTAGACATCGAAATTAATTGATCAGGTATTCGTAATGAATCATTGTTTAAACAATCCGGTGCCAAACAAATGCATACCTTCATTCCATGTTTCATGAATTGACCGTAATTAAAATGAAAGTTTTTCTGTATTTTTTTTCTTTTTATAAAATATTTCCTGTATATAATTCGATTACATCAATCAATAATCGAATTTCAATCAGTTTATCGGTATTTATGTGTACGATCTTTTATTTTTTCTTTCTTTAATTTATGATTAAATTTTTTATGCTTTTTTAATGAATTGTAAACAGGATTGTGCCTGGCGATAATCTGTTGAGAAATCCATTGCTTATGCAAGTGAAAATTCAATTTGTTTGTAGATTTTCAAACAGCAATTAAAAAATAAAAAATGAAAATAAAAAAGAGAAATGATTTTAATTAAAATATAAATAAATGCTGTTGATATTGCAGTTACTGTATGCCCCATTCAAATGGTTTTTCCTGGGCCATTGCTGCTTTACATTCTATTGTTTTTTTCTTTTCCTTGCATTTCCATTGTAAACGAATCAGATGGAGAAACAAAAAAGGACAAATTAGAAGAGATAAAATAAATGAATATATACTAGGATATAAAACTAAACAAATAAATAAATACAAACTATTTATTGTTTAAGAATATTGCTGTTAATAGGCGACTTAAAAGTCTCAGCTATACAATAAATATTGTTACGTCTTTACCTTTAAAAAACGTTTAAAATATGAGCTCGTAGATTGCAAATAAAATAAAAATAAATTTGTGTTTAGTTTTAATTAAAATTCGTTATTATTCGCACAATTCTGTGTGCCACTGTTCACAATTTGATGTAAACAACAACAATTGCTCTGCTTTGTTATTTCTCTTATTTATACCCTTTGCATAAAAAATAACAATTACTAGACCATTAGTCGACAGATCCTTGTAACGGAGATCTTCACACCACTATTACTCTCTTCAAACGCACCGCGTCTTCACACAAGACTGACTGAACTCACTCGCCTGCGTTGCCTTATCTTTTATAAGGCAGAGCAAACAGTCTGATGAATGTTCGTGACATAGTTTTCTCGAAATCTTTGTAAATGTAAACATCGTTGTTTACATTCATTATTGTTGTTTGTGTATTTTGTTTACATTTATTCTTGTAGTGTTGTTTGTGGATTTTTGTGTTTACTTGTTTACCATTTTTTATGCTGGTGTTTGTTGTTATATTAAGCAGTAAGATTATTTGTAAACAGGTTTGTTTACTGCATTGTTTTGTTTTTGTAGCTTTTGTCTATAATTTTAATGTTTAGCGATGTAAAAGCAAAACGCCAGTCTCTAGATTCTTCATTCCCATAACAATATGTATGTAAATATGGCTTTCCAATCTCTAAGAACTTGTGAATGCACCAGAATAACCATTTATTTTTCTTTTCGTAAATACATAATTCAAATTCAAATCAATGAAAATCAATAAAAAATCAAAAAAAAATATTAAAAATTTCTTAATCATTCTATTTTTAAATCAACAATGTTAACATTTCCATTTCCGTGTCTGTATTTAATGTGTGAATAAAAGTTTGATTAACATGTTGAACATTTTATGAAATAGTGTGGTTGCTGTGTGGTTGTTAAATAATTTTTTTTTTATATTCTTTCTTTTAATTCGTTTTATTTTATAACACCAGCATAAATAAATACAGAGTTTCGCTCTACTTTTGCAGGCAGCCTACAGCTGAAATAAATTATTGAAATAAAAATAGAAAAAAACAGAGAAAAAGCAGAGAAATAAATTGTCACATTTAAATTCAATTAAAATGCTAATTGGACTGGTTAAAACAATAATAATAACAGCAACAACAACAAATCCTATTAGAATTAAACAATAACAGAAAGAAACAGAAAAATTAAAGAATTTAAATAAAAATGAAATAAAAAAACTTGGATATTTAATACAGGTATACTGCTGCATTAGGGGAAAAAGAAAATAATTATTGTAACACACTGAAAGAAAAATAGAAATAAACGCTTAGGCGTACTATTTAATTGGTTTTCAGTTTGTACGGTAAAGAAACTGCTCTATTAAGAGCTTTGGAAGGAGTGTGCAAACAGCTTTCTTAATGACTATGTATGTATACCAAAGATCAGTAATAAATCGTTTTTTCGCTACTCATAAGCACTTATAAAATTTTGAATATAAGTGAGGCAACAATATTGAAATTTAATTATGTACTCTGATTCATTCATACTCACACTACAACGTTGATTTATAAGTCAGTCAGGTTGCAATGAGTACGCGTACAACGTTGACATCAAACTCATACCATTCGAAATATGTTTGATGCATAAGCCAGCTTACTCATCTAGATTCATAACACTTTAGAAAAATACTTATAATATTTATAAATGAATCGAGCGACTCGAATCATTCATCAAAATTTGCAGTTTTAGTTATTGTTGCATTTACAAAAAAAAAAAAAAAAAGACACATAAGCAAAAAAGATAGCACAGTAAGCAGAGCAAACACACAACCCCTTCTAATGCGTATTTTAGTGTTCGTACGCCAATCATACTTATTTTGTGTTGCGTGTATATGTTGAATTATGGAGAGTTGAAATCAACAACATCATACGTATTGTTAAGTATGATGTATGATGAGTACTTTAAACTTTGAATATGAGTAGAGGTTCCGCGATATTAAAATAAGTGTGAACGCGTATAAGTATCAGAAATTGTGAGTATGATTCGATTCTATTCATCTTTTTGAATTCTCATTGCCGATCTCTGGTATGTATGTAGTAGTTCATCTGCCAGTAGCATGTTTATACGCTACGCTATTACCCGTGATGTCCCTGGGGCCAGCAGACCATATGAGTTTGACACATAACTGACCGGAGCAGAGTCGATCATGGTAGTCGCGGCAAAGGCTAACCAACTTAGATCTGCCGCTTGACTGTGAGGGAAGATAGAAATGGTGG
This sequence comes from Sarcophaga carnaria, assembly GCA_958299815.1. Lineage (NCBI taxonomy): Eukaryota > Metazoa > Arthropoda > Insecta > Diptera > Sarcophagidae > Sarcophaga > Sarcophaga carnaria. The sequence goes on from OY283149.1 coordinate 157,166,984, forward strand.
TAAAAGGAAATACCTTATTTAAGATAATTGTGCGTTACACAGCCACATATTGAATGTGTTCCGGTTGTATTTTTCAAAAATATTTTTATCCTTAATAGCCAGCCTTTAGGTTAAGCGGGCAGACAGTTTTCTTTCTTAAAAATACCGGAGATTTATTTTAATTTTTTTCTTTTTTAAAAAAATCCATTTTGTTTGCCAGTCACATGAATATGGAAAGAGGATTTCTTTTTTTCATTTTGTTGAACTCAAATTGAAATCAATTGATTTGAAAACAGAGTCAATAGAATTTCAAATTTAATTAGAATTTTGATTCTGTTTTCACTAAAAATTGTTCATTTAAATGGAATTTAATTCAACACACACAGTTGTGTGGAGGTAAATGAATGAAAACAATCAACGCAAGTTATAGGTAAATAAATACATACTTATGTATTCATCGATTCAAATATGGATTATTAATTATGAATTTAATATTTAAGTAAACAATTTTCGATAAAATATTTGATAAAATACATTCACCAACTGCTCATATACATACATATTTATGTATATCGATGGCTTAATATGAAAAAGGCCTAACTCAATTTTTTTCAAAATAAGGTTTTTTTGTTTATTCTGGTAGACAAATGTCAGATGCACAAAAAAATTAAAAATTTTTTAAATGAGAGATTAAATGTGTTGCTGTTTCTTATTAAAAATTGTATTAAAATTTTTGTTGTATCTAAAATTTTACGAATTTTATTAAGTTTTTTCCTTCTCCTGTAAAGTAACCAAAAATCGAGTTAGGCCTTTTTCATATTAAGCCATCGATATGTACATATGGATTATATTGTATACCATACATGCATAGATACATACAAATGAATGTATACATATCTATATGATGCTGCCACCGTCTGCACTAAAATGACCATAAATAAATTTGAGAAGGACATCCATTTTATATTACAAAAAAAAAACATGAATTTATTAATAAGTTTAAGCAGAATTGCAAATAAATTTATGTTTAAATTGTTTTTATTTAAAATTTAAAATCTATTTTTAATGAGCTATGCTAGCCACAATACATATAAGGTGTAGTAAAAAACAATCAAATAATAGATACGTATAGTAATCTGCAATTTGTTTGAATACGATTGCAATTGGATTACAATGTGTGGAGTTAGAAAGATAAGATTTTACATTACAATCCTTTAGTCAGGATTACGACCTAGTTTCTCACACCATCCATGTTGAGTGGCTTAATTTTTATCTCTGTTTGGCTGATGGCAATTTTATTTTCTCTCAGGGTTTTTAGCCAGAAATCTGTTGAGAGGAAAATGCCGAAAAGAAGCTGATAAGCAGCTAACTTTAGTTAATTGGAGAGATATTGTATCCAAAGCGATATATTTTTAAAGAGGTTACTCAGGTTACATAGGGCAACGTACAGCGTAAATGGTTGTGATTGTATAAAGAGAGTGACGACCCATCTAAGTTTGACGGTCAAGGAGAATTTAAGCATTGTGTTCCACGGTCAGTATGTCATGTCAATACATAGACACAGTTACTAAAGTATACATACGGTTAACAAATTTCAGAAATCCGTTTGACCAATCCGTTTTCGTTGAAAATCTTTATAGTTTCCTCGATTTTAAGACTGTCTTTTACATTGGTTAAAAAATTTCTGAAATTGAACTGAATTGTGGCCCTGCACAGGCCCATAAAAGTATACATCCGATTAAAAAATTTCACATATTTCCGTCCTAAAATCGAAGAAAGATGTCAGACAATTATAAAGACTTTCAACGAAAACGGATTGGTTAAAATTTTTCTGAAATTTGTTAACCGTATGTATACTTTTGTGGCTGAGTGTACATATATACATACATAATTGGTCATTACAACCCTTCAGTCAGCTTCTAACTTCTCACACCACCAATGTTGTGTGTGTTAGTTTTATACATAAGTGGCGGGACCTACAGTTTAAAGTCAACTTCGAACGACAGATTTTTGAGAAACTTCATGGCAATTTTATTTGACGCTCAGAGTTTTTGCCTGAGGAAGACGCCGAAGAAATATTTTCATATTTTCGTTTTGATGTCTGACCTGGTGTTTGAAACATGGCCTTGCGTCTATTAAGCAAGCCAACACACTACCTACTAGACTACGTCGACTTCTTCATGTCATGTCATGTAAATAGTTTGCTTACAACTATGGAAGTTTGGGTGGATCTCATTATGTTTTTGTAGACCGGATCTGGTTCCGAATCCGGTTAGCTGTAACTAATCGATAGTGCGTCTCATCTAAAGCCTTAGGAGCAATCATCACCAAATGTTCACGTCATTAGCAGCTGATGAAAATTGATTTCTTTGAGTTTCTTTCTACTAATAGAGTTGAGGATATCCATGAGATATCTATTTATAATAGACTTCATAATGACAACAAGTTATCAAACACAACCATGCATGACAATTTGCAGTAAAAAAAAAATAAAAATGAAATGTAAAATAAAACCTTTAATTTCATGTAAAAATAATCGATTTTTCTCATTGCAAGTAATATGATAATAAAAGGCGGAAAACACTGTATTTTCCCATGACCTTTTCATATGAAATTATAATTTATTTTATGGCATAATTTTCCTGTGTTACTTTTTTTTTGCTTCTGTCTATTATTACAACCGCCAATTTGTAAATCCTTTTAAATGTAGCTGCGTGACAACAACTAATCCCTTTAATACTGTTTTAATGTTTTTTTTTTTTTTGTTGAATTCTGTTGTCAATTAATTTTATGTTTTTAATGGAATGTTAAAACACTTTATGAACTGTTTGGCTAAAACGACAAAAACAAAGGAAAACAATCTCATTAAACCCCATGACATTCTCTATGGGAGCTTAACAAATAGGTGTGATTGTGTGTAACTATTTGAATGAAAACTAAAGTAAAGTAAAGATTTTTTTGTAATTTTTTTTGTTCTTTCCTTTCCCCTCTATTCTCTTAATTTCAATTTCTTCAGTTTTTCAGTAGGAGTGTAATTGTATTAAATGGGTTACATTACAATAATAGCAATACAATATGCTATGCGTAGTAGTCGAGTGAGGTGGAACGGGCTCACCACTAGGCCTTAGAAAGCACAACGTGAAACTTATGAATTGTAATGTCACAGACAGCAATTTGCCGGATTTCTGTAGAAGGTAGAGAATCTCCTCTGTAACTGTAGAAGAAAGGTTGACTACCTTAGGATAGGCTTTCTTTGAAGTTTTAAACTCTTTGTCAGAAGTCGCCGTAGTCTAGTAGGTAGTGTGTTGGCCGTATTAAACGTGAGGACTCTGTTCAAACCCCAGGACAGATATCAAAACGAAAATATGAAAAAATATTTCTTCGGTCACTTCCTCTCAGCAGATTTCTGGCAAAAATTCTGAGCGTCAAATAAAAAAAATTGTCGTTCGAAGTTGACTTTAAATTGTAGATGCCGTCACTCATGTATAAAAACTACCGCACACAACATATGTAAGTGGTGTGAGAAACTAGGTTCATAATCCTGACTAAAGGTTTCTAATGACTAATTATGTATGTACATATGTATGTAGGTAGGCAATATTAAGGTTTTCCGTAAATGTCTCCATATTCTTCTTTACTTAGCTAATCCCCCTGCTTTGTTTGTATGCCTTCCTTTCATTACCTCTATTGCGTTTCGTTACGTTACGTAAACGTTTGTCTAATTCTTGCTTTATTATTCTTCTGTATCGTATAAGCAAGTATGCATATACATACATACATATCTCCCTGTGTGTATTATTTGTTTATAGAATTTTCTTTCTTAATCAGTAAAGTTTGTTTATTTATGGCGGATATAATATGATATTTGGTTTTGTTATTGTTCTTGTTGTTGTTGTCTTTGTTATTTGTTGTCATTGTTAAGTAGCAATCAAAACAAATAAATAAATACTGCAGTATACTATAGTAGTAGTCCACTCAATATAGCATAAGCATAAGCATGTAGCGAATGTTTATCTTAATCTCATAATATTCTGTCGTTCATAACTCCCTTTCTCTCTTTATCACTGTCTCTCTCTCTTTCTATTACGATTTTTGAATTTAAAAAGAGAGTACAAGTGTAGGAGTCTCTAATAAATTATAATTAAATAATGAAAGACTAGGTAAATAACTGACAGTGTAAATAACAATAACAACATTAATTAGTTATTTGGTAAAAGGGGCATATAGAAAGAGAGAGATAACAGAACGGCAGTGGATAGAAACTAAACCAGAGGTCGAAACAAAGAGAACATGATTAAAATGTGACTGTAGTTGTGAGAAGCATGTGTGTTATACACTGAGGAAAATTGTTAGTAATATTTTCAACTGTAACCTAATAATACGTATGTACATATATGTAGTGAAAAATATAGAAAAAATGTAGAGCTGCAAAACCCTAAAGACTGAGTACATATTTAACTTTACAAATATTCTTAAAAAAAATTGGAGATCATTTCTCAATGTTATTAGTGGATCTCATTGAATATTAGTGAATCCTACTGTAATATTTTTTTGGGTGTATAATTGAAAAAAGGCGAAATGAACCTTCTTCTTTAGAAGCTAACAAGCAAATGAATGTATTTTTAATTCTCTTTTTTTACGAACTGACGTTGACGTTCGTGTCCTATGTGTGTAAAACACAGAAGACTTTCGGAGACTATTCGTACCGACCTTTGCTTTAAACAAATATTGTTTACACGACATATACATAAATGCAGACAATGGTTGTAGAGTCCATTTGCCGTATGATTAATAAATTCATATTCAATATTAATCATACGCACACAGTCCACTGCATTCATTGTGTTGCTAAGTTTGAAAACAAAAACAATATATTTGTATATGCAAATACATACATTACGAAACCTTTATTTAATGGCGATCTTATGAAACCGGCGAACAGTAATTGTATCATTGATTTCTTGGATTTCTTACTGTGGGTTAAATTTGAATGCTTCAACAGTCCAATATCGTCCTATAAATTCTTCTATGTACGACACGAATGCAATTCATTCTTTCAATTAAGTCCATTACTTTTTGATGAAGTTTAAGCTTCTTTTTTTAAATAAATTTTCACAATTTTATATTGGAAGAATTTTTACCAACAAAGTTATGTCGGAATGATGCGATAATTACTTTGCACAAACTTCGAACAGTAAGGTGAATAGAAAAGAACCCATATAACTAACAACTAACTTGAGCTTCAGTCTAAAGTCCCTATAGACGTGTGTGGTATCGTTCTTCGTTATGGAACACGATTCCTTTCTTATTGCCTCCTTCAGTTGATCTGATTGCTGGCAGCAATGGAATATAGTATAGCTTTATGTTGCTAGATTTCACGATTCAAAAACTTATTTCATTTAACCTTCGTCGAATATATGTATGTCAGTCACATTACTTCTCTTCTAAGTGTTGTTGGTCGTTGTGTAGTAATTTTACAATTCGAACAGGCTCTCCTGTTAATGCACATAATTAGTAAAGAAGTCTTCTTATGCGATTTGAATTTAGGATTTTTCTCCTTTCCTTGTCTCAGTTTTATTCAAGTTTTTGCTATTTGAGCAGATGATATGCCCTTACTGCAGCCAAAATTTTCCAAGAGGCAGTTTACATTTACATTTTTATATTGAAAACTCTATTTGCAGTCTGTTTAATGGATGTTAAATTATAATTTTAAATTAAAATTTAATTTAATTATAATTTAATTATAATTTAAATTAAAATTTAAATTAAAATTATAATTTAAACTAATGCTTGTTGTATGTGTGCCAAAGCCAACTAATCAGCCAACCGTATAACAACACTCATTGCTTCTCATCTTGTTAGATTTCAGGCGAAAACACATACAAAAGTGTGACATATGTATGTATGTATAAAAACAACAACAACAACAACAACAACAACATGTAAAGAGATTTTTAAGAATCTTTAGTTCAAACTCAAACTCATACTCAAATTATACTCTCTTCTATCAAATGTTCTGCGTTTTTATATACAAGTGCGGGTATTAAAAAAAATAAAGGAAAGTATTATACAATACCAGAATGTGTGTATGTATGTATGTGTGTATATACATATGTATGTCTGGGTATAAATAAATAAATCTGTTTAACTAACTGGCTGGTTGGTGTTAATAATAAAAAACAAATGTTAACAATAATGAAGATAATCATTATCATTACATTTGTTGTAGTTGTATGTGTGTGAAGATAAATTCGAATTTGAAAATCCAAGACGCAATCCATAAATTTTAGCAGCGTCACATTTAGCGTTAACAGTAAAAAATTTGCTCTTAACAGAGCACTGTTAACTGTTTAAAAGTATTCATCTGAATAAGGTCACTTTTTAGGAGCCAATTTTAGAGCATATACTAGGTCTATGCGTACCATATCATACTCAAAGGAGTGTTCCAAATCCTCTTAATACAATCAGCAATATAGTCCCATATAAAGTGATATGGCATTGAGAAAATTGGTTTCGAAAATATCAATTTTTTGATTGAAAATTCTCTAGAAGATCAGTGGCCATTTTTGAACAGTATAGTATAGTACAGTACACCATACAGACTATATGCAAATGGTAGTCCAGAGAGTCCGCTTTCCAACCGTGGTAGTGGGATAGCTGGTATAATTCCGTCTTCCATCCCCACCAACTATCCTTTACATTTCAACACTTTTGTTCACTAATAATAATGATATGATCATAATGAGAATTATATTTTATGTCATTAGTCTGCAATAATTCAATTCAATTGTAGTAGAATAATCCACTATTGCCACTGTTAAACAGTTAACAGTGCCCTGTTAATAGCAAAGTTTCCACTGTTAACGGCTAATGTGGCGCTACTAAAAGTGTGGGTTTGCGTCTTTGATTTTTAAATTCGAATTTATCATCACACACATTGCAGTTGTTGCCGTTGTTTTTAATGCCTTCTTAAGTTTAAAGCAGAATAGCCCACGGTGGCCGAATATCTTCGGTTTTTTACACACATAGGACACGAACATCAACCATGTTCGTAACAATGATTTTCAGCTACTTTAGATAGCTCCTTTAAAGGCTGACAATCTTCTGAAGTTTTCAATTATACAACCAAAAAAATCTTACGGTAAGGTTCACTAATATTCAATGAGATTCACTAATAACAATGAGAAATGATCTCCATTTTTGAAAAAATATTTGTCAAGTTAAATACGCAGTCTTTAGGGATTTGGCGCTGTACATTTTTTCTATATTTTCCACTACATATCCATATTAATAGGTTACACTTGAAAATATTAAATTACACTTGAAAATATTTCTTACAATTTTCCTTTGGGTTATACACATGCTTCTCACAACTACAGTCACATTTTAATCATGTTCTCTTTGTGCCGACCTCTGGTTTAAAGTCATTTTAAATTGTGCTCATTCTCTCTGAATGTTTAAAATCGATTCACTTAGCGACACATACATACATAGATATTTAAAATCCCACATACACACTTTCTGTAAATATTGTTTGTTTATATGAGACAAGAGAAAGAGTAAAAGAGATAGATAGAGAGAGAGATAGGTAGAGTGTATGATTGAAAGAGAATATGTTTTAAAATGAATTTAATTTTTAGAAAGCATTTCAATACGAGTCAAATTTGCATGTAGATTATCGTTTTCATTTAATAATTTTTGAAATTTTTTATACACAACAACATAGACAACAACAACAACAATTGAGAATATCAAAGAAAGAATGTTCGTATGTGCATATGTATAAGTAATAATAAATATTTATTTTAGAGAGCGTAAGAAAAATAATTTCTGTGCGTGTGTGTGTATGTGTGCTAATATCTTGAATATTCTCAGGTTACTGTAGCTGACTGAGTGAATGATGGATTCATGCGAATAATTTAAATTTAAAATTTAAGTTAAATACTCAATTTTTTTCAATACATTTTTAAGGAATTTATTTAAATCGTTTTAGTTATTTTAAAATTTTATTCCAGCTTTCTATATGTGGACGCCTTTTGCCTATTAAAACTTTCCTTTGGCAAATCCTTGTATATTTTTTTAATATTATTTCACTTTTCTATGTTCAAAGTTTGCTTAGGCAAACTCTTGATATTTGGTTGTTGTATATACACTCATCTGTAAACGATGTACGCATCATAGTGTGTACTATTTAACTCGGGTACGGTTTACCCCTTCGCTCCAACAAGAACTTTGAAAAGTAGATTTTGAAAGCGTAAAAAGGCATCATAATAATCCCGTATTTTTACATAATAACCAAATTTTATTATAGAAATGGATTTTAGTTTAGCTCTTCTCTGTTATGTATGTTATGTATTCAATAACATCACCTAATTTATAGCAAAATATCGTGCGTATTTAAAATTAAATATTAAAAGATTCGATTTTTTTATGCATTAGATGGAAAATAAATAAATATTTGGCATCGCAAATGCTGCATTTATTGTGTTTATAGCATTACACGATAATTAAATACACTTTTTTTATCGGTGCATGTACATAAATATTCTTTTTTTATTCCCTGGCCTGTTAAAGTTTTCTATACACATGGAGATGCGAGTAGAACACGCATGCACACACACATATACACATGCATGTAAATAAAAAGTATTTTTTCTTATTTGACTCTTATTCTGGAGTATTGCTTGTATTACCGTTAGTGTATGATGTGTGCATTTGTTTTTGTTTTTTATTTGTGTTTACAAATACTCGTGTTGACAAACTACACATAAAACTTTAAGCAAATAAAGGTAGAGGGACAGTAAAGCAAATGGCTTAAGGGTGCAAAAGAAATACAAACAAAGCAACAAAATAGAGGGAGAGAGAGAGAAAAAATGGCATAAATGCTTACGGTTTTATGTAGACATTAGCATTTAGGTTTATGTAAATATTAAACATTTATACACATACAGCATACTCGTACATGTCTACACACATATGCATATGAGCACATTAAACTAACGATCAAATTACCATAAGGCATTAACACACACACACATGGTATTCATGTTTGTTGTTGTTTACAATAGAAATTTAAAATTTTAGCTTTAAAAACTTTTCCAACACACATAGAGAGAGAGAGAGAGAGGAAGGAAAGAGAGGTAAACCCATGCGAGCGTAGTCTATGTTAGGTTAGGTAACTTCCTTAAAGGAAGAGGCTGGCATTTAAGCCCATTGCGAAACCACAATCAATCCTACCAGGGGATGAAACATTCCGTAAAGGAAACCAATCCGACTGCAAAATAAATCTCGCTGTTTAGCAAATAATGAGAAGTCAAAACCCCTCTGTTTTATTGCAACAAGAGCAGGGCACTGACATATGCGATGAAAGACAGTCTCTTCCTACTGCTCAGACCCAAAGCTGCTGCAGAACTCACTTGTCAAAGTGCCGAGTCTTTCGGCATGCCTACCAACAGGACAGCAGCCCGTATGGATCGGTATTGTGTGATGGATGGCCATGCGATTTAAGGACAGAAATCGTAACCAGCCGGGTCTAGAATATTACATTCACCTTTCTGCTGCCCTGGATTGGATAATATCCAAGTCAACTAAGGTAATCGGAATACCTATGCTCTGTACCATGTAGGAGATTGTGAGAACGATATGGGTCCTAGAATACATTAAAGGGTTACCTTTGAATGATTCGAAATTTCTCAGAGAAATACTCGCCATTCATTGAAAAGAACGAACGTTGAAACTACATACGTTAGGGACTTAATCGGAGCCTGGTAGCAAATCAAGAGATTTTCAAAAGAAAATTCAGCCACTTAACAAGCATGTCGCCGTTTTCAAAACACTACAGTTAGGTTAGGGCGCCTAAAAGAAACTTTAATATCAGAACCCCTAATAAATATACCACAGCACATTCTGCCACTCGTCTATATTTCTTTTTCTCTTTATTTTGTTTTGTTTTTTGCCATTTGTTTTGTAAAGTTTGAAAAATTCTTCATCTTCGTCTTTATAAGCGTTTTCGCAGATAATCTAAAGCGTGTGGATTGGATTTCATTCAAAATGCAGAGTATTTTGTATTCGTTTAAATGAGCTAAAATTGAAAGCAGACACTACCTGACTGAGCTGTAATATGTATGCGATATTTTAATTTATTTTTGCATATGCTTTTTATGATGACGAAGTTCCTTTTAATGCTTATGAGGAATTTATTAAAATTTCATTCAAAACGGAGCAACAAACACATGCAAACTCAGATTATTTGTGTGTGTAGCTTCCTGAAATTATGAATTGGATGGAAAAGTTATGAACGTATGTTTAAATACCAAGTAAGCCGTGGCGTATAATTAATAATAATCAGAGCAGCTTATTGGCATTGAGGATTTAGTATCACACAGTAGAAATGAAATAAAAAGAAAATATCACGATATATTTGCACATTATTACGTGTCCGAAAAGAATTTTCATCTGTAGGGATTACCCTACTAATTGATGTTGATGTAAAACAGAATAAAAACGAAAAGGCGATAGATTTTCAAATTATATTGAATTTTTAAATTCGGATTTCTACGATTTCTGTTTTCAGTTTTAGTCCTTATTTTCGGCAGAATATGAAGTACCATAAACAAATTAATAACAAAAAACACTAAAGCTTTAGAAGAAGCTTCAATGGTAATACTGTTACGTATTTACCTTTTAAAAAAACGTCTCATATTTAAAAATAATTTTCTGTTTAGTTTTAATTAAAATTCTTTATTATTCGCACAATTTTGTGTGCCACTGTTCACAACTTGATGTAAACAACAACAATTGCTTTGGTTTTTTTATCTTTGTTATTCCTCTGTTTACACCCATTGCATAAACAATAACAATTACTAGACAATTTTTCGACAGATCTTTGTAACGGAGATCTTCAAACCACGATTGCTCTCTTTAAACGCACCGCGTCTTCACACAAGACTGACTGAACTTCCCTGACTAACTCGCCTGCTTTGTCTTGCCTTTTATATAGCAGAGTAAACAGTCTGATTAATGTTCTTGAAGGCGAATGTTCATGGCTTCGCTTTCTCGAAATCTCTATAAATGTAAACATCGTTGTTTCATTATTGCTGTTTGTGTATTTTGTTTACATTCATTCTTGTAGTGTTTATTGTTGTATTATTGTGTATGCTTGTTTAGCATTTTTTATGCTGGCGTTTTTTTGTTGTATTTTTGTATACTTGTTTACCATTCTAATGTTAAGTGATGTAAAAGCAAAACACCAGTATCTAGGATTTTCGTTTTCGTAACAATACCTTAAGTGTTCTCAGTCTTAAACGGTAAAAATCATTTGTTTTAAGAATAAAGTAAAAAAAAAATTGTTCTTAAATGCTTTAAAACACTTGCAGAACATTGAATTTACCACAAAAGGGTACCCGACTTTCGAAAACAATTCAGCAATATAACTGTAAACTACACAAACTTTCCCATTTTTTTTACGAATAGTACTTCACAAAGTACATTTCTTTTATTCAATAAATTTCCCGTACTTTAATTTCCGTTGTAAATATACATCGAAACGAAAAAGTACCACACAATACTTTAATAAAAAAAATCTCAAGAGTTTTAAATTTAAACAGTTTTAATGCATTGAGATTACAAGGCCATACTACCTTTAGTATGTCCTTATTTGTTTTACTTTGTAGACCTTTTTGAGCCTGTGTTTGTGTTGAAAACGTTTTTTTTTTTGAATGACATTTTCCGACAATTTTTTTGTTTTGTAAGGCCAACCTGTTGCTCTTTTTCTGTGACAGACCTTAAACACGTTATTAAAAGGACTCTCTATCGCAATCTCTCTTTATTACAACGAGTGACCTTAAATAACAAAAAAAAATGGGGTGAGCCTGAGAGAGAGAGAGAGAGAGTGAAATAGAAAAAGGGAAGATAAACTTCTCATTTTAATTCTTCTATTCATACAGTTTCCATTCGCTTTTCATTCACTTCCTTTATAGATTGAAAAATGAGTTCAACAACAACAACAACAACAAAAGTCCTTTTTTAAAGAGACATTTAATGGTCATGTAAAAATATTTTTTTATATATCCTTTGTTAAGTAAACACGCAGAGCTTTAAAGGAATGAATTTTTTTCTTAACTCTTGGCTATAAGATCATGAATTTAAAGTAACTCATTGTCGTTGTATGGGGTCTGGTGTTGTCTAGATAAAATTCAACGTTACTTAAAGTATTGTTACGTTTTTTCCTTTTAAAAATGTTTAAAAAATGAGTTCGTAGATTGTAAATAAAATAGAAGTAAATTTTCTGTTTAGTTTTAATTAAAATTCTTTATTATTCGCACAATTTTGTGTGCCATTGTTCACAACTTGATGTAAAGAACAACAATTGCTCTTCTTTGTTATTCCTCTGTTTATACCCTTTGCATAAACAATAACAATTATTCGACAGATCTTTGGAATAGAGGTCTTCAAACCACGATTACCCTCTTCAAACGCACCGCGTCTTCACACAAGACTGACTGAACTCACTCGCCTGCTTTGCCTTGCTATTTATATGGCAGGGTAAACAGTCTGATGAATGTTCTTGAAGGCGACTGTTCGTGACCTCGCCTTCTCGAAATCTATGTAAATGTAATCATCGTTGTTTACATTCATTATTGTTGTTTGTGTATTTTGTTTACATTTATTCTTGTAGTGTTGTTGGCATATTTTTGTTTACTTGTTTACCATTTTTTATGCTGGATATTGTTGTTATATTAAGCAGTATGATAATTTCTAAACAGGTTTGTTTACTGCATTGTTTTGTTTTTGTAGCTTTTGTTTATAATTTTAATTCTAAGCGATGTAATAGCAAAACACCAGTATCTAGATTTTTCATTTTCGTAACAGTATTCTTCCACTCTTGCGATCATTTACAATTGTTTTCTCTTGACGCTCAGGACTATTTAAGTCTGCACACTATACAGGAAGCTGAACACGGTGAGTTGTGCCTCTTTACTAGAAAATAATACTGAATCAAGCAATTGTGTGAGCATAAGTGTGAGCTAAAGATTACTCAATTCATTTAGGCAGGAAAACCATTTATTATCTCTTTACTACACCCTACAAATGGATTTTTTAAAAGCTTTGAAATTCCAAGACTTCATTCCTTAACATTTTTTTCAATGTTTTATTTTTTTAATTTTTCCTCTTCAGCCATAAACATTTTCACGGGCATTTTCATTTTCATTTTCATTTACATTTTCGGTTTCATTTAAATTATTTTTTGTTTTTATTTTACTCTGCGTGTGTACGGCGGATATTTATGAAATATTAATGAAATGTTCTCATAATGAAGCCGGTGTTAAGAATAATAAACAGTGAATGAAAAAAAATTATAAAAACTTTTTTGTTGTTGGTTTTAATTTTTGTGTGTTATTTTAATTAAGAAGTTCATTCATTAAAAGATGAATGAATGACTGACAGAATTACGCAATGAATAGGCGGGCGGAAAAGTAAAAGTGGAAACAAGAAGCAGAAGAAGGATGATGAGGAATAAAAAGAATGATTTAAAATTTTAATAATTTAAATTATAAACATTAAGGCCTCTCTAGTGCTTACAAATACTATTGCAAACATACATACATATATCAGGAAAGGTACATTTCTACCTTTTAAAAGCGTTTAAAATATGAGCTCGGAGATAGCTTTAGTTGAATTAGTTTTAATTAAAATTCTTTATTATTAGCACAATTCTGTGTGTCACTGTTTACAACTTTATGTAAACAACAACAATTGCTTTCTGTTGTTATTCCTCTGTTTATACCCTTTGCATAAACAATAACAATTACTAGATTCGACAGATCTTTGTAACGGAGATCTTCACACCACTATTACTCTCTTCAAACGCACCGCGTCTTCACACAAGACTAACTGAACTTTACTAACTCCGTCGCCTGCATTGCCTTGCCTTGTATGTGGTATCCGATGAATGTTCTTGAAGGCAAATGTTTATTACTACGCCTTCTCTGACTGAACTTCACTCACCCAGTCGCCTGCTTTGCTTTGCCTTTTATATGGCAGAGTAAACAGTCTGATGAATGTTCTTGAAGGCGAATGCTCATGACTTCGCCTTCTCGACATCTCTATAAATGTAAACAACGATGTTTGTTATTGTAGTGTTGTTTGTGTATTTTGTTTACATTTATTCTTGTAGTATTGTTTGTGTATTTTTGTTTACTTGTTTACCATTTTTTATGCTGGTATTTGCTGTTATATTAAGCAGTACGATAATTTGTAAACAGGTTTCTTTACTGCATTGTTTTGTTTTTGTAGCTTTTGTTTATAATTTTAATGTTAAGCGATGAAAAGCAAAACACCAGGATCTTGACTTTTCATTTTCGTAACAATATTTTATTTATATTTTCTCTTCTTTTAGGCCCATTGTGCATTAGGCATAAGCCTTTAATCCAAATTTTAATAACACAATAATTTTTCATTTTTCTTTTTTGTTTTTGCCTTTGTTTTAAAGTAAAATCTCCCAAAGGATAATATCAACACGAACCTTAAGTAAAATAGAAGAAGAAGAGAATTTAACATAATTTAAAGACGAATTATAGGCATAATGAACGAAATGATACACACACTTGAAATCTGTTCTCTTGAGTCCAATTAGTATACATTTCGCTGTTTGTTGCCCTTAAAAAATTTATCAGCATTTATTTTTTAAACATAAAATTTAATTGAGTTTTATGAGTTGCGTTTTCCCTGTTTCTATTATGTTACGGCTACATAAACATATAAAATGTCTTTAATTACAAAATCCTTCAGATTTATTTATTTTTTTTGCTTGTTTTAAACTTTTTAATGAAAAAAAAACAGTTTAAAAGCAAAAAAAAGAAAAGGGAAAAATCTCATACACGTTAATTTACACTGAAAAGAATAAAAAATAAGAATTGTGCAATAAGACTTTTCAACTATTTGTCTGTGTGTTTACTTTTACTTTGTACTGTACAGAAGTAAAGAAAACATAAGCATATCTGCAACCTACCTACACGTACAAGTGTTTTGTTTTTGCTTATTAACCGTATTAATTTTTAAATAAACCATTGCTCGCTCTCACTCTCTTGCTTACCTATTCCTTTTCACATGCATACGTATGCATACATACATTCACTTACCAATACACTTATAGGCAGGGGTTAACCAACGAAGTAGGCTGGCACGCAGGCAACCTTAGCACCTCTTTACAACAAAACAAGTGGTCTACTTGAAGTCAACACAGAATGCACTTACAAAACATAAAAGAGAGAGATAGAGAGCGAGAGCGAGAGAGAGTAAGTGCAAGCGAAAAATAATGAAATAAAAACAAAATACTTGACACGATTTAACCAGACTCTTGATAACAGCAAATAACTGGCAATAGTAGCAACAGCAACAGCAACAACAACGTCAACATGTTTTGAATGTAAATGTAAACCAAACAATAATACGAAGACCAGCAAGCATTTTTTTATACAAAATATTTATAAGAACACCATTTACCATATCAAATATGCAACGTTTTGCTTGTTTTCTTTATTCCTGTTCCACAGAAATTCCCTTCTCTATAGGCAAACATGTGGAAGAATGGCTTTTCATAAGCTTTGATTGTAATCCTCACTAACAAAATCTGTTTACTATAGACAAGAATAGGTGGGTATGAAGAATCTGCTACTCAAGCTGCAGGAGCTTCAGATAAGTCACTATTTACGTTTATGGTACCTTGTTTACTTAATTTGTGTTTTATTGAGCCAACACGGCCGCCGGCAAACAGTTTAGAACTTTGTCTGTAAATGAGCAGACCTGTCTCATCAATGAAGCGGTAAATGATTTGGCACTGTAGTATTTAATGTGCTAATATATGTTGGTGGTATAGATTCGATCGAATCTGGTCAATTTGTTTTGATATAGTAAAGACTTATGTTAGAAGAGGACGTGTACTTGCCAATTGAAATAAGTATAGAACCCGGAGGTCCAGTTCACCCATTGTACAACGTCCTAAAGTAGAGAGGATAATGGCGGATATGGGGAAAAAGGAGAGGAAGTAGGAAAGGGATAATAAGGAAGCAGAGCAAATACACAGACTAACATACACACAAGAGAGCGCTACTACACTATTGAAGCCCTAGCACTTCTCAACCAGCTCAAACTAATAATGAATCTATTGGCAGCTTTTATGTCTGCTCTCGACACAGAATTCGAACACTCAAAGAAGCCCCTGCCAAGGGTCTTCAACCTCAACCTACTAAGGGCTGGACAGTTACAGAAGAGGTGTTCGATAGTCCCCAACTCCTCCTAATCGAAACATACCCTGCAATAGTCCCGCTGGGATCTGTTTCAGATCCCTGTTCGGTATCTAATCTCGCAGTGCCCCGTAATAAACCCAATAACTAATTTTAAGCTGGACATATCCAAGCCCAGCAGCCAACCTGTTCTTACACTGTCTAGGCCATAGACACCTAGAAACATAACAACCCGATCCCCATTCCTCCAACGCCTCTGCTCTTCCCCCCTGATCCATCCATTGATAAAGCCGTAGAGGTGGCCGATTGGAGGATCAGGACCAACAATCACATGATGTAGTAAAAGTTTGATTACTTTTGTTCGGCGTTTGATATGTTTATGAGTACATATGTATTTCAGAAATGTGATTTCAACAAGACAATGCGGTATTATACACTATGTGTGTAAGACTATTGCAGAAGTAGAATTTTGAATTTGAAACAGCGCTGTTTAGCTGAGACGCTAACCGATATCATTGTATTCAAAGTGTTGTGGAAATGATTTTATTTAAAATGTTTGCTGGATAATAATAGACCAATATTCCACACACTCAGCACACACACACATAGATTTATTTATGTTAAGAGGCATTTGGAAAATAAGAAAGAGAGAATGAGTGAGAGAGCGTGAACTATTATCCGACATAAAATTGATAATTCAACAAAAATATTATGATAGAAAGAGCAAAAACAAAAAAAAAAGGGGTGAAGCGAATCACAACACAGTTTATCGGCAGATGGGCACACATACATGCATGCACATACATGCATAGAAAATGTTTGTTTACATAGTTCTTTTTTAAGTGTATTAGTTTGTTATAGATTTGTTTATCTTGTTTTTATAGTTCTTGTTGTTGTAATGTGTTTTTGGCATAGTTATCTGTTTCAATGAGAGTTGGGTTTTACTTTCAAAAGTTTTCTTTGCTTTTTTTTTTGTAGTTTAAAAATGAGTTTTAAACACATGGCAGAAGAGGAGAGAGAAGGGAGGAAGTAGAAGAGAGTATAAGAGAGTGTACGAGAGTATATGAGTTTAGTTTATTTTTAAGTAATTATTCTCATTACAAACTACTCGATTAGATCAGGAAGGAGTTTTTCTTTGTTTTTTAAAGTGTTTCTGTTCCATTTTACAATAATGAAAACAAAATAATTGAAGATTAAAAATTGTTTTAAATTTTAAAGCCAATCAACAAAGAAAGCAAAGAAATTTCTTTTGAATTATTAAAATCCAAACATATTTTATTCGATATAATTTGTTAAAATATTGCATTACAACACACACACACATACATACACATTTAAATAAAATATTAAATATTTTTATTAAAACTTCTTATTGAAACCGCAGGAGACAAATTACGTCAGTTTTTCCATGAAAATTGTTTGTTAACGTGTATTAAATATCTTTCGGCATTATTTTCTAAAGACAAAAAATACCGCGAAACATTTTAAAAGTAAAGGAAAGTAAATCTGAAGCCAAATTAAATTAAAAGGCATTTCAATGTCATTGCTTTTCTTTAAAAAGAATTTTTTTCTCTAACATGCTAACAGTTCGTTATTTCCTCTCCCCTCTGTGTGCGCGAGAAGGTGTAAATTTTTGTTGTGAAAGAGAATCTTCAAGTCAATAATGGTATTTTATCATCAATCAGTGTCGTGTCGTTAGCAATCTATCTGTCTTTTTCGCGAAATAGATGTAAAAAAGAAAAGAAAAATTATGCACAGTGCGGGTAAAAGTAATGTCATCTAGTGAGTGGTCTTCACTAAAAAATGTAAAATTAAAACTTAAGTTATGGTCTCTCTTTGTGTGCCTCGATGTGCGTAAAAATAGTGAGGCCAACCTTGAAGTTTTTTCAAAATTCACGCGATTGTTCTTTTCAGCTCTTATGAACTCTTTTATTGTAGTGACGTCATCTTTGTATTGAAATTTTTGATCATGCAGCACCAGTTATATGAGATTTCTGAGTAATTTAGGATCATGCAAAAATTTATAGGCATTGTATGCTTATTGCAGTTCTTCTAGAGACTTTGTTCGCTATTTGAAGTAATTTTTGTTTTTTTTTTCTTAAATTGTTTGTTTTTAATCAAATTGGTTTACTGGGTTTGAAAAATTTAAAGACACAACAATTATTTTGCAAGCAAAAAGAAAATTCGTTTTTGTTCTCATTTTTCTTTAAGCATTCCAATAATAGTCATGTATACAACTACACACTAATACTGATGCATTAGCAATAACAGAAAACAATAAGAACAACAATCACAAAAGAAAGTCATGGCTGGCTATGCCTTCAAGTCAAATGCTAAACTTTTAAATGTTTTGAATGCCTTGAGTGCCTCTTTTAAACGGTTGGTATTACTTTGTAATACTAATTACTGTTATGAATTGCCATAAAGTGGGAATAACAATAACAATAACACCATGGTAATAATAATATGTATACACAGAGGGTAATATTGTGTGTGTGCGTTCAATTATAAATTATCACTACCATCGTACCCTTCATCAGCATGCAATAGCTTGTAGTTGGAATGCGAGTTGTTCATACGTTGGTTTCTGTTTTTTCTCTATTTTCTTAATTCCTTTATTCATTAGAATTTCCCCTCTGTTTAGAGTAAATCTTTTAAAAGATTTCCTTGTCATTCAATGCTATTATTTTCTTCTAACACACACACACACTCTCTCTCTCTCTCTCTCTTGTTTTCTTTGTTTTCTTGAAGACAAGTCAAATATTTACTTTTCCCCTTAATGAGAATGTTTTTCCCCCTCAATTATGACTCTCTCCTCTTCTCTTACAAAAAATTCTTTCAGTATTCATTACAATTTTATTTTATTTTCTTTTATTCCCGTTATGCTGTTAATTATAAGCACACTTACACATCTTTTCATGTTCTTTATTACTTGTTGTTGCTGCTGTTGGTGTCTTTGATTTTTTTTTTATTAATGATCAACTTTATTTGCCTGTTTATTTTACACCTTGTGCGTGCTTGTTGTTTTGTTTTTTTTATTGTGTGTGTGTGTATGCTAGTAAACAATAATAATACAAAAAAAAAACATTGTAAAGCGTAACAAGGCATGATGGTAGCAACATTATGGCAGCATTATTATGATTACAATTGTTTGTTATTATTGCACACTTACTAAAACGCATGCAAACGAATTCTCTTTCTCTCTTTCTTGTTCTCTTTGTTTTTGTTTTTGTTTTGTGTTGTTCTGTATTAATTTCCTTTGTTTTATTCGGTGGCAACTGATGTGTTATTAAAATGATAAATGACAGTAACGAAACGTAAAAAATAAATTTACACCCACACACATATGCATACACTTGCATACAGTTTTTAATGAGGATATTCTCACACTTATGTACACATACATACATACCTACAAACGAGCACAGCTTTGAACGATGACGCTGTAATAATGGCAAGAGAAATACAATTTCATGTTGGAATAACGTTTTTTTCTGCTTCTTTTTAAAGATGATTTTATGGCTGCTAAAATGGAATTTAAAAAACAAACATTTTTCTCCTCTTTTTAGTCACATTTTTTTTATATTTTTTTCGGTACTCTACTGAAATCGTAAAAGACAAATTCAGCGAGTGATAATAAATATGTCGACAGACATTAAATATTTATTAAAGAGTTCGATATTAAAGAAAAACGAAAATAAAAGCTTTTCCGCATGTCAATTTAATACACTTTTGGGTTAGGCATTCAAAATGTTTCTTCATATTCTTCTTCTTCTTCTTCTTATTTATTGGCATAATATTGATTATAATATTTGCATTAACAATTATTTTGATCCTTAAGCCGAGCTTAAAATCGATTTTCATTTGCTTCCACCTTTAGCACTGTTTCTCCACAAGTGTACACAGAGTTCTTTGAGATTTTGTTTAACCTGGTCTTTCCAGCGAAATTTAGGTCACGTTTTTTTATGTAATCCGTTGGGTTCGTGATAGTACCGTTCATAGATTCACAAAATTTCAATATTTTATAGTCATTGACCATAAATTTTTCCAACTCAATGCTTAAAATCTATTCAAACGCATAGCCTGCTTCCATCTCATCTGTCACCAAGCCTTCAGCTTTCGCCGTCTTGTTATATTTCTGTCTGCAAATTAACGTCTTAAACCTTGCCTAGTCAGGTGTTAAGCGTCATTAGTAATTGCTCAGCTGGAGGTTCGTTAGCATCATAGCGATTAATAGCCTAACGTGGCGATAGAAAGTAGGCTGATACGTAGAAAATCTCACAAATTTTGATTGGAATCGGAGACATACTCTAATACTTTACATGTTGCGTTGTGTTGAGGACTCTTAATAGCTGCACAATGATTCATCAAATTGTATACTGATAAGTACAAAAAATAGCTCACTAAGTGGCAGCTGCAACACCACAATCTTCCAGGCGAGACGCTAGACAATATTGAAAACAATGGGACTTGGATGTTAAAATAATAATACTTAAGGCTCTCTTCTGGTATTATTGGAGTGTCACAATGCGCTCAACAGAATCAGAATCAAACTACTTTGATAGAATAAGTGCCAGGATAAGAAGGGCAACGAAAAAAATGAGATGACGGATGTCGGTGCTAAAATGGGTGTTAAGGAGTGCTTTTCCCTGGATTAGCTTCGTTTTTTAGCTTCCCATGAAAGGGTAGATGAATAAATGATTGAATACCGTTGTTGTGACGATGTACTGGAATGACAGTATTGTCCTTGAAGATTGCTAAAAATGTCTCAGCTTTGATGGTGAAATTGGTCTGAATAAACTGAGTGAACACATTCGGGAACACTTACAGGTCACTAGATTTGCGATAAGCACCTGTGCCGCATGAGAAGAACATCGAAAGCATGCCGTAAAGCATGCCAATAAACCGAATACTTCAGCAAATAATTCGAAATCTTCTCTACCTTACTTATAACAACCCTCCAGTCAATATTACGAACTATCTTCTCATACCACCCATGTTGCGTGTGTTAATTTTATCCATGAGTAGCGGAACATTCAATTTTAAATCGACTGCCATGACTTTTCATGGCAATTTTACTTATTCCCAGATTTTTTGTCGCAAGCTCAGCATTGAAAGAGAACTTTTTCTATATTTCGTTTTGTTCGCAATGTCTGACCTGGGATTCGAACCGTTGCTTTAGGCCCACACATTACCTACTAGACTACAGTGTGTTCGTAAAAGCCAAGAACAACTTTGAATGACTTTTTTGAAAAAAAAAGAAAAAGAAAAAACACTAAAATAGGCCACTCAATATGAAAATTAGCATAGTATTGTTAATTATTATTTATTTATTGCTTTAATTCTCAGAGTTTATTTCATAAAAACATGCAAGCTGATGATGCATTTCGAATTTCAAATCGATTTGAAACGGGTCACGCAATGAATGAATATTAATGTCGTACAATTGATTAAAAACGAATAAGCAACAACAACAACAACAATGAAAAAAAACGGAAAAAGAAAAATAAATTAATTTAACTTGATTGACAGATAGACAGATGGACTGACACACGCATGCATACAATGGCAACACCACATATACAGAAATTTATTGTGAATAATTCTGAAAAAAAAGAAGAAATCTGTCACAACAACAACTGAAAACTTGATAAAAAAGGAAATTTGATTTGTTTACAAATAAATATTAAATTTGAAATTTCCACAATTTCTATCAAAAACAACAACAACAACAATTGACAACAGTCTGTCATCTGCAGTAGCAAATAAATAAAAATAAAAATTCTCAAGCAAATCCCTTTGGAAATTTCTATGAACATTATTGCCCCCCTTTCCCCACTCCATCTAACTCAACAATACGCTCAAAAAAAGTTTAAACGAAAATAAAGAAAACCGAATGATAACCTGAAGAACATAGAGAAAAACCAACAAAAATGTCTTCGAGAAATCTTTTGGGAGTTAAAAACAACACCTCGAAATGTCTATCTCTGTCTCTACAGACATATAAACAAACACAGACAAAAAACATGTTGAATGAATGAATAAAACATTGACTACGACTATGTGAGAAATGGCAGAATGACAGAGTCTACATACATATGTATGTGATATCATAACGGTGTATACAAATTTCGAAATTAAATTCATTTTTTCGACAAAGGCAACAAAAGGACACGTTGTTTCTGGATCAGAGATCAGCAATGAATCGTTTTTTCGCTACTCATAAGCACTCAAGAAATTTTGAATATAAGTGAGTCAACAATATTGAAATTTAACTATGTACTCTGATTCATTCTTACTCACGCTACAATGTTGATTTATAAGTACAGGTTGCAATAAGTATGCGTACAACGTTGACATCAAACTCATACCATTCGAAATATGTTTGATTCATAAGCCAGACTACTCATTTAGATTCATAACTTTAGAAAAATACTTATAATACTTAGAAATATAATTCGAGTGACTCATATTATTCATCAAAATTTACAGTCTTAGTTATTGTTGCATTTACAAAAAAAGAAACAAAGACACACAAGCAAAAAGGCAGAGCAGCAAGCAGAGCAAACACACAACCTTCTAGTGAGTATTTTAGTGTTCGTATGCGTTTCTTATTTAGTGCTTCGTGTACTCGTATATGATGAGTTATGGAGAGTCGAAATCAACAACATCATACGTGTTGTTAAGTATGATGTATGATGAGTACTTCAAACTTTGATGTATGAGTAGAGGTTCCATGATATTAAAATAAGTATGAATGTGTCATATAAGTCTCAGAAATTATGAATATGATTCGATTCTGCTCATCTTTTTGAATACTCATTGCTGATCTCTGGTCTGCATGTGTGATATAATAACGGTGTATACAAATTTCTAAATAAAATTCATTTTTTCGAAAGTCAATAAAGGACACGTTGCTTCTGGTTGATCGTTAGCTTTCTTACTTAAAAAGAAATACAATCAGGTTGATTGATTAGGCAGTAGAGTGCTGCTTAGACCTGGTTATTGTTAAGTAAATTCAGCTTCTCCTAAACAGTTTAGGAAAAGAGAATTTATGTTGGACTTACCAGCAGATTAAGAAAAATCCTGCGCTCATATACCTAAATACTGGCTATTAAAATTGTTGCCATGCGAATTCGGTATCAGCGTATAGCGTATGGTGATATACGCATAATTACCGACAGTAAAGCGGTCATTAGATCTCTGGAGAATGTGTATATCACATCTACGGATGGCCAAAAATGCCGAGTATCTCTCGGGAATATATTAACCTTGTTTGGGTTACTGGACATGGTGACATCGAAGTTAATAACAAGACCAATACACTGTCTAAAGTAAGCATCACGGATGATTCCATTGAATTACTACATGAGATTGGTGCCCCTCTGTAGTGCGACATACAAATGGTCCCACAAAAACTCCATTCATTGGCAGAGCTAAGATGGGTTAATGAACCCACTTGTAGAGACACCAGACATAAGGTCTTTAGCAAATGAAACAAACGGGAAGCTGTTACAACTAAAGGCAAACAAGACTGCATTTTGACAGATGAAAATCTGTGAAGCAATGGATTCTGGGAAATAAATATACTTTCCTTCGGTAAGAGTTGCATGGAAAATATGACAGGAAATATACACAAATTTCTAGACACATACTTCTCCTTAGCACCTAAAGGCATTATTGAATTTGTGAATGCATTAAATTGACTAGAATCACAGGTCAATGTTAATTATATGCATTCACCCATAATTGGTCATTGCAACCCTTTAGTCAGGATTACAACCTAGCTTCCCACCCCACTTATGTTGTGTGCGTTAATTTTTATACATGAGTGGCGGGACCTACGGTTTAAAGTCGACTCTGAACGAAAGATTTTTGAGAAACTCTGTCATGGCAGTTTTATTTACTCTCAGAGCTTTTGCCAAAAAACTACTGAGAGGTAATTGCCGAAGACATATTTTTTCAAACTTCGTTTTGATGTCTGACCGGGGGTTTGAACCATGGCCTTACGTCTAATAAGCCAACACACTACCTACTAGACCACGGCGACTTCGTCAATATTCGTTATATATCGTCTGTAAATCGTTGTTGCAATGAATTTTTGATTACCAAAATGGCATTACGTGGGAAGCCAACTGGACTTGGTGGGAATATCTAATATGACTGATAACTGGGCCCAGTTAAACAGCATCACCTTTGCAATTGCACACCTTTATGGCCTTATCTATATAATTCGATAATTTTCGATTAGAGGGATAGTGAAACAACTTTCGCCATTGGCAGTATTGCACAACGAGTCGCAAAGGATTTTCGGAAAGTTTAACTTTACGGGAGAAGAAAACATATGTGCTCGCTTTCTTCAAGGTTACCGAGTCAAGGTTATGACTTTGCATAGCCTTGCCTTACAATTTAACAAATAATATAACGTTTTCCTTTTTTTTAATTTGCCGTTGCTGGTCCCAGTGTCCCACATTGCTTGCAATTGCAATTCATATTCACAAGAATTTTTTAATTTATTGCTTGGGGAAAAACTTTAATTACAATAGAAAACTAAAATAACTGAGAAGCTGTTGTTGAAATGTCAAATCTTATACAATATTTTGCTTAAAACAACACAAAAATGGTCATAAATTTTCATAACTCTGCTGCCATAATGATTTTAAGATCAAAACAGAATGAAAATCTCTCTCTGTCTCGCTCTAGTTATTGCCTAATAAAAATAAAAATTTCAAAGCATAAAAATATTTGAAAATAAAAAATAAAAGAAAAAAATTAAATCAAAACAATTGCTTTCAGCACATGAGATGAGATGATGAATTTCATAAAACCAAAAACTAAAGTCGAATAAAATCTAAAGAAAATGAAAATGAAAAAAAATGCAAATATTTCAATGGCTTTCATGCCTTTATGGCTTCAAGGCATCATGCTTTTAATATGAACATGATTTTTTATTTGAATTTTTTTCATACAATTTTCACACAGCCACCTAGTACTACTATCCTGGTATTAACGGATCATCACATCAGTCTTTTTGTACTGAGACTCAAACACAACACATCCATACATATCCAACAGTTAAAAAAAAGAAAAGAAAACTTTTTTCAATGTTTAATTATATTCTTTAGTTAGAGAAAGAAAAGAAAAAACATAAATTGTAGAGAAAATAAATCCATAAATATTCAGCTGCTCTGATTAAGATTTCTTACACATCCCGTTGCATCAGTTTTAAATCAAAGCAAATTGAAGCGATGAGGTTGTAAAATCAAATCGTACAGTAACGCCAGACAATTTAAAATAAATGGCAATGAAGTTTTATGTTATAAACACAATAAATGCAGAATTTGCCGCCTGACGCAAAGCGGCATGTACGTTAGTTATTAAAAGGCAGCAAAGCTAGTTCATTTATTCGTTATCAGTGATGTCACTAAAATGTATGCGTCGCATTATGAAAACCTCGATTTCAAACAAGTTATTTTATAGGCAACACTAATCCACTCATCGCAACAGCTTCCTCGTTTTAATATAATCTTTTCCATATACATACGTACATACATTATTGGTCATTACAATCCTTCAGTCAGGATTACGACCTAGCTTCTCACGCCACTTATGTTGAGTGCGTTAATTTTATCTCTAAGTAAAGGGACCTTCAGTTTAAAGTCGACCCCAAACGACAGATTTTGAGCAAATTTTCATGGCAATTTCATTTGCTCTCAGAGTTTTTGTCAGAAATTTGCTGAGAGGAAGTCGCCGCATAAATAATTTTTTATATTTTCGTTTTGATGTTTGACCTGGGGTTTGGACCGTGGTCTTACTTCGAATAAGTCAACACACTATCTACTAGACTACGGCTACTTCATATACACGCATGTATTCTATTTTTGACAGATTGCCGTGCCGCAAATGCCGCGTTTATTGTGTTTTTAGCAACAGTCGCTTATTTTCGACTACAATTTGAAAACACATACTACTGCGCTACGTTTTATTCGCAGTCAGTGAGTTTGAATAAGCAAACACTAGGCGAATTAAAGTTCTATTCCGTCGGTCTCGATGGTTTGTTTTAATATTGCATTATACTTAGGGATTGACCAGCACAATTCTTATCTAATAATCCACATTGATTTCGCTTCAGTGTTACAAAAATTAACACACACAAACATAATGTACACCAGAGATCAGCAATGAGTATACAAAAAGATGAGTAGAATCGAATCATACTCATAATTTCTGATACTTATACGCATTCATACTTATTTTATTATCATGAAACCTCTACTCATATTCAAAGTTTGAAGTACTAATCATACATCATACTTAATAACACGTATGATTTTATTGATTTCGACTCTCCATAACTCAACATATACACGAAGCACAAAATAAGTATGAAACGCATACGAACACTAAAATACTCACTAGAAGGTTGTGTGTTTGCTCTGCTTGCTGCTCCGTCTTCTTTGCTTATGTGTCTTTTTTCTTTTTTTTTTGTAAAGCAACAATAACTACGACTGTATCGAAACATTTCTAATTATTATGCGTATTTTTTTAAAGTTATGAATCTGAATAAGTAGGCTGGCTTATGAATCAAACATATTTCGAATTGTATGAGTTTGATGTCAACGTTGTACGCATATTCATTGCAACCTGTACTTATAAATCAACGCTGTAGTGGGTACGAATGAATCAGAGTACATAGTTAAATTTCAATATTGTTGACTCATTTATATTCAAAATTTCATGAGTGCTTATGAGTAGCGAAAAAATGATTCATTACTGATCTCAGGTTCGCATACGCAAACTAAATGTTTGCTTTTATGGCGCTGAAAAAAAAAATGTTGGCGTTTATTTGTGCATTGAAAGGCAATTTCAGTCGAAGAACTCAAACATACTCCACCACGATATTAAAGTTCAAATTACCCGGAGTGACAACTTTAAGCGGCAAATGTTAATAACGGAAATTCAGAGCGGAACAAAAGAACAACAACAATAGCAAAATAAAGTCAAGCGAAATGAAATTTTACGGAGATAAACGAATAAAAAAGAATAAACTCAAGTAAGCCAAACTGAAAATTACACCGTTTCCCTAATGAAATCAGGAAAAAGGAAACATTAAAGTTTAAGAAATAAGTTCACTTAAGATTACGGATACGCTTTTAACTTTTTTTTTTGCAGTGTTTGAAGCTTAAAAACAATGGAAATCTGTTGACTTTTTCTGTTTGGCTCTTTTGTCACTCTTGTCCTTACTGTTTTACTCTCTTACTGGTTAGTTTGGGTTGGGCTTGGGCTTTACTTTGGTTTGCATTGCATTTTGCCTTACAGAATAGTTTCCACTTCAATTAATGCGTAGTTTTGCTGACAAAAAACCGGCAATAATACACGAAAACAAAAGCGGAAAATGTTTGCAGCAACGAAATGTAAACGAAACACACACAGTCAAACAAACAAACGAATAAACGCCACCAACTGGCATAAGAACTAAAGCCAAGGCTTGCATACTTTGCCTGAAATGAAATGCAAAAAAATTGTGGGGGAAAAAAGGTTTCGTGTTTATTGTTACAACAAAGGCAACAACAGCAACAATAACACAAAAGTAAACAAACAATAAAAAGAGGGGAAAAAATGATAACGAAATTCAAATAAAGATAAAAGGCAAAGCGTTTAATGTTATAAAAGAAAATAAACATTTGTACGTAGGTTGTGCGATAAGTACACAAATTGAATATGGTAGTTACTACTGGTTATTGCAGAAATTATTGAACAAACTCTAGACATTTTGGTTAAACTTGCTTATTTCAGATGTTGCTTTGCTGAGCTCCTTCAAAACCATAACCATTTCGCAATGGTGCACTTGTACCACACTTTGCAACTTTTCAAAACAGCGCGACAGACCATATATAGGCGTCATCATTCGCGAAAACGCAAGCGAATACATAAATGGCAGCCGTGTATGCACGGCATCAGCCTCTGTGCAACAATAAGCACCAACTGATTGCCGTATATATACCAGAGATCAGCAATGAATCGTTTTTTCGCTACTCATAAGCACTCATGAAATTTTGAATTTAAGTGAGTCAACAATATTGAAATTTAACTACGTACTCTCGATTCATTCATACTCACTCACTACAACGTTGATTTAAAAGAACAGGTTGCAATGAGTATGCGTACAACGTTGACATCAAACTCATACCATTCGAAATATGTTTGATTCATAAGCCAGGCTACTCATTTAGATTCATAACTTTAGAAACATACTTATAATACTTAGAAATGTAATTCGAGTGACTCATATTATTCATCAAAATTTACTGTCTTAGTTGTCGTTGTATTTACAAGAAAAGAAAAAGACACATAAGCAAAAAAACAGAGCAGCAAGCAGAGCAAACACACAACCTTCTAGTGAGTATTTTAGTGTTCGTATGCGATTCATACTTATTTAGTGCTTCGTGTACTCGTATGTGTTGAGTTATGGAGAGCCGAAATCAACAACATCAGACGTGTTGTTAAGTATGATGTATGATGAGTACTTCAAACTTTGATGTATGAGTAGAGGTTCCATGATATTAAAATAAGTATGAACGCGTGCGTATAAGTTTCAGAAATTATGAGCATGATTCGATTCTACTCATCTTTTTGAAAACTCATTGCTGATCTCTGATACGTGGTGCCCGTTGCGAAACTATTCAGCTTTACAGCGTCGTTTTTAAGTATGTTTTATGAAAATATTGCAACAACAACACTTATGGCGACGTGTATTTCTGTCTACAAGACTGATCTAGAGATCTCGGTTATCATTCCTGTGCATATTGTCGTACCATTCTGTAATAGAGTGCTACCGCATTATTTCTGATTACAGTAACTGCAATCCAGTGCCTCCTCAGGCCAATTATACATCGTGTAATCAAATACTCTAAACGAAGAGATGTAATTTGCCACAATCAGTTGTGCTGTGTTGGTTTTGCATTCAAATCGATTATACAGCTGTCCACTAGTCTATTGGAATTTCAGAATCGATTTGTTTGAGACGTTCGTGAGGATGAAAAAATACAAGCTCTTGGCCGCTGTTCCAATAACCGCCAATATCGTTTACCTCAAAACGTGTTCTTCACAATCAAGTTTTCCGACAGATCCACGTAAAAGTTTTCTTCATCAAAAAACAAAAAAAAAAAAGAAAAGAAATTTTCCTTAGTTTATGCATCAAATGTGCCAACAACTCTTTGAGGGAAAAAAGAAAACAAAACGAAAAATAAACGAAAAAAAGACTGCCAATGAACATTACGGTGTGTATGTGTGTGTGTATGTGTGACTTCAGACATTTACTCAGTCAGTCAGTCATTCATTCATCCATTCATTCATTGTTTCTAGACCAATGCCCTTAAGATGTTTAACACTTTGTTGGTCTTTCTAACAGACATACATTCATACGGTCGGTCTGTCTATCTGTTTATGCGAGTGTAGCCATGTAAAGCGAAAACCGCCTTCATGTTGCTCTATTATGGTGCAATGACAAGGCAAGAGTCATAACGAGATGAGATGTGGCTTGAGTTGAATACATACTCAATTTGAATAGTTGTTGTAAAATGAGAAAGAATACCAAAGAGGGTTAACAATTGAAATAGATGACACATCCAAGAAGATTATAAAAATTATGAGATTTTAAATGGATTATGATGAGGCCTTTAAAAAGAAAAGTTCATTATATTTGCCAGAAATTACCTGCTACCCTTGCGAATTCGGTATATTCGTATGGTGATGTACACATATTTACCGACAGTAAAGTCGCCATAAGATCCTTAGAGAAAGCATACATCACATCTAAGAATGTTCAAGAATGCCGGGTGTCTCTGGAGGAGATAGAAATACATTCGACCTTATTCGGATTCCTTCCAGTACATGGGGACATCGAAGGTAACAACACGGCTGACGCACTTGTCAATTCTGACTCCATAAAAAATAGAAACGAATTTCTACATGAAATTGCCGCTCCTCTGCATAGAGGCAATGAGATGGTTTCACAAAAACTCCATCCTTTGGCAAAGATATGATGGGGTAATCAGAAGCCGCCGCAGTCTAGTAGGTAGTGTGTTGGCTTATTAGACATAAGGCCACAGTTCAAACCCCAGGTCAGACATCAAAACGAAAATATGAAAAACAATATTTCTTTGGCGACTTCCTCTCAGCAGATTTTTGGCAAAAACTCTGAGAGTAAATAAAACTGCCATGACAGAGTTTCTCAAAAATTTGTCGTTTGGAGTCGGCTTTAAACTGTAGGTCCCGCCAATAATGTTTAAAAAAAATTAACACATACAACATAAGTGGTGTGAGAAACTAGGTCGTAATCCTGACTGAAGGGTTGTAATGACCAATTATGTATGTATGTATGATGGGTTAATGAACCCACTTGTAGAGACACAAGACAGATCTGGCCCGATATGAAAATATGCAGAATAGAATTTGCAATGAATCCAGCAAGATTTCATCTAAGAAGCCTTATAATAATGATAACGGGACACTGGCCTCTGGGCACTCATGTCAGGAGGCTGGGAATACTTCATAACGACTTCTGCAGCAGCTACAATGTATTCCTCCTACCATTGTCTGTAACTGAATACTTGTGTGGGCAATTGCTTCCTTTAGAGACAATTTAACCATTGACTGTATGGTTTCGAATTAAAAGTTTGACCATATGAGAGTAGCTGGCAGCATTACCACATTTCCTACAACGCATTACAAAATCCATTCAACACCCAATTCTAGCCTAGACGTCGTTTGCACGTGGTCGGTAGAAAGATCCACAGTGACTTTACATTTTCAGCCACCGTCTTCTTCAAGAATGCTTTGAAGTCTTTGAAGATTCAGTAACAATTTCTCATGAGGAAATCCGTTCATGCTTTTTTCTTTTGTGTTAACTGTTATGTTACATTGAACTTGGTTTTGTATTCAATCTTATGCAAATGAGGTCCATATGGCGTTTTAACCAATGTTGGACAATCTGTTCTAAATCTGTTCTGTTGTCCTCGAGGATTTCCATCAGTTTTTAGACATTTTCGTTAATTACCCCTTAAAAGGCTACACATATTTGATACCGTAATTACAAGTACGGGAATCGATGAAACCTAATACCTGATTGTGTTCAGTGTATCATGACCATAAAACCTAATCCCATATCAGCTGACTGACTCGTGTTTTCCTTAAGTGTACAATCTTATTGCTGGCGACCGGTTTTGATGCGACTCAAATCAAGCCAACGCCATCTGGTGTCAGTCAATT
Organism: Sarcophaga carnaria; assembly: GCA_958299815.1. Taxonomy (NCBI): domain Eukaryota; kingdom Metazoa; phylum Arthropoda; class Insecta; order Diptera; family Sarcophagidae; genus Sarcophaga; species Sarcophaga carnaria. Next base: position 157,198,477 of record OY283149.1, read on the forward strand.
TCACTTATTCAATAAGAAATATCGATTGCTGCGGGCAGTCGTTGTAAAAATAATAATTTCCAAGCATGCTTTGAAGGGAATGTCAATATTGGTGCTTAATTGTTTACATTAAACCCTTAACACTTGCCACATTCTGTAATAACACTCCAAAATTGTTTACTGTCTCCTTCTTTCTCTCTTTCTCTCTTTCTCCAGCTCTCACTTACACTTTAATTGATTGGTACGTAAAAATATTGAAATAGAAGCCTTGACTACTGGCTACTGAGTGTTGACATATTATGGGGAGGGGCGAAGACAATAAAAGCTGTTGTCAGCTCCACTAAACATGTTGCATTATTTGACACTCTTAGGGCATGAATGCAAGCAAAAAAAAAAGAAGAAAAAACGAAGAGAAATGGAAACCTTTACAAGAGAAGGACAAGTTAAAGAAGAATTAAAAATGAAAAGAAAACAAAAAAGGAAAAGAGGAGAGAGCGCTACTGCCCCAATAAATAAAAATTGCGTCACATGCGTTCAATGAACTGCTGTTGCTGTTGTGAACCCGGAAGGTAAAATATTTTTGCATGAAAAAAAAAATAAAAATGTTGAGGAATTTGTTGTTGTTATTGCTATTGTTGTTGCTCTACAATTCCAATACAATCTATAAAAATATAGACAAACAGCCAGACAGAGCAAGCGAGTAACATCCAAAGTAATTGGAAGAAGAAAACACATTAAAATCGGAATAACTGGGGAAAAGAATGCAAAAATATTCATGACATGCGAGAACAAGTTAGCATAACAACAACAGTCGATGATAAGTAAGGCAAACAATAGAACACAACAGAGTCTGTTGGCATGTTTGTTTGTGTAGAAATCAATGATTTTGTATCCAGGTATTCCAGGTATTGAATGAATTCAATGAATTAACCCGAGCATTTCCGTTAATCGATATTCTCTCATGTTGTCTGGTTTTAAATGCTAAAGAATTATTAACAGCAGTAAATAGCGACCTGATAAAATAAGGCAGTCGTTGTAAATCAATAAATAGAAAACAAAATCTGTTTGATGGAAGAGCATTATCCTGTCAATAGTGGATGGAATTTACATACATACATACATAATTGGTCATTACAACCCTTCAGTCAGGATTACGACCTAGTTTCTCACACCATTTATGTTGTGTGCGTTAATTTTATACGTGAGTGGCGGTAGCATACAGTTTAAAGTCGACTCCGAACGACAGATTTTGGAGAAACTTTTCATGGCAATTTTATTTACTTTCAGAGTTTTTGCCAGAAATCTGCTGAGAGGAAGTCACCGAAGTTATATGTTTATATATATATAAATATATATTATATGGGGCTCGAACCCTGGCTTTACGTCTAATAAGCCAAAACACTACCTACTAGACTACGGCGACTTTAATTTAGTAATCGCTATTTCGCATTGCATAACTCCACCTAGAAAGACAGTAGATGGTAGGGTGCAGACATCAGCAATGATAATTCAAAAAGATGAGTAGAATCGAGTCATACTGATTAATTTCTGATACTTATACGCATTCATACTTATTTTAATATCATGGAGCGTCTACTTATATTCAAAGTTTGAAGTACTCATCATACCTTATACTTAACAACATGTATGATGATGTTGTTGATTTCTACTCTCCATAACTCAACACAAAATAAGTATGATTCGCGTACGAATACTGATATACTTACGAGAAGGTTGTGTGTTTGCTCTGCTTGCTGCTCTCTCTTATTTGCTTATGTGTCTTTATTTCCTTTTTTGTAAATGCCTAACAACTAAGACTAAGACTGTTTCGTATCATATTATAAGTATTTTTCTAAAGTTATGAATCTAAATGACTAGTCTGACTTATGAATCAAACATATTTCGAATGGTATGAGTTTGATGTCAACGTTGTCCGCATACTCATTGCAACCTGAAAGTGTGAGTGCTTATGAGTAGCGAAAAAACGATTCATTGCTGACCTCTGGTAGGGTGTTAGTCTCTTTTACTTAATATTGTTTAAACGGGACTTAAAATGTATACGTTTTTTTAATGGTGAAATAGCCCAATTGGAATCAATCTGATGAATCAATCGTCATACTTACTTACTTAATTGCACATTAATCCTTTAACCCTTAAACCCTTTAATCATGATTACGACTTATTTTCCCACACCATTCATGTTGGATGTGTTAATTTTATCCGCGAATGTCGGGACCTGCTTTTTAATGTTGACTCCGAACACGCTAGATTTCCGAGAAACTTTTTATGACATTTTTTTTTTTCGTTCTGTTGAAGATGTTTGACCTGAGGCTTTAATCGTGGCCTAATGTCTTATAAGCCAACAAACACACTACCTACTAGACTCTGGCAATTTTCTCTCTTGTGGTATATTTCTGTATAACATTTGTTACCATTAATGTCAAGTAATTGTAAATATCACAGTAATTTCATAATAAAACTCTCTTATAACATTTCCTAAGTTCATGTTTAAGTACATAAAAGAGTTGGCATTTTGTTAATTCCCTTAAGATTCATTCATATTTTTAATTCTTTTAACACCCTCCTCCTCCGCCTCTTAAAAATGTTTTAAAATATGAAAAGAGCTCGTAGCAATTGCTGCATTCCACATAGTTTTGTGTATGTATGCATTTATTGTATTTAACATTGAACTTAAAAACCAAATTGATGATTATTTTGTTAAATAACTTTGCACAAGCTACGCACAGAATTCCACTACACTGTTACATACCAACAGAGATTGCGAAAATAGAAATAATTTTTCAAGGAAAAACAACAACAAATATGTGAATATTCAACAGCATATTGTTATGCTCTGTTATATGTATGTGGGTGTATGTGTGTAAATTTGTTTGTTTGCTTGCTTGTAGCTGTAAGCAACAGCGTAATTGCTTGGGAGTCTGGAAATATGCGTGTATTATCTGTTGGTGTGTTTATTAAACAAATTTGCATACACAGACATAAATCCCAACAACAACAATAATGAATAACAATGCCAATAACAAAATATTTTTAGTTAAACAATGTCAGTCAGTGTCATTTTATTAGTAAAATTTCAAAAAAAAAAAAACAGACACAGACTGATAGTCTTCACCATTCTTTGGTTCTCTCGCATACATACAAATACATTGTAGTTCTCTTTCTATAACGATTTATCTCGTTGAGCAATGACCTTGTGGACGACATAAGTTTACAATAAATGAAATGTTGTTTGCTTCCAAGTAAGACGCATACATACATATGTCCTGTGTGTATGTTGTTTGAGATTCAATCTTTTGAAAATTCTTTGTGTTACTTTTTAAGTAAAGCCTGCAGAAATAAAGAGATTTTTAAGGTTGAACATAGCATGCTGTCCTTGTAGTAACAACGTACCAGAGTTAATTTGCATTTCTAACATCAGGAACATTTTCCTAGTTCTAGATAGTGTTGAATAACAGGAGAGTAGGTTCTTCTGCACGGTTGCCACTTGAGTGGGAGTAATTATTTGCAAAGTCCTACTAAGTCCTATTTGGAAGTGGCCAATTATCACTTCTACCATGTAGTTGTGACGTCGCCGTAGTCTAATAAGTAGAGTGTAGCTTATTAGACGCGTGTCTGTAGTTCAAATTCCAACACAAACATCTCAAACCAGAAGCTGCTTTTATCAGCGTAGCTAAACTATCCTATTTCCCCACCTGGCCATCATTAATTCCAGCATCCTTCGACCAGATTCAGTATTCAAATTGTATTCGAAAAAGGGCGTAAACAGAAAGTGCAGTTGTATTACAAGAAATGATTTCTTCTTTAGTCTTAACCTTAAGATTTTAGTTGTTGTTGTTTTTATTAGGGAAGTATGGAAACAATTGAAGGTATACTCAATAGCACTGCTATCTTAGGCGTGGTTCTAAGCTTATCTGGGGCAGTAGGGAAATTAGTTTGACAAAAGATGCTGACCTTAGCATCACAGAACCAACTAGTAAATCTTGAGGACTGAGATTGCCCAATTGTAAAAGTGTATGAAAATGTTCAGGGTTTTCCTTGGCTTGCCTGAATTTTAGGAAGAATTAAGACCTTATTAGATAGGCTTTGGCTACAGCTTTAGCCAGATTTAAAGCTACTTAAGGTGAATCTCTATCCCGAGCAAAAGTGACTGGACCCCTGACACGACCGTTCCACCCGAACTCCCGGATGTCTACACCGACGGCTCCAGACTCGATAACGGAGTGGGCAGTGGAGTATACTCTGGGAAATTGGACCTGAACATCTCAGTCCGACTGCCGGACTACTGCAGCGTGTTCCTGGCGGAGGTAATGGCCATCTGCCAAGCCGCACAGTGGATCCTCGCCTATGGTGTTCCTATCCCTTTCACCCGTATCTCGATCTTTTCCGATAGCCAGGCTGCGATAAAGTCTCTGTCGAACGTTACGGATAATTCCAGGATCGTCAGAGAATGTCGCCGCTGCCTCAATCTCCTTTCTGGGCGCTTCGGCATCACACTTGTCTGGGTTCCCGGACACTGCGACATTCCGGGAAACTGCAGGGCCGATGAGCTGGCCAGAGATGTCGCACTACTTCCGGAATCTTCCTCAATCAACTTGGGAATGCCACTTACCTCGTTCAAACTGGCCATTGCGGGGAAATTCTCCCGGGATGCCAACCGGTAAACAACAACAATTGCTTTTCTTTGTTATTCCTCTGTTTACACCCTTTGCATAAACAATAGCAATTACTTGACAATTGTTCGACAGATCTTTGTAACGGAGATCTTCGAACAACGATTACTCTTTTCAAACGCACTGCGTCTTCACACAAGACTGACTGTACTTTTACTAATTAATTATTGAATTATTTCCATTCATTGGTTACATGACTCCCTTGATCGAACGAAAGAGCTGATGTGATTCGTTTATACAGGCCTTTCAGGCTAATCCCTTTACGTCCAATTCCCACAGTCTTTAACTAATGTTGTGTTGTTCCTGCATTATGTTTCAAAGCATTTATGCAATTTGGTTTACAAAATTGTATTAAAAAAGTACTTTTTTGTCTTTCTTTCTTGTTTTTTAATCCCGTTTGCCTTTTTTGATTTCATTATGAAACGAGTCGAGAAATAAATCTCCGGAGCTGTTTAAGAGGATTTCTTTTATTTCTTCTCATAACTCTTGAAAATTTTGCAATTAATTCACAGAAACAGCTTTTGCCAAAACGATAATCAAATTAATTTCACTCCGATACAGCCAGTGATTTCCCTCCGCTTAAATAAAATTTGTTTCGTAAATAAAAAAAATTAAACAAAAAGAAAAACAGAAATCTTTCCTTATTTTCTTGTTAATTTGTTAATAAGTTTTGCAAAGATTTCGCCAGTTACGTTAAATTCATTATCCCCAGCTGGTCCTAATTGTTCTGTATTCTGTATCCTCTTTTTAGCGGATTCCCATTGTAATTTCTGGAGTAAATTTTATCTTCCTGGTAATTAGTTCCACTTAATTTAGTAGCTTTTTAGGATAATTTACGCTCTCTTGCATTACTTTGTTAATCGTATTGCCATTATCCTTTTGGTTTTCGTTTGTGGTGGTGGGGGAGACGGAACAATCTTTTAATTGGAAAACAATAAAAAAAGGACAATTTCTTTCAGTTCCCTTTTAATTTTTATGTTTTAATTTGTTTTATTCCTACTGTGAAGACAAATAATTCAATGGAGGCTTTTAAGGAAATTATGTTGCAGCAAAAGGAATGTTGCAAAATTTTTATTTTAAAAATAAGGTGGAGTGTAATAAATACAAACTAAATTTAAAGCTGTTTGCCTCCACGGAAACTGATGATAATTAACTTAGGTTAAGTTAGCTTGAATGAAGAGGTCCCACTTAGACCAGCATTTAGGCCCATTGTAATACCACACTGTCTCAAGAAAGGGTGGAAACTATCCTGTAACCAAAATAAAACTTGCTATTGCAGCAATCTTTATGGTCGACAGTTTGATCAAATATGTTAGAAAGTGAGAGGACCACTTAACCATAAGGTGAAAGGCACTCTCTTCCTGCTCCTCAGTCCCACAACACGTGCAGAAAGTCAGTTGCCGAAATTCCAACTCTTTCGACATGACTACCAAATGGATAAGAGTCGCTATTATGTAGATGGCAGAGCCTAGGAATATTACACGCACCTTTCTGTTGCCAACAAGATTGTAAAATGAATGGACAATATGCAAAATAACCGAGGTAATCGGAATACCTATGCTCTGCAACCTACAGGAGATTGCTTAATTTTATTCTCTTGTGATTATCATGGTGGGCTGGTTGGTTGGAGTGTTAGCTTTGATACCAAAAACTCACTTGACCACGCATAGCGGACAGTTGTGAACGCCACAGGTGAACGCAGTCTCTGTACTGACCAAGTTCCTCCAAACCATGGAAGAAGAAGAAGTTAGTTAGCGCAAGGGCTTCACATTTAAAGCATGGCTACCCCACGCTGGAAAAACAGCTCGAAAGTTTGATAAACGAAGCTATATCCTTGACATCAATGGATGATAGCTCCGTCAAGCTGACAACGAATGGAGAGACAAATAAGCTATATTTGCACCTCGCAAGAGATGGGCATTGACAAAGAAATTGGATAACAGTCTCCTCTTCCTCAGCGGATCTACGCCCACGCCAGAAGTCGTTAAATGGGAACTGCATTCTTTACGCGTGTCTTGCCATAATACAATGACCTGTAAGCATGGCCACTATGATCGAGATAACGTTACGAACAAGTCCAAGTAACTGGTTGGTGCGCCTTCTAACCATCAAGGGCCAAGTGAGCCTAGCGGTGGAGCAGGACTCCTCACTGACCCAGGACCCTCACTGACTCGAAAGATTTTCCACGCGATGGCCAACTTGACCGAGGTAAGTGGTATACCCAAGTCCATTAAAGAGGATTCTGGAAGTAGTGCACCAGCCCTGGCGAGCTCGTCGGCTCTGCAGTTTCCTGAAATATTACTGTGCCCGGGGACCCAGATAAGTGTGACACTGAAGCGTCCAGAAAAAAGGTCAAGCCAGCAGCGATATTCCGTGGCGGTCCTGGAGTTATTCACAACGTTCGACAGAGATCTTATGGCAGCCTGACTATCAGAGAAGATCGAGATGCGGGTGAAAGGAACACCATTGAGCAGCCCGGTAGATGGCCATTACTTCCGCCTGAGATACGCTACAATAACCCGACAGTCGGAGGGAAATGTGCAGGTCCAGTTTCCCAGAGTAGACTCCGATACCAATCTCGATATCGAGTTTAGAGTCATCGTTGTATACATCCGGGAGTTCTGCTCGGAATCAGAAAGTGAAAACCCCTGTCAAAACAATATTCCACAGGGATATAATCGATGTTCAGTGGGGCCACAGGATCAATCTCCAAAATAGAGGAATGACCAGAAGGGACGATGCGCCTACGAGACAGGGTACTGAGTCTGGACGCAATGAACTCAGCTACCTGTCTATCGAGAAACACAGTAGGAAGCCAGTTAAGCATTGTGAAGTATGACTATAATACAGTGACCTTTTCTTGTGTTAAAATGTAAGGATAAGAGGATTTTCTCCTGCTTATTCGCCATATCTAAGGAAATCTAACTTTTTTGTTTGATTCTTATGACCGTATTAAACCATTCATGCCTTTGTAGTTGACTCCGTATTAAACATTTGATTCATTTCAAAGAAAGAAAGAAAATCTGCTAAAGAAAGAATTTATCACAGAAAGTTCAACAAACTTTAATGGAACTTTACACACACATACACACACAAAAAACATGAGTTCTCTGCTCCTTAAACATTGAAATGAATGTAAAGATTGCTTTCATTAGTAATAGCACGTATCTATTGTATGTTTTATTTCGTTTTCATTTCTTTATTTTACTATGCTTTGCTTGTTTAACTTGAAAATTATCATCAGCATTAGCATCATATCAGATGATCATTAAAGCGACATTCATTCAGTCATTCACTCGCATGTACAAACATTTATTGTTTGAGGCAAATACAACGTAACGTAAATGTAAACGTAACGTAACGTAATGAAATATAATTTTTTAATACAACATTTCTCTTTACAAATCCATTTCTATTGTAAATCATTTGTTTCAATTCACTTTTCTTTCTTTCTTTCTTTCATTCATTTTTTTCTTTAAAATTCCTTTGTTTGTTACTCTCATTCATGTTGCAGGATGGCCGTCAGTCGTCCATTTATATACACTCATGCACTCTCACTAGCTTATTTAGTCAACCATTCTTGAATATCCTTTCAAATATCAGTCATCCATCTATCCAATCCATCTATCATAGAAAAAGAGTACATGTGAGGCATAATGGCAGTACGAGTATCAACAAAATACTGCCGTTATTATGAAAGTAAATCTTGTTTAACATTTCATTTCATTTCATCTCTCTCTCTCCCCCTCTAGCTCTAGCTTTCCATTATAAATATGAGCTCCTTTATACTATATGTGTGTGTGAGTTGTGTTTCTCTTTCTCTTTTTATTTCTTTTTTTTGGTTGCTCAAATCCTTATTGCAGATGAGACATGATTTGCATACATTTTCAGTTTATTTTGTGTTCTCAAAGCAATGTGAATGTGTGTGTGTTTCTTTGTGTTGTGCTCCGTTGTATTTTGTTGTATTGTCAAGACCTACTGAAGAGTGCCATTTAAATTTTTTACACAAAAAAAAATCGAAAATAGAAGAGAAGAGTAAGCGAAGAGACAGATGAGAAGCCATTTACTTTTGTTTGTCTAACAATCTGTCTGCCTGTCCCTTTGAATGCTACACGTTAAAGCTGCTATTTCGTTGAATGTGTATAGTAAGTGTGTGTACGTGTGTGTATGTTAGTTTTTTCCACATTTGAAAACGAAAAATAAATATTTTCTCTCTCTCTGTTCGTTTGTTCGTGTATGTCACATTCACTATTAGAATTTATGGCATTTGGTTCTTTTATATGACAACAGTTACTGTGTGTTGTTGTAGTTACCATTACTTCGTTTTTCTGTCGTTATGAATGAATTATTGTTGTTAGGAGGCTTCAGGCGGATGAAGCAATACTTCATTGAGTTTATAAGTGGCTCAAGGGAGAGGGAGAGAGACCGAGTTATTCATTTTGGTTGTCAATGTTATTGAATAAATACGACAACCGTTTCGTTTCGTTTCAACAAGAAATTTCTCTGCCCATTTTTTTTGGCATTCTTTTCGGCTTTGAATTTGAATTTGAGTCGCACTTGATTTGTGTTGATTTAAGTTTCGTTTGCTTTACGAAAACCTTATGAAAAGGAGAACGATTTTAATTGGGGAGTGATTGAAACTGATTGAAATATTGAAAAATAATACCCGATAATTTCAATTTAAGTGCTGGCACATGACAATGATGGTATTTGTTATGTGTATACATATACACACACACATGCAGTTAAATCGAACAATCGAAAGCAATTAAGGCACACAAATTGAAGAAAATAAAGTTTTTAATTCATTCGATAGGAGATTTATTGCACATAAGAATAGGAATTTGGGTTAATTATACTTTCAATTGGATTGTACAATGATCCTATAGTACTTACTTGGATCTGATGACAATACATGTACAGGTTGTAAGAGGACTAATCTTGTAATGCGTAATACAGAGTTTATATCTCCTGTTGCTCGCCTATCATGTGTAGCATGCAATCATCTTCGCCTTCAGTAAGTAGAGTGGTTTACCAAACATATGACGAGGTCACTGGGTGTCAAATCAGTACTTGCCATAGCTAGTCTACCAGCGACTATGCTCCTTATGGTTGCGTTTAATCGAGGTACCTAAGGAAGTCCCCTGGATAAATACCTAGTATCCCAGAGATGTTATGTAATAATATCACGGCGATTTTAAGGGCTGGACAACGGCAAACTATGTGATGCACTGTCTTTTCCTCTCCCGCGAAAACATTTTTTAAAAGTCCCCGAAGGTGGAGTTACCGAGGTCGGATAGCGTTTGTTCAAATCAAATTTTTGTACGTGTCAAGTTTTTCGCCTGCGTCTTCACAGAAAAGATACTGAGTGTATTTAATTCATTCTTACACAGTTTTGTCAATTGGTAGATGCCTCTTTTATATCAAGAGACAAAAATAGTTGCTTAATAGATGCATTCTCGCCATTCGTTTTCAGATAGAAGTGTGTATCCCTTTTCCTCTCTCTCTAAAAGTCTGATGTTCTGTTTACTCGAGCCATTAATGTACACCTTGATATAAAAGCCACTGATGAGATTGCCCGATTCAATTTGGAGCGTGAAGTGATTGTCATCTTGAACCTACAATCAACGTTGAATGCCGGAATACCATATCATTCCAAAGAAGAATAGTCTCAGTACACTACAGAGAGGTGTTGCCAGAATAAACAAGTAACTTGAAAATAAATACAGCATTGGATCCTCATTCTGAAGAAAAATTCCATTGTATCAGAACCAACCGAGATAGCGATGTCATCATGAATTTCTTGACAGGTGACTCCATATATTTCTTTAAAGTTTTCATAATTTTTTCAGATGCTGAGTGAATTTAGAGGGAGGTATATTGTTGCCATGTATTGTCGACATATGGTAGGCGAACGAGTTTTTTTTTTAATTTTCTTTAAAGAAAATAAGCTTTAATCGTCCACATATTTGTCTTGTTCTGGACTATGATCACATAACGCAACCCTGCTTAACACAATTAAATGCAGAAAATGCTTAAATTGGACTGTAGTAAGGTTTGGCGATGTAATTCCAGATGACGCAACCACATGGTAGAGTAGTCTTTAGATTTCATTTTCATTCATCAGATAGCCAAAGGAATCATTTGTTATTGTCACAGGCTAGAGGCCTAGAGATGGCCAATTTTGGCAAAAAACTTTTCATTTCAAACAATAATTGAAATCCTTTTACGACTTTGTTTTGTATTTTAACAGCAGCTAACGTTTGTTAAAAATCAATAAAATTTTCTTATTTTAATTTTCTTAATACTTCAGTAAAATAAAAACGAAAAAGAGGAAGACGAAATAGAAGAGAAAAGATCAACGCAAACAATATTTCATTTGTATCAACGCCATCATGCGATACTTTTTAACTGGAAGCAGGCAAATGCATTTGCAATTTTCCATCTTTCCGGTTCATTGACTTTAAATACTACGACGACGACGAATGGTATGAATATTAGAAGAGCATAAGTAAGCGGAGAGTGTGTGATTGAGCAGCAACAAAAAATATTTTTTACCAAAAATGTACTCCGTATAGTACTCCATGTAACACACTCTATACACACTTTAATACGAAATCAAGTGAAAATTTACCAAAAATGAAGAAGAAGAACAAAATTCACAATTTTATAGAATTTGTAACACAATGCATTAGACAAATACAACAACAACAACAGCAAAAACAACATCAACAAAAAAAAACAAGATATTTAAAGAAATAGACAGTTACACAAACGAAGAGAAGGAAAGGGAATGGAGGTAGGGATAGACGGACAAATCCCTGAACAAATCATACGGCACATTGATACACATACGAACACGATACGATGCGATAAGTTTTTGTTTCTTTTTCTAGGTCTTTTTTTTTTGTGGCTTAACAAGCTGCAAATGCATGTTTTTCAATGTGGAAACTCTCTCTCTCTCTCTCATGGAAGATAAAAATTTATCAGTTATACAGGCACACACACACACACATATACACACAGATTGTGAGAGCGGGTGTGATAAAGCAAAAGAGAGAGAGTGAGACTCGGAGAGAGGAAGGAAATTTAGGAAGTAAAGTTAAAAACTGTAATATTTTCTTATTAACAAAACAACAACAAGAAAAAAGTACCAGAACAAATGGAATTCGACCACTTTAAATGCAATTCAATGGAATGCAATGCAAAGCAAACTAAAAATCAATTGAGAAAATAGAGAAAATGAAAGAAGAATTCAAAGAATTTTTTGTTGTTGGTTTACAAAGATTTCGAGGAAACGAGGACGATTATGTCCGAAAATGGTTTACGTATCAAATTTAAAATCAAAACAAAGAAAATTTGTTAGCATTTTGTCTGATCGAATCACAGCTTAGCGAGATTCCATGCGGATTAAATAGGCATTGTTGGCTTTATTAAATCGCTGCTATTTTGGCATTAAATTCACTGAATATTCGCCAGGTTCAGACTATGCGTAGATGCATAGAAAACTTTCAACCATGCTCCTGAAGCTTAGGCGAGTTACTCTTGGCACATAAGACTTTTGCTGTTCGCAAAGACTCTCGGCATAATGACCTTGATTTTCTTCAGATTGTTTACTTATACCACGTTGCATGCGCAACGCTACTGTTTTCACTTGATATTGTTCGTAGATGTCCTACGTATGCAGGTGCTTCGCTACAGAAATAGGTCGATATTATGGGATGAACTTTATTTATCACAATCCATGATGCTGGCCTTCAAACTAAAAAATTCTTTGTGGTAAATGTCGACAAATGGCCCACAGTGGCGACATAAATTTCTACAGTTGCGCTCTTCCCAGTATTGAAATGTAAACACAACTGACGCAACACTTGCGGCACAGCAATTTTTCAAATGCCGTTGACTTAGGCGTCATGCAGTATGCTGCGGCAAATCCCAGGTCAGGCATTAAAACGAAATATGAACAAATATTTCTACGGCGACTTCCTTTCAACTGACTTCTGGCAAAAACTCTGTGAGAGTAAATAAACCTGCCATGAAAAAGTTTCTCAAAAATCTGTCGTCCGGAGTCGACGTTAAACTGTATGTTCCGCCACTCACGTATAAAATTAACGCACACAACATGAGTGGTATGAGAAGCTAGGCCGTAATCCTGACTGAAGGGCTGTAATGTCCAATTATGTATGTATGTATGTATGTATGTAAAACATAAATAAAACAAATAAAAAATAATCAGTTTATTTATTCTTTATCAATGGTGCCACTAAAGTGTTTTTTACGTTTTTAATAGTTGTATTGTGTGTATCGCGTTTTTAATACCTCTCATTGTCAGCAAAAATCTTCTCATTGCCAGCACAAAGACTCTCTTCGTCAGCACTTATTATCTAATTGCTGCGAATAAAAATATAAATTTGCCTGAATACGAAGCACCAGTTTCGTCGCTTGTTGTCGCGTTGCCTTAAAAATAATTATTTCCATATACATCCATGTATTCTATTTTAAAGAGATTGCTGTGCCACAAATGTTGTGTCTTTTGTGTTTATAGCATAATGCTTTCATACTGTTCTTGTTGCTACTGTTGCATACAAATAATTTATTATAGTTTTACTCTCCCTCTCTCTCTCTGTCTAAATATTCATTCTTCTAATGCTACACGTTTTATGTATCTGGTCTGCCTTATTGCCTTGTCTGCCTGTTTCAAATACAATCTTCTTTTATACTCACTCACTTTCCCTATCTCTCTCCATCTCTCTCTCTATCACTCTATTGTATTTCTCCGTTATATTTTGATTGTATTCATATTGTTGTGTACCTTTATTTATTTTATTTTATTTTCTCTATTCTGATATGTTGCCTTTGCATGTGTGTGTTTGCAAGTTTCATCTGTTCCCCTGGCATTTGTATTTGTCTGCTCAAGTGCATTAATATTGTGAGTGTATGTGAGTGGCATTGGCATTGGTATTGTGTTTGTTTTTGAGTGTGTATGCGTGTGTGTATGTGAATTTACATGTTGAAAATAAAATTTTTGGCATCATTAGGAAAATGGTATTCCCTGTAAATCATTTGTTGCCATCAAAACATATTAAAAATATTTTATAAAATTTTTTAAAAAAAAAAGGTTTTTTAAATAAATAATCAATAACTGTAATGGTAATACAGGTTCTTTTTATCATGAAAAGTTTGTTAGAAATTTTTGATTTTATGTAGTAAAGTGAAGATTCTTTTGAAGCCAACAAGGCATTTCGAAAAAAATTTATTTTTTGTAATAAAAAATTCTGCAATAAAATTAATTTTGTTTGTTACAACAAATTGTGTAGACAATTTTTTTACAACATTTTTAATATTGCATAGCACGACAATATAATGGCAACAGATCATTTTAATCCTTAATGAAAGCCTCGCTCGTTGTTTCGTTTTATCAAGAAGTATTATAAACAATTCGTATGAGGCACACTCTTTAATGTGTTCAAAAAAAGAGCTCCCTCTTTCCCTTCGAGACTCATGTAATTTTTGCTGGTAACAGCGGTGCCAAGGTAAATAAATTCTCTGACTATATCGAAAGTATATTTAACGGCCGTAACTTTGGATCCAATACACCGCATGCCTCTTCTTGGGGACAACATATACTTCGTTTTGCCCTGATTTACTGCCAGACCAGACTCATCTTCATAGGCTCCCAAACAGTAGCGCTAAAGGCAGCAGTAACATTTCGCTTGGTACGTCCAATGATGTCAATGTCATCAGCGTACACAGGCAACTGGGCACTTTAGTGGAAAATAGTGTCATTGCGATACACTCCCGCCTCCATGACAACGTTAATAAGGTCGTATGATAAGGCATTGTCTTGTTTGAAACCTCGCACGGTATTATATGTTTCGGAGAGGTCAGTTCTTACCTTGACGGAGCTACAGGAGTTGTTTAACGTCATGATGAGCTTAGGATCATGGGGCTATCGAAGGCTGCCTTATTGTCGACATAAAGATGGTGTATGTAGACTTGTTTTTCATGGGTGTTCTCAAAGATTTGAAGTAATGTGAAGAGATGGATGTTGAACTTACCAGGTCTGATAATTTCCAATCAGTGTTTGAATAGCGGGCTTCAATCGTTCACACAATAAGCTCGTAGCAACCGTATATGCGGTTGAGAGAAGGCTTATGTCGTATATCGTGGTGTCTCTCATTTTTTAGGAAAGGGCAGAGGTTACTGAGGGCATACTTTTCTCTTGCCATATTTTAGTGGATGCGCTCTTTTGCACTACACCGAGGTGATGTAGTGAAAATTGAACATTGAATCTTATTCCGTGGGCACTGCATGGATTTTTTATTCAAATTTTGTTGTCTTCATAATTGTTTCTTTTTTTTTAATCGTAAAAGTGTATTGTCCTACAAGGGGATACAATGCAGTTCGATTTGCTTATTCAGTTAGAAGAGTATTAATTATGTGGCATTGTGAGGATTTTAATTACTTATTATGCTCGTAACAGAAACAAATTTTGTTTGTTTAAATTCCAGCCTTTATTCAATGACTGAGAAATGCATTTCAATTCTTTATTTCTATTCACACGCACACAAAACCCATTGTATAGTTTTAAACAAAAACTTGTTATCCTTGTTATTCTTTGCAACTATCATGCCATAGAAAATGCATTCATTTAGTCATTCAGTCATTTATTTCATTACAATCATTATGTCAGCTATTCAGCCAGCCCAGGATATCCCTCATCACTATCCAAGCCCACCCTCTGTTGTAAATACAAAATTATACACACACACACACACACCCACTGCTAGTCAAGTCATGAAGTTAATGGAGAATGAAAACAACCAAGCAACCAACACATTGATGTTGTAGTTGTAGTTGCAGTTGCATGTTTTAGAAAATTTAATTTTAATTATTGCCAGCACACAAACAACACACACACAAACTCACAAATAGAAAAACGTCCATTTAACTCAATTAAATTCATCATCATCACCATCATCACTATTAACATCATTATCGCCATTACAGCGGAAAAAAACAACTAAATAGACTCGGCAGACGACCAAACTAGTGAACGACGAACTAAACAACAACCGAACGAACGAACGAACGAAACGGAAATACAATTAAAGCAACTTGTCTGCCAATACGTCTAAATGCTTTTCTCTTTTGCTGTCTTTCTCTCGCTCTCTCTTCTTTATTTACAACCATTCGATATTGCTTTCCCACAAGCAACAGCAACAACACCAACAACAAAAGCAGAAACAATACAAACTACTCAACATAATTATTTTGTTTACCACCCCCTCCCCCTCATAAATTTTGATACACAATTCCTAATGATACAACATATTTGTTGTCAGTCTTTCTGTGTGTATGTGTGTGTATATATTTGAAAGTCATTGAAAACTGTGTTGAATTACAATTTCGTTGCCGTTTCTGTTTCAATTTGAAAACAAAAAAAAAATATAAAAAAAGTTTTCCTTCCTGCCTTCTCTTCATTTGCAAAGTTTATTAAAGTTTTGGAAAAGTTTGTCGGCTGGGAAATGTTTTTGTTCTAAATTATAGGCCGTTCATCAGGGCTGAGTAGTAGTCCTAGTGTAAAGTTTTTTGTGTGCGTTTGTTTTTGTAAAGCAGCTGCTCTCAATTGTTATAATTTTTCTACAAAAAGAAGAAGAAGAAAAAGAAAAAATGTGAGAAAAAGAGTGTAAAAAGAAAAATTGTGTCAGATTTTTAAAAATGCATAATGAACTGCATTGCAACAGAAGAAAACTGAATTAAAAGTTAAAGAATGTAACGAATTTAGAGGCATACTACTAAGCTGCTAACATACTTACTTATTTAATTGGTCATTACAAACTTTTAGCCGGGATTACGACCTAATCTCGTGTTGTGGGTGTGATAATTTTTACCAATGCATCGAGGCTTTCGAATTTTAAAAATAGTCCATCCAGAGAACCGAAATATTCCATCCAGAGAACCCTTTGACCTTTTAATATAATCAACTATTATCATAGAAGGCCAGTCTTTTGTGAAACAGTGGGGCTTAATAAGCAAGGTATCCCACCATTGTACACCGTATACATTTTCGAAGATGTTTTTGCGGTTTTGAGGTTAATTGCAGAGGCAGCCAATTATCTCATGTCTCATCTCATATGCAGCAGACTAAATCACAATCTGAGATGGAAAATCTTAATTAATGAAAGTGAATCAAAGTAAAGAAAATAATAAAGAATGAAGAAAATACATGGGGACTGTGCAATATTCCTGGAAAGTAAGGAAAAGGACACAAACACAGTTCACATTTCCTTTCGCTTGGTATTATTGTTTTTCTCTCTTTACATTCATAATTAGTCATTACAACACTTCAGGATTACGACCTAGCTTCTCACACCACAAATGCTGTGTGTATTTATTTTATACATGAGTGGCGGTAGCATACAGTTTAAAGTCGACTCCGAACGACAGAAACTTTTCATAACAATTTCATTTCACGCTCAGAGTTTTTGCCAGAAATCTGCTGAGGGGAGGTCATCGAAGAAATTTATTTTCATATTTTCGTTTAGTTGGAGATGCTTGACTTGGGGTTTGAACCGTGGCCTTATGTCCAACAATCCAACACACTACCTACTAGACTAAGGCGACTTCAAACTTTTTTGTCTTTGCTAGTGTCTATTTTGGGTAAAACAATCATAAAACTGCCAAAGAAGTCTTGTTTTCATGGTACAAAATCTTATTCTTCAAACTCCTACACAGGATCCAAGCGCACTTAGATTTGTGAGGAGCCAACCAGCATAACCAGGCAACCAGTATAGATTTTCCCGTGTTTTTTTGAAGCAAAAATTTAAATTTTTTTTGTGGTGTGTGTGTTTCCCACACACATAATAGTCATGCGTTGTTACCAATTTGTTTGCAATTGAAAAATATTCACCATTTCCATGTAAATATGACCCATAAAATGTTTGTAATCTCATCTGTTTCCAACTGCTACGTGAAATATTATTCTTTAGAAAATATTATGCATACGAGGTTAAGCACAAAAATGATAAGAAAGTTTTCGTTCAGATTCAAAGGAAATCTAATAAAATTATGCTACGGCTGACGTTCAAAATTTTTTACTCTTAATACGAGCATAAGCAGTAGTGTACGTGAATAATGTATGTATGTATGTATGTATGTATGTATGTATGTGTGAGTAAACGAAAGTGGTATTGTCAAGAGGGTATGTGTGTGTGTGTTTGTACTCTTTCAATGCTGCAAAATGACTTTTAACAGTTATTTTCCTGCTCTTCTTTGTTTCTTTCTTCTTTTTTCTTCTTTCTTTGCTTTTTGTTCCTATAATACCTTATTATCTTTATTAAAATGTAAACATCACACACAAAAAAACCGAAGAGAGAGCGAGAGGGAGAGAAAGAGAGATAAGAGAACTGAAACAGAGAAGAAGAAAACTAAAAAAGAAAATCCAACAAGAGAGAGAGAGAGTGAAAACAAAACTTAATGCACTCTATGGGTAAGCACGTGTTTGTGTGTGTGTGTTTGTATGTATAATTGTGTAGAATTTTTAGAGCACATAACAAATGAGTCTAAAGGGAAACAGGAAATGAGGTTAAGTGTGTTTGTGTAGATGTATATGGGGGGGGGGGGGGGGGGTTATGTCAGTATTAAAATATATATGTATGTTGACAGATAATTAAGTTTTAACCTTTAACACTAACAGTAGCACTATTTTCGTTGTTGTTGCTCTTTTCATTCATTCATTCATTCATTCATTGTTGTTGATAAATTTCATTCACTTCGTTACTTCGTTATTATCCCAGTTTAACATTGACTTGTTCCTGCTTCTTCCTTTTTCAACTTCCTCGCTAAGGCTGTTTATTTTATATTTTCATTGTTGTTGTTGTTGTTGTTTTAGTTGTCTTTTATTATTATTTCCTGTAAGTGTTTTTCTATTGTTTTTTTTTATTTTTTTCTTCTTTGCGGGCATAAAATAATTCATTTTTGTTAAATAAATTCTAATTTGAATTCATTATAATGCATTCTAACATACACACAGGCACAGACACACATCTACTTACATACACTTGCAAAATAATGGAAAACTTAAACATTTTCACACAAGAGTTCATTGCACTTGATGGCTGAAACGATGCAACGTTTAAGCGAAAATTTATAGTTTCGTTACAAGTTAAGAAGTTTGGCAAAAACAAAACAAAAAAAAAAGAAAATCTGTGTTAATAATTACATTTTTTTTAAATAGAAAAATTACTTAAGCACAGCGTAGTCATGCCTTATTGTCGACATAGAAGCGGAGTATGCAGACTTGTCTACATGAGTCTTCACCAAGATTTGAACACGCCTGAAAAGTTCCAATCAGTGTTTTGACAGTCAGTGGACCTTATATGCGATAGGGAGAAGGCGCATATCGTGTTGTCTATCTTTTTTAGGACAGGATATAGTTCACTGAGGTTACAGTCGTTGGGCATACTTTTCTCTTGCCATATCTGGTAGATAAGCTGGTGGATGCACCCTACCAGCTTAATGCGTTCGATTCCCACCAGAGCCTCTGATCTTTTGCATAACACCGAGATGATGTAGTCAAAACTGCACATT